>OU744816.1:15557604-16758229 GCA_916614155.1 Mesoligia furuncula
AGAGCTTCTTTTTTGAATTCGTACGGCGGGTCTTGAAGATCTTAGACCCGACCGTATGGACAGTTTCCACGAACCCATCGTTATAATCGTCGGAGCTCCCTAGGCATTCGAAACGATTCTGAAGTTCGAGCTGAAAGCTCTTGGGGTTTTGGATCTGGGTCGGAGCTGGACGAAGCGTAGACTTCATCAGTCGAGATCTTTCCAGCTTGATATTTAAGTTCAATGTGCCTCTTACCATACGATGATCACTTCCGGTTTTCACCGCGTTGATCATCACTGAATACTTGCTTCAGACATCATTGAATACTTGCTTCTTCGTCGACATAATGAAGTCAATCTCATTTTTAGTTGCACCATCCGGGCTCTGCCAGGTCTACTTTCTATGCTCACGTTTTCTGAAGAAGGAATTCATCATAAAGAGGCCTTCCTTCTCCATAAAACTGGCCAGTAGGTAGCCCCTATGGTTCCGGCGTCCAACTCCAAATTGCCCCACTCGCAGCTCATCATCGTTACGTTTACCCAGTTTCGCGTTAAAGTCCCCCATGACAACGGTAAAGTGAGTTTTAGAGCCATGCATGGCTCTGGAAATATCCTCATACATGGTCTCTACCTCATCGTCGGGGCGTGACGAGGTCGGGGCGTAAACCTGTACGACCTTCAGCGAATACCTTTCGGATATTCTGTGTATAAGGTACGCCACCCTGGTCGACACACTCTCGATCTTCACCACGTTGCTCACAAGGGACTTATGGACGATAAACCCGACACCACCTTGGGACTGCTGGTTGCCCTCCCGGAAATAGAGCAAGTTTCCGGATTTGAGGATTATCGAGTCCTCTCCCTCTCTTCGGACTTCAGATAACCCCATTCTACTCCATCGTATCTTGCTCAATTCTTCCTCGAGTTCGGTGATCTTCTCGTCGGTCCGGAGTGTACGCGTGTTGTATGTTGCCACGTCCAGTTTTCGGTGATTGTGGTAGCCGGATCTCTTCCGGGGATTCTTAGCACCCCTTGCCTCAACGTGGCCTTGGCCGCTACCGTAACCAAGGGTAGGCGGGCCGCCGGGTACTAGGGGCCTAGTGTTTTTTGTGCTTGTCATTCTTGGGGTTTGCCATAATCGCCACGCTTGGCAGGCGGGTTGAAGATCGCAGTATAGTATGCTGGTGGAATGCATAGAGAACGCTGCTGCCCATTCTCCGGTACGACCCTTAGTCGCCTTTTACGACACCTACGGGAAGTATGGGGTGGTGCTATTCTTTAAGTCCGACACCACACAGACTAGTCCGACACCACACAGACTATATACAGATAATTAGAACGGGTGTAGATAATTTGACCCCTTCGACGAAAAAAATTTAACAAAAACCTCGAAACGAACAATAGCACCATGCAGACAGATAAAATAAATAAAATAACGAAATTAACCATATACCTATTCAATATAAATTTGTTAAAAAATAAAAGAAAAAGTGTATTTTTCCGAATTTGCCAAAAAATATGTTATTTTACCAAGCTTTATGCCGCAATTAACGGAAACCAACAAAAACACGATATATCTAACTATTAGGTCGAATACTAAAATCATTATCGGTAACAACCGTCATTGCTCACTCAAGACAATATCATTGTTAGCAACACGTGTCTTTGTCGTCTCATGCGACGTTGCTGAAAATGATGTTGCCAATTATGACGAATTCTAGAAAGTTCACCATTTTACAAAATAATTAGGTATATTCGTCGGAGAGAGTGCCACATGCAGTATTAGTTTCACGCATACTTCAACTTTGTTACATAAAAACACTTCATTGTGAAGAAATAATTGAGATACAGTCAAAAATAAGAATGACGATTGTAATGACAAATTTTGGAGAATCAAAATGAAATACTTACTGCTCAAATCGCGCGACGTCCTTACACTCCAAAGCGTATCGGCCAGCTAGGGCGCGGGGTGAAGCGTCGCTTAAACATCATTCGACTCTTCGGTCGCGTATCGTTATAAGTAAAAAAATTACATACAACATTGTTGCCGATAATGACGCTTATTTTGTGAACATTGTTTGATTACATTTTAGAGTAACTTTTAATAAAGTTTTCTAACATTATTGTAATGAAAAACGTTCTTAATTTATCTAAGTTTAATATTTATTCACACAATGTATCAAATTCAATACACTGAATTTTTTATGTCACGAAATGTTGGAAACTATACCCAGGCGACACGCCAAATATTGCCGATTTTCAAAGTAATATTTGAATATCTTTATTTTGTGTGATTTAAAGCTCAAAATGGCTCCGATAGCATCTTTATCATTTATTTAAGTAATGGAATAAAAATGTTTGACTTTGAAATTTTTTAGTATTGATGAGTATTGTAGCGAGACATAAATTTTGGCTCTCTGAAATATTCACCCACTATCCAGTCAATGGCGACGATTCCCTTGTTCACAAACTAAACTAAATTTAAGTTCCGTGCATCTTTTTCTTTCTATTTCGTTAAAAAAAAGACAGAAGATAAATTGCTTAGTCGTGTCAAATTAATCAGCGCCTGACACTACTCCATACAAGGTTTAGACGAGATTAAAAACTTGTCTACTAAAATTACGTCAATTTATATCAGCGCTGATTAATTTTAGTTCCTTAGTTTGTGAACAACAGAATCGGAACCAATGTGCACCTACATTAGAACGATTTTTATAAACGTTATTCAATGTCAACTTGGTATAATAGAGGTACGGGGAATATGTAAAGTTCACTTATCCTCCATAGAAAAGGGAGGATCCTCCGACCAGACGGGTGTTGTGTCTGGCGGGCTACTGCTCGACGATTGACACTGCTTGCGCGGTGCAGGATTTATAGTGACGATAATGTGATGCATAGTTCACATGTGACCTTGTAGATGCCGCCACTGTACATCTTATTTCAAAGTGGCCGATGTCATTTTTCTCAGTTACTCACAACCACCTCTAAGGTCACATGACATTCAACAGCAGATTTCAGATACTGAATGACTGGATTGTGTGTTTCGCTTTGCTCGAGTTTGTTACTAGAACAGCCTTAACCTTCCCCCCCAGGCCAACTGATCCCCAACTCTCCGGCGGCGCGCTGCGGGCTGCTGCACGTGGGCGACACCATCGTGGCCATCAACCGCGTGTCCATCCGCAACCTGCCGCACCCCGAGGTGGTCGCGCTCATCAAGCACTCGGGCGCCGGCGTCACGCTCACCGTGCTGCCCGAGCGCGCGCGCTGACACAGGAGGCTCAGTCTGCCGCCGCAGGCTGACGTGCTCTATATGTATTGAGGACATTGTATCTCCAGGTACTATCATTACTGTCTTAAAAAACAAGATTTATCTTTAGACCCACCCCATAAAGAATAGCACCACCCCATACTTCCCGTGGGTGTCGTAAAAGGCGACTAAGGGAGACCGAAGAATGGGCAGCTGCGTTCTCTATGCATTACACCATCATACCATACTGCGATCGCCAACCCGCCTGCCAAGCATGGCGATTATGGCAACCCCCCAAAAATTGGGGGAGGCCTATGTCCAGCAGTGGACGTCTTTCGGCTGAAATGATGATGATCCACTGCTTGGACACATGCCTCCTCTCTGTGTGAGGGAGTGGGCCAATGCGGGTTGGTGGATGCCACATGTCTTCGAAATTTGCTTCTGGGTCATGCCGGTTTCCTCACAATGTTCTCCTTCGCCGTTTTGAGAGCAGTGGTGATAAAATAAATTACACTATAAAACACCTGTCTGGGTTCGAACCTACGTCGGGTTCGTTACCATTGAGCCACCACTAATCATTTATTACTTAACGTCAATCGAAATAAAGTTCGATATTCAAAAATGGCTTATCGGTTTTAACCTGGGTCTTAAGATAAAACTTGTTTTGTAATTAACGTTCGTGCTTGGACTAAAGTTACAACTCGTTTTTTTAATGAAACTTATACTTTATAGTAGTATAAAAAGAAAGAAACTAAGACTCATTTTGATGACCATCGTCATCTGTCTAGCCTTTTCCCAACTATGTTGAGGTCGGCTTCCAGTATAACCAGATGCAGTTGCATATCAGCGTTTTACATGTAACGACTGCCTAACTGACCTCCACAACCCAGTTACTATTCTATTACGATTCGTAATCTCATAATTATCTCACTTTTTTGTAATAATCTCATGTTCCCATAGTAATCTCATTTTGTATGAACATTTCATTTTGAAGTAAATGTATCGTCCACAAAATAAAATATGCTAGAGCCCTGTCCAGCATTCACAACCATTCAACAGGGTTCCGAGTCGAAAATATCACATTTTCAGCTACCTTATTTGCCTAGTTCCCGACCGCAAATAGCCGTCGGGAGAATAGCGGTCGTCTCTTTGGTTTAAACTGTAAAAACAAAATCGGATTTCCGATTTTTAAGTAGCGTTTAAAGGACTGATTCGGCAGGGAAGCGTATCGAATGGTTGTGAATGCAGACTTAAAATAATGAAATGTAGTGTCAGTTTCCCGCGATATCATAAAGTTTATCGTACTGGAGGCTAAGTTAATGTCCTTGTAATTAAAATCATATTATTATAAACTATATAAAATAATAATAATTACTATTTCAATTAATTAAATAATAATTGTTATTTAAACATCCATTATTGAAGTGAAAACTTCTTAAGGCGAATTGGGCAATTTTTGAGATTGGAAAAAAACCATTGAACTCGCGCCACTGTTACCGTAAGCGACACCGCGCGTGTTTTGCTTATAAGACGATTCAAAAACAACCCGCTTCGGATGTGTTCGGCAGTCCTCGGAATGTACTCTTAATGTATATCCGATATGTCAGTGAGTGATGGCAAAATATTCTGTTTGTGTTTTGTTTTCACTTCTTTCGGCACTCCCGGAGTGCCACTGTTTTTTTAGGGTTCCGTTGCCAAATGGCAAAAAACGGAACCCTTATAGATTTTTGTATTTTGTAGTAGAAGTGTTGTCTATCTTTCTACGACGGGGAAAATCTTAGAAAAACATTGATTTGATGTTGTCTTATCTAACTTGATGATAATGATGAACTTTATAAAAATAATACAATAGGCTCGCCCCCCCCCTTTTTTTTTTGCGGATGGGAAATTATCAAATGACTCCTCCCGCTCTGGGTGGAGCGGAAGGGAGTGTCAGACTCTTACTGACTAAAACCCACTCGTGTTCCTTCCTTAGCCCTTTATGTTCCGGGCCAGCGGTAACCCTTTCGGACAATCCCGCTGACCCGGGCAATCCCTCTGACCTGGAGGCTCGCCCCCCTTTCATGGAACTCTATCATAATTGGCGAATTGTGGTTGTACTAATAGGAGTGATGTTATGATGATGATAATAATGACATGCATCTTATTGCATGAAAGAGACGTCTGAATGAATTAAAAACATTTATTTAATGTTTTCATTTTTGAAACTACAATGGAATTGTGGGTGTACCTTTGTTATTAAATAAAATAGTGGTATCCCAATGGGGCCATCGTGTGATAAGGCCGCGTCATAGGCTTCGTGACGTCAGATGTATAATTCGAAAGTATATATAAATATAACGAAAAACTTTAAAATTAAAATAATTTTAAAATTACAAAATATGTGATGTCACATCTAGAGACACAAATATGACCACCTGCGCCAAGGACGGCGGGGAGGCGCTTCAAAAATCATGAAATTTGTGTGAGTCAATTTATACATGGCCCCAAAGGTACGCTCTTACTATAGAGGTTTAACATACCATAACAACTGGTAGGTAACCAGTAAAGAAAAGTATAGCTTTAATAAAGTATATCTACAGTAGTTATTAAGAGTTACAATTAAACTTTTCATTCTAAAATATCATAAGTGTTGTATGTACCGACCGGCAGCTACTGTTTGGACCCGCTCAATATGTATTAAATAACTTTTCCATTAAAGATTCATATATTGTTGTAGAATAGATGAGTCAGACTCCTATTCATACAGAAAAAAGATTTTTTGTCAGCTTTAGAATAGTTAAAGTACATCGTAATGACTTTTATTAGCATTTACATAAGGTTTAAATTACAATGATTGATGCACACGTGAATTGCAGCAACTATACCACAAGTATTGTCTCGTAGCTATTGCTATCTCCGCTCCGCATTTTGCTCAGTATTTTATGTCATATTCGCCCTTATTTAAGATAAAAATAAACTTTTTGTCACTCTCTCGGTAAAAAAACAGGCTCAGAATGATATCTTCCTAATTAATCTGTTTTGAATCTCTTTATATTCTGTAAATATTACATGCATTAGTTAGTAAGTTTGGTGTAAAATTAGTTTTATATCCAGGCAGTTATTAAGAGTAGGTATTAGAAAGTAAGACTCTGGTGTATCTAGGCAGACCGTGTACCGGAAGACGTAGCGTTGGAAGGCCTCCCACAAGGTGGACCGATGACCTTGGGAAGGCCGCAGGAACCCGCTGAATGCGGGAAGCCCAGAACGGGTCGAAGTGGCAGTGCTTGTGGGGGGCCTATCTATCCAGCAGTGGACGTCTTTCGGCTGAAATGATAATGAAATCTAGGTAGAATAAAATAAAATAGTTTTAGCATGGAGTACATAACATGATAGACAAATTCCAGATTGATGTTATTGTTAATATTTGATGAGAGCTGCAGTTTACAAAAGAAGTTACATATTTTGTAAAGAAAAAAACTAGTTTTTAAGATGTCGAATCCCTTCCATAAATCATGCAATATACACCCTTTATAAGTCAATGTTTTATATAAAAATAAATTGACTGTTAAATAAATAAATTACCTTTTAAATACTACATAATATACGTAGTGAATAATCACGGTGACTGATTATCAAATTATTTTACTCTAGGTCACGTTTAGAAACTTATTTATAATGGTTATTATTAATTTGGACCACCGAGATTGGAAAAATACTTGTTTTAGAAATAAGTTACTTAATTTTACCGTGTTTTGGTAGGAAATCGTACATAAAATAAGCTACATATTTTGCCAATATTACTTAAAACGTATTAATAGTTTGAATTAATTGTTGTTAATGTATGTTTTATTGTATGTAGATCATATAATATGAATTGTTGTATACCCACTAAGTCGTCCATTATGTCTTCTAAAGTAAATAAAATTAAATGCATTGTATGTATGATTAGTTATACAAGCCATGTTCCGAAAAAAAAGTACCCTTGTATGAAATGTCGAAATTTTAATTAACCTTTTGAATGTCTTAAGTTACACAGTACGACATAAGCAATTTTATTTCTATTGTGTCTCTAATTACGGCATTCGATGAGTTAATTATAAGTAAAATATGATTTTTTCTGAAAACTCATGTCTTTTGGTATTATACTCGTATTATATCACAAAAATTAAGAATCTTTTTCAACTTAAAATCCGTATAATATATTTTAATTAGTTATAAGAGTTTGCAATAATCAATGTGCCTTTAATGTAAACATTGTCTTGCCTTACCCAAGATTGTAAAAAAAAAGAATTAAAAAAATACCTATTTGTATAAAACTATATCCAAAGAGGGCTCCATTCCGTTCATAAGATCAGTAGATCCGAATGTATAACGATATTATAAGAGAGATTTACTCAATAAATATTTTTATTTAATCCATTTGCACTTTATTTCATAACTACCCTCAATTTTAAAAGACGGCCACGCATCAAACCTCTAAAAAACTATAGCCTGTTCAAAATATGGATATCAAGTGATCAACTTTGAACGTTAATAATATCTCGGAAACGTGAGACTATGGGGTTTGTTCTTATTATGTTTTCTGTTGGCATTGATGTCGGCTATCGATTTATATAGGTGTCAATCGTGGCCGCCATTTTGAAAAAAAAAACAAAATGTCGCGACGGTAGGTATGGCCAGGCTCCGTATTAAAATCTTCAATCCCCTTTCGTAAGCTTTTGTTCTAATGCAAATAGATGGAGACTCTCAAGCATTTATTTCAGTTACAGGCACTTTTGAATCGTTAGGAAGTCGATCAGTCAAAATATGAAGCTAAAAGTCCCCGTCCGAGCATTGACAGCGTCACGTCAGCGTGAACTTACTTCAAAATGGCGGCTCAAATTTTTACGTTCCATGAGTCAGACGCGTTCCAGTACCACAAAACATTAGACGACACTGCTTTATATAGCTAAAACTCACTTGGTCGGGTTATACCGACCAAGTGAAATTGCTCGTTAGTTTCCTTTGAGTATTAAACCAACTGGAGGCGCCATTGTCAGGCGATCCCCGCTGCCAAAGGTACGAGACCGCCGGTCATAGCGGTTATATACATGTGTGCGTATAGTTTATGCTTGTGTTTGTTTTTTGTTTTGTGTGCGTGCGTAACAACGCGATCGAATTGCATTAGTGTATTATTACGTTCCCTCGTCCCCCGCGATGGAAGTGACAGACTTATTTGCATAGATATTAGTACTCGTGGCGTCTCCGGTTGGTTTAATACTCAAAGTTAGTTTCGTATTACACGTATGTTATTTTGAGTTGATAGAATTTGGCATTTTTCGTTGTTGATTGAATTGTCGCTACGTAACTTAGTAGAAGTTCTTTATTTACAAAATTTGTAGCTTCTCGTGACGGGTACTTTAGTTGCTCATTCCAAAGCAAGGTTCGTTAGAAGAAGAACAGACAAGAAACTCCGGGTAAATGTAGTTTGTTCCTGTTCTCCATCGGAATCTACTACGCTTTTAAATCAGGAAGGTAGGTTTAATTTGTTAAACTATGTTATAATGAGTGATTTGTCTGTAAAACATAAACAGGTACTAATAATAATAGTAGTACCTAAGAGACGCGACTAGAGAACGGGGACGTTCAAAAACGAGATGGGAAGACGATACCCGCCTAACCTTGGGGCCTTACTGGACCAGAATTGCTGTTGGAGAGGACAGAGCACAATGGAGACAGTTGGAGGGAGCTTATGCCAAAAGACACACCGAACTACAGGAGCATCTTGATTTTCTTCAAACTCAAACTAAAAGCATTTATTTCAATTATTAAACCATTTACAGGCACTTTTGAATTGTCAAGAAGTCGGTTAGTCAGCAAATATACCATTTCAAAGCGTAGGTACCTATGGAGAAGAACGGGCAAGAAACTTCATGGACACTCTTTTAAATTAATTTTTTACAAAAACATTAGTTACATCATTGATGTTGTTGTTTGTTGTAGTTCAAATGTGCTTGCCAAAAAACGGAAATAAACGGCCTAACCCGTAATCTGCCGGAACGTAGATCTACGCGAGACAATGGCTTTTTAATTGTGTTTGCGAAAGTTTATAGTGGATAAGACAAAGATTAAAACAGAAGACGATCCAGGAGGGGATCGAGGTGGTGGAGGAGGGGTTCAGAGGATCAGAACGGAATAATTCGTAATTGACGGCACACAAGCGGTTAATAGTGATCGGTACCCATTAAAAGAAAACAACGGCGTATTCTTAAAAATATATAATTGTTAGCTTAAAAGTTAATTTTGCTGTTCCGTAGCAGCCATTGTTGAGGAAGAACAGATCACATAATTTTGACATTTTATTTTCAATCTCCAAAAAAACCTATTGGTCTGTACGATTACTTGCCAGACTTCAAAATTGATCTTAGCCCAGGTTTTTACATGGCAACTACGGGAGCATCCCTGAAGCCAGCTTTGCGCGCGGCACCAGGAGCAGCGACTTCCAAGATCCAGTTGGTAAACCTATCAACCCTGGTGAAGACGTCAGGGTACTCATCGTCAAGGCAGTTCTGGTAGTAAGAGGAGGTTCCTACCACCACGCCGTCGATGACCATGGGGGCGCCGGAGTCGCCTAAGCACATGCCTTTGCCGGCACCAATTCCGCATATTACCTCTGTAATAGGAAAAGACGATTAGTGTCGAACCTTTAAAAAAGTTAAAGATTGGCTAGGGCTTTTGGGTGACTATAATTTACGGGATGTAGATTATTTGAAAACCGATTTAATAAAAACTTTTTACCAAAAAAAAAACAGACTTCCAAAAAAAACACTACAAAGTGAAAAATAACTTTAATTTCGGAAGACGGTGTCTTTGGACCTGTAGGTATTTTAGTTTTTGCTACCGACTTCCGAAATTAAAGTTATTTTTCACTTTGTAGTTTTTTTCCGGAAGTTGGTTTTTTTTGTTAAAAAGTTTTTATTTCTCGCTTTCTAGTGGGTCTGTTTATAATGTATCTAAGTTACAATAGCCTAAATATGTCAACTTGCCAATCGCCTTTTACAAAATATTGCTTTTCCCGATGCAGAGACGTTAATTGTTGAGGAGTTCTCCTGGTATTCCACCATTAGCTCTATCTCACCATTCGCATTGTGACGAGCGTAAATTGCTTAGCAACCATATTAATGTAATCGTATCGCAACCCGTGAAATACTTATTATTGAGTAGATACTAGGTAGTCACTATAAAAAATACCCAAATCGCTATAGGTGTGCCTATAATATTTGAGGAGTTCCCTCAATTTCTCATGGATCCCATCATCAGAACTGGATTTTGATAAAAATGGGACCAATCTGGAAGAACTTTAACTTATATCCTTTTAAATAAAAAAAAAAAAGAATTTTCCAAATCTGTTTATAAATGACGGCGTACATTGGTAACAAACATAAAAACAAAATTAAAAAAATACAACTGCATTGAGAACCTCCTTTCTTTGAAGTCGGTTAAAACTACAGTAAAAGGCTGCCTAAGATTTGACTACTTTTATTGCTGTAAGTAGGTATGAAACCGAACAGATGAGGTCGGCTTATCTGACTACTCTGAGAAGAAAGGCCGAAACAAACTCTGAGATCACAGTCTCTTTTGAAGTCCAGATATAATCTCGGTCAGATCATCTGAAGACCATGTATATTGGTGTCTGAAATGGTCTTTTAATGATAGAACCACACAGATTGAGAGGACCTGTCCAGTCAGTGACCGCATTTTGTCAGTAATCTCGCAGCTCAACTCAGTGATTCGACGAACAATACCGAAGAACATAAGTTCCGTTCGAGTTCGAAATAAGTCGGACCAACCCAAAATAAAAACATGAATAAAGAAACTGTAAGCGTGGAAAATGCCTCACGAAGTAAAGAAATAGTGGTTCTTACTGTCAGAAATGTCAACATTTTCATTGTCTCCATAAGCCTCCTGGCATTCTTCAACGCTGATCTTGTTCAAGAACACGGTCTTCAGTGTTTCAAGTTGGGGTCCGTTTTCCTGTTATAAATAGCACAACTTTAGTTCTAGGTACCTTTTAATATTATTTTCTCCATTCACAGAATTTTAAGCTACCACTGAACAAAACTAAAAGACAAGCGTTTCATGGGTCGTGCTTTTAAAATCATTGGATAGTACTTACAGTCTCGAATCCCCAGCTGACAATCTGGACGGACTGATCATCAGCGATAAAGAAATTCTGAGGAGGCAGGTACAGCACATTGACTACGTTGCTGATGCCCAAGGGAGTCCCAAGCAATGTGACGGCAATGTCGTTGCTCCGGGGAGCCTCAATGTAGTCCGGGTGCTTAAACACGTCTGCGATATTGACCAGGATTCCACCTGCAAAACTGTTGGTGGAACCAGCTCGAACCTGGAAGTTAGGGATGATGGCACCACTGTGGAGAAAATTATTTATTGATGTTATTGATGCGTGATATATCGCGGATGGATATAATAAGAAATTAGTACTTTTAGAAGATGAAGTCTGAAAGTGACACCGGTGGTAACCGGCGGGATGTCATGGTGATGCGAAAGAATGAGAGAAAAAATGTCGTCCGGGTAGTTTTGAGTATGAATGTGGATATAAGGGTTAGGGAAGACCTACGAAATGAAAGACGGACTGTGTGAAAGTTGATATGGATAGAAAGAGGGTGACGACCAGTGCCGGATTAATAGTACTTGATGCCCTAAGCAATCCACGCCTGTAGGCCCTCCTATCCACTAGTCGCCTTGTATCGTTCCATAACATCGACGAGCGTTTTGTAAAGATTGGCGCACATCTGTAGAGTGACTTTTGGGTCTTGTAATATCTTGCTGATAAAAAGCCTTGCCATTCATGTGCTAGCAAATACTGTTTCGGTGCTGTTTCTGCCTTATGGTGCCCCCGAGATTTGATGCCCTAAGCAATTGCTTAATTTGTTTAAGGGCTGGTGACAACTAATAGCTTAGAGAAGGATAGAAGAAGATATGTTGCGCCGACCACAAATAAATAATGGTAACAGACTAAAATATGATGATTGGAATTTTGAAACAAGCCTTCGGCCCACGTGATGGTAGGTAGTCACCCATGTTCAGGTATGGACATGGGTATCTCATATCTGCAATTGAGAGACATCGCAGAAATGTTGCCATCACGGTCACCGTTTGAAATATCTCATATCGGTACACACACAAACTTGAGTGAGGTTCGAAGTAGCAAAGATAACCATAATCAGCCTATAATGTTCCCACTGCTGGGACACAGAACTCCTCTCAGTTAGAGTGAGTAGGCCATAATCCACCACGCGGGCCCAGTGCGGGTTGGTGAATGTCACACATTATGTCACATTCCTTCTAATTTTTTTGTTCTAGGACATGCCGGTTTCCTTAACCGTTTTGAGAGCAGTGGTGATGAAATAATTAACACAAAATAAATTGCCTACTTGGATTCAAACCCACGACCCTGAATCGAAGTAAATTACTTAACTAAAAATATTGAGAGCAAAAAAAAGACCTTTACCCAATTATACGACGTCTAAACTACTTACGTGAAGCAGAAAGCCGTGGTCAGTACATGCCAGGATGAGATCAGGGATCCCACACAGCGCTGTACAGAGAATCCGGGTCCAGGGTAGAAGTAACTATAGGCGACTGCGTAGGGGACCTCCTGGATGGTGACATGGTCTCCACCTACGATGCGGTTCTCTGGAGCTGCCGAAGCTGTGAGAAAATGCAGATAAGTGTTATAGATTACGTTCAAAGAAAAAAAGTAAAATGAGCGTTGGCACAGAGAATCTCTGATCCCCAAGTCAGAAAGCCAGTCTGTACCTGCGCACATTTTCCCAATCCATACCAAATTTTATCAAAATTGATCCGGCCGTTTGAGCGTGAAGAAGTAACAAACATATAAACACACACTCACAAACTTTCGCCTTTATAATATTAGTGTGATTATGACCACGTAGGTAGAAAATGTCGAGACAAGCTGGAGAAAACAAACGACCAGTGGTCCACACTAGCCCTGGATCGAAAGAGCTGGAAATCATGGGGAGAGGCCTTTGCCCAGCAGTGGGGTGAAACAGTAGCTAATAGTAAGAATGATTACGATAGTGATGAACAGTTCTTGCAAGATTATGATTAGGTATCCTGTAGGTAACAGTAGTAGACATTATGTCTTTCAAAAGTGCCAGTCACCCTGCCTGTGGCTGATGAAAACCTTCAAAGGTTTTTAGTTGGTGCTGATACACAAAAAAAAACTTTTACTATAAAACAAGCGACTTTCATAAAACTACAAAGTGAAAAGTACCTAACTTTAATTTCGGGAGTCGGTATCTACGGTTTTGTATTTTCATTTCTTTGCCATCGGCTACAAAAATGGCAGGAAGTTTTTTAACATCATCAACATAGAGGACACGAAGTGGATTACATTCGTACTTAGGTACCTACCTATTATTGAAACTAACTCAAAAACTTTGCTATAGTTCATTTCAAATAAACTTGCGATAAAGTTTGTTCACCTCCTTCTACTAATGTATCCCAATATTTCCAAACCATACGAAAAAAATGTATGGGCAGTGTCGGTAACACGATCAAAACATTGACTTACTCCGTGTTTGGTATTATGAAACTCAACCGATGCAATGTTAGCGACAGTTTTGTATGACGAACGATATCTATCGTAAGTTATTTGGACTTCTTGGTACAGGGTAGTTGAATGACATTTATCGCAAGTTTATTTGAAAAACACTTTAGTAAGTATCCTTTGGTAGTTTTTGAGTTAGCTTCAATAATCACACTAATATTATAAAGGCGAAAGTTTGTGAGTGTGTGTTTGTTTATATGTATGTTACTTCTTCACGCTCAAACGGCTGGACCAATTTTGATAAAATTTTGTATGGAGGTAGCTGACACCCTTTTTTTTTGCGGATGGGAAATCATCAAATGACTTCCCATCCGCAAAAAAAAAGGGTGTCAGCTACCTCCAACCCGCTCTGGGTGGAGCGGAAGGGAGTGTCAGACTCTTACTGACTAAAACAAAGGGTGGGTTTTAGTCAGTAAGAGTCTGACACTCTTAGCCCTTTATGTTCCGGGCCAGCGGTAACCGTTTCGGACAATCCCGCGGGCCCGGCAGGCTTCGGCCCTAAGCAGCCCCTCCTCATCTCTTTGAGGCGCGCGTGGAACACGTACGCGCCCCCCGGCACGGGCCTGGTCCTGATCGGACGGTGAGCTACCCATTACTCTCCGCCCGCAGGCCCGCGCCTATGATGGCCGGGAGTCGTCACGCGGCTCCCGACGCCGGGGGCGTCCCCCGCGGCGGCTGAGATGGGAGGCTCTCTCCCTGAACCGTCCCGCCACCTCCTTTGCTAGCATGACTGCTTCGCAGAAGGAGGTGACTGCCTCCCACTCCCTCTCGCCCCGGACCATGGCTTGCACCAGGGCCGGACGCGAGAGGTGCCTCCGCGCGCTGCTCATACAGGCGCGCGAGGACTATCGCCTCCAGATCCCATGGCGGCAGTCCGGCAAGGAGGCTTGCCGCCTCGCCCGAGAGCGTGCGGTAGCCCCGGTTAATAAGCCTTACGGCTACCACCTTCTGGGGCGCGTTCAGGTAGTGGGCGGCTCGCCGCCGCATTGAACGCGCCCACACCGGGGAGCCGTATAGGGCCATGGACCGCACGACCCCCGCGTAAAGCCTCCGGCAGGAGGCGTTTGGCCCTCTCAGGTTGGGCAAGAGCCGCTTGAAGGCGGCCCCGGCCCGTTCCAGTTTGGGGGCCAAACTTCGGAAATGCTCGACGAAGTTCCACCGGCTGTCGAGGACGAGACCCAGGTATTTCATCGTCGTCTCGACGCCGATGTGAACCCCTCCTACCGTTAGTTGGGATCCCGATGGTGGCGCGTTCCGAGGCCTATGAAACGACGTGCCACCTCGAGACCCAACTGCCGGATCCTCTCCACGACTATCGCAACCCCACGTGTCATCGCGTCGGCCGCCTCCTGATGCGACCTCCCCTGCGCCAGGACCAGCGTGTCGTCAGCGTAGCAAACTACGCTGACGCCATCAGGGAGGTCGGCCCGCAGCACCCAGTCGTAGCCGATGTCCCACAGGAGCGGCCCCACAACCGATCCCTGCGGGACACCGCACGACATCTCTCGCCGGTTCCACTCCGATACGCCACGACTATTCGACGGAGGTAGGGCGGCACCCGGTGATACCGGAGTGCCTCCACAATGCAGCTCCAGGGCAGGGTGTTGAACGCGTTGGCGATGCCGAGTGACACCGTCACGACGACCCCACCCCGGGACACCGCGTCCCCCGTCGTGAGGGCTCTCACGCGCATGATGGCGTCCAACGTAGAGCGCCCCTTGCGGAAGCCAGCTCTGCCTCTCCGCTAGCTGACACCCTGGATTAACATATAGGCTTTTTATCCCAATATTCCCACCGGATGCACACTTATGCGGGCGCAACCGCGGGGCGCAGCTAACTCAATAATGACAAAAGAATTTTACAAAATAATTGATGAAAATATCGATGAACCATACTTAAAAAGAAATACATAAAAACACATCAAAAATGATGATGATACGTACCAACAGCCAGAATGGCGAGGAACAGATACGCAACGGAAGCCATGTTGCAACTGACCCACTGGACTAGACACTGGTGACAAGCGTGGTGGTCATTTATACTAACTGTAGTAATCCATCGTGGTTATCAATGATGCTTGCTTAGCTGTACAGGACGTTTTATTCTTGTGGTCGTGGCCAAGATCACAACCCGATTTAAACTTTAAAGCGGGTCGGAACTTGAGGCGAGTGTTTGACGCGAGCTAACGAGCTATAGGTAAGTAACACTCCAATAGGCCAGGGATGTCGTGACAGTAACCTCGCTGACAGATTTGAAGCAGAGAGTCCACGAATATTACTGAAAGGTAAAGTATTTTCAGACACTCATTTTCATCGCCATAAAATGCTTGCAGCAGCAGAATTTTACAGACATTCCACAGATTTTTTATGAAACTTATATATAACCTACTTGTTAAAGCAAAGGTGGTTCCGTCACAGACGTGTATTTTCGCTGATTTGTTCATGGTAATAATGCTGTTCCTACCCAAATGATTTTACCTAACTTTCTTATCTAATATGTAAGAATAGTTTTGGAGAAGTAACACTATCCATATTGATGGTATTTAACGAAAACTAAAATCACCCTGTATTCTTACCTACCTAACCAGCTACTATAGTTTTAGCAGTGGATACGTAGGTGGCCGATAATGTGCATTGGCAATCACGCACGTACAAATTATCTAATTCGCTCAGATCATAAAATTTTGATAACATAACCAGTCCAAATCAGTCGTTCTTTATAACAATTAGGTACCTAATTTCACCAAGCCCTAATCCCTAAATATTAATTGATTAACGGATTAAACTGCTGCTGTACCTATCAACGTATACTTTTATCAGGAAGCCTACTCTCTCGGTCCGTCAACGACGATACGGGCCCGCCCAAAAGTAGTTCGATACTTCGGAATTAACCCTACTCCCGAATAAGTAACTTTTTCAGACGGGCAAAACATAACAGTAAGGGCAAGTGTCAAATGGTTGGTTCGGTCCGCGAAGTAGGTAATCCCAAGTCCGTAGGTGATACGGAGTAGTAAACGCGCTATTAGACCCCTTGGGACTTACTGGTTACCCGGGATTAACTGGTTACCGCTATAGCATATTTCCTCGAGAGCATGAGGGGTTACACCTTACTGACTTCAGGTCATAGCACACGTATCAAACCGGAAAGGGATCGGCACCGTATCAACTCGAGCAGTTCAGTATTCTTTGTATTAAACTCCGTACTGCAACGCTCCTAATCGGAATCGAAACGTAATCGCCTCGCCTCGGGGCAAGCTCACGAACCGCGGTACGGTGCGTTACGGCTCGTCGTCCTCGCGCTTACGGCTCGTGCACCCTTGCCCTTCTCACCCCTCCGGCCTGCTTGCTGTACCATTAACCAGCGATCGGCGAGCCGTAAGCGCGGCGTCGTCGCCTAGCCATAGCCGAGTCTACGCATCGGAGCTTCTGATCCGCTTTGGTTACGTGCTTACGTTAGGTTGACGCCTGTTTGACGGCGAGGCGAAAGGCGATACGGTGCCGATCCCGTTCCGATTTGATACGTGTGCTATGTCCTTTCATCAACAGCCTGTAGTGGTATACCCACACCGCTGGTCATATGATAATCCGATCTTCATCTACTTAACTGCTATAGTTACCGGCACGTAACTTGGCAAGAGATTTTCGTAGTGGGGGAAGTTCGCGCATATAAAAATGTATGAAATTGTTCGTGCGCAAACTTGCCCCACTACAAAAACTCTTGCCAACTTACGTGCCGCTACTTGTACCAGCCACTCTGCGAAAATCGTTGCTCCACCTAGCCCCATGCAGAGCGCCTTCTAATATTTTCCTCCTTACAAGGAATAAAACATTTACCTATTTACTACCACATCCCTACTTCGGCTAGCATCAGCCTAGAAACTCGGTTCCATGTGCGGCGGATTCTTCATGCTGTTGCCTATTAGTTTGCCTATTTAGCTTGCACCTAAGAATGTTACGTTTGGAATGGAACGTTCGGTGGTGGTTCCCAAGTTCAGCAATTTAACCTGCTATCACGCGTATTGAAGACTTGAAGTGCAGCGGAAGATTCGAGTGATCTTGACAGCAGGCGAGCCATCCTCTAAAATACAATACGCATTACCACAATGGTATTCTAACGTGTCCGCACTGTGCACGTACCTTCACAAATCGGGTTAGGGGTCATTCGGCCCACTATGGAACTGGGACCGCGGACCAGTTGCCCCTTTTAAAAATTGATAATGGTTAACTGGGTCCACATCTGTTTTGCTTTCAATTAAGCGAAGGGTGCGAAGCGTAGATATTTCGGTTTATAGGAAGCACTGTTGACAGAGATCTCTGTTCATAAATAGCACTTCTTGCCGGAAACTTTGTTCATAGAATCCACTGTTTCACCTCGATTCACAGAAAGCGCCTTTGGTTCACGGAAACCAATTAGATCATTATTTTTAAGTAAGCTGTATTCCGATTCGCTCGCTCTTGCATCCTATGTCGACGGAGCCCTGCTTGGCGGGGCTCCTATTTCTGTGTAAAGGGTTTAAAGTAACCTAACCAAACCTAACCTCGGGAAGCCCTTCTCTCGCTCTGCCATCCTACGTTGCGCTTTTTTAAGTAAGGTATCTGGAAACAGTGGTTTCTATGAACAAAGTTTACGGCAAGAAATGCTATCTATGAACAGAGTTCTCTGTCAACAATGCTTCCTTGAACCGAGATATCTACAAACAATGTTTTCTATCAACAAAGTTTTCGGTGAAACGTGCTGTCTAGGAATAGAGATTTCTTGTAGCTGTGCTTTCTGTATGTAGTCGTATCGTACAAGCGTGTTTAGTATCTTAGGTTCCACACCGTTTTAAGCCACCCTTCGTTTAATTGAAAGCAAAATAGATGTGGGCCCAGCAAAGAGATTTAAGATAGGTACAATAGAGGGGCCATGCAAAGAAATGTCTTAGAAAAACTGTGATCCCATGTCTCAGTGCCGCCATCTGGTAAGATGTAGCATAATTAGAGCGGCAATTTATTCAATTAGGTTCAGCTATCGCCCGGTAGATGGCCAGTGTGGCCAGTGTTGCCAGATACGATTTTCAATTCATCGATTAAAAATCGGATCGGTGGTGCCTGAAAAATCTAATATAAATCAAATCAGTTAGATAAATATCGAAAACTAAACAAATTAGGCAAAAATTGACTCAGGCAGAAAAAATATTCTAAGTACAATTTTATTCGCTACTATTCATTGTCCGTGTCACCGTCTATGACAACGTATCAGTTTCAGTGTGTGTTTTTAAGTAAGTAGTTATTTACATTTTAAAACAAAATAATTTTAAATGCGCCTGCTTTGCCGCCGAACTATTATGCTCTTGTGTTTTATATTGCTTTTTGTGTAAAGTAGACCTTTTTTGCAATTGTCGGTTGCGTTTCGTTTTTTGCAAAATTATTTTTTTACACTTTTGTTTGCTAATATTTGTAAATCTTATATCGATATACGTATATCCGAGGCGAGGTCCAAAGTCCGTAGATCTATGGATAAATCCGTAGGTCTGGCAATGCGGGGTGACACTAAGTACAAACTATAAAACCTGTAGTAGGGATTTTACCATATAGATTCAAACGTATCGATAATATTGAAAAAAGTTAGTAAGACAATTTTTTCGCATTTGAATAGATTGAAATAAGTGCCAAAAAATTAGGAAAGCAATAAAATTATCCATAGTTTCAATGTTTACAAATGATTTATTAAAAAAAATATTTTTTCATACAAATTACTAAATTATCGTTATTATCTTTATATGTGTGTGGTATAGTTAATTCTTCAAAAGACCATTTCAGTATGAGACCATACTGAAATGGTCTTTTGAAGAATTAACTACTTGACATGATCTGACCAAGATTATATCTGGATCTCTTGAGTTTGTTTTGGCCTTTCTTCTCTGATTAGTCAGATAGGAAACGCCGACCTCATCTAGTTTTTAAAATATGATTGACGTATAAAAGTGTCTGTACAGACACCAGCACATCAAGCTTAGTTTTTAATTCTTCTAATATTATTACCCTCTCTCTTTTATAAAATCAATTTAACATGGATCGATTTTAAACTGAATGTTACTTGAATGAATCGATTATTTTGTCACACCACTATATTAATTTCGTTAAAAAGTGGTAACACTTAAGCTGTCATTTAACCCAACTATAGTAAAGTTACTCAACAATAGATGGCGTTTAATACAACATAAACAAATTTTCTAGATCTTTTTATGAAAATTATTTAATTCTAATTACTGAGTAAATATAGATAATACATACGAAAATAAACTGAATTTAGGTCCAGTTGTTTTACCATAACGAGACTTGCAGTAACGTAATGAGCAACTCGGCATATTTCCATACAAAATATTTTTCTTTTGTTGGACACGAATGTGTCAATGCGACTTGACGCGCAGGCGTACCATACTAGACTGAGAGACTTGTTACGCCTAGGTCACAAGTACCGGGACACTGTTTTGTTCGCAATGTCCCGTCTATTGTAAATACTTAAATGTCTTTGGGGCCCAGTTAACCAATATCAATTTTTGAAAAGGGCAACTGATCCGCGGTCCCAGCTCCATAGTGGGCCGAATGACCTCTAACCCCACAAGTCACAGTCAAGGTAAGCTAAACACACGCTCGTAACCCATAGCCATCAAGAACAGCACAGGTTACATGCTCTGTGATTAAAAAATAAAACGCGACTACTGAAAAGGATGAAACAAGAAAGTACCTTCCCGTGATCGCATACCGCTGGACTAACATACATATAAGCTATGGTACAGACCGCAGCACATCAAGCTACTACAATCTGTCAAATTTCTTTAATAGATTTGCAACTTTATTGCTAAGGCATTAAGGTTCTAAGTTGATTGGGAAAATTTGACAGTTTCAGGTAGGTTGATGTGCTGGCGTCTGTACAAACCGACGTAACTTAACACACTGTCAATCACAATCTGAATCATTTTAAAGATATATTGCTAATCCATTGCTACTTACATTATGTTCGAAAAAAATTGTCTGCACAACAACGTAAATATCGCAATGAATATATTGTTCAACTGTCAAAATTAAAGCCATTGCTACTGTTAGTTTATTACGCAATTACCTACGAAAAAGAACAGAAATAATCACCATAGCCAAAAATCGGTAAGTATGGGAATATAGACTAAGGAGACACTGGGACAGCCTATTAGCCCATTCTTAAGGCGAAAACGCCAGGGTCGCCCGCGAGATTCAATATTTTGTTACGTTTTTTGCAATTTGCTGGTCAGTATTAAGTTGTACGTTGATTAAAATATGGTTCGCGACCGTAACAAATATGTATTTACAGAATTATAATCATTAAAGTCATCAACACAGCTCTCTAAGACCAGGTAATCCCACTGAATGACTATTAATCATGAAATCTTGACATTTTCTGAACCTAAAGCAAATTGCAAAAAACCTAAGAAAATTTGAATTTCGCGGGCTACCTTAGCACTTCCCCCTAAGGCATAATGGCTGGTTATAGGTTACTTCCGGGAAGAGACGAGGTCCATCGGGATAATTCTGTAACAGTCAGCAGTAATGACTTTCATTTTGACAGGTAAACAACATTCATTGCGTTATTGTACGTTGTTGAGCAGACACATTTTTCGAACATATTATTATGAAGCAATGGATTAGCAATAACCTTCAAAATGATGCAGATTGTGATTGAAAGTGCAATTAGGGAGCAGAGTCGGAGTGACTATTGTACGCAAGGAACCACCTAAATTGTACAGACGCCAGCACATCAAGCTACTACAATCTGTCAAATTCAAAATAATATAATAATTCATATTGTTCAAAGTTGATTGGGAAAATTTGACAGATTCGGGTAGCTTGATCAGCTGGCGTCTGTACTTTACGTGTTTCTGCGTGTACCTATCAAAGTATCAATATCATGTCACTAGCTAAGCAAAAAAAAGTATTGATGCATGGTATTTCAGCTATTAGGGTGACTCAGTTTCATGTAAGTAGAAGAAACTAAGATACCTACCTACAAAAAAATGGTGGTCACATTTATCCCTATGCATAAGGACTAAGAGCACGCGACGATAGTGGCGATAAGACCCCTCTTTGACGAGTGGCTAGAGAGGCGTCACGGCGCCCTCATTTACCGCCTGACGCAGGTCCTCACCGGACACGGATGTTTCTGGACGTTCCTGCACATCATCAGGCGGGAGGAACCGCCCGGATGTCACCATTGCCAGGATCGCCCAGAGGACATGGTAGAGCACACGGTGGAGGTCGGCCCTGCTTAGATGGAGCACCGCCGCCGCCGTGTCCTCGTAGAGGCGATCGGCAGCGGCGGCGACCTCTCCCATCCGGCAAGCCATGGTCCGGAGCGAGAGGGAGTGGGAGGCAGTCACCTCCTTCTGCGAAGCAGTCATGCTAGCGAAGGAGGTGGCGGGATGGATGAGGGAGAGAGCCTCCCCTCCCGTCCCAGCCGCCACGGAAGACGCTCCGGGCGTCATGAGTCACGGGACGACTCCCGGCCACCGAAGGCGCGGGCCTGCGGACGGAGAGTAATGGGTAGCTCACCGTCCGATCAGGACCAGGCCCGTGCCGGACGGCGCGTACGTGTTCTATGCGCGCCTTAAAGAGATGTCAGCATCATCTGATGGGGCCCGTTAGGGCCGAAGCCTGCCGGGTCAGCGGGATATATTGTCCGAAAGGGTTACCGTTGGCCCGGAACTTATAGGGCTAAGGAAGGAACACGGGTGGGTTTTAGTCAGTAAGAGTCTGACACTCTCTTCCGCTCCAATCATTTGGTGATTTCCGACAAAAAAAAATGCTTATGGACTAAGTAAAGCACGATATACACGGTTTGAAGCAGTCAACAAACCAAAGTGAACTTAAACTTGTTGTTGTTGCGAGATGCCTGCTACCCGTTTTAAAACCAACATCTTCTTCTGCCACTGGTTTGCAAAGCAGGCCTTTCTACCAAGGACGTTTAAAGGTCATTGTTTACACTGTTTTAAACCTAGGTTTGAAACCACCGTTTCAAACCGTGTATATCGTTCTTTCGTAATTTAGTTAGTTATGGCCTGCGCAGAGCGGGACGGCATGGCAAGGGATTTAAATTTTTACTAATGGACATTCAAACGTATCTATAAAGAAATACGACATAAATTGCTTTAAAATGATGCATCGAAAGGGAATTTCATTGCACGGCGTTGAAAGACGCGCCACGGGCTCTCGCGGCGGGATGCCGTGGCGTCCTGCGGTAGGCAACGGCATGCCAAGGACTCCGGCGCTCGTTGTGATATACCGCGGGGTGAGGCGGCGGGGGTAGAGAAGCGGGGAAGCCGCTGGAATGCCGCGGTATCTAAGCGGCTAGTGTGCGCTGACTGATGGCAAAATCCCTTGCCATGCCGTCACGGTCTGCGTAGGCCTTAAGCAGTTAGGTAGGTATCAAGAAGTTTTCTCAGATTGATTTTTAGTACTAGGTACTTTAAAATAGTAGTCTATGTTTAAAATAGTAGTCTGTGACTTACTGGTTACAAAACTTTAAACTGCACTAAATAAAAAATAATAAAACTTCTTGTGTCAAAAAATCTGCCAGTTTCTCAAAATTATTTGTTTAATAATTTCTTAAATCCTAATGTGAACAAGAATAATAATCAGTTACCTAGTATTATGGGAAATAAAAGTGTGAAGGAATATAATGACTACGACTGGGGAGAAAACATTGAAATTGCAGGAGAGACAAACAATAATGATCGTAACAGACATATAAATTGTAAATCTAAACACAAAATCCTTGAGCCAGAAAAGAGAAAACTATTAAGGACCAAAAGAAAGGCAAAGGTAAAATCCATATCAAACAGATCGCCGAAAATATCATCATCTTGTTGCGAATTTCAGAGAACTCGAACAAAGGTCGGAGATAATGCACCGGTTGTTCTAGCATTGTTGACTGACTCCTCCTATCGAATACAACATGAAAATAAACCAGTAAGCCATTGTTCACAACTAAACGTCTCGTTACCTTGCGACCAAGAGTTGCGAAGGCCAATTCCAAATTCTTGTACGAGATTCTGTAGAAAGTGCAAGAAATCGTATAGTAAACGCAAGAAACAAAAACGTAATTCTTAATAATGATTAATTATTAAGAATTACGTTTTTAATATTAATATTTGTCATAAGTAATTTGTTTATGTTTTGTGTATATTTGTGTTGTATTCATAGAAATAAATAATTTAGCAAACTTGACGTTTAATAATGGGTTGGGTAAACGTAGTTTGTAGAGTGGCAACACCGCAGTGGCGCGCCTTCACGCGAGGTGACTTCGCTCCGCTGTGTCACTGGAAATCAAAGTTTATATGTTTTTTCTCGAATTATCGCATTTAAAATCCATTTCTAATCCTCGAGTGATATTATTGTGATTATGTGCCGTTATCTTATGAGTGGCAGAGGTGTACGATAAGGGTAAGATAACAATGTAAATACTAATGTTTGTCCGTATCAGGCGGTGCTTCGAAAAACTCAAATTCATTCGTAACATGATTGCATTATTAGAATAATTATAAAATATTCATCTCTTTGTGTATTTTGGACGTTTTGTGACCTTACGGGGTCGACCATGGAGCTAATAAGTGGTTATTTGTAATATTTGTTGATTATTAAATTGACACGATTTTCAATGTTTTTGATTATTATTAGCAGAGAGGCGGGTTATTTCATGTTATGGTTATGTTATCAGTTTTGCGAGATTGTTTCAAGTTCTATCAACCTTGCACGTTCCTCTAAGAATCTTGTTGGATTAGCAAAAACTTTCAAACTTAGTTTTGGACCAGTAAGTCAGGTCAAACTTTTAATTTTCCAACTAGACTTCTTTTCTAGACTACATAGACTCCCACAAAAACTTAATAAGTTCTCAATTTCAAGAGAATATAAAAAGAAGCTTCTACAAACGAATTTTTACTTAAAATGTTTTTCTACCCCCAACTTAGGTCCAATTTTCAAGCATGTCTGTAGGTTATGTAGCTATACCTCTGTAACTTGTTTTGACCAAGCTTTCATTGATTCTCATATTGACCATGAACTTCTCAAAGGTTTAACACATTTTTAACAAGAATTCTGAGACCACAAAAGTTGTGTAATTTTGAGAAACTGCTTCAGACGATATTATTTACTACCTACCTTAACATTGTCTTATAATTAAGGGACACCCACATAATCAATATTGAAAGTAACTTTAAATTGGACTCCCCAACCAATTGTTTAACATAAATTACTTAAAATTACATTAACATTCACTGCAAAGTAATTAATTTTATGTTTTAACCTTGAAATTATACTTTCTGTCCAATGGATCTGAAAATAAAGAAAAAAACACATTAACAATCAGCTTGATTGCTGTCACTTGAGTTAGTACTTTAGGTTATTTTTAATTGCTGAGTAAGCCTATTACATTAATACCCTTAATTCTAACTCCACCATTTTGGTTTGTCTTGACTTGAAAGAAGAGCACGGTACATTCCTACCTCATAAATTAGGTCAAGATTTTCAACTACCTACCTATGTACATTATAATGTATGTTAATATAAAGCAAGCAACTATGCTTTGAGTGTGACCAAGTCAATTAACAAAGTTACGTTATAAATTCTAACTACCCCATTACTGTTATTTTATTCCAGCATTTTTTTTTTACATATTTTTGTACATGCTTGCAAGAAGATATTTATAAAAAAAATTAAGTAATCACATTTTCTTTAAGAGCGCGTTTGTTAGAAAGATTGGCATCAACATGCTAAATATTAAAAGAAGATAACATATTAACTAAATACTGCATCTCAATTAATTCTATTTTCAGAAATCATTGTGAGATAATATCACAAACAAAGCAATCACTACCGTAGCAAGTCAATCTCTCCCACACATTTGGTAATTGGCTCTAATCAAAACTAAATGCGGGTTGTAAAACATGTTGAGATTTTGTTAGATGTATCGGCAACATATTGACTGACGACCATTGTTTGGTATATTTGTAGTTTTCTTATTTTTAATTTGTCACAACATTATGAAAGCGTATTATGGTGTCATATTATGAGGTTTTAATTCTTCATAGACACCTATTATGGTTCCTGCTTTGGAGTGGGCAACTAACTAGCTTTATCTTATTATATCCATTAAAACACTGTATTTTGGTAAAAACGTTTATTGCGCCATGTAGCTAAAACAGTATGAAAATCAACTGAAGAAAACTCGCCTACCCACTACTTAGTCAATCTTATTATTACAATAAGATTTGACAAGTACCTACTTTAAAAATACAACAGACTCCTTGACAATTAAAAAGTAATTGGTTTATTTGAAATAAATGTATTGAGTTTGGCATTTCCATAACAGCCGGAGTCTGGATGTGTGCCCGGTAGGTGGCAATAGGCTCGTCCTCTATTACATGGGAGTTAACTGGTAAACTGTGGGTGTACCTACTATAGGTCACCTTTACCTAACCCTTCGGGTAAAACAGGTGTGATGATATCGTCACTGGAAAGGAGAAAATGCTACAGCGCCATTTGTGCCAAAATGAGTTATATAGATTTTTGGGTTAGATTTTTTCTCTGCGTCACTCTGTTTAGGTTTCAAGACAATCTGAGCAATGATATACAGGGTTATTGGTAAAACATTAGGTCATTGTACTGTAAAAATCAGCTGTTCCCTACATTAATGTTAGTATAACTCGTCAAAATGTAGAGAACAGCTGAATTTTTTTTTCGCGATTTCAAGTTTTGTCCCATAGTAAAAGTTGTTCATAATGACGAGTACAATGACCTCTTAAGAGGTTGTTAATGTTTTACCAATAACCCGGTATACTCATTTTGGCCCAAATGGCGCTTTAGCATTTTCTCCTTTCCAGTGACGATATGATGATTTTTTTGAGATTTTGTTTATAAAGATTTGCCATATTCTATAGCGAACAAACAGTAACTTTTTTCTTTAATAAAACTCCTACAAAAAATATTATAAATAACAGATTGTTTTGCATTTTCACTGCTCTTGAAAGGCTGAACTTATGATCTCTCTCCTTATCAGTTGCTAAAGGTGTGTTTACTTGACGCCATCGTCGCGGCAGGCCGAGACGAAGATGGCGGAAATAGCTTGACTTGACTTGACTGGCCGGCGCATTAGAAAAAGACAGAATTGTGTGCAAAGGGGTGAGGGAGGCCTCTTTGCCCTACAGTGGGATAGTACAGGGGGCCTAAAAAGGCCACTTTGGAGAATCATAAAAGGAATTATAAAATGGCGAAGATAGTCCGTGTTTTTCTTTTTTTTCGCTGCACTACGTAGGTACAATCAAAGAGATTGGGATTGGATTTGGATTGGATTGATTGGTATTTTAGCACAGACAAAAAAAATAACTGAAAAATGCTTCACCAATGGGATTTGATACGACTAACTTAACAGTTAACTGTCCATTCTGTTATCCTTTTATGATTCTGCCAAAGTGGCCATTTTAGGCCCCCAGGTAGTTAGATTAGATTAGAAAAGGCGTGTTCACACCAAGTAGGTGCACAATTATTTTATCACCACTTAAAAATAAGGTTTATATGTTTATACATTCTTTTCTTTTCATCAAGAAAAGGTATGTCCGCATCAAATTGATGTTAACTTTTCGTCCACTATTTAATTTTAAGGAGCTGACAATTTTTTTTTTAAATCCTAAAGGTGCATTCACACCAATATACTATGGTTATTATTTTTTTGCCTTTATCTTTGCTTATGAATGGGAGGAATCAGCATTTCATTCACAATTTTCTCGTCGTAAACACGGCTTATGTTCTTATGTACCGTCCGTCCTATACAAAGTGATAATGCGCCCGCGCCGCCTACTATGCAATATAAGAATATAACACAGCAGCGGCTCAATCTCTCGCGGCCGCTAATTGATCTAAATGGACGTTGGGCTCCGCTGGCGTACTAATTAATTGTCTGGGAACTACTACTGTGTAGGTACTAGGATTCCTACTGATTTTGTTTGTTTATGCTTTTATTACTTTATTAGCGTTTGTGATTTCTATTCACTCACGCCTTTACGCGACTGCTGCTGAAAGAAGGTACTGTTTCATTGGTGTGTGTATGTATTATGTTTGTTATGTCAATCATACCTTTTTTTTTTGTTTTATCATGATTTGAATATAATGATATCCGTCATGTCTGTGATGTTTCGCCAACCAGTTTAATTTGATAAATAGCCTAAAGATTTATTTTAATATGGTTTATTGTTTAAACTAGTTACGTAAGTAGTTATTTTAAGTGCTCATAACGAGTTACGACGTGGTTAATGATGTATTAAAATACAAAAACTGGCCAAGTGCGAGTCGGACTCGCACACGAAGGGTTCCGTACCACGAGGCGAAAACGCCGAAAAAAACATGTTTGTTGTATGGGAGCCTCCCTTAAATATTTATTTTATTTTAATTTTATTATTTATTATTAAAGTTACAATACAACTGAGTATTTTGTGAATATTTCAAGTGCCTACCTATTGCCATTTTTGATATCGAGCAAAAAAGGGCAAAAAAATCGCGTTTGTTGTATGGGAGCCCCCCTTAAATATTTATTTTATTTTGTTTTTAGTATTTGTTGCAACAGAAATACATACTTTGTGAAAATTTCAACAGTCTAGCTGTCGCGGTTCTTGAGATACAGCCTGGTGACAGACAGACAGACGGACAGACAGCGAAGTCTTAGTAATAGGGTTCCGTTTTTACCCTTTGGGTACGGAACCCTAAAAATGATTTCATTTCAATGGCGACAAGCTGTTGAGTTATAATAATAATAACCCAATGGACTGCACAAATACTTACCATAATCAGCCTATAATGTTCCCACTGCTGGGACATCGGTTTCCTCTCTTCGAGAGGGAGTGGGCCATAATCCACCACGCGGGCCCGGTAGGCCTGCGAAGCATAATCAGCCTGTAATGTTCACACTGGCTGGAACAGGCTTCCTCTCGGTGAGAGGGAGTGGAGTGTAATCAGTGCGGGTTGGTAGATGTCACATGTCTTCGAATTGTGGCCCGCGTAGGTAGATCCGGTTTCGAAGAAATGTGTCTGATCATCATCTGCCTAGCCTTTTCCCAACTACGTTGGGGTCGGCTTCCAGTCTAACCGGATGCAGCTGAATACCAGTATTTTACAAGGAGCGATTGCCTATCTGACCTCCACAACCCAGTTACTGGGTAATACGATACCCCTTGGTAAGACTGGTTGTCAGACTTTCGGGCTTCTGACTACCCGTAACGACTGTCAAAGATCCACGAATGACAGCCGGGACCAACGGCTTAACGTGCTTTCCGAGGCACGGAGGGGTCACGGTATGTAAAGATGGTCACCCATCCACAGACCAACCGCGGCAAGCGTAGCTTAACCTGATCGATCGACCTGTGCGGCTGTTATTATTTAGCCACAGGCCCCTCAGAAAATGTGTCTGATATGATTTGGAATTTTTGGTTCTAGGACATGCCGGTTTCCTCACGAGGTTTTCCTTCATCATTTTTAAGAGCAGCGGTGATGAAATAATTACTAAAAAAATTCATACATAGACGCTAGTTTGAGAGTATTTCAGTAGGTAGTACCTATTCACAAATTCAAGTACCTGGTACTTGTTGACAGGCCTGCGCTGCGCTGTCCTCCCATACCTATACATTGTAAAAGCCAATTATTATTTTTAAAAAGAGTAACCGTGGAATGTCTTGCCGGTTCTTCTCCATAGGAAACGACCAATTAGAACCGTGCACCTAGCTTCTGACGTTGCATAAGTGCCCATATAGGTGAAATAAAATATTTTGATTTTGATATTATCAAATATTGATATTACCTTATTTTAAATCGATTCAAGACCACAATCGTCTTTCAAAACAAATAATTTCTAAATTTCCTGTTGTACAGCAGACGACTTTATTATAATAACTGGTACATACGACCTTCGCCGTATCTGCGCAGGATTCGAGCAGCGTGATAACAACGCGAATCTATTAATAAATTAGCTCTAAATTGTTTGTTTTCTGGGATTTTGTGTTAGAATGACTTGCTTGTTTGGTGATAGAGGGTAAGCAGAAGTCTAGGTTGTGTGTGGATTAATTTTGTAGTTTTTAAACTGACTTTTGCCTATGAATTAGCAATTTCGGCTAAATACTAAAGCGTGGCGATTATGGCAAACCCTCCCAAAATTGGGGGAGGCCTATGTCCAGCAGTGGACGTCTATCGGCTGAAACGACGACTAACCAGTTTCATGTACTGCAAAACCTAGCTTAACAGGAAAATCAACGAAAAAATCGTCATCATGACTGTTACTTTTAGCGTGCATCGTCCCACAGCTGGGCAAAGGCTCTCCCCATAACTTCCAGGTCTTTCGATCCAGAATTAAAGTGTACCACTGGTCGTTTGTTTTCTCCAGTTCGTCCCGCCATCTTCTATTACGGGATCTTAAGTAGGTACCATGACCTTTCAAATGATTTACTAAAGGAAACCTGTTTTAATTAAGTACCTATTCATTACCGTGACCTCATCATCTGCCTAGCCTTTTCCCAACTATGTTCCGGTCGGCTTCCAGTCTAACCGAATGCAGCTGAATACCAGTATTTTACATAGAGCGGCTTAGGCAGTCGCTCTATGTAAAATTATAGGGTATCTATATATATATATATATAAAACCTCCTCTAACCTCTAGATACCCTCTGTCACCCCCACGATGGAGGAAGTCCATGAGGATCTCCATCGGGGATGAAAAAAAACTGGGCCACCACTGCTCTCTTTTAATAACTGCACATTAATTATATCATCATCTGCCTAGCCTTTTCCCAACCATGTTGGGGTCGGCTTCCAGTGTAACCGGATGCAGCTGAATACCAGTATTTTACATAGAGCGACTGCCTATCTTACCTCCACAACCCATTTACTGGGTAATACGATACCCCTTGGTAAGACTGGTTATCAGGCTTTCGGGCTTCTGACGACCCCTAACGACAAAAATCCACGAATGACAGCCGGAACCAACGGCTTAACGTGCTTTCCGAGGCACGGAAGAGTCTTAGTAGAAGATGGTCACCCATCCCCGGACCAACCGCGGCAAGCGTAGCTTAACTTGGATCTATCGAGTATCGACTCATGCAGCTGGTATTACTTAGCCACAAGTCAAAACTGGAAGAAGGACGAGTGGGCTCGCGAAACACGGAAGCATTAAAAGCAAAGGCCTCCCTACGGAGGCCTTTGCCCAAGAGTGGGACAGCATAATCAGCCTATAATGTTCCCACTGCTGGGACACAGGCCTCCTCTCTGTGAGAAGGAGTGGCCGTAATCCACCACGCGGGCCCAGTGTGGGTTTGAGGAAACAGGATAGGGTAGGCCACAAAAAAAAAACCTAATAAGTAGGTACAGTTAGAATAAATATTTCGGAATCTATAAGGTAAAAGAATAATCGGACATAACTCACAACAGTATCGAATACCTATTTAAGCTCTAAGTACTTATTATTAGATCGTTTTTCCCGTTTCGGTTCAAAACGTAACGTGTAATAAAAATAAGAAAACCGAAAATCTAAAAATGTTTATTTTTCCTGAATTCATCAGTGGCTCAAAGAGAATAATAACAACAAGCCTGTCATCGGAAGATTTCGGTATACGTGAACTATTTTATTTGCTCACCGCGTTCACCTTGAAGATTCTATTAAGATTACTAGTCTCATGTAATAGAGGACGAAGCTTTTGCAGGAAAAAGGGGAAATGAAACAAACCCTAATATCTATCGTCATCATCATTATCATCATCATCATTATCATCATCATCATCATCATCATCAACAACATATAATCACAACTCAAGGCGTATCGTGTTGGCGCCGCCATGGTCCGGAGCGAGAGGGAGTGGGAGGCAATAACCTCCTGCGAAGCAGTCATGCTAGCGAAGGAGGTGGCGGGATGGATGAGGGAGAGAGCCTCCCGTCCCAGCCGCCGCGGGAGACGCTCCGGGCGTCTCGGGAGCCACGGGACGACTCCCGGCCACCGCAGTCGCGGGCCTGCGGACAGAGAGTAATGGGTAGCTCACCGTCCGAACAGGACCCGGACGGCGCGGACGTGTTCCACGCGCGCCTCAAAGAGATGTCAGCAACAGAGAAGGGACCCGCTAGGGCCGAAGCCTGCCGGGGTAGCGGGATTGTCCTAAAGGGGTACCGCTACCCCGGAACATAATGGGCTAAGGAAGGAACACGGGTGGGTGAGCGGAAGGGGTCATTTGATGATTTCCCACCAAAAAAAAAAGGCTTATCGTGTTACTCAATAACTTGGTTGTGGAGGTCAGATCGGCAGTCGCTCCATGTAAAATACTAGTATTGAGCTGCATCTAGTAAAATCCGGTTAGACTGGAAGCCGATCCCAACATAGTTGGGAAAAGGCTAGGCAGATGATGATGAGCTGAACATGGCCTCGCCCTCCAGTCCCATCAAACTCTCTAAAATGAAAGAAAGAAAGAGAATACGATTTGTGGTAAACATGACGCAGAAAAATAACACAAACACAAATAACAAGGGAGAAAACATGCGTCAAATACACGCAATGGCAAAACTGCCATCGCCCAGCATAATCCCGCATTATATTGTAGTCTTTGCATAATCCTAAGACCCTATGCAAGACAGAGGTCTAAGGTCAATGCCGGCTATCGCTGGTTTTCAGCGATAGCCGGCATTGACGTGATGACGTCCAAATCCGAAACTATCCGATCCGTCGAAATCAATGGGCACTTTCAATAAGTTAATTATCTATTTAATTAGTGATTTAATTAAACGTGTCGATTGACCTGACTTTTGTTATCGTCGGCTCAATCCAATCAATCGTTGTCATGTCCGGCGGAAGTATAGATGTAATTGATAGGAGTTAGCTGATACTCGGGATTTGAATGAGTGGAATGAAATTAATTAGTAGTATGATATCGAAATGTATTTAATGATGAAAGATAGACTCAGGACCCGGGGGCCCAAAAGGCCACTTTGGAGAATCATAAAAGGATTTTATTTATTTTAGGTATTTATAATCAGAAAATATAGTGGCTACTTATCTTTTCTGATTGATTATAAATAAAATAAAAATATCTAACATTCAAACTGCAATATTTATATGCTCTAGATCTAGAATAGTCATTATTATTAACAATAAAAAGTTTTCAATCTATCTGTATCCAATAGCCTAAATAGCTTTTCGGTTCTTAGCACTTCATCACATAAACAGTAGTCACAAAGGCCACAAGTACCGGTTTTCCGTTCACAGAATCCTCTCTACAACCTCCATTCACTGCCGAATAGACGTCGTATTTCTTTCATCCCATTTCCCGAACAATTTCTGAGGCTGTATCAGTCTGACAGCGACTCACGTAGGAACGTTGTCTGTTGTTGATATCTTTTGTGTTCGTACTTCCGTAGAGCCTGGAAACTGTATCGTTGTAGTGAACTTTGATATATTTTTGTTTTTCTATAAAATGGGTCGCATTTGTGGTATTCTCTAATTGAGGTCTGGGGGCCTAGAAATGCCACTTTGGCAGAATCATAAAAGGATAACATTATGAATCATAATGAAGATCACGTTATGAAAACCCAAAATGAAGTTAATGTAGCTCCGGTCAAGGCCGTTCCTATACTACTTATCTTTTAATCGCTCAATATTTTCACACTTTGAGAACAAAACAAACATTTTTCGATCGCTCTGAGGCTATTTCCGGCTGCCAGATATAAAGCATCAATGTCTGATTATTATTTACTGGTTACGCCCCGCGGTTTCACCTGTATAATGTGGGAATATCGGGACAAAAAGTATCCTGTCTCCTAATCCAGGTCATGGTCTACCCATGCGCCAATTTTCATCCAAATCCGTTCAGCCGTTTAACCGTGAAAGCGTTACAAACAAACATACAAAAATCTAATCTTTTCTCATCACCATCTGCCTAACTTTTTTCCAACTATTTTAGGACATATTTGGGTGAGGCCGCGGATTTTGCCACTTTGTAACATAGAACTTCTATGTTACAGTAACGTAGAAACAACGCGAAAGTAACTCATATTATTTGTAAGGCTAATTGCATAATGTCGTATTTTTAACCGACTTCAATAAAAAGGAGTAAGTTCTCCGATGTGTAAGAACCAAAAACTTCCGTAATTTTTTACCTAATACATTTTGAAAACTGTGAAAGGTTCAATGTTAACAGAAAAATATGCTAAGTGCGCGTGATCAGAAAAAGGTGTTCGCAATTATCACAGCCATGACAATTTGACCACTTACCAAATTAAGGGAACATTATCAGGAAAACAAAAACAATGATTTATGTAAATGTAGTAACAAGATATTTATTGTGATATATATTTAGCAAAAACTCTTCTTGCAATAAAAGGCACTAAATAACATTCATTATAGATATTATGTTTTAAACCCAGAAAATAAGCTACACACAATGAGATCAATGGTGTTTAGTAAAATTACAAAAATGAGAACAATCTTATAAAGTAGGTACAGACGTAGACACCAGCACATCAAGCTACCTGAAACTGTCATTTCCCAATCAACCCTGAACATAATGCTTTAACAATAAAGTTCAAAAGTTTTTAAAGAAATTTGACAAATTGTAATAGCTTGATGTGCTGTACCTAGGAACCTAAAATATCTATTAAGATAAATCTATTAGAAATTAGCATTTTTTTGGAATCACACATTCATTATCTTTTAATTATAACAACAACATATTATATTGTTTATTAAAAAGACTTCTAAGAAAATTAAAATAGTCATGTCTTTCTTAATTAGAAAGTAGGTAGGTAATTCAATTATTAAATCACAAGAATAATAAACAAATCTAGTAATTTGTGCAGATCCTTCTTGTAGCTGTTCTTCGTATTTCTTCATATTTTTGAGGATTTTCGGTTTATATCTTGTCTGTATTTTTTTTATTTTTCAACCGCAGTCAACGGCATCTGTGACAAAATTTATATTGGTTAGCAAAATTTATAGTGGAGAAATAAGGCCACTATTTCAGTCAGACTACTCGTATCGCAACACATATTTTCGTATCTCTTTTGTTAACGCTAAATGACTTCGTTTGTTGGAAAGGTAGAACACCACTCGAGGTGCGGATGCCGAAGAAGGCGTACTTACGTACGGGTGCGCGTAATTTTGTTTTTCTGTAGACATGCCATTAGAAACGCTGGCTCCTAAATTACAAATAAGGTGGCAAATGTGTTACTCAAACGTTAAGTGTTATGTATTTTAAGTGCCAGTAAGTGAGGTACCTACCTATTAGCCATCTTGAACTTCAGAAAACGCTACTCTACTTGGTGAAAACCTCGAGCAAATATTAAGTAGAGAAGTTTTTTTTACAAGAGCTACCTTGCAGTGTAAAAGGTAAAATATTATAATCAACGATATGCACAAACCTTTACAACACTTCAACGTTACCGTAACATACAATCAACGTTACTAGTAACATAGAAGCAACATAGAAGTAACGTGTAAGCGCAATTTTCGAGGTTTTAAATAAGCATAATTTAAAAACCAAGCCGAATTTGAAACAAAGACACAAAGTCAGGCACTTCTTAGTCACTCGCGCATAGTAATATGTAAGATGTGTGTAATAAAAACTGTTATTTACCTTTGAAATTGCCAAAATTCACAATAAAAATCCGCTGCCGAAACACACGTGTACACTTTGACAACACTCCAGAGACGACAAAATGGCGTCTTTTTTTTTTTTAAACCGTTGCCTACACAGTCAGTATTGCCAGTAAAATTACTAAAAACTGTCACTATCTGTTTTCAATAACTAGAAGCCAAACTTTGGTAACATAGAAAATAGTAACGTACAAGTGAAAGTATGGAGACAAAAGTTTGAATAGTGATAATTAAACGAAAATCGCATAATTAAAGATATGAAAACCAAGATATAGCAGCTTAACTTTGGGAGATTTCAGATATTCACAAATAATTACACTTTTCTTAGAAAAAAAAAAGTTTCATAGCTTCAAATGTGTGGCTGAACCAAAAAGACACGGTGTTTTTGACGAAATTTGGGGGTCTGGACAGATTTAACTCGTTGTATTTTATAAACTGTATGACTTACATTCAGTTTAAGAATAGATTCTAAGAGTTTATGAATTACGTAATCTATTATGATATTTTCATTGCAATTTAGCAAGCATTTTATTTTTTTATGAGCAGTTAAAATTTGGGACATTTTTATTTTTCAAAAAGTGGCAAAATCCGCGGCCTTACCCATTTATAATGCATGGGAGGACAAATGCGATGCCTTGGGCGTCTTTTGCGATTTGTCCAAGGCATTCGATTGTGTTCTTCATGAAACATTAATCACGAAACTGCACCACTACGGAATCCGGAACGCCTCTCTGGATCTTCTTACTTCTTACTTGAGTGATAGGATTCAGAGAGTTGATGTTAACGGAAAAAGGTCACCCGGATCTGTAGTAAGAATGGGGGTATCCCAGGGCTCAATTCTTGGTCCTTTTTTGTTCCTTATTTATATTAATGACTTGCCGTACCTCATAAAGGATAATCATGATATAGTGTTGTTTGCAGATGACATTTCTCTTTTGTTTAAAATCAAACGTCAGCAGCTGGTTACTGACAATGTAAATAACGCCCTTGCAAAAGTAGTTAACTGGTTTAATGTCAATAACCTACTTCTTAACGGAAAAAAAACGAAATGTATTAAGTTTACGATACCCCACGTTAGACAAGTAGAAACTAGTGTTCTCATTAAGGATGAAGAGTTAAAACCCGAAGATAGCACAGTATTCTTAGGCATAACGTTGGATGCCAAGCTTCAATGGGGCCCCCATATAGATAAATTGTCAAAAAAGCTTAGCTCTGCAGCATACGCCGTTAGGAAAATTCGTGATTTGACTGATTTAGAGATAGCCCGTTTAGTTTACTTTAGTTATTTTCAAAGTGTGATGTCGTACGGTATTCTATTGTGGGGAAATGCCGCCGATATTCAGACAATTTTTATTATACAAAAAAGGGCAATTCGTTCCATTTATAAATTAGGCCCCAGACACTCCCTCAGAGACAAAAAAGAGATTAATATAATGACTGTGCCTTCTCAGTACATTTATGATAATCTTTTGTATGCACATAAAAATATTAATCTGTTTAAAAAATACAGTGATATCCATAATATAAATACTAGGAACAAACACAAATTTGTTGTTCCTACAACAAGGCTCAAGAAAATAGGTGGCTCGTTTAGATGCCAATGTATACGTTTTTATAATAAACTTCCTAGCCACATTCAAGAACTAAGCCTTAATAAATTCAAATCTTTTATAAAGCGAAAACTGTGCCAGAAAGCCTATTATACTGTAAAAGACTATATTGAGGACAAAAAGGCTTGGGATTGAGCTGCTCCAATAGGTTTAGACACTGAATGTTATTTTGCTATTTTACACTTTAATATATATATATATATTTTTTTTTTTAAGTATCTATTTACTTAAACAATGACATGTACATTTACTGTATAAAGTATTATATTATTTTAATTATTGTGAATGTGAGGACTATGTGGGTCATTGTTTTCATTTTAATCATGGTCTGGCAGTTTGAGTAGTTTATGCGGCCTACCCAAATGTCCTGTCTTTGGTATTGTTCGTCGAATCGTTGAGCTCCTTAAGTTCTGAGTTGAGCTGCACGGTTACTGACAAATGCGTGCACTGACTGGACAGGTCCACTCAATCTGTGTGGTTCTTTCCTCAAAAGATCATTTCAGACACTAATCTACATGGTCCTCAAAGATTATGTCCGGATTTTTTTATATACACATTGACATTGATGAATTTTATTTAGACAATGACATGAATATTTACTTTGTAAAGTATTTTTGTTTTTTTTATTTTTCATTTAATTATTGTGAATGTGAGGACTATGTGGGTCATTTTTTATCTGTTTTCCTTCTTAGTTTTAATCATGATCTGGCAGTTTGAGTAATTTACGCGGCCTACCCAAATGTCCTTTCTTTGGTATTGTTCGTCGAATCGTTGAGCTCCTCAATTTCTGAGTTGAGCTGCACGATTTTTGACAAATGCGTGCACTGATTGGACAGGTCCGCTCAATCTGTGTGGTTCTTTCCTCAAAAGACCATTTCAGACATCAATCTACATGGTCTTCACACGATCTGACCAAGATTTTGTCTGGACTTTAAAAGAGACTGTGACCTCTGAGTTTGTTTCGGCCTTTCTTCTCAGAGTAGTCAGATAGGAAACGCCGACCACATCTAGTTTAAAAAATATGATGACGTGTAAAAGTGTTTGTAAAAACCTACTTACAGAAAATAAATCATTTATCATTTATGTTGGGGTCGGCTTCCAGTCTAACCTGATGCAGCTGACTACGAGTATTTTACATGAAGCGACTGCCAATCTGACCTCCACAACCCAGTTACTGGGTAATACGATAGATACCCCTTGGTAAGACTGGTTGTCAGACTTTCGGGCTTCTGACTATCCGTAACGACTGTCAAAAATCCACGAATGACAGCCGGGACCAACGTGCTTAACGTGCTTTAAGTAACGTACCTAGTCTAGAATATACAGTAGGTACCAATAAATACCAGACTGACATCGATCCAATAAAAAAAAAGTAGACAGAAACTCGCGTTGTGACCTATTTCGAAAGATTTAAGAGCAGTCGGGAAGAAGGTAAGCGACGATGTATTTTCTCATTTTAGGGTTCCGTGGTAAATTTTTATTCACATACTCCTGAGTTCGTTACTAACTTTCTACAACGGTGTTTCAAATATCTCAAAACAAAAATATTGTATTTCACATAAACCTACATGTGCACTTATGAAACTTCAGAAGCTAGGTGCACGGTTCCAATTGGTCGTTTCCTACGTAGAAGAACCGACAAGAAACTCCAAGGTTACGAGTAACCGTGGAGTTTCTTGCCGGCTCTTTTGAAGTAATACAATAGGTATTTGATTACATGTTTCTCATATGTACCAAGTTGAAACCCTCGTCTAAAGTCGAATAGTAGAGCTAGCAATTTATCAACATTAATCGACGCAAACTTCAATAGACCTTTGTGAACCGGTGGTCCCTTAGGCCCGCTGTACACAGCACGATTTCTTTACGGTACAGCGCCGGCTCACTAGCCGCGAGCTGTGTACGAGTTGTAGGTCGTAGGTTCATATTCTGACAGCCGCTTTACTTTTTGTAACTTATTTTCATCACCACTACTTTCAAAACGGTGAAAGAAAACGTCTTGAGGAAACCGGCATGTTTTAGATCCAAACATTCGAAGACATGTGACATCTAACAACCCGCACTGGGCCCGCGTGATGGATTATGGCCCATTCCCTCTCACTAAAAGCTGGCCTGTATTCCAGTAGTGGGAACATTTTAGGCTGATTATGGCACCACGGCAAACCACCGCACGACGCACACGACAGTGCCGTGCTTTAGGTTAGGCGTATGCTGGGACGCAGGCGACCAGGTCCGCACAGCGCAGGGCAGAGCAGAGTTTGTAATATGTCTGTCTCGCCTGCCCTGCGCTGCTAAATCTGTACGATGCTGCGCTGCGTCACCTGCGTCCCAGCATACGCCTAGCCTTAGTGCCACCGTGTCTGTCAAAAAACTTCCATAGTAATCCATACAACACTGACGATCGTTGCCTACGCGGCGAATCAACCGTAGTTTTTCACGGTAAAGAAACGTGTGTTTACAACGGGCTTTAGCTAAACCTATCGTGGCTTTGTGCACACATTTAATCAACTCTGAAAAGTGAACATGAAATATCAGATGTCTTCTATAATGCGCAGAGCAAAAGAGTGAAACTCTTTACCTGCGTCTGTGTTTCCGAGCGCATATAACCCGAATCTCTTCAAAGTAAGAGTTTGTCTGTGTGGTGCCGGACTTAAAGAATTGCACCACCCCTTGCTTCCCGTGGGTGTCGTAAAAGGCGACTAAGGGTCTTACCGGAGAATGGGCAGCAGCGTTCTCTATTTATTCCACCATCATACCATACTGCGATCGCCAACCCGCCTGCCAAGTGTGGCGATTATGGCAAACCCCCCCCCAAATTGGGGGAGGCCTATGTCCAGCAGTGGACGTCTATCGGCTGAAACGACGACGACGAAGAGTGAACAGGCTTCTTCTGGGTAAGCTCACTCCATCGTCGACGTTTGTCTCTGTCACCTCTGACCTAGACTAGAGTCAAGAGCAAACAAACCCATTTAAAAAAAAAAAAACTGTCTCGAGGAAGTCAGCGGCTAATTGCGTAACACACTATCAGAAGGAATGGCTTTAATTTTGACAGTTCAACAACATTCATTGCGTTATTAACGTTGTTGACCAGACACGTTTTTCAAACATACGAAGCAATGAAATAGCAATATCCTTTAAAATGATTCAGATTGTCGTTGATTGTGTGTTACGCAATAAGGATGCCGCAGACACAATTTTGGTTACGGAACCATAACACCTTATACGACTCCTACGTACGCACGTGCCAGGTTATTTTTAGTCTGTCTGTTTTTATCCCAAATGTGGAGCGATTTATAAAAACAAGTCCTTTGAAAGTAAGCATTCAGTATTAATGGAACTGAAAAGCTCATCAATATGGATGGTCACGTTATGTATTGTTTGTTTTATTTCTTCTTCGACCGAGAAATTAATAAATATACCAGTGGGTATCGGTTCTTTATGTGCCCATGATCAAAACGGTGCTTGTAGACTCTTCATCCTCTGGTTCAACCAATCGAACCCACTAGATTACACTAGATGAAGGTCGTCTTTGGTCTTGTCAGTCTTTCTCCAGCTCCTTGTTCGGGTCGTGGGCACGACAGTATTTCAAATCTTGTTGACCCAAATTACGACGTCGTCGGTGATAGCGGAGAGGTCACTTTGACTGCATGTTTTGGGACCCAGAGGGCAGGACAGGAGGTGGAGCATAGTTTGCGGCACAGCTCGACATCCACACCCTGCTGCCGTTCTTTTTTCTTTTTTTTTTTGAGGGTGGGAAATCATCAAATGACCCATCCCGCTCTGGGTGGAGCGGAAGGGAGTGTCAGACCCTTACTGACTAAAACCCACCCGTGTTCCTTCTCCCATGTTCTCCCGTGTTCCCTGCTGCCGTTCTCCAGGAATGTTTGTGATTTTGTCTCTGTGAATTTGGGCGACAGTCATGCTATAGCTCAACTGTCCGGCTTACAAACCAACCGTCAACTCTTACCAATCCTAGTGATCGAGGCGGGGGGGGTGGAGGGGGGGTTCAGGGGATCAGAACGGAATAATTCCTAAATTATTGTTGGCGTCGACGTTTGCCCAAACAACAAAGCATAATCATAATCAGCCTATAACATTCCACAGGGACAGGCCTTCTCTGTTCGAGGAGTGGACTGTAATCTACCACGCCTAGGTAGATGTCTTCGAATTTTTGGTTCGAGGCTAGGACATGCCGGTTTCCTCACGATGTTTTGCTACACCGTTTTGAGAGCAGTGGTGATGAAATTATTTACACAAAGTGAAGCGCCTGCCTGGATTCGAAGGACACGTAAGTCGGGGCCACCACTGCTCACTGTGCCACAACTGCTCAAAAAACAAAGAACAAAATATGTCACTCCCCGAGTTTTTCTGTACACAAACCAGACGGCTTTGACTTGCAAATTGCCAAAGTAAATATTAATTTTGTGCCGGCGGCCGACTCTTTTCCATACATATATGCATGCTCCACGCTATTCTCTACGGGGATAGGGCGTACCCGTACAGTAGGTTTTAAGTATTCTAATCTATGTGTTCAATAGTTTTCCTCGTGTCCTTCCTTCGTTTTGCAAGCGATCGCTAGAACCATGGCAAAAAATGGGTTTTCTGTACGTGGAAATTACAAAAAGCGATCATGGTGCCAAGGTGATTAGGTGGTCAGCATCGAGGAGGCCCCCTTAGGGCCGAAGCCTGCCGGGTCAGCGGGATTGTCCGAAAGGGTTACCGCTGGCCCGGAACATAAAGGGCTAAGGAAGGAACACGGGTGGGTTTTAGTCAGTAAGAGTCTGACACTATTCCGCTCCACCCAGAGCGGGAGGAGTCATTTGATGACTTCCCATCTGCAAAAAAAAAAAAGTTGATTAGGTGACCGGAAGCCAAGATGTACTGTGCTCAATTAAAAACGTACAATGATCACCAATCTAAACGTACAGTAACACACTATCAATCACAATCTGAATCATTTTGATGGATATTGCTAATATCTAATCATGCTGATCCTAATCAACTTTATGATAATTTTTTTAATGTATACTGTAAACAATTTGATTCCACCTTTATTCCCAAGACTATCTCAGTTAATAGCAATGCATCGTTCAGTGATTGGGCTACCATTGGTATTCATAAAAGTAGAACACGGCTTTATGAATTGTACAATGAAAGGACTTATATTAACACTGATGAATTTAATTTGTATGTTAGAAATTATTCAAAATTATTTAAAAAAGTTTGTTATATGGCCAAGTCACGCTATTTGGGTTCAAAGATTAAAAACAGCAGTAATGTAATTAAAACGACTTGGAATATTATTAATAGTGAAACGGGAAGATCTAGTAACCGAAATACTGACTACAGCCTGTCTATTAATGACAACATAATAAAATCAGACTCACAAGTCGCCGAGGCATTTGAAAATTTCTTTTCAGATATTCCCGTTTCAACTACTAAATCGCTAAACTCATCACCTTCTGTTGCTGAGTCTTTGCTTAAGGACAATGTTAATGGTTGCGTTTCGGAATTTAATTTTGAATATATTACCTGTAGAGATATAATTAAAACCTTTCACACTTTAAATGTAAAAAAGACTGCAGATCTGTGGGGTAATTCTGTAGAAGTAGCTAAGTCTATTATTGACATTGTGGCACCTACTCTAGCTCTTATCTTTAATAGTTGTATTGACAATGGGGAGTTTCCTGACCTTATGAAAAATAGTAAAATAATACCTTTGTTTAAATCAGGTAGTACATCAGACCCCACAAATTATAGACCTATTTCTGTACTACCTACCTTTAGTAAAATTTTTGAGAAATTAATTTTAGACCAAATGCAAAGATTTTTTAATAAACATAAATTATTACATAGCAAACAGTTCGGTTTTACAAGGGGTCGTTCAACTACTGATGCCGGTGTTGAACTTTTAGGACATATTTATAATGCATGGGAAGATAAATGCGATGCCTTGGGCATCTTTTGTGATTTGTCCAAGGCATTCGATTGCGTTCTTCACGAAACGTTAATCAGGAAACTCCGCCACTACGGGATCCGAAACACTGCTCTGGATCTTCTTACTTCATACTTGAGTAAAAGGATTCAGAGCGTTGACGTTAATGGAAAAAGATCTCCCGGATCTATAGTAACAATGGGAGTCCCACAGGGCTCAATTCTTGGTCCTTTCTTGTTTCTTATTTATATTAATGACTTGCCGTACCTCATAAAGGATAATCATGATATAGTGTTGTTTGCAGATGACACTTCTCTTTTGTTTAAACTTAAACGTCAGCAGTTGGTTACTGACGATGTAAATAGCGCGATCTCGAAAGTAGTCCACTGGTTCAATGTTAATAATTTGCTTTTAAACGAGAAAAAAACCAAATGCATTAAGTTTACGCTACCCCACGTTAGGCAGGTGAAAACTAATGTGTTGATAAAGGGCGAGGAATTGAATCCTGAAGACAACACAGTATTCTTGGGCATAACTTTGGATGCTAAGCTTCAGTGGGGTCCACATATAGATAAATTGTCAAAAAAGCTAAGTTCCGCAGCATATGCTGTTAGAAAAATTCGTAATTTAACTGATATAGAGACTGCCCGTTTAGTGTACTTTAGCTATTTTCATAGTGTAATGTCGTACGGTATTCTATTGTGGGGAAATGCCGCCGATATTCAGACTATCTTTGTTTTACAGAAGCGAGCTGTTCGATCAATTTATAAATTAAGTCCGAGACACTCTCTCAGAGACAAATTTAAAGAGATTAATGTAATGACTGTGCCTTCTCAGTATATTTATGAAAATCTTTTATATGCCCATAAAAACATAAAATTGTTTAAAAAATACAGTGATATCCATAATATAAATACTAGAAATAAACACAAATTTGTTGTACCTACAACAAGGCTCAAAAAAATAGGTGGCTCGTTCAGATGCCAATGTATACGCTTTTATAATAAGCTACCAAGCCACGTTCAAGATCTAAGCCTCAATAAATTCAAATCATTCATTAAACGTAAGTTGTGCCAGAAAGCCTTTTATACCGTTAAAGATTATATTGAGGACAAAAAGGCTTGGGATTGAGCTGCTTCAAATTTCTGCATTTTAATGACTTTTTTTTTTTTATATACACATTGACATTAATGATTTTTTTTTATAAACAATGACATTTACTTACTTTGTAAAGTATTATATATATATATATTTTTTTTTTTTACATTGTGATTTGTGAATGTGAAGACGATGTGGGTCATTTTATTAATTTTTTATGTTTTATTTTTCTCTCTGTTCTATTACTTGTTTTTTTTTTTTTTTCTCTCATGGTCTGGCAGTTTGAGTAATTTATGTGGCCTACCCAAATGTCCTTTCTTTGGTATTGTTCGTCGAATCGTTGAGCTCCTTAAGTCTTGAGTTGAGCTGCACGATTTCTGACAAATGCGTGCACTGACTGGACAGGTCCTCTCAATCTGTGTGGTTCTTTCCTCAAAAGACCATCTCAGACATCGATCTACATGGTCTTCATATAACCTGACCAAGATTATGTCTGGACTTTAAAAGAGACTGTGACCTCTGAGTTTGTTTCGGCCTTTCTTCTCAGAGTAGTCAGATAGGAAACGCCGACCTCATCTAGTTTAAAAAAACATGATTGACGTGTAAAAGTGTTTGTACAAACCTACTTACAAAAATAAAATCATTTATCATTTATCATTTATCAATACATTGCTTCTTATGACCGAATTTTTTTTTGTCAAAAAAAAACAACCGACTTCCAAATAAGACACTAAAACTGAAAAACAACTTTATTTTCGGAATTCGGTGGCAAACAACGAAAATGAAATACGAAGTTACGAACCCAACGACACCGACTTCCGAAATTAAAGTTATTTATCACTTGTAGTGTCTTATTTGGAAGTCGGTTTTTTTGTTGTAAAAATTTTTTTGAAGTGAAAACTTCTTTAGTGGCGTTGTACACTTTTTTTGTTATGGGTAAAAAATGTTAAACTCGCGTCAGCAGGACACGTGACCCTGATCGTAAGATTCGTAAGATGACACGTGCTTAAAGATGGGCAATCCACCGGGTTTAAACCCGGAGCTTTTGATAAACACCCGATAAACACCCGTAAACACCCATAAACACCCACAAAATTGGGTGTTTATCAAAGCACCGGGTTTAAACTAGTGAATAGTCCCGGGAAATCCCGGAACCGAAAGTACCGGGAAATCCCGGAAATTTGCGTAGATTTTGGAACCGGGATTTTATAAAGCAAATCCCGGATCTTTCGGTACTTTCGGGAAAAGATACGCGTTTCGAATATTTCTAATTTTATACCATAAAGCCCGACCGCTTAAAGCGGAATACACTTATGGCACCTAGCATGCACAAGAAGCATGAATGCTACAAGAGCATGCTGCACGAAGGTGCGGGAGGGGCTGGTGGCGGCCATCGCGTCTTCAGAATGTTGTGCTTTGCGTTGTGTTTGTGATTTTGGTGGACAGTGCTTCGCAAAAAAGACTCAAACAAGACTGCTTCCTTTGGGCAGAGCCAGCTTACGAAACTAAAGACCGACGATGGCAGGATCGTATCCGCCAAACCTGAGCTTTTGAGAGAGATCGAGAGGTTCTATGGACAGTTATAAACGTCAACAAGGAACCCCGTTATGGATCTGGCAAACGCCCCGAGAGCTAGATTGACCCGACACTATACCGAAGACATTCCGGACGTCAGCCTGTACGAGATTAGGATGGCTCTGAAGCAACTCAAAAATAACAAGGCGCGCGGGTGATGACGGAATGACGGAATTACGGCCAAGCTCCTGAAGGCCGGCGGAAAACACGTTCTTAAGGCCCTTCAGAAGCTGTTTGATTCCGTCATCATACTCGAGGGCAAAACACCGCAGGCATGGAACAGAGGTGTGGTGATACTTTTCTTTAAGAAGGGCGACAATGCCCTTCTTAAGAATTATAGGCTCATCTCACTTCTGAGCCATGTCTACAAGCTGTTTTCGAGAGTCATCACGAACCGTCTCGCGCGCAGGTTTGACGCCTCCCGAACAAGCCGGATTCCGTAAAGGCTTTAGCACCGTAGACCAAATACATACGCTGCGACAGGTTATACAGAAGACCGAAAAATATAACCTGCCTCTCTGCTTAGCGTTTGTGGACTACGAGAACGCCTTTGATTCGATTCGAGACATGGGCTGTGCTGCAGTCTCTTCAACGGTGCCAGATCGACTATCGGTACATCGACGTGCTGAAGTGTCGGTACGAAAACGCCACTATGTCAGACCGACTCCAGGATCAGACCTCGAAACCTATCCTTTTGCAGCGAGGTGTGAGACAGTGCTGAGACTATAGAGGACCTCAGTACAATGCTCGATGACCTCAGTAGAGCCTCCGAAAGAGTGGGTCTTAAAATGAACATGGACAAAACGAAGGTCATGTCAAATGCCCATGTAACACCCACTCTCATAAAGATCGGAGACGCTACACGCAAATTCGTGGACGAGTATGTTTACCTAGGACAAACTGTCCAGTTAGGTAGGTCTAACTTCGAAAAAGAGGTCGATCGTCGAATCCGACTCGGCTGGGCAGCGTTCGGGAAGCTACGCAATATCTTCTCGTCCCACATACCTCAGCGTCTCAAGACGAAAGTCTTTGACCAGTGCGTGTTGCCAGTGATGACTTATGGCACTGAAACTTGGTCACTAATAATGGGCCTTATAAGAAGGCTGAAAGTCACCCAAAGGACAATGGAGAGAGCTATGGAGTTTCCCTGCGTGATCGAATCAGGAATGAAGAGATCCGCAGGAGGACCAAGGTAACCGACATATCCCGAAGAATTGCCAAACTTAAGTAGCAGTGGGCAGGGCACATTGCTCGCAGAACAGATGGCCGATGAGGCCGAAATGTTCTGGAGTGGCGACTGCGTACAGGAAGACGTAGCGTTGGAAGGCCTCCCGCAAGGTGTTCCGACGACTTTGTGAAGGCCGCGGGAACCCGATGGATGCGAGAAGCACAGAACCGGTCGAAGTGGAGGTGCTTGGGGAGGCCTATGTCCAGCTGTGGACATCTTTCGGCTGAAATAATGATGATGAATTATGTTAATAAATAACAATTTAAAAAATGTCGGTAAAGATTATCTAATCAATAATATTGAGACTGATTAATGCTACGCTTTAATTTAATTTGGTTATGCAGAATTTCAATAGGAGTCATGTTGATTTAAATCATTTGTTTGGAGAAGATGTTTAATAATTTTTTTTGATAAATATTATCTAGGATTAGGTACAAAAATGTTTTAATGTTTATAAAGATGTTGCTGGTAGAATATGCGTAGTTACCAATAAAACAAGAAATAAAACGTTTTTTTTGATTTGATTTAAATGTTTTTATTTTGCCCTGTCATTTCGTCTTTCTTTTACTTTCTCCATTTCAACTCTTCATCTTTTAAAGGCTTACTTAAAGTATCGAAAGCACCGGGAATCCCGGTTCTTTAGCCAGAAGGTCCCGAAAATCCCGGTTCTTTAAAACAGAACCGGTTCTGCATTCCCTAGTTTAAACCCGGATGGATTGCCCATCTATAGACGTGACCCTGATCGTAAGATGACACATGACCCTGATCGAAAATTCGTAAGATTCCAAAATATAAAAAATTGAGAACAAGTACACAGGATCAAATTACAAACAGACAGACAGACAGTTACAGTTACAGACAGATGTGAAAGACGGCACGGTTGACATCTGTCATCTTTTAACACGTTAAAATAAAAATTAAAGGAGATTGACCCAAAGTCGTACCAAAAAGTCTCATGCATCAATATCAAAATATTGTAGTACCTAATTATTTTCATATTTTTACCAAATTACGCGTCGGGAATTTAATTTTTCAAGTGAAAACTTCTTTAGCGGCGTTATACACTTTTTTTGTAATGGGTAAAAAATGTTAAACTCGCGTCAGGACACGTGACCTGATCGAAAATTCGTAAGATTCCAAAATATAAAAAATGCACAACGTTAATATTTAAGTTTTCACTTCTGCCGGCACTCCCGGAGTGCAACCCGTCGTTTTTTTTTTTTTACTTTTTAGTTGTAGGTACCTACTTATCCCACACACATTAGTATAACACTACTTTCTATATAAATATCAGTGACAGGAAGTCATTGTAACATCATTAATATAAACTAATTGTGGCAAAAATAAGTATTATCGAAGCTAACTCCAAAACTACCCAAGCAAAGTTAATTTAAGAATTTTTGACTCAACATAAAAAAAAAACATTCAGTCGAATTGAGAACCTCCACATTTTTTAAAGTCGGTTAAAAATGTGTCTGCTCAACGACGAAAATAATGCAATGAATGTTGTTGTATTGTCAAAATGAAAGCCATTTCTACTGTTATTGTGTTACGAAATCACCCCACTGGTGGTTATGGCTCATATAGGGATCACATCACGGGTATTAAGCTGTTATATTGACGTCAAAGCGTTTATTTCAAATAGGCACATAAAAGGCACTTTTGAACGTCAAAATCCTAACTGGTATTATAAACGCGAAAGTAAGTTTGTTTGTTTCTTACCTTTTCACGCCTAAACCACTGAACCGATCAACCTGAAATTTTGCATAGGTATACGTTGTCAGGTGTACAGAAACGGACATAGGGTACCTTTCATCCCGAAAAAAAGGGTTGTTCCCGATGAAAACAACAATAACGTTATTATGTTAATAGATGGCGCCATGTGTCTTACGAATAGAAATTACGGGGTCGAGTTTTAAGCGGGTGAAACCGCGGGGCGCAGCTAGTTTACAATAAAATAGACTTGATTCTAGTACCTTCCAAAAGGTAGATTTCGTATGGATGGCAAGAAACTCCACCGTTACTCTTTTAAAATGTTTTACAGTATTTAGTGTAGGTACTGATACAGACAGCTGGACAAAAGAGAACAATATAAATTCACGTCCATCAAAGAAGCAGGCGGGCATTCCCTAATAAAAACCAGAAGTGTAACATTAGGAGGAAAGTCTCCTGAACCTATTGATTAAAGTCATACCGTCACGGCCAATAAAAGGCGGTGTTATGGCGTTTAACAGAGTGATCTACCTCCTATCCACATTTATGCTCACCCCAGTAATACATATAATCCATCTCTCCCTGACTTTTACTACTCCCACAAGACGATAAATTGTTGGTACTGTTTCATTTCTTGCTGGCTTTTTCATAAACTTCTGTTCAATATTTTGTTTCACGTGTTTTTGCAACAAATGTGCACAATAGCTAAGCCCTAAAACTTAGGTGAAGTGAGCTTTCAATAGTGTCAATAGTGTCACTTCACCTAAGTTCGGCTGGCAACATTAATACGTAAAGCGATGGCCAAAGTTTTTAAACGATTTCCAGAGCACTCAAGTTTAATTGAAAGTTAATTTTGTCCAACCTTATTCTTCAATAAATCCGTGCTGTCTCTTGCTGTCTTCTAGAGATAAGCCGTTTGGGGTTGAAACACTGGGGCCATAGGGTCCAAGTGCCCACTTAGTTTTTCAAGACATCACCAGGTGGTTGGTTGACCAAAGGGCTGGCAGACCAGGGGGGGGGGACTCTTCACGCGACAACAGGCCTGGCCTATTTTTTAGCCAAAGAATCAGCATTGTCATGCAATGTGGCAATGCTGACACGCTTTTGGGCACTTTTCCTATTGACAGCTACGTGGACGAATTTTTTGATGCCCTATGATTCTTTCCCCTCCTTTTTTGATATTTGTTTTTATTTTTATTGTTGGATATTTCCTAAACTAATAATATAAAGAAAGATTTGATTTTTGTATGTGTGTCACGCTTTCACGGTAAAACGGCTGAACGGATTCGGATGAAATTTGGCACATGGCTAGACCAGGACCTGGAATAGGACATAGGATACTTGTAATTAATATGATATAAATATTATCTTGAAAATTGAAATAAACTTAGCGAAAAACTATATCCATGTTAGATAAGTAAGATTACACGATCAAATTCTGGCTTCCTAAAGTATCCGAAACGTTTAAACTTCGCTTTTACAATATTAGTAGGATTATAAAGGAGGGTCTCCGCCTCAGGTTCTAATTCCCGCAGTAGATTACCGACGGAAATTGGGTTTTGCGGTGAACGAAAACGATGAGCCCAGCCCATTCCTACTCAAAATTAAATTAGGTTTTTAAATTATTTAGAGGTTAAACTTTCCCATTTCGCAAAGTTTTGGCCTATATTTGGTGGGGACAAGTACGAGGTCTGATGCTAATGGCTGATTCCTATAATTTACGGACTGTTATTGGTTAAAATGAAGACTCTTCTATCTTATCCAATAATAAAACAAAGACCTTATAGCTTTGCATAGTAGACCCTCCCATAAGGAAGTAGCTGTCACACGTAAAATTAGCTTACGAATCTATTTATTTATATGCCCAGTTTGGCAATAAACGAAACTATTCGTTTTTGTTTATAGGAACCGAGCTTATGTCGCTATTACTTCCTTATTGCTATTTCTGTTACTATTTATTTATTTATTAAAACTTTATGCACAAGTAAAAGAAATACTGTACAAAGGCGGACTTAATGCCTGAGGGCACTATTACTATTTAAGACCGGGATTCGGCTTTTAACTACTCATTGTCGAGAAGTTGCCTGGGTCTGACTCTGTTCTATTTCCTAATCAATTGTTTCAGACCTACGGGGGTAACGGCGTAATACACTAACAATTGCAATGCCTTTCATTATGACAATTTGAGAACATTCACTGCGTTACATAAGTATGTTGTTGAGCAGACGAAGAAGCAATGGATAAGGAATTTCCTTCAAAATCCATCGGATTGTGAATTAAAGCGTGTTTACGCTATAAAGGTATGAAGAACAGGGTGTAAAGTTCACTCATACTCTATAGAAAAGGGAGGATCCTCCGGCCAGACGGGTGTTGTGTCTGGCGGGCAACTGCCCGATGATTCATGTCGGACCGTTGTATTATGCTAGATGCGCGGTAAACTCTGCTTGCGAGATGCAGGATTTTGCGTGACGTCAGTATGACGCGTTGTTCGCATGTGGCGTTGTAGATAGATACCGCTACAACGCAATTAGGGTGCTGGTTCATTTACTCTTTCTTACCTGACCTATGAATTATCGAGGTATGACATCCAAACCAGAGTAAATCTAAACAAAACATACGTAATCCCTCGAATGACGCAAAACATCATACATAACATCTCGCCTGTCTGTATTGCCCAAAGTGTTAGTCAGAGCTGTACCTATCAGCGGGATTGTCCGAAAGGGTTACCGCTGCCCCAGAACATAAAGGGCTAAGGAAGGAACACGGATGGGTTTTAGTCAGTAAGAGTCTGTCACTCCCTTCCGGTCCACCCAGAGCGGGAGGGGACATTTGATGAATTTCCATCCTGAAAAAGAAAAAAGAACTGTACCTATAGTACACCTTTATTTTGTCATACAATAAAGGGTGAGCCTATTTCCATCAATCGGGCACAAATCGAGACTCAGGGCTGCTACTGAGAAATTATAAATGGAAAGACCCAATAACATTCTGCCCGACCCGGGAAACGTAGCCAGGACTTCATGCTCAGCAGTAACCCTTGCGACCAACTAGACCAGCGAGCCAAAACTTCACAAAAAATTCTTGTAACTCAAAAGCACTCAGTAAGCACTGATTTTGACTTCAGAATCATCCATCGCATTTGGTTTTGAGTATTCGGTATTCACAAAGGGAAATTTAGCGCGCCTTTTGTCGAAACCGGGTCAATCGTCTCCTCTCGGTGGTGGAACACTGGAAATTTCCCGGTTTTGTTGTAAAGAATACTCGTGATCCGAAGCACGCGTGCCTACTGTTTTTACATGCTCCTTATATAATAATAAAACCTTTATTTTCAGGCTACTTTGGCCCATAGATAAATACCTTACAGACTAACAGAAATATACATATTATAACGTACAATGTGTGTTAGTGTATAAACTTATAACTATGTTAGTCAAAACTCACTTCACTCGAGCACTGTCTTCTTTCTTGTTTGTTTCTGTCTATATGAGCAGGGACATTGACGCACAACCTGCACCACGGATTCAGTATAGATTCAGTACTTACATGATTCTGAACCTCAGGGGCGTTGGAATTTTTCGTCGGATATTTTTTTTTTAAATTTGGTGGTCCATACATTTTGACCTCGTAGGTATTGCACTTTTCCATGATACAAAAAAGCAGATTTTTTTTTATAACCGATGAAAAATTTCTACTCTAGGAGGAACCATGTGCTGAATTCAAGGTTACAGTTTTCGCGTCCGCGTCCCAGCCACCCTGTATGATAGCATATATCTAGGTTTATAAAATGATCTTTTATTTTTCGTTTTCTGTCGGAGTCTGGATTCGTTGTTCGCCCCCTATTACATGAGTCGCACACATGGCGAAATGTAGCTGTACTACATACACCTTTACCTAACATTTCTGAAAATAAAGGCGCTTTGTTTTGTTGCTTCCGGAGTTCCTTGGGATTTGTTCGGCATTTATTGTAGATCCTGGCTTACAGTGACAATGTGTGGCGAGTTTACCAGATTTTCATCTAGTCTCTGTGTTGAAATTGCGATTTTATCTTATTGCTGCGAAATTAGTTTAACGCCCTCTGGTATTCTAATTACAACGCGCGTACTGTAGGGGTAGCTTCAGGATTTGATAAACGTGGTTATCTATCTATCTATACTATAATAATAAAGCTGAAGAGTTTGTTTGTTTGGACGCGCTCATCTATGGAACTGCCAGTCGGTTTTTTTATTTTATTTTATTTAATAGCCAATAAAAATAAAATTCATGAGGAAAATTATTTACCATCACGGTAAGACCCTTAGGAGCCTAGCAAATAGATAAAAAGTCAGAAAGAACGCTAAGCGAAAACGAAGTAATAGCGCGGACGGGCAATGCGATGCGAGGGGGTGGGTCGGGAGACCAAGACATTTAACGCGGACGAAGTCGCGAGCAGAAACTAGTTCTAAATAAAATAAAGAGCAATCCATCCAACCAATAGAAAAATGTTCATAAGAAAAACGGTATCCAGCTCGAAGGACCAATATTAAGCATCATTACACATAAAAAGCGGTCAACCTCAAAACTGCTGCAAAAATCCACTGACTTTCAGTTAGAATACCATTCTATAGAGCTTGTAATTCCTGAATATACTCTTAAGGTACTTAAAACATCCCTTTTGGGTTGCATAAAACGTTGTTTAACTTCGACGGTCCTTTGAGGGTTTTGGGGATAATGCCCGCATTATTTGACAATGTATTTTGTGGAGTTGTTGTGAGTTGTCTTTTGATTGTTAACTTGCTTTTGTATGGACCTTCGTTTATGTCGGAGTGTTTCTCGGATTCCTAAAATAATGATAATTACCTATCCAATCCTGTAATTAAAGTGCCTTTTGTCACTGTGTACCTTTATTGCTTAACTTTACTTAATACTTCAGCTACTGTTTCCTAGAAGAGTGGTGACCGCCACATAGCGTCCGCAATTTGCCGGCGAATGACGTCATTGAAACGTTATTTATGAAGAGCGTTTATTGGCACCGTAAAGTCAAACCCCGCTGCCATCATTTTCACGAAAGCCGTCATTGTGGACGTTATATGGCGGCCAGCGTTTTTTGAGGAAACCATAGCTTTTATCATTTCGCCATCATTTCGTAGCTATTGAATCATTCCACTATAACAGCCAATTGTCCGGACATTGATTTACCAGGAAGTAGATATCCCATTAGCATTCTCGAGTATTTTTATCCGACTTCAAAATTGTAAATCGATTTAAAAAAAATATTTTTCAACGAAAATGCGAACCCAATGAAACCAACTTCCGAAATTAAAGTTATTTTTCACTTTGTAGTGTCTTTTGTAATATCTTCCTGTCACTGATATTTTCATAGCAAGTACTGTTATTCGAATTTGTGGGGGTAAATAAAAGAATAAAATTCATTTGGCCACAGTTCGTTAAACACAAAAATCTTTTTTACAAAAAAAAAATAAAACAACCGACGTCCAAAAAAGACACTACAAAGTGAAAAATAACTTTAATTTTGGAAGTCGGTGGCAAACAACGAAAATGCTAATCCAACGGCACCGACTTCCGAAATTAAAGTTATTTTTCACTTTTGTAAAAAAGATTTTTGTGTTTAACGAACTGTGGCCAAATGAATTTTATTCTTTTTTTCCTTTTTTTTTCTATTGGGATGGGCAAGAGAATAATGATGACAATAATAATTCCAATAGAATAGTTCTCCCAAATGTTAGGGAATATTTCTTAGATCCATCTCCGAAGAATTTCATTGGAATCCCGCCACTCATTGTTAACTTCAACTTGGCAAATGTTTGGAAGTTTCCCGCATCTGTTATGATTCTTCTTGAAAGTTTTGATTTGTTGGCTGTTTTGGGAGTTTTCTCTTCTCGTTTAAATAGCAATGAGAGTGCAGTAACAATCTCATTTTATTTCTGTAAAAAGTTTTATCTGTTATTTTGGTAAATGTCGGATATTTTTGGCCCAGATTCAACTTCGGAGTTCGGTGATATTTGTTTTTTGAATGAAAAGTAAAACCGTTAAGTCAACTTGGTGTACGATATCATCTTAATCTCTTTGTTTTTGTCTTTTTACCCGACTATGGAGGGTCAAGATTATAACAGGCTATATTGTATGTGTGTTCATCTGTTCCCTCATTCCTCCCAAAACTATTCGTCGTATTTTGACAAATGGCATCGTTGGAAGCGTCACGTGTATGTACGTATTTGACGTCTTATAAAATCTAATGGCGGCTTATACTGGAAGTAAATGTATTTTTGTGGATCACTCCCGTCTTTTAATTTTACAAACTTGGATTGTCTTAAAATATTGTCATTTATAGTCAAACTGTCCTTTCTCTCTATTGTGTTTGGTGCAGCATGTCTTCTTCCATATATTTTCTAGCAGCCGCAATCTCCCCTGAATCTCTCCTCTCTTCTCAATATCTCCTTTTGCCTTTTTTATCTATTATCTTCTTTCTTACAATTTCAAATCCATTCAATTTATTCACTAACGTGGCAATCCTGCCAGCCTTTCGGCCCTTTTCCTGTAGACAGCGATGCGGACGAATTGGTTGATGCCCTACGATTCTGTCCCCTCTTTTTACAAGCTTTTGTTTCGTTTTTTATGTAAGTACAATTCACATAATTATTTATGCAATATTATCTTGTTTGAAAAAAAAAAAAAAAATTAATTACAGCATTGTCCATTGTGTGTAAAAAGTCCAGGGAAATACTACTGTCACGCTCCAAACCTGTTACTCCAATTGCGAGATACAAATGAGTAAATTTCTAAACCATTACTTCATTATGTTTGAAAAAATCGTCTGCTCGACAGCATAAATAACGCAATGAATATTGTCGAATTGTCAAAATGAAAATAATGCGATCAATTGATATTTTATGTGTGTTACGCAGTTACCCCACTGGTTTTTTATCATTTTTTCCTCTAAAGTTACATATAATAAAAATAAAAATGAATTATAATATTGTAAACTAGCAGCGCCCCGCGGTTTCACCCGCATAAGTTTTAATCCCGTGGGAATATCGGGATAAAAAGTAACCCATGTGTTAATCCTGGTTATAAACTATCTGTGTGCCAAATTTCATCCAAATCTGTGCAGTACTTTTTGCGTGAAAGAGTAACAAACATCCATCCATCCTTACAAACTTTCGCGTTTATAATATTACTAGCTGCGCCCCACGGTTTCACCCGCATAAGTGTCGATCCCGTGGGAATATCGGGATAAAAGGTAGCCTATATGTTAATCTAGGGAGACGGCTACCTCCATACAAAATTTTATCAAAATTGGTCCAGCCGTTCGAGCGTGAAGAAGGAACAAACACACACACACCACTCACAAATTTTCGCCTTTATAATATTAGTGTGATTATGGTCTCCATAGGACATAGGTACCTACGCTTTGGAATGGGCAACTAGCTTCATCTTTCTAACTGACCGACCCCTTGACAATTCGAAATTGCTTTAATTGAAATAAATGCTTTGAGTCGGAGTTTGAGTTTGAAAAAAAAATAGGAAGTAGGATGTGAAGACGCGGAAAGTCTGGAATTTTGCCCTACAATGTAAAACTTAACTGAAGGAGGTAGGTATTGTGCGGCTCCGGAACGAGACCGACTTGTTAGCACTTTACACTGTTGCGATTTTACGCTGACTTTTAAAGTAGGAAACTCTTATTTCTGTTTTTTTTCTTTTTCAAGTCTCTTGTTGAGTTTTATTGCATTTGCTTTAAGCATCAAACTGGTATGGCTGGTATTCCTTTTTCTCTTTATTATTTTAAAGGCTGATTTTTCCAACGCAAGATAATTTTATCTGAGGAATAGTTTTGAATTTTTAGCAGTTCTTCCATACAAAATCTGTCAAACGTCAATTTTATTCTACGAATAAAAATCATCTGTATGTTGAAAAATCAGCCCTCAGAGTCCCAGTAACTAGGTTGTGGAGGTCAAATAGGTAGTAGCTCCATGTAAGATTACCGGTATTCAGCTGCGTCCACTTAGACTGGGAGCCGACCTCAAAATAGATGGGAAAAGGCTAGACAGATTGATTGTTTTGAGAGTCTATTTCTTATTCTAAGGTTTGAAGAGGCAAGATCTGCCGAAATACTGGGATACTTAGAAACTCTTGATAGAAAAACCCAATAACACTTAGCTCGACCTAGAAATCGAACCCAGGACCTCATGCTGCAACAGAGAAGGGGCCCGCTAGGGCCGAAGCCTGCCCGGGCAGCGGGATTGTCCGAAAAGGTTACCGCTACCCCGGAACATAAAGGGCTAAGGAAGGAACACGGGTGGGTTTTAGTCTGACACTACCTTCCGCTTCACCCAGAGCGGAAGGTCATTTGATGATTTCCCACCCAAAAAAAAAAAGGCCCTCATGCTCCGTAGTGGCGCTTGCGACACAGATGTAGATACACCTAGATATCGCAAGAGCAACTACTTCGCGTGCCAAAAATCGGACCAGCTTACGTACAAAAATCGCACCAGCTTACGTACAAAAATCGCACCAGCTTACGTACAAAAATCGTAAGCTGCCACTTTCGCGCTCAGTCCTGTGTATTGTTGGCTAGGTGAGCATGAGAGCTGGCCATGCGCTGGCGCTAGGCCCCGGGGGTGGGGCGAGATGGGTGCCGTTTGCGGCGGCGTCTTTGAATCGATTTGATTTTCCCATCAGTAAATTCTGCTTGTGACGATAGTAGGTCGTCAAAAAACGCTTGGTTTTCATACAGTTCGTGATACTTGCGTTATCTATGTCAACATTTAATATGCTTGAGTACGAGGCTTTTGACAACTTTGTAGGTGTATATTTAGTCTTATTTAGGGTTCCGTACCCAAAGGGTAAAAACGGGACCCTATTAGGCTCCACTGTCCGTCTGTCACCAGGCTGAATCTCATGAACCGTGATAGCTAGACAGTTGAAATTTTCACAGATGATTTATTTCTGTTGCCGCTATAACAACAAATACTAAAAACAAAATAAAATAAATATTATATATGTAACGGGTCTTTTAAGCCTGTTACATGATAGCGCGTTCTTTGCTTTAATTTGTAGGCAGCATGGTGGTGTTGTTTTTTTTTTTAATCGGAATCGTGTAGTGGTCACACTGATTTTTTCTTTTGATGCTGTCAGTTGATTTTGACAGGTCACTTTCCGACCCAAGCTTTGCATAGAATGGAGTAATTTGAGAGCTCCGAATTAAATCTGGAAGTTAATACTTCCTATGGACGACATCTAGTCCTAATTATGTGGTAGTATTTTTTAAAAGGTTGGTAAAATTCTTCGTGGTTTCGTATTCGCGTTGTCGCGTGGCTATTTTGATGGCGGACGTTAATAGTTTCCGATATTTGTTTCAGGATCTTTTGAACCTTATATATTTTGGATTAATTCATCTACTGATGTAAAAACTTTCTTTGGAAAAGAAACGGTGAGTTGATTTGTATTTGGTCGTAAACATTTCGATCGCCATTTTTGTCGATGCTGGACATCAGCTAACAGTTATTCATGTTTCATTTCAGCCACGAGGCGTTTCTTTTTATTTCAAGACTTAAATTTTTAACGCTAGCCCCTACCGACATATATCATGGACCGCCTTGACGTCCCCGCGAAGATCAAAATCACCAAAATGAGCGTGGTTTGTTAGTTTATTCGCCGGAATGTGGTATGGCTTATAAAAACTTAACTTAAATTGACAAAAGTGCAATAATGACAGGACAAAAATTAATTTCTATTCCATCTTAGTTTTACACCTTAGAACTTAATATTAGAAAGGAATTTTCTTGTATATTGAGACCAGCAGCCTTCGGGTAATAAAATCGTTCAATAACTTTTGTGTCGATTTTTATTGATACTCCCCGCTTGAAGATTAAAAGTTTCCAGTTCCCGCAGGTTAGTCTATCCTTGGCATAGTTTGGTGTGAACTCCTGGCGCCCGAATTTTCACTTCTACTTATTGTTTATTTATTTGGAGTACAACACACGCATTTAATAATCACATTTCATAATAAACATTTATAATAACATCCATTCACTTAAATTATTTTTTATTATTATTACATATACAACAAACGTGCTGTTTTCAGCGTTTTTGCCTTGTGGTACGGAACCCTTCGTGTGCGAGTCCGACTAACACTAGGCCATTAATGTGCGTTTTGTTTGTGCAGAATAAACAATTTTTCTTTCTTTCTTGGTCTATCTATATCTGTGGCTTGCGACCAGTAAATTAACGAGGCAGTTAAAACATTTCCTTCATTATATTCTGGCATCTGGACTTTGTTCAACTAAAACATTTTTCTTTAAATGAGAAGTTATGTGATTCATATTCCAAGCGTTGTAAAACATGTTAGTATGCCCGCATTATTAGATTAAACATCAGTTTTACGCCGACAGACTACTGTAAACGTTGCTCGTGATATTACTCCATTTTATCATTGCCTTGGTACGTTTTTATAATACAGGGTTATTGGTCAAACATTAACAACCTCTTAAGAGGTCATTGTACTCATCATTATGAACAACTTTTACTATGGGACCAAACCTGAAATCGCGAAAAAAAAATCAGCTGTACCCTACATTTATGTTTGTTTATCTCGTCAAAATGTAGGGAACAACTGATTTTTTTTGTATAGGTACTACTTATTATGTATGTTTGAGAACGATGGATCGACTGTGAAAGATGATATCTTTATAACCTGTAGATGAGAGAGATTTTCTATGAGATCATGCTTTTGAATATGTACTCTTAAAGATACAAGCCGTGTGCCTAATGGGGCTTACCATCGACAAAAATGACGAACTTCCATACAGGAAACTAAAGGTTTAAAAAAGTCCTTCCTAAGGCGATTCGCATACTGCACCGCATTACGCAGCGGGACGCAGATAACGTGCGTAATTTCTCGTAAGGTGTTTGAGAGAGGGGCACGGGTCGATCAAAGGTTTAAGCTACGCTTGCCGAGGCCGGTCCGTGGATGGGTGACCATTAATTACTTACCTAGACGCCTCCGTCGATACCCTTTGGTTGTAAGACTTTCGGGCTTCTGACTACCAGTAACGTCTGTCAAAGATCTAGGTGCTTTCCAAGGTACGAACTATCGTGTTATCCAGTGCGAATGCCTATCTAACCTCCATAACCCAAGGGTTATGGAGGTTAGATAGGCATTCGCTCCATGTAAAATTGAAGAGGCTAGGCAGATGAGGATGGTGTTTGTTTTTTGAATTCCAAAGCCTAAACACACGCAAAATATAACGTACGGATTCTATACCAACTAATGTCTGCGTCTGTAAATTATCATCTTTAAAAACATTCCTCTCCTTCTGGGACATCATCTGCCTAGCATTTTCCCAACTAAGATGTTGGGGTCGGCTTCCAGTTTACCCGTATGCAGCTGTATCCTAGTATTTGACATGGAGCGACTGCCTATCTGACCTCTACAACCTAATTACTGGGTCATCATCATCTTCCTAGCCTTTTCCCAACTATGTTGGGTTCGGCTTCCAGTCTAACCGGAAGCAGCTGAATACCAGTACTTTACATGGAGGGACTGCTTATCTGACCTCCACAACGACCCAGTTACTGGATAATACGATACCCCTTGCTAAGACTGGTTGTCAGACTTGCGGACTTCAGACTACCCGTAACGACTGTCAAATATCCACGAATGACACCCGGGACGGGACCAACGGCTTAACGTGCTTTCCGGGGCACGGAGGGGTCTCTTTATGTAAAGATGGTCTCCCACCCACAGACTAACCTAGTTACTGGGCAACAGACCGAATACCCCAACATTCCTCTCCATCTGGAGCAGTCGTCTACAATAATCACATAAGTACTTGGTCTCGCGTTTCTTCAAAGCAAAATCTCTCGGTAATAAATAAGCAAGCAACGCAACGGGAAGATTTCGCAAGCGCCACAGTCATTTTGTACCACATCCGTCACTCTTTATTATTTCATCTAATTGGACTTATTTATGTTCTAGTCACGTATTAACGTTTCGGAGACTTTCTGTTCTAAGATAGCTTGTTAGTTTTGGTCGGTCGCTTTTGTCGAGTGAAATTGTGGATAAAATATCTTTCGTTTTTTTGTCTCGGAGCCACTTCTGCTGATTTGTATCGAAATCTTTTGCTTGATAATGCCTTGAACAAAAAAGTATATCCCATCACTGAAAAAATATCGATAAATTGTTCCACCGAACAGCACGTTACAAAATTTTGTTTCAGTGCTGTTAGTGGAAGTGCTCAGGTGCGCTTCGTTCAAGTGCGGTTGAAATCGGTGCTCTGAGTGGAATACCTCACATTTTCGGGCGAGTAGGTATGTTGTGATTTCGGCATGAACAAGCGTCTTCTGCTTCGTGTCGCTGCCGCGCTGGCACGACTGTGTTTTAAACCTTGTTGTCCCAAAACTTTGCCACTTCCACGGCGTTGTCGGTGGCAGCGCAGAGGTCACTTTGACTGCATGTTTTGGTACACAGAGGGCAGGATAGGATAGGAGGTGTCCTATTCTACAAGGTTTGTGACACAGCTCCACAATCGCACGGTGGACCACGAACCCGTGGAAGTACACAAGAGGGAAGATGTAAGTCCAAACCATGCCCCAATGCCCTTGCCCCCATGTAAACTCAGCTCCACAATCATATCCTACTGCCGTTCTGTCAACGTAGCCCCACTTTCCCACTTACATCTTCCCTCTTATGTCCGGAGACGGTTCAGAGATCTCCAAGTGGACCACGGAAGGTTACACCCTGCAGGGAGATGCTCCTTTGGTGGTAGGTAGTAAGTAGGAGGGGAAAGAGTATCCTGCCACAGTTTGCAACGGGCGTCGCGTCGGCCGGGTTTCCTGACAGGGACGCTGTCGATTTTAAGAAGCTGTGTTTGCTTTTTAGCCGTTGCGTTGGTAGCTGTGCTCCAGAGAGTGGGCGTCTGGGATCAGATTCCTGTATGAGTGAATGCTAAATGACCCAGCGTGGTGACTGGAGATGAGAGCTCGTTCCTTTTCTGCATGGGTAGACACTTTTTACTGCAGTAATCTCGTAACACATTAACAGTAGGAATGGCTTTCATTTTGACAGTTCAACAACATTCATTGCGTTATTTATGTTATTGAGCAGACAATTTTTCGAACTTATTGAGGCAATGGATTAGCAATATTCTTTAAAATTATTCAGATTGTGATTAGTGTTACGCATATAGGGTGCAGGTGTATGATAAATGATAAATGATAAATGATAAATGATAAATGATAAATGATTTTATTTTTGTAAGTAGGTTTGTACAAACACTTTTACACGTCAATCATGTTTTTTTTTAAACTAGATGAGGTCGGCGTTTCCTATCTGACTACTCTGAGAAGAAAGGCCGAAACAAACTCAGAGGTCACAGTCTCTTTTAAAGTCCAGACATAATCTTGGTCAGGTTATATGAAGACCATGTAGTTCGATGTCTGAGATGGTCTTTTGAGGAAAGAACCACACAGATTGAGAGGACCTGTCCAGTCAGTGCACGCATTTGTCAGAAATCGTGCAGCTCAACTCAAGACTTAAGGAGCTCAACGATTCGACGAACAATACCAAAGAAAGGACATTTGGGTAGGCCACATAAATTACTCAAACTGCCAGACCATGAGAGAAAAAAAAAAAAAAAAAAAAAAAAAACAAGTAATAGAACAGAGAGAAAAATAAAAAATTAATAAAATGACCCACATCGTCTTCACATTCACAAATCACAATGTAAAAAAAAAAAAAATTATATATATAATACTTTACAAAGTAAGTAAATGTCATTGTTTATAAAAAAAAAAATCATTAATGTCAATGTGTATATAAAAAAAAAGTCATTCAAAATGCAGAAATTTGAAGCAGCTCAATCCCAAGCCTTTTTGTCCTCAATATAATCTTTAACGGTATAAAAGGCTTTCTGAAACAACTTACGTTTAATGAATGATTTGAATTTATTGAGGCTTAGATCTTGAACGTGGCTTGGTAGCTTATTATAAAAGCGTATACATTGGCATCTGAACGAGCCACCTATTTTTTTGAGCCTTGTTGTAGGTACAACAAATTTGTGTTTATTTCTAGTATTTATATTATGGATATCACTGTATTTTTTAAACAATTTTATGTTTTTATGGGCATATAAAAGATTTTCATAAATATACTGAGAAGGCACAGTCATTACATTAATCTCTTTAAATTTGTCTCTGAGAGAGTGTCTCGGACTTAATTTATAAATTGATCGAACAGCTCGCTTCTGTAAAACAAAGATAGTCTGAATATCGGCGGCATTTCCCCACAATAGAATACCGTACGACATTACACTATGAAAATAGCTAAAGTACACTAAACGGGCAGTCTCTATATCAGTTAAATTACGAATTTTTCTAACAGCATATGCTGCGGAACTTAGCTTTTTTGACAATTTATCTATATGTGGACCCCACTGAAGCTTAGCATCCAAAGTTATGCCCAAGAATACTGTGTTGTCTTCAGGATTCAATTCCTCGCCCTTTATCAACACATTAGTTTTCACCTGCCTAACGTGGGGTAGCGTAAACTTAATGCATTTGGTTTTTTTCTCGTTTAAAAGCAAATTATTAACATTGAACCAGTGGACTACTTTCGAGATCGCGCTATTTACATCGTCAGTAACCAACTGCTGACGTTTAAGTTTAAACAAAAGAGAAGTGTCATCTGCAAACAACACTATATCATGATTATCCTTTATGAGGTACGGCAAGTCATTAATATAAATAAGAAACAAGAAAGGACCAAGAATTGAGCCCTGTGGGACTCCCATTGTTACTATAGATCCGGGTGATCTTTTTCCATTAACGTCAACGCTCTGAATCCTTTTACTCAAGTATGAAGTAAGAAGATCCAGAGCAGTGTTTCGGATCCCGTAGTGGCGGAGTTTCCTGATTAACGTTTCGTGAAGAACGCAATCGAATGCCTTGGACAAATCACAAAAGATGCCCAAGGCATCGCATTTATCTTCCCATGCATTATAAATATGTCCTAAAAGTTCAACACCGGCATCAGTAGTTGAACGACCCCTTGTAAAACCGAACTGTTTGCTATGTAATAATTTATGTTTATTAAAAAATCTTTGCATTTGGTCTAAAATTAATTTCTCAAAAATTTTACTAAATGAGTGGTAGAAAATGAGTGGGGCCTTCATAAAAAAACTTGTTTGTTTGTATTCAGGGTTATTGGTAAAACATTAACAACCCCTTAAGAGGTCATTGAACTCATCATTATGAACAACTTTTATTATGGGACAAAACCTGAAATCGCAAAAAGAAAAATCAACTGTTCGTACATTTTGACGAGTTATACGAACAATAAATGTAGGGAACAGCAGGTTTTTTTTTTTTCGCGATTTCAGGTTTGGTCCCATAGTAAAAGTTGTTCATAATGATGAGTACAATAACCTCTTAAGGGGTTGTTAATGTTTTACCAATAACCCTGTATTACCTACTGTATGCTTGTCCGCGACTGGCGAATTGCGGTACTTGAGTTAACGTCTGGCACACCGTACTTAGTTTATTTTTACTACGACTTGAACTGTTTTACACGTCTGCCTAAGCTGTAGGGGCAAAACAGACTTTTAGTGTTGTTATTTGTTCTCGTATATTTGGTGCACTTGGGAAAGGAGGTATTCTTGAAAACATTGCCACTAAACCCATCCACCAAATATTACTATAATTGCTAGTCATCGATCTACTTAGGCTTTTCCCAACTATGATGGGTTCGGCTTCCAGTCTAACCGGATGCAGCTGAATACCAGTATTTTATGTGGAGTCATCGTCTGCCTAGCGTTTTCTAAACTATGTTGTGGTCGGCTTCCAGTCTAACCGGATGCAGCTGAATACCAGTATTTTACGTGGAGTCATCATCTGCCTAGCGTTTTCTCAACTATGTTGGGGTCGGCTTCCAGTTTAACCGGATGCAGCTAAATACCAGTATTTTTCACGGTGCGACTGCTTATCTGACCTCCACAACCCAGTTACCGGGTAATGGGTAATACGATACCCCTTGGTAAGACTGGTTGTCAGACTTTCGGGCTTCTGACTACCCGTAATGACTGTCAAAGATCCACGAATGACAGCCACGAGTGTTTACTGTTATTGTTTGTCTACAAGTTAATTAAGCACAAGTAAACTTGCCAGAGGTCTTGTCCAAGTCACGTCTGCCCGTCCGTCCGTAAGGCACCTGATCCTTAGGTTGTTACCGCTAAATTGGACAGCCGATATAGTTTCGGACTAGCTTTTGTCTCGCGGCTTCGTTCTCGTGGATGTCGGAAATTATCCCGCGGAAAAGTACTTACTACGTTTAATAGATCTTTTTAAGAGGAATAATTCCGTAATACATTGTTTTCATAGAACTCTATTGGTTTACGCGGCGCACGCCAGAGTCGGTATGATTTTTCCCGGCGATCTTCAACAATCATCGTCATATTTCAGCCAATTTACACAAAACTGTAATGAATTATGCACATGAACTTTCCTCGTGAATCACTTCGTCCGTTGGAGAGAATCATAATTATGAAAATCCGTTCAGAAGTTTTTGAGTTTATCGCGATCAGATTCAGACAGATAGACGCGGCGAGGGAACTTTGTTTTTAAATATAATGATGTTTTATAATATAAAGTTAGCCTGTAAAAGATATCCCAACGAAAGATAACTGACAGAACATTCCATTGTAATATTCCCTTGGGAGATTAGAATTCCTTTTGTAAGCAGCCTAGAAAAAAAATATCTACACACATACAAAGGTTTTTCTTGCCTAAAACGCCAACGATAACAATAGCACATAATACAGCGAGATGGAGTGTTCTCAAAGTTGACTGCGGACGGACTCGAAATAGCAAGCGTAATATTACCTTACTAGCAATGTGAATAAGTTTCTTGACTTTATCCCTTGAAATATTGGGCTGGATTACACTTACTGAGCTTTAGATTATCCCATATTTCTTAAGGATAGTTGATTTTATGCAACCAGTCTTACCAATGGGTATCGTATTACCCAGTAACTGGGTTGTGGAGGTCAGATAGGCAGTCGCTCCATGTAAAACACTGGTATTCAGCCGACTGTGTAGGAATAGCTTGTTTTGTCAAAACAATTTGCCAGATATCTTAAAGTAGAGGGGCCCGTGGCTGAATAATAACAGCCGCACAGGGGCCCAAGTCTGCTATTTTTATAAATTCATCATTCCAACACGATCCCAAGTGTCAAGTACTCACAATAAGGCAAATGTATGTTTTACATATAGTTACCAAACAGCATCAAGTGACACCATTAAACAAGGAAATTTTAGGTAAGCGTACTATAAGGAACGTTTGCCCAACAGTTAAAGGAGAAACCCGATTCTGGGCCTAACCGTTACACGAATAAGATATGTACCAAAAAAATCGTCTATTTTGCTAAATTAACCCATTTAAATCTTAGCCTCATTTACAATGGCCAAGTGTAGAAAATAATTAGATTTCTATTTTTTTGTTTTAAACCACCTTTGTAAACCGTTACAACACTTATTTTGTTATACGTCACTAACTTCACAAATGTTGATATTCTATCGATAGAGCGTACCCTAAGAATATGATCGATTTAGGGGAAATCGATGCTGATACAAATAATTAAATAACACTCCATTGTTTTAGTATACCTGACTTTTTAGGTATTAAAATCATTGTAAAACAATTAAATCTGGAAACTAATTGATATTTAACGTAATCGCCATTAAAAACATTAAAAGAAATAAATAATTGATAAAATCGACTGCACCATGGATTGCACTAGTAAACGGCAAATGTCAATGTCAACGTCTGTCAATTGTCATGGTTGTAATGTCATGTCATTAATGTCATTCGCTTTTCGGATTATTGCGTAAGTCAATGTGTTGTTTTTCTGTATTTCTGGGGATTTATTTTTTTGATAAGACCTCTAATCAAATACTGGACTCCGAAATTGATAGCATTCTGACTGACCTTCGCTTGAACAATGGACACCGTTACATAACCTGCCACCTGTGCTGACTTGCTGGAAAACCGGATCTGATTATTGCTCTTTTTGACGACTGGCACGACATCATGAACCTGTGCATTAATTGCGGAATACCAACGGCCCACTGCCATACAATAGGAAGGCGAAGATTGGAAGATGAAAATGATTCTTTCAATTGTACAGGAATGGGTCGCGCGCTCCTCAAAAGGTTAGTATCCGATATTTCTATATTGTAACATTTTTGTGCAATGTATGTAATAATTTAATGTAGTCGAACTAAATAGTGTTATCGCATTTATTCAGTTGTTTGTTGATAGTTGTACTTTATATAATGATACCAGAATGTGCAGATGTGATGCTTCATATTCGAAGACATGACTGTGATATCACCAATCCGGACTGAACCTGCATGGTTATTGGTTAATTATATTCCCTCTCAGAGAGGAGACCTGTGTCCCTGCAGTGGGAATGTAATAAGGCCGCTTATGTTTACTCCACTTATATTTTGCCACTCGGATGTTTATTGCTAAATGCTAATGCTAGACCGAATAGTCAAATGATAAATGTTTGCTTCAGGTAAATGAAAATGACTTTAATCTGCCAAGCTTACTGGAATCATGCCAATGCTGTATCTCTTGATGGAAATATACCAGCAGGGAGTGAACATACACCTACAGGACACCAACGAGTGTGTTGTGATTCCTGACCCGACCACGACATGGAACGGAGATTTTACTATGGCACAAAATGGTTATTTTAATAGTGTTTTATTGTGCCACTTATCCCAGGAATTTGTGCCTTGTACTTTTTGAATAATAAGAGTACGATTGTGGTCGGGCTGGGGATCACGGTTCCTGACCCGACCACAACCAGATCTAATAAAATATCAATAGTGGCAAGAGACTGATTATGCCAAAAATATGTGTCAAATTGTGCCTATGGCACACGAAATTCTTTTACTATTCATATAACAGAATATAATATCTTGATTCGGATAAAATTGAATAATCAAGAAATAAAGTGTGTCAATAATCTCACGCTATGCAATTTTACTATGACTTTGCAAGCAGTTTCATTTTGTGAAATTATGCTATATATAAAGCACTTTATTATTTTATTTTACTGGATGTGTTCACGACTTCGTACGCGTATACCTATATGTAGGTATTAAAAAAAAAATTACAACAACTATGTTTTGTAGCATTATATTAGTGTGTTAAGCTTGTATAAAAAACCGGTCAAATGCGAGTCGGATTCGTATCCTGACTCGTTTAAACAGTACCAGTACAAGCTGAACCCTTGCTGCATAGGTGCTTTTACTATTAATACAGAGGTCAAGAAGTTAATACTTAAAAATTAACCTTTTAAAATATAAAAACATGTGAATTTTCCTTTACTTGTGATGTAAGATCTTGCATCTTGCCAAATTCTAGGTCAACGGGAAGTACCAGTTTTGATTCCCGAGCGATTTTCATAGAAATTGACCAAATAAGCGACATAAATAGTCATATCTTTTAATTGCGTTGACTTAGAAATTTGATTTTAATTGAAAATTTAATTGAGTGTCCTTTACAATATTAGTAGCCATGGGTTTTCCAAATACTTTAAAGTTATGTTAATCAAAATCGTGATTGTTGTGGTTATTTTAATCAAAATTGTGATTATTGTGCTTATTTTCACAAAATAAGTTTTATTTTTTTTATTTTGTTATAAGTAAAAATTCAATAAATATAATAATAAGAAAGTTGACAAAATAAACTCTATTTTTATTTCTTACTCTGTAACCCTATATGATCAGTTTTGTTACGACAACAGTTCAGTTAATCATAACTAACAGAATTCAAATGTTTCATTGCAGACTAAATTATACGTAGAGTGTGACTACTTGACTTAATGCGTTGTGTGTGCCGTAGGCACAATTTGACACATATTTTTGGGATAATCAGTAACTTCCCACTATTGATATTTTATTAGATCTGGTTGTGGTCGGGTCAGGAACCGTGATCCCCAGCCCGACCACAATCGTACTCTTATTACTCAAAAAGTACAAGGCACAAATTCCTGGGATAAGTGGCACAATAAAACACAATTGAAATAACCATTTTGTGCCATAGTAAAATCTTCGTTCCATGTCGTGGTCGGGTCAGGAATCACAACACCAACGAGTGTGTATTCACTGTGGACGTTCTCTTCTGAGAAGAGTTCGTTGCCATCAACTTACGACTACTGGTACAGTGCAAGAACACAGAATACATGAAGTTATAAGAGGATGGATCCTACCACGCACGGTTAATATAATAGTTTTTTTCATGCTTTTTTAATAACATTTTTTTTAGTTTAGTTTTGATAACAAGGGCCTTCAAAAGTTTTATTTGGTATGCTAAAACATTTAAGTGAATTAGAACAGTGTGATAATGGTTAAGCTAACTCAGGCTTACTAACCTACATCAGGATTTCTTTAGATAATTCTTTTTCAAAGTGGGCAATAACACACCACACATCTCTGGTGTAAAGGCACCCTCTTCTTCTTCTTAGCGTGTCGATAGCAAACTTAATGTACTCGGCCCAGAATTCGGCTACTTGTTTGGCGCCTTCATCACCGTCCATCAGTTCACCCTTTAATGTAGATATATTATTTTCAGGTGGGTGCTTCAAGTGTTGTCTGTCACTCTTGTTGGGTGCAAGCAAATAGAGCATCCCGGCATTTCCATGATCTACAGCAAGAGCTGTCAACATCGGACTCAAACTTAAGAGGAAGAATAACGTCGAGGCATATTAGTAATAGGATGTATTTCGTTTCTACATTAGTCGACAGCTCTCTAAGTGGAAGGGATGCTATAACCGAACCTGTATCGTTAGCAAAAGAACGGTTGGATGCTGTACCCACACCATGAGCATAATATCTTGTATCTTGGTTAGGCACGGCACCAGGGTAGTCAATTGAATCCTGCACAATTTCTGGATACCAACTGTGTTATTATATTATGATAATCCTAATGAAGAAAGTCATTAATAAAACCATCACAATTACCTGTGTTTTATTTTTTATTTTAATATATTATTGCAATCTCAGATTACTTACTGTAATCTGAGATTGCATCAAATCCCTAGGTACAATATTAACAAATGCAAGCCAGTAGTGATGTAAGTGGGCCTTGTATTATAAACATAGTTTTCTGCTGAGGTTTTCAGTACCGCTACAAGAACAATCAGATAAATCGGAAGTCATCCCCTAAGCGCTTTTTATATAAGTACCTAAAACCACATCGTGATAGGCGGCAGGTGCTGCAGCACAGCACATGTGCGTTCCAGATTTACGTAGGAAACGAAAGTCTCAAAAATATCATTGTTTCAACTAGGTACTAAAAATAACCTAAAAACTGAACATTGTTGTCTGATTTTACCAATTTGGCCATTGCTGGGAGACGTGAAAATTGGGCTCGTGAAACCTTCCTAAATGCTCTAATTTATAGCCAAATTCCAGCCCTGTAACGCCAGGCCCAAGTTTCTATGGAGTTTGGGTTTCTCCTTTGACACTGCAGCTGCTAGAAGGCAGCGCATGTATTTATCAAGTCACATTTATAATAAAACAAACAGTGCTCTAAATATTAATCCTCTTACATTAAGAGAAGCTAAAACTAAAACTAAGTCATGGCTACTGACACAGGAATACAGTGAAACAGAATCCATTTTAATATAGGTATATATTTACTCAAGTTCAACAAGATCACACATCACCCATGTACACACCCCCTCATTAACCTCCATTCACACACTACTATACTCCATACACCAACACATTAAACACACACTCTACTCTTCACACTCACACTCAACACATGTTTAAGGACGATCTATTAAACCAGTTGCATATTTTTTATTAGTTACTTTTTAACATGTATTTAATAACTTTTTTAATCACTCATTTAATAATTTAATTTAATAATTATCTTTAATAATGTAACTACTATTTAGCTATTTTAATTTTAATTTTGTTTGTCGTAAATACAAACGATGTACTTATAATGTAATGCATAAAATCCAGAACCTACTGATTGGGAGGAGACACTGGCTCCTGTAACACAGGTGTTGTTACCTAGCGCAGGAGTCAGGGCTTCACTTTGTTTGTACACATTTTTATGCCAATAAATTATTATTATTATTATTATTATTATCCCACTACCATCCCATTGTCATTTTACTAAAAGTTCGTAATCTGCTAAATTCATAATGGTTGATCATTGGTCGGTCAATGGCACAGAAATTATACGATACTCGTAACGAATTAAAAGCAATGACTGCACAATGTCGTTCTAATGGTAGGTCACTGATCAAAGGAACTGTCAAAATTTTAGCAGATTACCGCTTATGTTAGTAATTCATTTTTATTATGTACGAGATTGCCATTTCTTTCAATGGAGTGTCAGTGGTTGACCATTGGAAAGTCATAATGACGCCATTATATTAGTAGATTACCAAACTTGTCAAATTCAACAATTATGAAATCAATGATTGACCATACTGACACTATTGTAATAGCAGACTTGAGGCCCTGGTCGATCGATCAGGTTAAGCTACCCTTGCCGCGGTTGGTCTGTGGATGGGTAACCATCTTTACATACCGTGACCCGTGACCCCTCCGTGCCTCGGAAGGCACGTTAAGCCGTTCGTCCTGGATGTCATTTGTAGATCTTTGACAGTAATTACGGGTAGTCTTAAGCTTGAAAGTTTGACATCCATCCTTGCCACGGGGTATCGTGTCGTGTTCCCCAGTAATGTCCGATAGGCAGTCGCTCCATGTAAAACACTGGTATTCAGCTGCATCCGGTTAGACTGGAAGCCTACCCCAACATAATTAGGAAAAGGCTAGACAGAGGATGATGATGAGTTGATTTTATGCTTGTTTGTTATACGACAAAATGTTGTAGGTTTTGTTGATATTCGTTCTTATTTAAGATTGCTCATAATGTATTGTGATCAATATAAATAAAACAAAGCGTTTTCATGCAAAAAATGCAGGAGTTTCAGTAAACTTAGTTTTTTTCTTCCAAATAGCTGCATTGAGCTTATTATGATATAGTTACCTAATAAATAACTTATTATGAACAACAACACCTGGTGGGGATTGTTACTTATTTTTCCAAAAATCCCCACTATACTGAGTTTATTTAGCTAGTGGGGATGTCTGGTAAAAAAAAGTGGGGAATTCTGGAATAAACCGGAATTTCGAATAATCCGGCCTTATTCCTTGTCTACATCATAAAGCGACTTTCAGTGAAAAATTGCAGGTTTCTTCGTCCAAATTTTTAATAATAATAAATGCCTGTAATATGATATTGAGATAAATAAAGATTTATGATTATCATTCTCCTGTCCTTATCCCAATTTATTTGGGGTCGGCGCAACATGTCTTTTTCTTCCACACTTCTCTATTAGTCGTCATCTCGGTAGTCGGTTCAATGTTAGAGGGTTTGGCTTCCGCAATTAGTCCTTCAAGTGGACCATTCTGTGTGGGCCATGGTAGCCGTCGGTGGTTATTCCAATCAGACTCAAACTCAAAGCATTTATTTCAATTAAACCTTGTACAGGCACTTTTGAATTGTCAAAAATTAAATAGTCTGTCAGTTAGTCAGAAAGTTGAAGTTAGTCCCAGCCCACTGTCCTATTAAGATCATCTGTGTAAGAACTAGATGTCCCGATGGTGCCTGTTCTAATCTGGGTGACGCCTGTGCATTCACTCCCGTGACTTCCTATCTAGCCTCATCTTCCACCATCGTCCAGCCATCGATTTTTTGGTCTTCCCGTACTCGTATTGCATTCCAAATTCATTCTCAAAACTTTCCTGACGTTGATATTCGTTATGAAGGATTGAAAGGAACTATGCTGTGTTTGTCTTCTGTTTTGTTCATGTTTGACCTATTTCTTTCAATTGTATTCATTTTTGTTGCTTTGAAGTTCCAGTCGATTCCATTTAATCATAAAAAGCGCTAATGAATAGATACGGTTCAATGACATGTTTTTTGCTAAATGACTGTGTAGTTCTTGCAAGTCAATTTATTTGCCACTAGCAGCGCCTTGCGGTTTCATCCGCATAAGTCTTGGATAAAAACTATCCTATGTTCTTTTCCGGGACTCAAACTACCTCTATACCAATTTTGATCTAAATCTGTTCAGCGGTTTAAGCGTGAAGAGGTAACAGGCAGACTCGCTTTCGCATTTATGATATTAGTATGGATAATATGGATTTCATGACAAGCTGGGTGAATTGTGCTGGTACGTCTTAATGCTTTCATACTTAGCTATACAAACACTAACTAGCGCTGTCTACCGCCAAAGGAAACGCTTTTAACGCTTACGTCTTTTATACATCGTTCTCACAAATAATTATAAATTCAACATTAATTCAACAAAAAAAGAGTGTCCATGGAGTTTCTTGCCCGTTCTTCTCCACAGGTACCTACGCTTTGTGAATGAGCAACTAGCTTCATATTTTCTGACCGACCGACTTCTTGACAATTTAAAAGTGCCTGTAAATGGTTTAATTGAAATAATGCTTTGAGTTTTAAACAAAAAAAAAAATATTGTATTCACGTGCGCGAAAACCACTTAGTCAATACCTTTTTTTTGCTATTTCTATCATTCTTAGAAACCTTGTCAGTCTCATAGCTGCAGCTTAAAATAAAAGTGTTAACTCCTTCACTGGCTGACTCACCAGCGCCCAACCTAAACGTCTGAACGAAGAAACCTGCAATTTTTCACTGAGACTGGGGTTATGATGTAGACAAGGAATAAGGCCGGATTATTTGAAATTCCCACGAGTTTTGAGCTCTACTGTCACTAATGATATCATCATCTGCCTAGCCTGTTCCCAACCATGTTGGGGTCGGCTTCCAGTCAAACCGGATGCAGCTGAATACCAGTATTTTACATGGATTACTGTTGGTCTAATTGAAGAGATACTGATACAAATCTGAATTAAAACAGCGCCACCATAATGTATCCCATTGTCTAAAGCAACTAATTGTAAGTGTAATTGTTGATTAGTAAAAATTAGACGCAGCTCGGTCAGTGTTTTTGCGTCGTTTCTCAGGACCCGAAAATTAAGTCGAAGAGCTTCTTCTGCTCTAGTATAAAGTATTAAAAATACTACAAGAAAGCATAAGTCGTTCAATCTTGCCTACCTTTTTCCCAAATATGTTGGGATCGCATTCGTCTAACCGCATGCGGCAAAATACCAGTATTGTATATGGAGTGACTGCCTATCTGACCTCCACAACCCAGTTACTTACACCGTGGTAGAAAAACATTACAATAAGCAAGGTGTTCATTCAGGGGCTGTTTTTCAGCTTCTATCAATACAAAGGCAATAAAATTGTAATCCATTGCTGAGCAACGTTTTCCTTCAAAAGCCTATGGAAACGGACATTTGGGTTCAACGATTTCTGTTGCTCCCTTGTCTTTCAAAATTTTTTTGGTTGTTTCTGTGATTTACTTCAAACTGTCAAGGAAATTTTGCATAACGCTGGTTATGATGAGAGGGAGAGAGAGGGTCCGTAGCTAAATAATAACAGGCGCTTAGGTCGATCTAATCGATCGACCTGAGCGGCTAAGCTACGCTTGCCGCGGTTGGTCTATGGATAGGTGACCATCTTTACATACCGAGACCCTTCCGTGCCTCGGAAAGCACGTTAAGCCGTTGGTCCCGGCTGTCATTCGTGGATCTTTGACAGTCGTTACGAGTAGTCAGAAGCCCGAAAGTCTTACAACCAGTCTTACCCAAGGGGTATCGTATTTCCCAGTAACTGGGTTGTGGAGGTCAGATAGGCAGTCGCTCCATGTAAAATACTGGTATTCAGTTGCATCCGGTTAGACTGGAAGCCGACCCCAACATAGTTGGGAAAAGGCTAGGCAGATGATGACTGGTTATGATGACTCGGATCAATTAATAATAAATCAAACGAAGCACAATGGAACAAACACGCACACTTACACACACACCCCAGGCGCGCACACACCACTCACTCACACATCACACACACCACTCAAACATCACACATATTCTCACGTACCATACCTGAAATCACCTCTCTAGTCTCCACTGGAATTCTTCCTCCGTACCCCAAGATACAGACTGTCTAGTTTGGGGCTTACTAGCAAATACTATATTGTAACCTAGCTGTAGGTAATATTTTAAGCTACTCATGTCGTCTTAACTTGCTGTTAACCAGTGAACCTGATTACTGTATTACCTGGACAATAAATATTTTCTATTTCACCGGTACCCTTCAAAACCGGTACACAGCAATGCTACTGCGTTTGAAATAAGTGTGGTAGTAGATCCTTGGACTCACTCTTATTCGGCTGTACTAATATTTATACCACTGCCCTCCTTTACACGCGTGATATTTTATCTTAAGGTGTATTTTGTGCTAGCGTACTAAACTAAAAAACATTATTCTTTTTTTCAGGTAAGCTATCATTGCTGGTATACCATCACGTGTGGTGAGTTCACTACCGTCATAACACAAATATTGCTAGATTTTTGTCACGGTGTCACGAGGCTTCAGCTGGAAAACTGTCAAGGACGGTAAACATTTTGACAGTCTGTCTACTGAGTTGACGAAGTTGAGGTTCGGTTAAGTTCGCAGATTTGCCGATGTGAAGAAGGATTTTTTATTGTTTGTTGTTGTGTGTATTTCTGTATTTATATAGTTGTGTGATGTACCTAGTAGGTCGTAGATGGTGTTGGCTAAATTGTCAGATACAGCATCGCGTGGATAGTGTGTCGCCATAAGTTAACTGCGTAAGAGTCATTTAGGCTACGAGTACTCAAGTTCAGCTACCCTCGTGTGAAGCCTAGTTTTCAATATTATGTATATCCAGTTAATGCCTACCCGTCTAATGGGTAAGTAATATATGATATAATTACAAAACCTCTAATATTTACAACATATAACAACCTGAACCTATAATTATATTTGATATAATGATCAGTTAATATAATAAACGATTGATATAATTTTAAAATCGTTTCATATACCACTCAAAAGACATAAAACCTATTTAGTCTAAGGGTAGTAATAAAAGCACTGACAAAAAAATAAGAATTATCCTTACTTAAAATATTAAATCTACTGCCTAAAATACTAATTTTGTCCGAATAAAAATGACGAAACGACCGAAAGAAATACTGAAATCTTCGAAAACTAAACATGACTTTATTGCTATAATATTTTTCTACCAGCTTAAATTACGTTGAACTGAAAACTATGAGTCTCCAATCAATTAATATGACGGGGAAAGTATAGTGTGTCTCGTTATTATCAGCCATATTTGAACTAGAGTGGGCTACAGTGTGTTGGATAATGCGCAATAGAAAAACGGTTTTCAAATGAGATTATAATTTCACAAACAATTTAATCACGCTAGCAAATTACACACTAGGTAGGTACACGACACTACCAGATACGAAACGCCGACAGTTTCTGAGCACATGTTGTTAGTACGATGTCCAATGTCCAAGAGAGCTCCACACCGTTCTTCTCGCGCTGTCCTCCAGCGTCGACCCTCCACAAACTCAGGCTAGACTCTGTCAAGCGCCACCAGATGGCGCTAGCGTTCCGATTCCGGTTGTCAAGTCAGCTCCCGTACTAATGACGTTTCCGACAAATATATACCTAGGTAAAGGTGTATTCTCATACGCTCGCTCTTGCATTCTGTCGACGTAGCTCCACTTCGCGGGGCTCCTATTTCTGTGTAAAGGGTTTAAAGTAACCTAACCAAACCGAACCTCGGGGTGCCCTTCGCTCGCTCTTGCATCTTATGCCTATCGGACCTCCACAACCCAATTACTGGGTAATACGATACCCCTTGATAAGACTGGTTGTCAGACTTACGGGCTTCTGACTACCCGTAACGACTGTAAAAGATCCACGAATGACCGTAGTGAACGTAGCTTGAAGAAATGAAAGAAAGAAATGAGCGTAGCTTAACCTGATATATCGACCTGTGCGGCTGTTATTATTTAGCCACAATTTACTTTTTCTATTATTACCGATCTTTAGATTTCACGACGTATCGTCGGCGCGGACGAAGTCTCTGGCAGACTTAGATATAATTTATTTTAATAATATACACACAAAATAGAAAAAAATCCGCAAAGATCGAAGACCGCTAAGATACCCCCATTTTTTTGAAATATATTAATAATGTCCCCCATTTCATGAAGTCGTACGTCTGACTGACCGACCGGGGCCCCTTGACAATTCAAAAATGCCTGTAATTAGCTTATCCATCTATACTAATATTATAAATTCGAAAGTTACTCTTGTCTGTCTGTCTGTCTGTATGTTACCTTTTCACGCCTAAACCACTGAACGGATTTGGATAAAATTTGGCAGAGAGATAGATTGCATCCCGAAGAAGGACATAGGATAGTTTTTATCGACATACCTCGCGGGGGAAGCCGCGGGCGGAAGCTAGTTTGAAATATATAATCTAATATAATGCTTTGGGTTTGAGAGAGATTTCATTAAATTATTCTTGAAGTGTACGCCCTCCGGTATGTAGTCTCAGAGATAGGGCCCATACATTGTATAATATTATTATGTCACGGTAATGTTATATGCGTGACATTTCGTCGTCTTTACTTGAGATGAGTAGGTATGTGTAGATTAGATACCTACTTTGATTTAATTTATTTGAGTCTGGGTTTACACAGTCGAGTAATGCAGAAGATGATGTCAGAAGATGACTTTCCTAGAAGATGATATTTGAGGAAAGTTTACGTACGAATTTGCATATCTCGATTTAGGCACATGTATTAAAATTTTCGTAGAAATAGAAAAACAGGTAAAAATAATAGTTTATGGAATTGAGTTTGTTCTACAGGAATTTCTAAGAAACAGCCCGGAATTGTGCCCAATTGATGGTAATAGGCTGTGATAGGATTATTATCGAAATGTGTGTGGAAAACACCTCTGCTTAACCTTTCGGGAAATACAAGTGTGATGTTATTTTATGTTTTTTACCTCGTTTCTTTGTTTAAGTAACGTGATTAAGGTATGTCGTAGCATGTAAAACTAATTAACCTGTCTTATTATTTAAACATTTCGGTTAAACAACGCGTGAAGCGTTGCTAATTCTGTCGTCTAATTTATACAGGGTTATTGGTAAAACATTAACAACCTCTTAAGAGGTCATTGTACTCATCTTTATGAACAACTTTTACTATGGGACCATACGGAAAACGGGAAAAATAAATCAGCTGTTCCCTACATTTATGTTCGTGTAACTCGTCAAAATGTAGGGAGCAGCTGATATTTTTTTCGCGATTTCAGGCTTGGTCCCATAGTAAAAGTTGTTCATAATGATGAGTACAATGACCTCTTAAGAGGTTGTTAATGTTTTACCAATAACTACCGTATAAGGTGTTTCAAAATTAAACCCACAAACATTAAGAGATGCTTTAGACCATCGAACGAACATCTTTCACTGTGAGTGTGGGACCAACTATGAAATCACGAAAAAAAAAAACAGCTGTTTAATACAAAGTTCAATACCTACTTGACCAAAATGTATGAAACAGCTGATTTTTTTCGTGATTTTTATATGCTTGCACAATTTGTTTCAAGAGTTACCAAAATATTAGAGGAAATGTCACAAATATAAAACAAGGAAGAAATATAGTTTATGATACATACCTAAGCGGCTTATAATGTGCCCACTGCTGGGACACGGGCCTCCTCTCTGTGAGTCGGAGTGGGCCGTATTCCACCATGCGGGCCCAGTGCGGGTTAGTATATGTCACATGTCTTCGTATTTCTGGTTCTAGAAAATGCCGGTTTTCTCAGTTTATGTTTGGCATTTTTTTTTCTTCATAACTGATATAAAACAACGACTTTATCATCTCATCATCTAAAAAAAATCCATCCACAGAAAACTTTTCAGAAAACACAAAATTCATTAACATTTTTCGAGGAAACGATACGCTTTATCTCTCCGGCTCATAACACTGGCAACATTGCTGATGAAAATGCACAGACGAGACAAAATAAACACTTTTAGTAGTTTTAACGAGGTCCCATTATACGTCAATCATTGTATAAAGAAACAAACATTGATATTTTTACTAATCCTTTGTAGGGAGACGGATACTCATGTGTTGCATGTGCTCATTGTACAGTGAAAAGTGTGTGTTGTTAGACTAAATTAGTGGTATCTCTTATTGTGATTTTTCTGAAGAAAATGTGATAAAACCTCTGAAAACTTGCGATCAACTTCACCGCTAGCTATTCTAACTTATATACCAGAAATATTTAGCAAAAAGTTCTGTGAAAGCCCCTCTGAATTTACCAATAAATTCTATGAATATTTGCGTCTACGAATTCAATTTAAAACAATATTCCTATCCCACACAAAAGAGTTCAAACATCCTTAGACCCAATATTTACTGAGCGGAAAATAAAGATAAAATCCACACATTCTACCGACCGCACCCAGCAAACCTGACAGGATTTCACGGCAAAGAGAATTCAAATCCAGGTCACTTGGCTAGCAAAAAAGCAGAAATATCTCCAAAGGCTCCCCTATATATAACCTGATGGTGTTACGGCCCTACCTGACGCTTGATTAAGCTTGTACGCACCCAGTCATGCCCACATATTGATTGGCATTATCTCGCCAAGCGCTAGGTGTTACTGCTAGTTCAAGATAATATACGCTAACTGATGGCCGGTTTCACGTTTGCATTTTCGAAAAACGCTTAAAATTCTTGTGGTTGGGTTTTGGAGACCCCTGTTTAAATGTTCATTTGTGGCTGTGGTCTCATTTGGTGCTGTGATTGAAATGTTACCTTCAGGAGTTCATGTTTCATTATTTTTGTATGGTATTGTTTGTTATGGGTATGTTGCTAGATGTCCTCTATTGGCGTCCTTGACTCTTTGATTTCAATAAACTTCCTCTTGTGTCCGAATTTCTAGTTTTCCCTGTTACAAACGGTCTCCCAAAAACTGTTCTTTCGCTACAGTCATATCTTTAGATCTGGAATATTTTATCGCCCAAATAAAACGCACCTAATGCTGGCCCGTTCCGTCGCTATAAGAAGCTACAAGTGCCTATAAAAGCTGGTTTCGTTTGGCAACAGGTGGCACCTAACAGCCCTAACCTTGCCCAAACACGCAGCACTTCAAAGTAACATTGTTTAACTACTTATTCCTTTTATCCAACACAGATTTTCTCTCCATTCAGTATTTCTGTAACGAATACATCAAGTTTTGCTATTAATGCTCCATCAAAACATGACCCAAGATGTCCAAATTTTTATCGAACTAACGATCCTTTCATCCTTATCTCTATCCACATATATTTACTTGTCTCCAAAAAAACCACAAAAACAAGGGGCCTTCAAAACCAAATCTAAATCCAAAGGTGCGAACACAAGGTTCAAATCCGTTCAGCACCTTACACCTTGAACTCAGTACTGGCGTTTCAGATGGTCATAAGTGAAAATCGGAAGATAATATGCTACTGCGCAGCCTGTCTGTTCGCTATAGTGATCTGTTACTACTACATAGACGTAAAACGCGCGTGGTATAAACTCGTGTTGCATACCTTTTATATCGTGTGTGACTTGCTGAAACTGCTCATGAAATTGGTTGAACTTGATGTATGAACTGAAGACGATGATTTTTGTGGGTAAGTGGAGAGTACGGATTTTTTTTTCCTCTCAAAGCTTAAAGGAAGTGTGGTCACATTTGATACAAACATATGTCGTGTATGTATCCAGAGCTCTAGTTTTTGTATCAGCTTATACAATATGACAACGATACGACAAAAAATTCAAACACTGACAATACTAATGTATAAGAGTATATTGGGACAATAAAATTAACCCTAGCATCGAAATGAAAAAGTGATGGGCCGACTATGGCTTTTGCCAATCTTTGAATTGCTAAAGTGACTAAACTATTGGATATATTTTCATATGCAAACTGGGAACGGCATCAGATATATGCAGTTTAATTTACTGTCGTATTGTCATCTCCATCTTGAATTCCTTTACACTCGTTAACTGCCCAACTTTTTGGCGTTAAGATCTCGCTGTCTAAAACACACGTCATACTATGATAGTTTAAAAATCTTCGAATGTTTTAGTGTAAAAAGCATATGCACAGCCCAAGAAATACTTTTAATAAAGCGGAAGATTTTCTTTGTTTGAACGCGCTAATCTTTGGCACTACCAGTCGGATTTGAAAATTTCTACTATGCATTTGATAACCCGATTCTTGAGGAAGGCACTAGGCTATATTTAACATCACGCTAGGGCTCTGAGGAGCCGATAAAGAAGAAAAAAAGTCTGAAAGAACGCCTAGCAAAAACGAAGTAATCGCGCGGGCAGGCGATGCGGTGGGTCGGGGGACCAAGTTTCACGCGGTCGAAGTTGCGGGCAGAAGCCAGTTAGAAACAAATTTTCTTATACTCGCTTTACGTATTCGTTGCGTTGGTTTTACTGCAGTTTAATGAGCTCCCCAGACCGCGCTTAACGTCTTTGTTTTGTGTTCATCGACGGTTACTATCCGAAACTTTGGCTCACTGCGGCCGATAACTGCCTGTGGCGGATTGGTTTAAACAGCTGCTTGGGTGGTTATTTGTCGGTGTTCTTGCTATTATTTTGGATTATTTTAACTTTATCTTAGCCCACTGCTGGGTACGTTTAAATCACGTAGTTCTTCATCCAACTTGTCTAGATGTTGCCTACATAGTTCAACAGCAGCAGCATAATCAGTCTATAAAGTTCTCACTGCTGGGAAAAAAAATTTCAAAATTTTTATACGCTTTTCGTGAAGTTAAAAAAACCACAAATTTACAGACTGCCCTCGTTACTTATTACGCCTACGCCTATGCATGGCTTAGTTACGGCATAATAATGTGGGGATACAGTACAGACGCACTTGCACTGTTCACGGTCCAAAAGAAATTTATCCGTATCTTAGTAAATATATACAACAAATAGACAGCTGCAAACCCCATTTCACAAATCTGAATATTTTAACTCTGCCTTGTTTATATATACTTGAAATATGTAAGTTCGCTCACAAACACCAAGACTTTTACACAAAACGAGAAGACATACAAACAAGATACACACTCCGACACAAAGCACGACTCAACTTACCAACATCCCGCTTAAAAATACACTCGACAAGCCCTCTAGTTATGTCAATCAAAATTTACAATATGTTACCCGAATATATAAGAAATGAAAAAAAAACTCCACATATTCACGAATAAATTAAAAAAGCTATTAATAAGCAAATGTTATTACAGTGTTAACGAATATCTGAATGATAAATCCTTAAAAAAATTAAGTATACATTCATGTTAAATTATTATTAGTAAGTATACATTAATTATATTATAAAAGTATGTTTAGAATAAGTTAGATTACTTAGATGATAAGTCCTCTTCTCCACATACCTATCTATCTTTTGCTGTGCCCGACAATCCATGATTGTTCTTTTGGCAACTGTTTACCATCTAAGCCTACATTGTGGAATGCAATAAAGAATTGAGTATTGAGTATTGGGAAACATGCACTCTCTTTCTGAAAGAGGGAGGGCAAATGACATGTAAAATACATGTATCTTTCAAACGCCCCTGTATTTTTCAATAAAATACAGAAACTTTCCTTGCGGACCTTCGGTTGAATCTTTCGCAAGTTTAAGTTTTCTTACATGTATTTTACGGTGTATTTTTCGCATTAACGACTGGTGGCAAGGATTATGTCATTGAAAGCCTTTATCTCCTATTGCTGTAAGAATATTAACTAATCCACCCTCGTCAGCAGCCAGTGAGAGAAATTGGTCTTTGGTTGGGAGAACACAATCAACGTCAGGAAAAATCCAATACGGACACAATACGTTAATAAATTATGTCATGTGAAATGTAAAACTGCACTTATGCAAAAAAGTTTTTTTAATGATAAATTACCGAATAATTTAAAAAATTTACTGTAAGTATTACAATTTAAAAGGGCGCTCAATGAAATCTTACTTTTTAAATGCTATTACACTATTAATGACAGCTTTATTAATGATGATTCACTTGCTGATTGACTTGTGTATCTATTATTACTCCGATTGACATATTATTATTATGGTTTGACATACTTTTATTCCGTTTGACATTTTTTATTTTTATGATTGATATTTTAATTTTATTGTATTATGTTTTCAATTAAGTATGTTAAACTGAAACTGTATGTACACTATTTGCATGCCCACTGGACGGTAAAATGTGGAGAACTTGGTTATAAATATGAAACATCTATGTGTCTTTACCCATGTTTGCAAAGAAATAAAATGATTTGATTTGAACACATACCAATGATCGTAACCACGGATAGATCGTAACCGTTTGACGGTAGATCGATTAAACAAATTAATATTAGTAAACTCTAATCTGAAAATTGTTCATTCGAATGAAAACGAACCTACATTTCATGAATCGGATGAAGTTTACGACGAAGCCAGTGATAGTGACATTGAATTGTAGACTATTTGTTTTTTTTTTTCAATAATTAACCTACTCGGTTAATTTTGTGTCAACCGAGATATTGATTCGATTACGTAAAGAACATTACTATTCAATTAATGTTCAATTAATATTAAATAAGCAAGATTTTTTGCCCTTTGTTTGTTAAATATGAAAAATACACAGTATAAAACAAGTATTAAACATGTATGGTTGTATTTTTCAGACGAACGTGAAATTTGTTTTTTTTTCGAAAATTACACGTATTTTACAGGAAAGATACAAAGTTTCTAAAAAAACAAAATGCATGTATCTTTCGCAATTTTCAACGCTAGTCGTCATCCACCACGCGGGTCCAGTGCGGGTTGGTGCATGTCACATGTCTTTGAATATTTGGTTCTAGGACAGGCGGTTTCCTCATGATGTTTTCCTTCACCGTTTTGAGAGCAGTGGTGGTGAAATAACTTACACAAAGTTAAGTGTGCTTGGATTCGATCCCACGACACTCGTAGGTCGCGGTCGTTATCACTGGGTTACCCACTGTTCTCTACATAGTTACTTTCTTTAAAATTTTAGACTAGCTGTGTCAAAGTCAAAACATTTATTTCAAATAGGCACATAAAAGGCACTTTTGAACGTCAAAAATTACGATAAAATAGAATTGATTCTCGTCGCCCATTCCAAAAGGTGGTTTTCGTATGGAGAAGAATAGGCAAGAAACTCCACCGTTACTCTTTTAAAATGTTTTATAATAATATGTGAAGACAATGCATCTAAAATAAAATTACTGTCTCACGACTGAGCTGCGTTCGCAAACTTCAACGCCCTTTTTGATCGACTCAGAGGGATTTTCGAAAATAATCCAGTCTTAAGTGATTTGGGCTATGCTTTGTATGACAGTCAGTCAAAAAACTTCCAGAATGTGATCATTCTTAGCATCATCATTTACATTTCTTCGCATCATCATTTACATTATCATTTACAGCAAAAATAATCTCGCTTCAATGAACATCTCAAACACATTTCATCTTTCGTTCCGAAGAGCCATGGACGTTCGTGCCAGTTGGATAGAGTGGAGAATATTTGCCGATTGAGAAGCTTCGATAAACATACAAACAGTTGTTAAGCTCAAACATCAAAGCTGGCTGTTCACTTTGGCTTTGAACTGACTAAATTGGTTCGCTGACGTTTGTATAATAGCTGTTTGTTAGTTCGGTGTTATGATACAAGGAAATTAATGTAGGTTTTACGAGGAAATGCGGCCGGAGAGACGAAAATGTCGTAAGTAATTCGAGGTTTGGCTCTCGCCTATTTCCTCCTCCAATATTGGACCATTTTAAAAGATATTTAATTTTCATAAACTGAATAAGAAGGATATACAACGTGTAACGAAAAGAGTATATACATACCAAGCGCATTACTTCTTTGGATGATATCAAATACTAATATTATAAATGCGAAAGTGTGTCTGTCTGTTACCTCTTTACGCTTAAACCGCTGAACCGATTTAGATAAAATTTGAGTCCCGGGAATGGACATAGGTTAGTTTTTATCCCGGTATTCCCATCGACATCGGCACTGCTAGTAATCAATATTTTAGAGCAAAGTTGTTTGTCGATATTGTAGCGGTATCTACAACGCCACATGCGAACAACGCGTAATACTGACGTTACGCAAAAATCCTGCATCTCGCAAGCAGAGTTTACCGCGCAACTAGCATAGATACAACGGCCCGACATGAATCATCGGGCAGTTGTCCGCCGGACACAACACCCGTATGGTCGGAAGATCCTCCCTTTTCATAGATCCTCCCTCCCGATTCAACTTTACACCCTCATACCTCTATGTATAATATCATCATTCTCCTATCCTTATCGCAATTGATGTGGGGTCGACGCAACATGTCTTTTTCTTCCATACCTCTCTAGTTGTTTCATAGCTATGTTGTTATTAGTTTGGTTAATTAATTCCGTTAGCCAATGTGACTTTTGGCAGAAGACTTTCTGCTAAAAGACTTAATCAGGCCTGTAAGCCTACCGAGACTATTATGTAATAGTGGATAAGGATTATTAGGTAAGTTCATTCCTTTCAAACTTTCCTCTCTAAGGAATAGAGTGATCAACTTAATCACACGTATGGAGTTTATACCTTCCGTTTGGGGATTTACACTAATATTGATTGATTTATTCCGGTCTGATCCCCTGAGCCCCCCCCCCCCCCTCCTCATCTCCTGCTAGTTCGTCTTCTGTTTTAATCTCTGTCTTATCCACACTATGTAGGTTTACTCTTTTTGTTTACAAGGTCACAGGTCAAGGTTACAGAGGGGCCCGTGGCTAAATATTAACAGCCGCACAGGCCGATCGATCAAGTTAAACTACGCTTGCCGCGGTTGGTCTGTGGATGGGTGACCCTTCTTTACATACCGAGACCCCTGCGTGCCTCGGAAAGCACGTTAAGCCGTTAGTCCCGGCTGTCATTCGTGGATCTTTGACAGTCGTTACGGGCAGTCAGAAGCCCGAAAGTCTGACAACCAGTCTTACCAAGGGGTATCGTATTACCCAACTGGGTTGTGGAGGTCAGATAGGCAGTCGCTCCATGTAAAATACTGGTATTCAGCTGCATCTGGTTAGACTGCCGACCTCAACATAGTTGGGAAAAACCCTCGGTGCGCGAGTCCGACTCGCACTTGAACGGTTTTTTATTAACCTTATCTTAATTTTACGTAGCCAGCAGTTATTTATTTATTTATTTCGTACTTTAAGCACACACATGTATAGAGGCGGACTTAATGCCAATGACACTCAATTACCACAGTTATCACTCAATATCAAAATCTTAAGAGCGTTTACGCCGAACGGCATTTCATACAAACTTTCAAGCCCTTTTCTTTCGAAGTGAATGAACCGATTTTAATGAAACTTCGTACGTATAAGCGAAATACAAAGGTCTAAATAGAAAACATTTTCGAAAAATAGTGTTACAGCCAAATTAGACCGATTTTAAACTTTCCATAGAAACAGATATTTCCAGTTATCTTTTTTTATATAAGACATCTCGAAAATGTTCTCTACTAACTTTTTCGACCTTTGTATCCTGCTTATGCTTAGGAAGTTTCATTAAAATCCGTTTATTAAGGACGCCTTTACGTATCTGACAAAAATAAGCCGTTTTTCGGTGCATTTTGCGGCAAAATGAGACGAAACCAAATGTAACTAATAATTACCACAGATAGATTACTCTTTCATCTCCAAATGGTAGCCATTTTTTATTCGAAAATGTTGGTTTATAATATAGTAAAAAATAATTTCCGTTGCCTCTTCACACAAAATCGACGATATCGTGCTGTCTTTGGGGTCATTTTTCTTCTGTTTAATAACATAAACATATTTATTTTAAAATATTTTATGTAAGCAGACATGTTCAACTCAAAAAGGTAGCCCAAAGAACTATCAAAATGTTAAAAATAAGCTCAGAAAAAAATAAAAATCGGAGTCTATTTTTTCACATATTTAGCTGTAATACGTGAATCTTATTGGATTGAAATAAGGGTTATTTTACTGGTCACTGTCTCGGTTTATTGCACAAAAATTTGTAATGAAATATTAGTCTGCGCTCGGCCGCCGTTGTGAGTGGACTCTGTGTCGGTTGTAAGCAGCAGCTTGTGCTAAAAGAAGATCGCTGTACGGATACAAAATATTTGACACACAAAACTTGATACTTCACGCATTCTGTATGTACCTATTACCCAAGGAAAGATTTGATTCACAGTCTTATAATTTTTCTAGAAGTAAGTAGGGTTTATAAATTCATATTTCGTTCCGGACTTGCTGGAGTGACCTGCACAGCAGGTGTACTTCGAAGACTATTCCGGTCTGATCCCCTGAAGACTTACAATATTTCATGATGGGTGTCAATTTCGTGGTTTTCGAGGGTGCTGAAACCGATGGTGAGGTCCAAATGAGAATCCAAGATGGCGGATGTGAAAAATGTTACAATTTTTCATGATGGGTGTCAATTTCGTGGTTTTCGAGGGTGCTGAAACCGACGGTGGAGTCAAAATAAAAATCCAAGATGGCGGATGTGACAAATGTTACAATTTTTCATGATGGGTGTCAATTTCGTGGTTTTCGAGGGTGCTGAAACCGATGGTTGGGTCAAAATAAAAATCCAAGATGTGAAAAATTTTATAATTTTTCTTGATGGGTGTCAATTTCGTGATTTTCGAGGGTGCTGAAACCGATGGTGGGGTCAAAATAAAAATCCAAGATGGCGGATGTGAAAAATGTTACAATTTTTCATGATGGGTGTCAATTTCGTGGTTTTCGAGGGTGCTGAAACCGATGGTGGGGTCAAAATAAAAATCCAAGATGGCGGATGTGAAAAATGTTACAATTTTTCATGATGGGTGTCAATTTCGTGATTTTCGAGGGTGCTGAAACCGATGGTGGGGTCAAAATAAAAATCCAAGATGGCCGATGTGAAAAATGTTACAATTTTTCATGATGGGTGTCAATTTCGTGGTTTTCGAGGGTGCTAAAACCGACGGTGGGGTCAAAATGAAAATCCAAGATGGCGGATGTGAAAAATGTTACAATTTTTCATGATGGGTGTCAATTTCGTGGTTTTCGAGGGTGCTGAAACCGATGGTGGGGTCAAAATGAAAATCTAAGATGGCGGATGTGAAAAATGTTACAATTTTTCATGATGGGTGTCAATTTCGTGGTTTTCGAGGGTGCTGAAACCGATGGTGGGGTCAAAATAAAAATCCAAGATGGCAGATGTGAAAAATGTTACAATTTTTCATGATGGGTGTCAATTTCGTGGTTTTCGAGGGTGCTGAAACCGATGGTGGGGTCAAAATGAAAATCTAAGATGGCGGATGTGAAAAATGTTACAATTTTTCATGATGGGTGTCAATTTCGTGGTTTTCGAGGGTGCTGAAACCGATGGTGGGGTCAAAATAAAAATCCAACCATCGGTTTCAGCACCCTCGAAAACCACGAAATTGACACCCATCATGAAAATTATAAAATTTTTCACATCCGCCATCTTAGATTTTCATTTTGACCCCACCGTCGGTTTCAGCACACTCGAAATCCACGAAATTGACACCCATCATGAAAAATTGTAACATTTGTCACATCCGCCATCTTGGATTTTTATTTTGACCCCACCGTCGGTTTAGCACTTAGCACCCTCGAAAACCACGAAATTGACACCCATCATGAAAAATTGTAACATTTTTCACATCCGCCATCTTGGATTCTCATTTTGACCTCACCATCGGTTTCAGCACCCTCGAAAACCACGAAATTGACACCCATCATGAAAATATTGTAACACTTTTCACATCTGCCATCTGTAAAATTATTAAAAAGGATTCAAACCGGGTGCGGTGACTTGACAAAGACGAAAATGTCGTTGTTCCTCAATACTAACATACACGTATCCGTTATAATAAGAAATTACGAACTTATGTATTTCAATAAACCCTGTACTTATTTTTGTTGCTGACGATCCTTCAGGATCAAAAACAAAAGAAAAATCGGTTCAAACCGGTATGAGAAAGTTTTTAGTGGATAAGACAGAGATTAAAACAGAAGACGATCTAGGAGGGGATCGAGGCGGGGGGGGTGGAGGGGGGGTTCAGGGGATCAGAACGGAATAATTCGAGCTGAGTCAGGTGTGCCGAGTATGGGCTCGTTTTCTTAGTTATGTTGAGACCTTACCTCCGGACTTGATGGAGTGACCTGCAGGTGTACTTCGAAGACTCCTACTGGAACTAACAGCCGAGCAGATCTAGGTGTGCCGAGTATGGGCTCGTTTTCTTAGTTATGTTGAGACCTTACCTCCGGACTTGATGGAGTGACCTGCAGGTGTACTCCGAAGACTGCTACTGGAACTAATAGCCGAGCTGAGCTAGGTGTGCCGAGTATGGGCTCGTTTTCTTAGTTATGTTGAGACCTTACCTCCGGACTTGATGGAGTGACCTGCAGGTGTACTTCGAAGACTGCTACTGGAGTTAATAGCCGAGCTGATCTAGGTGTGCCGAGTATGGGCTCGTTTTCTTAGTTATGTTGAGACCTTACCTCCGGACTTGATGGAGTGACCTGCAGGTGTACTTCGAAGACTACTACTGGAACTAATAGCCGAGCTGAGCTAGGTGTGCCAAGTTTGGGCTTCTTTTGTTAGTTTTGTTGAGACCTTAAGAATAGGTAGGCAGGCACTAAACCGGGTCTAGTCTAGGCAGATGCGGTCACTAATCGGAAACATAAAACAAAAGTACTTATCTAAAAAAAAAATATTACAGCCGCCATCTTGGATTTTCATTTTGACTTTGTTTTCGGCTCCAGCACCCTCGAAAACTATGAAAACGACACCCATGATAAAAAAATATAAAAAAAAATTACAGCCGCCATCTTGGATTTTCATTTTGACCTCACTATCTGCTTTAGCGCCCTTGAAAACCATAAATACGACACCCATGATAAAAATAAAAAATAAATTACAGCCGCCATCTTAGATTTTCATTTTGACCTAATTATTGGCTCCAACACCCTCGAAAACCATAAAAACGACACCCATGATGAAAAATATAAAAAAAAAAATACAGCCGCCATCTTGGATTTTCATTTTGACCTCACTATCGGCTTTAGCGCCCTTGAAAACCATAAAAACGACCACCCATGATAAAAAAATTAAAGCCGCCATCTTGGATTTTCATTTGGACATCACTATCGGTTTTAGCACCCTTGAAAACCATAAAAACGACACCCATGATGAAAAATTAAAAAAAAACTACAACCGCCATCTTGGATTTTCATTTTTATCTCACTATCGGCGATCTCAATATCCGTCACTTTGCACGGCCAAAAATGTAATTGACAGGCTTATGGTGATTTATCGAGGTAGCCACTGCTAATATGCCTTTATGCAATGCACGACACTGCTTAGTACGTTATCCTAATTGCGTAACACACTTGGAATGGCAATCCATTCCGATTTGACAGTTCAACAATATCCATTGCGTTGTTTTTGTTTTACGAATTTTTTAAATATTTATGAAGCGACTAGCTGTGCCCCGCGGTTTCACCCGCATAAGTTTCGATCCCGTGGGAATATCGGATAAAAAGTAGCCTATATGTGTCAGCTACCTCTATACAAAATTTTAAAGCCGACCCCAACATAGTTGGGAAAAGGCTAGGCTAGATGATGATGACCTCTATACAAAATTTTATCAAAATTGGTGAAGCCGTTTGAGCGTGAAGAACAAACATATAAACATACACACACACTCACAAGAACCTACTTGCATTTGATACCATAGCAAATTTATTATATAAAATACGAAATAAACCGAATAAAACAAGCTTGTTTTATATTTGTTTTCAATAAGCTCGTCCGCAAATTGTTAATACATAGGTACTTTGGCAACTTGTACTTGATTAATCACTGTCCAGTGAAATTAAGTAAATAGCATTCTACTTATATGAACACTTCACATTACCTACAAACTGTTTGAAAACAAATCACCGTAAACTTAAAAAAAATACATGGCAAAAATAAAATAAAATTAGGCTCAAGTATCAAGTCGTGTCAATTTACTCATAATTTCACCGCTTCGCGCATGTCGCTGTGTGTGTGAGCCGTGCACGTGTAGTAGTAAGACTCAATACCTAAAATTGAAGCGCGTCATTTCGTAAACGCCTCCTTAATTTCGAAAAACAAGGGCTTGAAAGTTTGTATGAAATGCCGTACGGCGTAAACGCTCTTAAGTCATATATTTAAATAAAATAGGCTGAGAATCAGCACTTTATGAACGTCAAAATTACATGAAACGCCCGCCTTTCACCACTTCCGAGTGGTTTAACTACTATTCATCAGATGGCATTACCATAAAAAGCTTTGACCAAAGAACAAACCTAATCAACATTCGAAATGTCGGTTAGGTATCTTTATTTGCATCAACATCATTATCTATACCGCAGTTATTTACGATCTAATATCGAATGCCTTATCTCATAGTTCCCCTGACATTTGGATGGCATCGATCCGTCGGACTGAAACTGACTGAAACCATATTGGGGCTGTCCATTAAAAAAATCACGAAATATCACAAGGGGGAGGGGGGAATAAGACAGAGATTAAAACAGAAGACGATCTAGGAGGGGATCGAGGCGGGGGGGTGGAGGGGGGCTTCAGGGGATCAGAACGGAATAATTCGTAATATAAACGCGCGATACTCAACCGAAAAGCAACGTTACGTGTATTTATTTTTCGTCAAACGCGTACAAAATCGAAAGCGGCTTGTAGTGTGACTTTGATTCGTCGTTGCCAGGCAACGAACGAAGTGAAGTTTCCGCGATAATTTTCTATAATAAAATTAGATGATACTGTTTATAAATATTTAAAAAAATGATTCTTTGTAAGTACTGAAAAATACACGTGATATATTTAGGCTTAACCCTCACCATGTATCACCAAGGGGGAGGAGGGGTTAAAAAATGACAAAAAAAAACTTCACGTGATTAACGGACGGCCCCATTGCTTCTGTTACGTAGCTAAGCGGGTCGGGGTCGCTCTCCTTTCAGGGTGACGTCGCTCTTACAAGCCCTTGACTTGTAACCACAGCGACCGTGATCTTACCGTTAAGCCTCACTTCATCATCATCATTTCAGCCGAAAGACGTCCACCGCTGTACATAGGCCTCCCCCAAGCACCTCCACTTCGACCGGTTTTGTGCTTCTGTCATCCAACGGGTTCCTGCGGCCTTCACAAGGTCGTCGGTCCACCTTGTGGAAGGCCATCCAATGCTAAGTCTTCCAGAACGCGGTCGCCACTCCAGAACCTTTCGGCCCCATCGGCCATCTGTTCTACGAGCAATGTGCTGCCCACTGCCACTTAAGTTTGGCAATTCTTCGGGCTATGTCGTTTCTCCTGCGGATCTGTTCATGCGGGCCTGTGCACCACCACGTTTTACCTATAAGTATAACAGATTGAAGTGCTGCTGTCTTGTATAACAAAACAACCCTTTTAATTACCTACTTTCAAAGCTTGTTATAAGGGTGCGTTTCCACTGAAGCGGAGCTGGGCGGAGCGGAGCGGAGACGTGCAGGAATCGTCCAATTACAGACGAGACGAATGACGCGATGAGCATTTCAACAATTGTGATTGGTTGATTCCTGCACGTTTCCGCTCCGCTTCAGTGGAAACGCACCCTAAGTCAGCCTAGACCACAGAAAATTGTACCAATTTGAAGTGGCATAGTCGCTGTGTTTGGTATCGAAACCTTACATTGAGATTTTTTTTCCAACTTATGAAGTTAACTTAGCCATCTCTTATAACAAAATCGTGTACAAAACGGCCATCAATCTTGTCGTACTCGGAACTCGTCTTCACTTTAAAAGTTTAAACGTTCCTGTACAAAACTTTTCTCTTTGTAAAGCTGGTAAAATGGAAGATTAAAAGAAAAATAAGATGGCAAACGAGGTCAAGCTATAGACAAAGGAGGCTTTCTGACTTCAATCACTGATAGTGTCCTCGGCTTTGTGTTTTATCAAAGACTTAATTGTTCTGCGTACGTACGTACGCAGAACAATTAAGTCTTACCTGCTAACTAGCCTTTTTTATATGAGCAGTGGGTAAGGTTGAAGGTTTTTAAAAGGGATGTCGGTTCATCATCATCGGCAGCCTTGTTCCAGACACTGCTGAGTATATGGAACTGGTCTCCTCCCTATGTGCCATGCTCCACGGTCTGTGCGATTCTAATCCAGGTCTTTGCTGCGTCGATCTTATGTAGGTAGTCCTGGCTGGCTCACCTATCACACTTTTTTTTTTGCGGATGGGAAATCATCAAATGACTTCTCCCGCTCTGGGTGGAGCAGAAGGGAGTGTCAGACTCTTACTGACTAAAACCCACCCGTGTTCCCTGTATGTTCCGGGCCAGCGGTAACCCTTTCGGACAATCCCGCTGACCCGGCAGGCTTCGGCCCTAAAGGGGCCCCTCCTCGATGCTGACATCTCTTAGAGGCGCGCGTGGAACACGTACGCGCCGTCCAGCACGGGCATGGTCCTGATCGGACGGTGAGCTACCCATTACTCTCCGCCCGCAGGCCCGCGCCTACGGTGGCCGGGAGTCTTCACGCGGCTTTCGACGCCCGAGGCGTCCCCCGCGGCGGCTGGGACGGGAGGCTCTCTCCCTGAGCCGTCCCGCCACCTCCTTTGCTAGCATGACTGCTTCGCAGAAGGAGGTGACTGCCTCCCACTCCCTCTCGCGCCGGACCATGGCTTGCACCAGGGCCCGACGCGAGAGGTCACCGCTGCTGATCGCCTCTACGAGGACCCGGCGGTGCTCCCCCCAAGCGGGGCAGTCCTCCACCGTGTGCTCCACCGTGTCCTCTGGGCCATCCTGGCAATGGTGACACCCGGCACCTATCACACTACTATTATAAAGGTGAAGAGTGTGTTTGTATGTTTGTTATTTCTTCACGCACAAAAGGCTGGACCAATTTTGATAAAATTTGGCATGGAGGTAGCTGAAACCCTGGATTAACATATAGGCTACTTTTGTACCACGGGATCAAAACTTATGTGGATGAAACCGAGGGGGGCGCAGCTAGTGTTATAATAAATATTTTATGTGTATCGTACCTAGAAGCTAAGGGTGAAAGTTTTGAGGGAAGTTGAACGCCATTTTTGATAAGGGAAGCCGCAATGTAGGTATTTTTTAATATATGTACACCCTCCGCCACTGTTGTATGTATAAGGACGTTGGCCTACTAACGACTTCAGTTTCTTCTCCATAGAGATCTACGTTTTGGAATGGGCAACTAGCTTCAACTTTCGGACTAACTGACAGACTATTTAATTTTGACAATTCAAAAGTGCCTGTACAAGGTTTAATTGAAATAAATGCTTTGAGTTTGAGTTTGACCGAAATACTTTTTCAATTCAGCAGTTGTTTTCATATCTTTTTGTTAAATGAAACTTATAGACGCTAAATAGAACCTCGCTTGCGCCAATATGTTTGATATTAAGTGTGGCAAACGTTTTATTTGATACAGTGTCGACAATCGATCTATCTACTTAATAAAAATCACTGCCTAAAACGTTGGGATTAGAAGCACGAAATATTGCACAAGAGTTCCTTAAGTAACGAAATTGAAAATTTATTCCGTTAAGGGGTTAAATTGAGGGTGAAAGTTTTAATGGAAGTTCGTTATTTATGCCAATGAGGATCCCATCGAGCACATAGCTTGTAGATTGATAGGTATTTGTCTACGGAATTTGTAGAATTTTCTACCAACAAGCTGTAGATATAAAATCTATATTATTATCTACTCAACATTCTCGACGAGCTTTTATCTAAGCTTTTATACTAGAAGGCTTCGTCTACGGTGCACGACGGCAAGTAAAGAAATAATACCAACAGACTGGTCTCAGAAAATAAAGCTCTTTTCTATAACAGTAAATTAATGGTTGTGGGCAAAAACTCTTTATTTTAAAAAAGTGGATTAAAGTTATGGTCTCTGATAAAAGCCTTTATTTTTTGTTAAAAAGGCTCTATTTTACAAGATCGTTAATAACTGTCAGAAGTAGCAAAAAGTTTGTGGAGTTTGAGTCGGTTGTATCCCTTGGCAACAAGCAGGGTAATTTATCGTGGTACTTTGTTTCTTCACACAAGGTATCTTTACTTAGGTATCGTTAATTGATAATTGAATTGGCTTATATCCTACTACAGTATAATATTTTTATGAATAATGTGAAAGTTTGGTTGTTTGTAACTCAATCACGCAAAAAAAAAAACTGAACGTATTTGGATGAAATTTAGCACACACATAGTTAATGGCAGTACCTACGTTCCCGTGGGAAATTTTCCGACATCCATGCGCTCAAAACTGGGGGCAAAGGCTAATGTAACATACGTAATCAGAATTTGAATCTCATAGTTCTTCAAACCTTCCCACTGTAGAACACTTAGCTAGCCCACACTCCAACTTTGCAGCAACACTTGTTTCTTTAACTTTCTCATAATTATAGTCTATCCGATTTTGCATAAGCATTGCCGATAATGTTGCCACTGTTTGGTCTGGGACACAGGCCTTCTCTTTATGAGAGGATGTGGGCCGTGAAGCGTTGGTTTTCGCTTTGTCGTCATGAAAATCTGTAACAGTAGGTGTCAATGCGCTCTGTATTTGCACAACTGCGGTGCTATTCTGTAAAAGTTGCACCGTGAAAACTTAGGTGAAGTGAGCGTGGAGTGAGCTGTCAATAGTGTCAATTCCTAGCAAAAACAAACTCACTTCACCTAAGTTTTCACGGTGAGATTTTTACAGAATCGACCGACTGTTATTGTGTGACGGTTCACAGCTTTCTTAAGAATCCAAAGCTTTATCCAACTAGCGGGCTTAATGAGAAGTTTGCTGTCATATTTCCTCGAATTTTCAGTTCTGGGACACGCGTTTCCTCACGATGTTTTCTTTTTATTCACCGTTTGCACCGATCTTGCATTGTTCTCAGCAAGATGACTTATGAGTCCTCTGATTGTATTAATCGTTTGAAATGACAAAGCAAGCATGGTCAAGGTGTGCAACAAACTTATTAAATGTCTGTGGTCAGCTCTCAAATTATGTGATCAATACCAACAATTGGCACCAATGACCACAATTTGGTGAGGGGCCCGTGGCTAAATAATAACAGCCGCACAGGTCGATCGATCAGGTTAAGCTACGCTTGCCGCGGTTGGTCTGTGGATAGGTGACCATCTTTACATACCGTGACCCCTCCGTGCCTCGGAAAGCCCGTTAAGCCGTTGGTCCCGGCTGTCATTCATGGATCTTTGACAGTCGTTACGGGTAGTCAGAAGCAGGAAAAACTGACAACCAGTCTTACCAAATGGTAACGTATTTACCCAATAACAGGATTGTGGAGGTCAGATAGGCAGTCGCTCCATGTAAAATACTGGTATTCAGCTGCATCTGGTTAGAGTGGAAGCCGACCCCAACGTAGTTGGTTTCCCAACTACGTTGGGGTCGGCTTCCACTAGACTAGGCAGATGATGACCTATCAACAATTGGGCAGAATTCCAATTCAACCAAACTAAAATTTTTCCAAAGACACATTTCGATTACGCTAGGGTTTTAATGGGTTTATTGATCGTTAGTGTCGAAAAAGACTAAAGTGATGATAGTTTAATGGTCATACCTCTACGTGTTACGCTTTAGGCCAATTTTCTAATTATAAATTTATAAGTATTACTGAACTTATTCATTTCATTGAGGAAATAATAGAATCATTTATAAGAGATTTAAGGCTACCACACCACACTGATCGACAAAATATCTATATAAATCAGCTAGAAATAATTTTTGTCATGATGGCATTTCTAGTACCTAAATGGACAAATTCCAAAGTCATCGTCTGCCTTACCCTTTTCCTACTATGTTGGGGTCAGTTTCCAGTCTCAGCGGATGCAGCTGAATACCAGTATTATGTATGGAACGACTGCCTATCCTACCCCCGCACCGTACCCGTACTACCTTCACAACCCCGTTACTGGGTACTACGATAGCCAGTAACGGGTGCGTAGTTTAGCCTGATCGAGCCACGAGCCCCGACCAAACGTCAATTTCTAAAAATATCTACTGCTTTACCAAAGGCCAATTTACCGAATGTCCAAATCTGCAAATGGTTCCTTGAAACTTTAATTTCAGAATCTTAAATTACCATTTCTGAAATGGTTACATCTGTGAAAGTGTAGCTTGTCCTAATTTACTCAAATTGTTAATTTAACGAAGTTGGAACACGGATTCCTATTTAGTCTTAAACAGCTAATTTGATTGTCCGGAGCGCTCATTTCACTCTAAAGTTAACGTGGAAGAAAATAGACTCAAATACATTGTTTTGGTTATTGAAACATTCTAAGATGTGGTCCTTCATGTAATTTTCATTATCGTCATCCTCTTGTCCTTATCTCAATTTGTTTTTGGTCAACGCTATCTATTTCCTTACACCTCTATCCGCCGTCATCTCGGTATTCACCTCCTTTCTAGCCATATCATGTGACACTGTCAGATGATATGTCATCAATTCTGTCCACAGAGTATTTTTTGATAGACTGAAAATTTTGTCTTTGACATAATTAATACAACATCATCACCTGCGTAGCCTTTTCCCAAATATGTTGGGATCGGCTTCCAGTCTAACCAGATGCAGCTGAATACCAGTATTTTACATGGAGCGACTGCCTATCTGACCTCCACAACCTAATTACTGGGTAATACGATACCCCTTGGTAAGACTGGTTGTCAGACTTTCGGGCTTCTGACTACCCGTAACGACTATGAAAGATCCACAAATGACAGCCGAGACCAACGGCATAACGTGCTTTCCGAGGCACGGACAGGTCTTGATATGTAAAGATGGTCGCCCATCCACGGACCAACCGCGGCAAGCGTAGCTTAACCTGATCAATCGACCCGTACGGTTGTTATTACTTAATCACAAGCCTCTCGACATAATTAATGCATATCATCATCATCATTATTTCAGCCGAAAGACGTCCACTGCTGGACATAGTCAACCCCAAGCGCCTCCACTTTGAACGGTTCTGTGCTTCTCGCATCCAACGGGTTCCTGCGGTCTTCACAAGGTCGCCGGACAACCTTGTGGGATTAATACATCATCATCTGCCTAGTCTTTTCCCAACTATGTTGGGGTCGGCTTCCAGTCTAACCAGATGCAGCAGAATACCAGTATTTTACATGGAGCGACTGCCTATCTGACCTCCACAACCCGGTTACTGGGTAATACGATACCCCTTGGAAAGACTGGCTGTCAGACTTTCGGGCTTCTGACTATCCGTAACGTCTATGAAACATCCACTCATGACAGCCGGGACCAACGGCTTAACGTGCTTTCCGAGGCACGGAGGGGTCTCGGTATGTAAAGATGGTCACCCATCCACAGATAAATTATTACTTAGCCACAAGCGTCTCGACATAATTAATACATGTACCGTAGTATATTGTAGAGAATAATTCCTCGCTCTTTCTATCAACTGCAGCTTACCTATAGTGTTCTGTGGCTTACCTCCACGTGCCGAAGTCTATACTTGAGTAGTGCAATTATTTCATTGGACTACATCCCGTTTTATCATGCCTGACCATGGTCATATGTATTTACACGCTGCAATCTGAGAAAATTGCACGGATTTGATGACATAACAGCTTAGTCTTTTATCCCAAGTTTCGCAGTTTTGTTATCAAATTTCTTGTTAGCTGTTATTAGTTGGCCTAAATAAAAACTAAGTATCAATTATACAATGTTATTTTTAGTATATGCGAAACCTCTGAGTCTGTGTGGTGCCGGACTTAAATAATACCACCACCCCTTACTTCCCGTGGGTGTCGTAAAAGGCGACTAAGGATCGTACCGGAGAATGGGCAGCAGCGTTCTCTATGTATTCCACCATCATACCATACTGCGATCGCCAACCCGCCTGCCAAGTGTGGCGATTATGGCAAACCCTCCCAAAGTTGGGGGAGGCCTATGTCCAGCAGTGGACGTCTATCGGCTGAAACGACGATGCGAAACCTGAATATAGTTTGTTCAAAATAAGTAACTGAATCGACGCCAATAATTTTTGTACGGACAAACAGGTAACTTAACAAGCTTATAACTTTGTGATTTTTCATGACACAGTTTTGAAATTTTGTACATAGATTTTTTACATAAAAATAATAGACACGTATTTCGGGTTTCGCATATATTTACTAAAAATAATGTTGTATGTACCGATATCGCGGAGAATATAAGGAGAAAAGTATCAAAAAATGAGCTACATTAAGTCCCGAAGAATAATAAATAGCTCACAATATTTCGTTCTTCTTGTAAAGAATGACAGGATTTTCTCAAGAAAATTGGCAGCAGAATCTTCCTCAAGAATCCGTGGTCACTACCTTGTTTGCCCAACGAGGTCATTATCTCTGACGACTGTTTATTGTTTATTCGATCTAAGGAGGGGCCTATTTTCAGCACGTAGTTGATGTTTATTAGCAAAGGGTTAGGTAAGCTTAATTTTAATAAATCCTCTTCACTATGACCCAAATAATTCGGGACTTCCTTAACTATGGGTCTAATATCGTAAAGAGAACATAATATAATAGGGTTTATCTATAAACGACTAGCTTCCGCCCGCGGCTCGACCCGCGAGGTATGTCGATAAAAACTATCCTATGTCCTTCCCCGGGATGCAATCTATCTCTCTGCCAATTTTTATCGAAATCCGTTCAGTGGTTTAGGGTCAGCGCAGACCGAACTGCAAAATGCTCGCGCATGGTCGACTACTGCTCGAATGCGTACTCGAACACGCAGTCGGCTTGCTCGAGCATGGTCGAGCATCAAATTTGGACGTATTCAATTTTGCGAAGTATGACAATATTCATAAGAATTTTTTTGCAATAATCTCAGAAAATGCTCTCCTCAGCTCTGCTCTTGGTGTGCGCTGACCCATAGGCGTGAAAAGGTAACATACAGACTGACAGACAGACTTACTTTCGAATTAATAATAAATAATATTAGTATGGATAATTAAAGTTAATTATGACGTTTAAACTTCAAAAATGTATGGTGAAACAGCCGCTAATCGCTACTTAACTTTAAGAACCGTTTATGAATAAAGGGATTCCGTAAATTGGTAATGTTTAAGTCTTAGGCTAAGGATCTCTCACCACATTGAGAGTAAAGAGATACAAAAGCGAGGTTGGTTTACAGAATAAACTAGCTTCGCAAACACCATTAATTAGGTAGAAAATGAACACCATCTTACCTCATAATATAAAGGAAGTTTCTGCGCTCACTCTCATCATAAACAACAGCAAACAGCACACATATTTTTCAAGCAAGCCCAGTTCGCACGGGCAATTTTATTTCGCGACGATTTTTTTTCGCGCACTGGATTTCAACGCTCTTAAGAGCGTTTACGCCGTACGGTATTTCGTACAAACTTTCGAGCCCTTATTTTTTGAAATGAATGAACCGATTTTAATAAAACTTCATACGCATAAGCAGGATACAAAGGTCTAAAAAGTTAGTAGAGAACATTTTCGAAAAATAGTGTTACCTACAGCCAAATTAGACCGATTTTAAATTTTCCATAGAAACAGAGATTTCCAGTTATCTTTTATTAAATAAGACATTTTTTAGACCTTTGTATCCTGCTTAAGCGCATGAAGTTTAATTAAAATCGGTTCATTCATTTTGAAAAATAACGGCTTGAAAGTTTGTATGGAATGCCGTAGGTACGGCGTAAACGCTCTTCACTGAGCCGAGCATTGAGTATCGATCGCTCTGTTGTGTTTCCAACTCTCAACGCAAAGCTGAGCGTTGAAAATCGTGTGCGCGAATAAAAAATCGCCCGTTCTATTTGGGCTTTAGTTAGTCTAGAATAGTGTTGATGATGAATATGCGTAAGGTATATTCAAACGTATGTTTCCAATTGTTGTTATTTCAAGTTAAACAAATATCAACTTTGTTTTAGTAGGAATTAAGTTGATTTCAAAGTGACTAGCACTATTTAAAAAGTTATAAAAATGTTTGAAGTTGTAGCGTAAACTGAACAGGAATTTAAAGTTATTTTTCCAAATACTCATTTTTGTTTACGTGTTTGGCAAATAAAGCGCTGTCGGTGATTAGCTGTAAGTGCTGTAACATTTACCATGCGTTGCCAACGAATGGTTCTTCGTACAAATAAACTTTGCCATCTGTAGAATTTGAGGAAGCGTTGCATTCTTTAATGTTTTCGTATCAGCTCAGCTGTCCGTTTCGCGAACTCTGTTGTGGTGTTTGATGTATGAAGGTCTGCTTTTAGGGTTCCGTACCAAAATGGTAAAACTGAACCCTTAGGGTGACAAATCAACATCGAGCTATGCTGCGCTGTACTGCGCTGTGCTGTGCTGTGTTTCTTAAGCTACGTTTTTTTTAACAATCAACATCAAGACGTGCTGCGCTTTGCTTAGCTCAGTATTAAAAGTAATCAGTATTAAAAACATAGCACAGTTCGGCACAGCGCGGCTCAGCACGGCGGGTAGCGCGCCTCGCTCGAGACTACTGCGTTTTTAAACAGAACGTAGCCTCACATAGCGCAGCACAGCATGGTTTGTTTGCATCCTCATTAAAATATTAGACGAGCGAGTTGACCAAACATAGCACAGCGCAGTACAGCGCAGCATAGCTCGATGTTGATTTGTCACCCTTATGGTGAGACTCAGTCTGTCTGTCTTTCACAGCAGGATATCTCAAGAACTGCTAATGCTATCAACTTGAAATTTGGAATAGTTTTAGATGACGTTTGGCCAACTATTTCGCAAATAAGAAAGAAATAAAAGTATATGTATATTTTTGGCATCAGGGACTGAAAGGGTCTGAAAAATTCGAAGTGGGGCTACTAGGGCATGTGGAGTATCCTATGAAAGAGCGCAGTTTGCACATTCTGAAACATTATTTCTTTTTTTTAGGCCGCATATTTTTCGACTTTTGATGAAAAGTGTAAAAAAAAATACTGTCCCCTCCCTTATCTCCGAAGTTTGTAAAGAGAAAAATCTGAATTTATTCTATGTGATAGAAGTTTATGTAAAGATTACAGGAAAAATAAAACGAAGTACCTATCTACTCTAAATAGCACACTTTTTCAGAAATCAGTAACAAAAGTTACATTAGTTCCACTATCGGTCAAGAGATGGCGCTGACATAAAACTGCAATATTCTACACCGCAGTGCACAATGTTAAAATTCTCTGACGAATATAGGCCTCGCCAATGAAAAATTAAAAACATGATGGTACGGAATGCTCGTTGCGCGAGTCCGACTCGCTTTTGACCGGTTTTTTTTTGGTCTGTCTTTGCTTTTAGCAGTTTCAGGCCTATCAATCATTACACGTGTGTTGAAATGAAACAGCTGGCTCAATTCGTTTGTGATCACGTTTGAATTGAATCTTTTTGCTTTCCTATTCAGTAGTGTTGTTCTTAACCTCGATCTTGCTATTTACTTATTTTGAATCATTAATTTAATTCGAGACACAAATATTATTTCGTTCATTGAGCCCGCCAGCATAGTTTAGGAGTTAAATACTTTGCCCAAATAATTTAATGAGATTCTGTATGAAACTATATTACCACTCGACGACTAAATGAAGTTCCTGAAAATATTCGCACCACAGATATAGATATACCTAGATAACGCAAGTATCACGAACTGTATGAACACCAAGCGTGCCATTTTTTGACTACCTACTATGACGTCACAAGCTCGCGCTCTCGCTCACACTTACCCAGCCAGCAGTACAAAGGACTGAGCGCAAGGAGCGAAAGGGGCGGCTTACGATTTGTAATCATAAGTTGGTGCAATTTTTGGCACGCGAAGTAGTTACTCTTGCGTTATCTAGGTATATCTATATCTGTGATTCGCAGCAAATAACTTTACCAGAGAGCTCTTCGTCTATGACACGCTTAATTTGTAGTTTACGATCTGCGACTACCGTTTGATCTTTATGATTATGACCAAACCAGCTTTTGCATTTAGCTTTTGTCTTGAAGATAAGGAACTTATGTCCGTGTCACAACCACAGCTATCCGTGTGGAAAATTTTATGAATTATTCCGTTCAAAGCGTGAGTGTGGCCAAGTAATAATAGCCGCACTGATCGATCGATCAGGTTAAGCTACGCTTGCCGCGGTTGATCTGTGGATGGGTGACCATCTTTACATACCAAGACCCCTCCGTGCCTCGGAAAGCACGTTAAGCTCTTGGTCCCGGCTGTAATTCGTGGATCTTTGACAGTCGTTATGGGTCGTCGGAAGCCCGGAAGTCTGACAACCAGTCTTACCAAGGAGTATCGTGTTACCCAGTAACTGGGTTGTGGAGGTCAGATAAGCAGTCGCTCCATGTATAGCACTGGTATCCAGATGCATCCGATGCTGATGATGTATGAAGCGTGAATACATATTTGTTACGACCGCGAATCATATTTTAATCAACGTACCTACAACTTAATACTGACCAGCAAATTGCAAAAAACGTAAGAAAATTTGAATTTGGCGGGCTACTTTAGCGCTTTCCCCTTAAATGACAAAAACTATTATACATATATAAAAGAAAGTCGTGTTAGTTACACTATTTATAACTCAAGAACAGCTGAACCGATTTGGCTGAAAATTGCTGGGGAGAGTCGGACATAGGATACTTTTATCCTTTTCTTTGTTTTACCTATAAGAGTAGGGTAGACATAGGATACTTTTATCCTTTTCTTTGTTTTACCTATAAGAGTAGGATAGGAGTAGGTTAGGAGTAGGGTAGGAGTAGTGTAGGTAGGAGTAGTGTAGGAGTCGGGTTGGACTAGGGTAGGTATTATTTTTCCACAAGTACAAAAAACGTAAAGTATTCAAAAAAAGAGGTACTTAGTATTAAATATTGCACGATGGTATAAAACCATTCATGTGCGAGTCCAACTCGCACGCCGCTTTTTATGTGTCGGATCAGATTTTGATGACAAATCATAACAATAAATGATCTGGCTTGAGTAGGCCATAAAATTACTGTAGATTTGTACTTTTATTATATATGAGGTGATCAAATTCCTATTGGTTCATTTATAGACCATTGTCCATATAACTTTGCCCAGTATTCTATCATTACTAACTTATCAGATAGCGGTGCGGCCGGGGAGTTTGTTGCGTCACTTCATCTTCCTAGCTAAAGCACTGGGAAGAGGTGAAGGGCAGGCGTTTTGGGGGACTGCCGGTCGATTCTGTAAAAATCTCACCGTGAAAACTTAGGTGAAGTGAGTTTGTTTTTGCTAGGAATTGACAGTACTGACAGCTCCCTCCACGCTTACTTCTCCTAAGTTTTCACGGTGAGATTTTCACAGAATAGCACCGCTGTCCTATGTAATTTTGTCGTTCAAAAAGTGCTGATTCTCAGCCTAATTTGGATAAGTGACTTTTGATTTTATTTTTAACTTCATAAGACAACTTTTATGTTCACTTTATAGCATAAGGTTCTTAATCTTATTTTGCCCACCGCTCACTTAGAGAATTTTTATTTTTCTATTGTCCTCCAATTGTTTTTACTTTCTATCTGTCGCGAATCAGCTATTGCCACGATTATATTTTTAAACGTGTCTAGTCATTGAGCTCCTTAAGTTTTGAGTTGAGCAGCACGATTTCTGACAAATACGTGCACTGACTGGACAGGTCCTCTCAATCTGTGTGGTTCTTTCTTCAAAAGACCATCTCAGACATCGATCTACATGGTCTTCGCATAACCTAACCAAGATTATGTCTGTACTTTAAAAGAGACCTACCTCTGAGTTTGTTTCGGCCTTTCTTCTCAGAGCAGTCAGATAGGAAACGCCGACCTCATCTAGTTTAAAAAAAAATATGATTGACGTGTAAAAGTGTTTGTGTAAACCTACATACCTACTTATATAATTTTCTCTAGGTTTTCAACTGCCCCCTAAAAATCTCAAAGGCTCACGAGGCTCTTCCACGTTGAAAAACTATTCTTTACAGCATAGCAGTGCACTTGGACAAATTGATTGAAAAGATTTTGCTGTTTTCAAGATAATCAGCCAAGATTTAGCTATAAATTTCCTATTGAAACGTCTAATAAAGATTTAGTAGCCTTTACTACGTTCATAATATAACTGCGGTACTTCACACACTCGCCTCGTAAGTTAATATGAGGGAGGTATTACGTGACTTTGGCGCGGGGAAGCTTCTTAAAACACGATTTTCTTGGCGTTAAACTTTTCCTTTTGTAGGTAATATTGTATATGATACAATTTTGGTATTTCACGATGTGGCGAAATAAAAAAGAATGTAGGTAGTAGTCGATATTTATTATTTGGTAGAAAAAAAGTATACGGTACCTTAGGTAGGTACCTTATACTTTTTTAAGCTAAGCTTTGGAATGGGCGTCTAGCTTGATATTTCTGACTTACCGACTCCTTGACAATTCAAAAGTGCCTGTAAATGGTTTAATTGAAATAAATGCTAATTGTAATTGTTGTGTTAATTGTAATTGCTTAATAAGTTTTGAGTTTGAAATAATATAATAATCCTGGACTTGTATATACTGGAAATAAAAAATTAAGTACCAAATAAAAGAGACAGCAACAATTTATAACGAAATAAACATCCGAATTGAGAACCTCCTCCTTTTTTGAAGTCTGTTAAAAATCTAAACGAAGCCATTTTTTTTTTTTTAACGTGGAGAAATGCTCATGCATTCTGCACTACCACGGGGAGGTAGTGCAGGTATGTGGGACTCTAACCCACTAAAACTCCACGGTGTCCTCCTCTGCCGCTTACGGCGGGAACACGGGCACGCGTTAGCACTTATCCGTGAACCCGCCGCTGCTGTCCGTTACCGGACCCTCCTCTGGGGAGTATTCCCCATCACCGGCGCACCAGAACACATAGCACGCCGTGACCACCCCAGGGACCAAACCAGCACATGGGCGCCAGACGACCCCGTGTCTGGACACCCTTAGTCCCCCTTCGACGGGTCAGATCATTGGCCCCGCCGCCTGCCAATTTTCGGCCGCAGAGGATAGGGAGAGCGGCCAACGTCATACCGACACTCCTCCTCCCCTGCGGCCCCACCGCGTCTGCCATCAAACGGTGGCGAGCTGGCGACCCCGTTAAGGCCGCGGAAGGTAGGGAGAGCGGCGCACCGCAATACCGGCACTCCTCTCCCGCCGCGGCCTCCAACCCTCAGCCGCGATGCCTCCCAAACGACATCGCGGCCCGCCTCAGTTGCGATGTCGCCGAAGCGGCACCGCAACCTACTTGTTGGCCGCTACGTCGCGTCGTCGGCTTACAGGCAAAAGCCCTGACGAGCGGCCCCTCCTCGGGTTCCTCTTCGCTTCACCGTGGGTGTCCAAGCCACGGCTACTGAGCCCCCCCCGCCTCGACAATGCGGGAACCCACCGGGGGGGTAAACGAAGCCATAATAGGCTCTTCTGCTTCGTTACAGAATTATAATCATCAAAATCATCAATAAAACGCTCTAAGTTCATAAAGCTGAAGGAATTACTTTTTCTGTTTTTTTTTTTGTTCTTACACCTTTATGAAGTTGGAGGGTTGTATTGGTGATTTTGATGATTATAATTCTGTAACTACATACGTCTTACAGCCGCGAATAATATTTTAATCAACATACAACCTAGCACTGGCCTGCAAATTGCAAAAAACGCAAGAAATTTTGAATTTCGCGGGCTGGTTGGAGCATTCCCCTTAATAGATTTCCAACATTATCGCTAAAGCATAAGGTTCAAAGTTGATTGGGAAAATTTGACAGTTTCGGGTAGCTTGATGTGCTGGCGTCTGTATATATCATGTTACTTGTTTTCGACGCGACAGGAAGGATGTGTTTTTTTTTTTGTGTTTGGGTTCTTTTTCTGCATCATGTTTACCGCAAATACACATATTTTCTTTCCTTCTAAAACTTAGTAATTGGCGAAATCCACGATCACGATCGCATATCACACTAATATTATAAAGGCGAAAGTTTGTGAGTGTGTGTGTGAGTGTGTGTGTGAGTGTGTGTGTGTGTTTATATGTTTGTTACTTCTTCACGCTCAAACGGCTGGACCGATTTTGATAAAATTTTGTATGGAGGTGGCTGACACCCTGGATTAACATATAGGCTACTTTTTATCCCGATATTCCCACGGGATCGACAATTACGCGGGTGAAACCGCGGGGCGCAGCTAGTTAAAGATAATTCATGCTAGACCGTGTCGGGCGCGAGCCGTAAGTACAGACGCCAGCACTTCAAGCTACCCGAAACTGACAAATTCTCCCAATCAACTTTGAACCTTACGCTTTAGCGATAAAGTTGAAAATCTATAAAAAAAAATTGACAGATTGTAGTAGCTTTATGTGCTGGCGTCTGTACCATGTACGAGACACGGGCGAGGCAAGGATCCACATTTTATATGTATGAAGGACGCTAATCGGCTCCTTGACGGTCTAGCATAAATCATCCCTAAATCAAAAAAGTCTTGTCAAAATGCTAGCTAATTATATTCAAAAAAAAATTCGTAGCCAACCGATATTTCAAAGCCAGACTTCCAAACAAAAAACACAAGCGCTTCAGAAACTAACACATCGGGTAAAAGCGAAAACTTTCCACCCTAATAAAAAAAACTGGCCAAGTGCGAGTCGGACTCGCATACGAAGGGTTCCGTACCACAAGGCAAAAACACCGAAAAAAAAAAAACACGTTTGTTGTATGTTTCCCTTAAATACACACATCAAAAGTGTCTAGGGATCAAGCATTTTTATGCGGATTTCTTGAGATTGAGATGTGGCTTTGTAATAAATTTATGATTTTATAAATTTATATGGATCCTTTTTGGTGCATTTCATAATTTGAATCAGGAACTGTGAATCAAATTCGAGTAAAAGATGAAAATCAGCTGTCAATATTTTCCCTATAAAAACATACAACGCATTGAAGACATTATTAGTGCTACTGTTTCCCTACTACTGATTAAAACCAACGTTATTATGGAGCGGCGACGTCATTTAAGCAGGGAAGAAATGCTCAGAGCCGTGGGAATGATAGAAGCTGGTTCCCGGCAACGTACTGTGGCTTTAGCTCTGAATACAAGTCAGAGTGTTATCAGTCGACTTTGGACACGTTACCGAAGCACTGGTACCGTGGCTGAGCGCCATGGAGGACGGTATCGCTGCACCACACGGAGACAAGACCGATACATTCAAATCTTAACTCGAAGAGCTCCAACAATAACCGCCATGATGTTAGCCGTGAGGCTTCATCACTCTTCAGGGAACTTAATTAGCGACCAAACAGTCAGAAACCGCTTGCATGAACTGAACCTTCATTCCCGAAGACCGCTACGGGTACCACCTATAGCAATGCACAATCGTAGGATTCGATATCAATGGGCTCTTGAACACAGAAATTGGGCAGAAGAACAATGGCGTTTCGTGTGCTTTTCTGATGAGTCTCGTTTTGGTATGAGACCGGATACAAGACGTATACGACACTGGAGAACCCCTGGACGCCAACAGCGATTAAAATCCTGCCAGGAAGTCCATCCTTATAGTGGTGGAACCATCATGGTATGGGCGGGTATTTGGATCGGCGGAAGAACTGAGAGTTGATTTGGATCAGAGGCAACCTCAACGCTCAAATTTATGCTGAGACGATTGTATCAGACGTCATCGTTCCTCTACAAGGGCAAATCGGTCCCTTATTTCAGTTAATGCATGATAATGCACGACCGCACACCGCAAGAGTTGTAAGACAGACTCTCGCCGCAGCTAACATCAATGTCCTGCCCTGGCTTGCTCAGTCGCCAGACTTGAACCCGATTGAGCATGCATGGGATATGCTACAGAGAAGAGCTCTGCCGAATATGGAGGGTATCCAGTCGCAAGAAGACCTTTTTAGGGTTCCGTACCCAAAGGGTAAAAACGGGACCCTATTACTAAGACTTCGCTGTCTGTCCGTCTGTCCGTCTGTCCGTCTGTCCGTCTGTCCGTCTGTCCGTCTGTCTGTCACCAGGCTGTATCTCAAGAACCGCGATAGCTAGACAGTTGAAATTTTCACAGATGATGTATTTCTGTTGCCGCTATAACAACAAATACTAAAAACAAAATAAAATAAATATTCAAGGGGGGCTCCCATACAACAAACGCGATTTTTTTGCCCTTTTTTGCTCGATATCAAAAATGGCTACAGGTAGGCACTTGAAATATTCACAAAATACTCAGTTGTATTTTAACTTTAATAATAAATAATAAAATTAAAATAAAATAAATATTTAAGGGGGGCTCCCATACAACAAACATCTTTTTTTCGGCGTTTTTGCCTTGTGGTACGGAACCCTTCGTGTGCGAGTCCGACTCGCACTTGGCCAGTTTTTTTTGTTGTTGCAACGAACATGGGCGGCCATTCCACAGCGTGATTTGGATGAACTCATTTTGAGTATGCCAAACCGATGTTCTTGTGTTGTTAGTGTTCGCGGTAGAAACACGGATTATTAATTGTTTAAGTTACCCAATAAAATTTTAAAGAAAACTGTTATTTCAGTCTTTTTTTCGAACTTTTGTGTTAGTGGTTCAAATGTCAAAAATCCCTTTATTAGGAAAAAGGCAAATTTCTTTATTAATGCAAAGGTGACTTGGTTTATCGTTACTGTGACAAACGAAAACACTTTATTTGATGAATCCTTAAAGAAAATTTTAATTAATATCAATCAGGAGAAAAGTTATTGCAAAAATATATGTTGATCCCTAGACACTTTTGATGTGTGTATTTATTTTATTTTGATTTTAGTATTTGTTGTTACAGCGGCAAAAGAAATACATAATTTGTGAACATTCAACTGTCTAGCTATCGCGGTTCTTATGATACAGCCTGGTGACAGACAGACGGACGGACAGACAGCGAAGTCTTAGTAATAGGGTCCCGCGTTTTTACCTTTGGGTACGGAACCCTAAAAAGTGTGTAACACTAACAAAGGCAATTTTTTGCCATCACACCCTGCCTCGAGCAATGTGTTGTATGTGCTCAACAAACTTTGTGAGTGCCTCCAATTTCGGAGCCATATTGACGTGAAAACTAAATAAAAACTAACTAAGAGGGGCCCGTGGCTAAATAGTAACAGCCGCACAGGTCGATCGATCAGGTTAAGCTACGCTTGCCGCGGTTGGTCTGTAGATGGGTGACCATCTTTACGTACCGAGACCCCTCCGTGCCTCGGAAAGCACGTTAAGCCGTTGGTCCCGGCTGTCATTCGTGGATCTTTGACAGTCGTTACGGGTAGTCAGAAGCCCGAAAGTCTGACAACCAGTCTTACCAAGGGGTATCATATTACCCAGTAACTGGGTTGTGGAGGTCAGATAGGCAGTCGCTCCATGTAAAATACTGGTATTCAGCTGCATCCGGTTAGACTGGAAGCCGACCCCAACATAGTTGGGAAAAGGCTAGGCAGATGATTGACGTGAAAACTAGTGAAGCCTGATTCTGTTAGCATTTGATATGTGGAACAACGTATCCAGGTTTGTTTGGTAATTGTTTCTTAGGGATGGCTACAAGTTGTTGTGAGGTATTCCACTCAGAGCACATTGGCGATAACCAAAACGAGTATGTCATAAAAATTTTGTTTCCCTTTTCTTTTATCTGATAGTTTAATACTGGGCTTCAGTATTATTAGTATAAAGAAGAGGTACGATGCAACAGTTTTCGAACCTTGCGATTCTTAGTCACCTTGCGGCCTAGCCGAATTGCCATTAAGACAGACGATTTTCGCTATGCCGCGAAAATCGTGCGGCTATAGTCACCTATGTATGTTAGCCCGGCGGGCGGGGCGATCCAATGCGACGCGGTGGGTTAAGGCCAAGGGCCAAGGGAGTTTTATAAAAATGTGGCTGTATTTTAGTATACAATTGTGTACCTTACTACTTCCATGGGGAGCGAAGTTGCTGGCAGAAGCTATTTTAATAAAATAATAGAGCTTCGTATGGCCAAGTTCGGCTGAGAATAGTAGATTGTTGCATCGAGCGCAAAGTGAGTTATTAATGCACGAGAGTTATGTTGGTGCCCAAACGTAGGAGAGGACACTAAATTAACACGAGTGCATTCATTACTCACTTTAGCAAGGTGTATAATCTACTTTTCTTTCAACTACCAATCTACCTACCGTGATAAAACATACTTACTCAAAATAAAAAGTTAAGTTAATGAAAACAAAGTTTTCTAAGCTTTTAAATATTTATCCCGCGACTTTTGCGGCAAAAGGTTATTAAGAGCGTTTACGCCGAACGGCATTTCATACAAACTTTCAAGCCCTTATTTTTCGAAATGAATGAACCGATTTTAATGAAACTTCATACGCATAAGCAGGATACAAGGGTCTAAAATGTTAGTAGAAAACATTTTCAAAATGTCTTATTTAAAAAAAGATAACTGGAAATCTCTGTTTCTATAGAAAATTTAAAATCGGTCTAATTTGGCTGCAACACTATTTTTCGAAAATGTTCTCTACTAACTTTTTAGACCTTTGTATCCTGCTTATGTGTATGAAGTTTCATTTAAATCGGTTCATTCACTTCGACAAACAAGGGCTTGAAAGTTTGTATGAAATGCCGTTCGGCGTAAACGCTCTTAACTGTTTTTATACTTTCTGGAGTTGCATTCATATCGCTATTTCCATTTTTTATATCTTTTCTTGCTAAATATGAAGTATCAAAGTTTTACAATGGTACAAAATGCTCGCCATTTGTTTCTTTTTTTTCACCGAGTCGGGTTTTATTCAGCCGATTTTTATTTTTAGCCAGTATGTTTTTGATGTAATGCATGCATCACTACATAGTATAAAACAAAGTTGCTTCCCGTTGTCTGTCTGTCCCTATGTATGCTTAGATCTTTAAAACTGCGCAACGGATAATGATGCGGTTTTTTTTAATAGATAGAGTGATTCAAGAGGAAGGTTTATATGTATAATACATGCATATTGTAGTAGAAAAAAGCCGAGAAATTCAAAGATTTGTAATGTGATGTCGTAACAAACATATTTTTTTGCGCTTACATTGCAAACGCTGGCTAAACCTTACGAGATAGATCAAATTAATGTACTACGGAATTGTATGTCTTAAAAATATCGATAAAAAAGTCCGCGATGGTATATGTTTATCTCCTAAGGATAACCCACAGTAACAATTTTTATCTTTTACATATTACCAAAAAAATATGGGTTATTTACCAAGGTATTTTAGACAATACAGTATTATTCCTTATCCAATTAAGGGCTGATTTATCAATCGTCTGATAACTTTATTCGAGGAGTAATTTTGAAATGTTGACAGTTCTTTCATTCAAAAACTGTCAAACGTCAATTTTATTCCTCGAATAAAAGTTATTCGGCGATGGAAAAATCAGCCCTAAATACATTAAATACGTTGTGCATTTCATGGAGATCAAAATTGCCGTTTACAGCATATCATTAAAATGAATATGTTAGAAGATATCAGAGATTTAAAAAGCGGGGGCAGAGCGGCTGGCGGGGGGGTACGGAGTTCGCCGGGTCAGCTAGTTTTATTTATTATATTAAGAGCGTTTACGCCGTACGGCATTTCATACAAACTTTCAAGCCCTTATTTTTAGAAATTAATGAACCGATTTTAATGAAACTTCGTACGCATAAGCAGGATACAAAGGTCTAAAAAGTTAGTAGAGAACATTTTCGAAATTCCTTATTTAATAAAAAAAGATAAGTAACTGGAAATCTCTGTTTCTATGGAAAATTTAAAATCAGTCTAATTTGGCTGTAACACAATTTTTCGAAAATGTTCTCTACTAATTTTTTAGACCTTTGTATCCTGCATATGCGTATGAAGTTTTATTAAAATCGGTTCATTCATTTCGAAAAATAAGGGCTTGAAAGTTTGTATGAAATGCCATACGGCGTAAACGCTCTTAAACTTAATGGGAGACATTAAACCTCTGTGGTAAATTTATATCTAAATAAAATATAAAAAACACTGCATTAATGAAAAACATGAGATTTCATTCAACATTTCTGCACTGTTTAGGTTCTAAGCAAAAAATACGTCCTTTGTTTCGTTAGGTTTTGTTAGTGATTAATGATAACATTACTACGTAGTTAAAAGAAATATTTATTTATTACCCGCCTACCATAATTAATTCTGCAGCCTGACAACATTGCTGCATTGCGGTTTGTTTCTAGGATACCTATGGGTGCCTTAGAGTTGAAATTATAAGCAAACTTTGGCTTTGCAACTTCGTGTTTAGGGTTGGCAAAAAAAATCTTAATAGTGTCAAAGTTACGTGGTAGATACGTGGATTAAAAATAAATTAAATAAATTGACTGGTTTTGAACCTGTACGTAATGAAAAAACTGGCCAAGTGCGAGTCGGACTCGCACACGAAGGGTTCCGTACCACAAGGCAAAAACGCCGAAAAAAACATGTTTGTTGTATGGGAGCCCCCCTTAAATATTTATTTTATTTTGTTTTTCGTATTTATTGTTATAGCGGCAACAGAAATACATACTTTGTGAAAATTTCAACAGTGTAGCTATCGCTTTTCTTGAGATACAGCCTGGTGACAGACAGACGGTCAGACGAACAGACAGCGAAGTCTTAGTAATAGGGTTCCGTTTTTACCCTTTGGGTACGGAACCCTAAAAAGAGGGGCAAAATGACAGCCGCACAGTTCGATCGATATGCCGCGGTCGGTAAGTGAATGGATGACCATCCCTTTCAAAGCCACCCCGGAAAGCACGTTAAGCTGTCGGGCCCGGCTGTCGTGTACATACATTATTTGACAGTCGTTACGGGTAGTCAAAGGTCCTAAAGTGAGACAACCGGACTTACCTAGGGGTATCGTATTACCCATTTACTGGGTTGAGTTGAGTTGAGGGTTACTACATTTATTGCCTGTGTGGTGCCGGACTTAAAGAATAGCACCACCCCTTACTTCCCGTGGGTGTCGTAAAAGGCGACTAAGGATCGTGCCGGAGAATGGGCAGCAGCGTTCTCTATGTATTCCACCATCATACCATACTGCGATCGCCAACCCGCCTGCCAAGCGTGGCGATTATGGCAAACCCTCCCAAAACTGGGGGAGGCCTATGTCCAGCAGTGGACGTCTATCGGCTGAAACGACAACGACTGGGTTGAGATTGAGACGGTCAGATGGGTAGTCGCTCCATGTAAAATACTAGTATACACTATACAGCTGTAGTTAGACTGGAAGCCAAGCCCACCTCCAATGTAGTTAAAAAGAGTTGATGAGAGTTGTTGATGAAGAGATTTGTTGTGAAAAGGATAGAAAGATGTGTACAGTCACGAGCACTAATATGTCAACACTTGGCAACTTTCAATTGCGATTTTTTCGTGAAATAACGAATGCAACGTTGAAATGCGACACTTTACGCAAACCTATGGGTTCCTAAAATTTCATTCAAAACTGAAGGAGAAAATAAAGCCAAGTTTATACATACTTATGCTCGTGACTGTACCTAATGAAAAAAAAATCTTTCTGCATATTATCAATCATTGATACAAATCATGTCGGTATAAGTAGGTATTTAAATACATACTTCTTCAGCGTATAGATAATTCCGAGATAATATTTAGCACGAATGAAAACCGGATAGCCCGGATAGATAGTATTAAATAAATATACTTTAAATAAATATACTCGCATTTATGATCAACAACAACATTCGAAGGAGATTTATTCATGTAATAACGGTAATACATTTCTAAACATATTAAGTTCGATAAATCTGTTTCAATGCGGATTATTCGGATTTCCGGACTTAAGTAGGTACCTATGTAGTTACCTACAGACGTGTTATATCATCGTTATCTATGCAGTTCATTGATAACCTATTCGTAATTACGGAACCGATTTCTTCTCTTACTGTATGACATAGATTACCTAGGTCTGTGAATAGAATATTTAATTAACCATCTGACTAATGCCATACAATGATACAAGTGATACAACGCAACGATGGCAATGCCGCCAGTCTCTTGGGTACAGACGCAGCAAATAAAGCTACCATAATCTGTCAAATTTCTTTAATAGATTTTCAACTTTATTGCCAAATTATAAGGTTCAAAGTTGATTGGGAAAATTTGACAGTTTCGGGTAGCTTGATGTGCTGGCGTCTGTACATTACCAGCCGACAGCGACGCGGATGAATTTTTCGACGCCATATTTAAGTTTGCTAATCATTTTAATTAAATTTAATAAAAGTATGTACAAGTATATAAAAAGGAGGAGAAATAATCAAAGGGCATCAACAAGTTCGTCCGCATCGCTGTCAACAGGAAACGTGCCCAAAAGGCTGGCAGCATTGCCACGTTGTATGGCAATGCTGATTCTTTGGCCAAAAAATAGGCCAGCCCTCTGGTCACGTGAAGAGTCGACCAACCGACCAACCGATTTGGCGATGCCTCGAAATACTAAGTGGGCACTCGGGCCCCATGGCCCTAATGTTTCAACCCCAAACGGCTCAAACATATAAATATATTTTTAGATATCTTCTTTCTTTCTTATGTTTTTTTTTTTTTTTTTTAATTCACTATAAATCTCATATGCAGTAAAACAAGTAATAATTGGACACCTACTTTATAATTAACAATCTAATTATTATCATATGACATCGCGGTTACCATAGACAAAGTCACTTTCTGATATGAAGAACAGAATTTTTTTCTTGAAACGAAAACGTTCGCTCCAGACTAAAATTCCGATCCATATCGGATCGGAAGGCCACAAAGCCTTTCTAGCTGAAAAGCTGCAAGGCTTTCCAGGCAAATATAAGCCGTATTTGCATGTAAAGCTTGTCGATTTTCAATGCAAATCCTACCTCAAAGAAGTTTTGTAGCGGTATCTGAGGAAACAGACACAGGCTTTCGTCCCGGCTGACTTGTAATTGTATTCGTCCCTACATATTTATACTTACTGTCTAATAGTCGTAACGGTGGTACAAAAGGAGGGTTTAATGCCACCCTACCGCACTAAAGCCTTAATGCTGTTATGCTACTGAATTACAATCACTAATTTGACATAGTTTAGGGTACAAATTCTTTCTTCTACCTCCTCCTTTCCGGACCGATGAAACAACATAAAGCCGGCGGGGTAACTGCGTAACCCACTATCTTTCACCTTCCACAGGCTTTCATTTTGACAGTTCTAGACATTCATTGCGTTATTTACGTTGTTGAGCAGACAAATTTTTCGAATATACAACATTATTTTTAGTATATTATGCGAAACCCGAAACACGTGTCTAGTATTTTTATGTAAAGAATCTATGTAACAAAATTTCAAAACTGTATCATGAAAAATCACAAAGTTATAAGCTTGTCGGTACAAAAACATGCTCACCCGCGCCGCTCGCGCCGCGCCGTCTTGCGCTCACTGATAATGATACCTAGGTACCTATCGGCGCGGAGATTGGATAACCTACTTAGTGTCGCTCGGTGTCCAACTTTTAACCTTTTTAGGGTTCCGTATAAAAACGGAACCCTATTACTAAGACTTCGCTGTCTGTCCGTCTGTCCGTCTGTCCGTCTGTCCGTCTGTCTGTCTGTCTGTCACCAGGCTGTATCTCAAGAACCGCGATAGCTAGACAGTTGAAATTTTCACAAATTATGTATTTCTGTTGCCGCTATAACAACAAATACTAAAAACAAAATAAAATTAATATTTAAGGGGGGCTCCCATACAACAAACGCGATTTTATTGCCCTGTTTTGCTCGATATCAAAAATGGCAACAGGTAGGCACTTGAAATATTCACGAAATACTCAGTTGTATTTTAACTTTAATAATAAATAATAATAATAAAATAAAATAAATATTTAAGGGGGGCTCCCATACAACAAACATGTTTTTTTCGGCGTTTTTGCCTTGTGGTACGGAACCCTTCGTGTGCGAGTCCGACTTGCACTTGGCCAGTTTTTAAATATTTTGAGACAAAATATAACATGGGGTAAAAATGATTGGAATCGATTCAGTTACTAACAAACTATATTCAGGTTTCGCATACTAAAAATAATGTTGTATAAAGCAATGAATTAGCAATACCCTTAAAATGATTCAGATTGTGATTCTTGGGTGTTACGCAGTTAGGATTTTGAACACATTGATCGCGACTTCAGTGGCGTTCTTTCCGTCTTTAACCCTTAGTACGCCGGAACGTATGTAGATCTACGCGAGACACAATGGCTTTTTAATTGTGTCTGTAATTACGAAATACAAGGGGTTAAATGTGCAGGGGTAGTACGTCAGGAGCACCGCACTCCCATTGCCCTCTGCTTTCTGCCTTTTGAAAACCTAGTTTGTCAAGATGGCAAGTGATGATTAAAAAAAATACCTGTTTCTAAAATCCAATTTTTCCATTTTCACAGGTGTTGTTGCATGGTGGGGGTAAGGAGAAAGTGCCAACATGGGAGACAGTTTCTTGCACCTGGGGGACATTGTCTCCCTTCATGCGGAAGGCACTGTATCAGGATTCCTGAGTACCTTAGGGTAAGTGTCTTTTTCTACATATAGTCCGCGCGGAACTAGTTGGCCGCGCGTTAGGTGGGGACGGGGGTGAGGGCGGCGGGGTTGCCTAGTGTTTACAACACACGTACTGAGTAACGACAAGCGCCCCCGCCCCTCCAAGCAGCCAAGCAGTTCCGCGCGGACTATACAGGGTTACTTTTCAAAGACCATCCAAACTTTTACATGGTGAAAAAAAAAATCTGCTGTTGCATACAAAACTTCAATACCTACTTGACCAAAATGTATGAAACAGCTGATTTTTTTTTCGTGATTTCAGAGTTTGTCCCATAGTGAAAGTTGTTTATATTCATGGGTAGAACACCATGTAAAAATTTGGACGGTCTTTGAAAAGTAACCCTGTAGTTCATCGCATTTTCAGCCACGGCTGGGTTAAGCTACTTTCGTGACGTTTGCGGAAGTCTAGCGGGGTAAATGCGACACACATAAGAATAATGGCTATCGATTATAACACGGTTCTAACCTAACCTAACCCAAGTGATTCACCAACAATAGAGAGAAGCTGGCGTTAATGGTTGTGTTGTTCTACCCTAACTTATCCTAACCCAAAGGCAGGGACTTGAAAACGTTACTCAAAATAGTAGTAACCGTTATGTAAAACAGCTGAACGTTGTTAAGCGGTTTTTCATAATTACTGAATTTTTACACACAGAATTGTATAAACGTTTCGCATATAACAATGCAGCGGGTCAACGATTAGAGGTTATGTAAAACAGCGTGAACTGAAATGTCAAATTGTAGATTTTGTGACTGCAGATAAGCCATTCTGCATTACATCTAAACGTGGGTAACAGTTTTGTTAAACGTAGCGTAATGGTAAATCAGCTGTTTTACATAACGAAGCTGTTTTGTAAAACAGCTAATTATGCAATTCATCTGCGAGTTCTGCGACATACATATTGAGATTTCATAGCAAAATTTTATCACCTAAACGTATAAACGTTACTTGCAGCATTTTAACGAAATATTATTTGTTTTAATTAAGTTCACATTACGACGCCCAAAGCAATACCAGCAAAAAAAAACCGGCCAAGTGCGTGTCGGGCCACGCACAGTGTAGGGTTCCGTAGTAGCCCGTTATCACAATGTAATACGATTCTGTTGTTCTTTATTCTGAATAGGTAAAAAAAAAACATATTTTGCTTTTCAATGCAAGTCTTTACCCATTATAAACTAGCAACTACTTCATCTTAGTCACTTTAAAGAATTAATGCTAAGGATTTTGTATTTGGTACAAAATTATCCAACACCCAAGTTCAACGACTATTACTGTTAAACTAATAAAGTTATCTTAACCGCTATACTTTTCCTTTAAAGTTCATGAAATGCACTATTATCGAGAATTTTTCCGAGGGGGAGGGGACGCCCTACTGGAACAAAAATTTGCACTTTAAACTTTAATATTTCGTAAATGGAGCATTAAATCGAAAAATAATTTTAGTAACCCCTAAGCCATTTTAGAAGACCTATTCAACGATACCCCACACGATGGGGTAGATGATGAAAAAAATATTTATCCCCACTTCACATGTAGGGGAGCTACCCTAAAAAAAAATATTTTCCAAAATTTTATTTTACCACTTTGTCGGCGTAACTGATATATGTACTCCTACAAAATTTCAGCTTTCTAGTGCTAACGGTCACAGAGATTAAGAGAGGACGGACAGACAGACAGACGGACGGACAGACAGACGTGGCGAAACTATAAGGGTTCCTAGTTGACTACGGAGCCCTAAAAACTAAAAGGACGTACTTATCTTCAAATAAGACTTTACCTACATCATAGTATTGTCTTAATAAAGGATACCGTATTTCAGTAACATTGTAGTTAAAGTAGTTTCAGCGTTTCTCCTGAATTATTCATGAATATAAACTTTGGGATGGATCTGTGTAACATTATTTTCAGCTAGCATTTCAAATTGGGTAATCAAGTGAAGTGGATGTGCGTAAATTATTAGGTAAAGTGGTCTGCTATGTAAAATAGGATATAATGATAATTCGATGATTTAAATAAATTGGTACTGTTTGTTATGCGTAATTGATATTTTGTGTAGGCCTTACTTAATTTATCAATACTAATATTGTAAATTGGAAAGTTACTCTGTCTGTCTGTCTGTATGTTACCTTTTCACGCCTAAACCACTAAACGGATTTCGATAAAATTTGGCAGAGAGATAGAATGCATCCCGGGGAAGGACATAGGATAGTTTTTATCGACATACCTCGCGGGCGAAGCCGCCGGTGGAAGCTAGTATCTACATATATTCCGCTGCATCCGGTTAGACTGGAAGCCGACCTCAACATAGTTGGGAAAAGGCTAGGCAGATGATGATGATGCGTAATTGATATTTTGTGTAGAGACTAGGCCGTACTTAATCTATATCTATATATCTATTACTAATATTGCGCGCCACAATTAATGCCTAGTACATGGCGACAGTAGTTACCACTAGCGCCATCTAGTATCGAGTAGCGGAACTAGTAGTGAAGACCCTTCTAGAAATTTCGATGCAAGAACTTTCTAGAACATTCCCGAACTTTCGACATCTGGTCGATCGGGGCCTGTATGTACTCGAACATTCTAGATGTTTCTACAATGGAAGGTTCTAGAACTCTCTTTGGCGCTATATAAGGCCGAGACGCGCCACGACCGACACAGTTGGGATAAAGCGATCGAAGTGAAAGCATCGAAGCGATATTCAAGTGCGACTTAAAGCGATCAGTAGTGCAATTGTGTTTTGTAATTAGTGTGTTTGAGTTGTAATTAGTGTTGATTATTAAAGTGTCATTTTTTTGGTTATTAAATCGGCAGTTTTTATTGTCACGAACCCGAAGCTCGTAACACTAATAATAAAGCTGAAGAGTTTGTTTGATTTTTTGTCTGCATGTTAGTACACGCTAATCTCTGGAACTACCGGTCAGATTTGAAAAATTATTTTTGCGTTTGATTGCCCAATTCTTGAGGACGCTAGGACCCTTAGAAGACGAGGAAAAAGAATAGCAGTCAGAAAGAACGCAAGCGAAAACGAAGTAATAGCGCAGGTGATGCGATGCGATGCAGTGGGTTGGGGGAACAAGAAATTTCACGCGGACGCAGTCGCGGGCAGAAGCTAGTATGAATTATACCAATAGCTATCTGTAATTTTCTCTCAAAAGATTTATCCTATTCTCAAGCAGATAATGATTCCTCGTTGGTCTAGTGGTCGCTAGCGTTTCTACTGAGCATGAGGTCCTCGGTTCGACTCCCAGGTCGGACAAAGTGTTATTGGGTTTTTCCGTCAGAAGATTTTGGTTGGATTTGTCAGTAGCAGCCCCGAGTCTGGATTTGTGCCCGGTTGAGTACACCTCTGCCTAACCCTTCGGGAATTACAGGCGTGATGTTATGTTAAGTTTGTCATCATCATCATTTCAGCCGGAAGACGTCCACTGCTGGACATAGGCCTCCCCCAAGCACCTCCACTTCGACCGGTTTTGTGCTTCTCGCATCCAACGGGTTCCTGCGGCCTTCACAAGGTCGTCGGACCACCTTGTGGGAGGCCTTCCAACGCTACGTCTTCCGGTACGCGGTTGCCACTCCAGAACCTTTCGGCCACATCGGCCATCTGTTCTGCGAGCAATGTGCCCTGCCCACTGTCACTTAAGTTTGGCAAGTCTTCGGGCTGTGTCGGTTACCTTGATTCTCCTGCGGAACTCTTCATTTCTGATTCGATCTCGCAAGGAAACTCCAAGCATAGCCCTCTTGTAATGAATGAATAATGATCATCAAGCTTGCTCGTTAGGCTTCAGTCACACGTACCATTAAAGGCTCCTTCAAACAAGCGCGACACGCGATAAAATCGCGCACGACACAGAGGCACCGCAAGTCGCGCAACGAGCGGTGCCTTTGTATCGCGCGCGAATCACGTCGCGTGTCGCACCTGTTTGTAGGAGCCTTAACGCTATGTTGCATGACTTTAAATACGTAATTATGCAACACACACACAGTGGGTTTTTTGGGTTTGTTTGTGATAGAAATTGATACAAATACGTACTAGGTGTTAGGTCTTAAACCTGCGTATGTATCTATTTTTCCACTTCTCTCAAAACGGTAAAGGAAAACATCGTGAGTTCTAGAACCTAAAGTTCGAAGATATGTGACATGGTACCAACCCGCACTGGGCCCGCGTGGTGGAAACGGCCTACTCCTTCACACCGAGAGGAGGCCTGTGTCCTAACAGTGGTATTGGAACATTATACAGGGTTATTGGTAAAACATTAACAACCTCTTAAGAGGTCATTGTACTCATCATTATGAACTATTTTTACTATGTGACCAAAGCTGAAATCACGAAAAAATTCAGCTGTTCCCTACATTTTGCCGAGTTATACAAACATAAATGTAGGAAACACCAGATTTTTTTTTTTGCGATTTCAGGTTTGGTCCCATAGTAAAAGTTGTTTTTAGACATTATATCCTGGCTAAGCTAACGAGTTGCAGAGTTAAAACCTAACACGTCTTGTCTTGTCAACAATAGACCATAATCAGCCTCTGTATAGGCTAATGTCTAAAAATAAATGCCTATGATGATTAGGCAATTTTTTTATTGAACCGCGAAACGTCCTAGAAATTAATAAAAAATAAACCTTCTAAGTCAAGTGACGTATGTCTGTCTGTACTTAATAAAAAGATGATTAATTAAAAATACCTACTGGTTTCACTGGGTAAGTGGCTTTATTTTTTATTTTGATAAGCGAGTTGTTTTTACAGGTGATGTGATGATATTCAATTAATAATAGCACAATCAGGTGGGTATCAAATCTCCGCCACAAAACCAAAGTAGCGAAACTGCAGAAGTTCCGCCATGACTTGTCCGTTTTAAAGCGAAACAGAAGCGAAACTGCCTGTTACGCACAGATATGATTATGATTCTATCTCTGTCCCGCGTGATTTCGCTCAATCTGCTCGAAAGCCAATTACCGTGTCACGTTTGTTTCGCACGTATAATCTGTGGCAGTCGACAAGTTTAAAGCGAAACATATTTTTTTTTTAATGGATGTTTGTTTTACGGAAAACTAATCTAAGTTCCGAAGTAGACCATAAACTGTATTTACAAAGTCGAAAGCGGAATGAGAGGTTTTTCTTTTCAGTATTAAAAAAAAAAAATAGTTCCCAAGAACCCTGAAGATGGCGTTGAACTGACTACGTTACTAGATGCCAAAGTCAAAACGCTTGGGAAAAAAACATTGCGTCACGTCATATATACGCTCGTTGAGTGAGAGTTTCGTTTGCTTTCGTTTTACGATCTCAAAATTACATCCAAGTGAATTAATAAAAAAATTATGTGACTTCCGTTCCTTGCAGTAACTTACCAAGTTCAGCGCCATCTATCCAGCGACTAGGGAAGCGTTAAAAAAAAGAAAAAGAAAATCCCTCATTGGACCACGGAACTATTAAAAGGTGCGTGGTCCAACTATTTTTAAAATTGGGCAACTGCCCCTAGTAAAGACCCTTGGTCCAACTAGTTGGAAAGAGCAGTTGGACCACTGCCCCGGACTGACCCACGATACATGAGAAATTCCTAGTGTGGGGCAAAGTTTTATATAAAAAAAAATTTTTTTTTTGCTGAGCGAGAAATAGCTTTGATAGTAATTCTTGTCGCTGCAACAGACGATTATTCGCAAAAGCGGACGTTCTGAACAGTCAGCGATCAAATGTAATGTGACATGTGTCTCTTTTACTTATATCTAGGTAACAGGTTTATAAAGTTTCCTTGCACGATGAAAAGTGTCTTGGTACGTGTGCTGAGCTGAATTTTTCATGATGTTTGCGCCCTGGGAAATTTCTAACGTTTGCTATGGGACGAATTTCTTTTGTTATTTTTTATTGCATCTTGCAACGACTGGACGCAGATGCAGACGACAAACCTGCATCTTGTTGCAGCGAATATATGCAACGACCAGACGCACAGTTTGCGCTGGCACGAAATATTTAACTTTTGCAAAGTGGCTTTGCATTTTCACTAGAATTTATAAATATGTCAGTGCTAGAATTCTCAGTGGAGTTCAACTGTTTGCGTACCTCCAGCAGTTTGCCTGAAACCGCAAAACTGGAACCGGTAATTCTCAGATAAGCCGGATGAAAAATAGATGTGGTTAGATCTGTTTAATGATTATGTGGTTAACTTTGGTCTCATTCTCCTGTCTTTATGCGGTTATGCATTTTTATTAGAGATTGCACGGGTCCAGCGAAGGTCAAGCTACGCTTGCCGCGGTTGGTTCGTGGATGGGTGACCATTCATTACATATCGAGGCTCCTTCGTATCTCGGAAAGCACGTTAAGCCGTTGGTCCCGGCTGTCATTCGAAGATCTGTGACAGTCGTTACGGGTAGCAGAAGCCCAAAAGTCTGACAGTCTTACCAAGGGGTATCGTATTACCCAGTAACTGGATTGTGGAGATCAGATAGGCAGTCGCTCCATGTAAAATAATGGTATTCAGCTGCATCCGGTTAGACTGGAAGCCGACCCCAACATAGTTGGGATGCCAATGTCGAACGTTTATTAGATTTTCGGGCTACTCACTCTAGCTAACGTCGCTTACCAATTTAGCATCACCATCACATGTATGCAATATCATAGTTATTACATAGTCATGCAAGTATTATAATTGTGTCACACATCGCTATCCACACATGCATTGTGTGTATCATCGTATTATTATAATACAAGTTGTTTATGTTAGCAATATAAACAAATGCGTAACATTTGCATCGTCGCGACCTTCGAGAAGTGTGCGGTCTGATGGCCTGGTTTTTTTGGAAAGAAATGGTAGGTCTTTTGATATTTATAATATTATTAAAGAAATAGCTTGTCTCACCGCTTTCGATATGAAACAGTATCTATTTATACGTCCAGTAATCCAGTTAATCATTCAAGCTAACAAGAGGAAACGCTAGGCACCTACCTATCAACAACCTACTTATAAAATGAGCAGGAGCTTTTCTTAGCTAGGAACCAATGAGCGTAACTCAAGAATAAGCATAATGTACCCGGGTGGAAATACTTCTTGAACCTTAAGGCAACCCCTACTCTGCCAGGGTCGCGGGTTGTTCGTTACCGTGGCTCCAGGCAACTGAAGGAACACGAGTGGGTTTTAGTCAGTAAAATTCTTACACGCCCTTCCGCTCTGCCCAGAGCGGGAGAAGTTTTTTGGTCCACCAAAAAAAAAAAGGCGACCCCTACTGCTACAATATAATTGCGCAACACCTACCACGAATTGTGCAATATTTTTTTTAGCGTTTACCTTTACAATTGAAGATTCCGTAAAGATTGAACAAAAGTTTGAGCGCGTTTCAATTCGAATGCACCGTGTAGTAATACAGTTTCAGTCAGTACGTTCCTACATTGTTGGTAGGTCTTGCCCACGCGAAAACATTGAAGCTTATTGGCGGGGCTGGCAATGTTATTGCGTGAAAAGTAACTGATCGTTTGACTGCAAGGGCTGATTCAATCATACTGATGCAATCTTGTTGTCTTAGGGGCCACCTACCAATTAACTTGCAATTGCTTGGGCGGTCTATCTGTCATGCATCTGAGCTATGTTTTTATAGTATAACGCGAACGCTACAAGTAGTGTTGCCAGGTGTCCCGGTTTGCGCGGGACGTCCCGATTTTCCGGGGACTGGGGACGCGTCCCGATTTGTACCTGATCGGGACGCTAAATGTCCCGATTAATCAAAAAAATTAAAAAAATATCATAAAAAAAATGTATATTTACGCTACGTAATTTTTTAACACGGAACGCCATCTATTGGCTTTGGATATATTCAAATATTGAGAATTTCGAAACTGTGCAAAAAGACTTAAAACCCCTTGTTTTTTTTTGTTTACTGTCCCGACCTGCATCCCTAAATCTCGATTTTTTTGACCTCATGTACCGATTTACAACAAATCGGACCTGGCAACACTAGCTACAAGGTACGTTTGGCGCGTGGCTAAAATCGGTATCTACTACCGCCGCCGTCTTGTTTTTTCAATACATTTCACAAAACAACTGCACAATTGTTTACCAACAGCGCCCCCCATTCAACCGCCATAAGATCCTTGGTAGAAGTTTATATCTTGAGTTCTTGATTAATACTTAACTTTTGTCCACAGGTTGGTAGATGACAGGTGTGTAGTGTGCCCGGAAGCGGGCGACCTGACTGATCCTCCCAAAAAGTTCCGGGGTAAGTAACCTTTTATTACCTTACCACTCCTATAAAGTTTTTAGTTTTTAGGTTACCCGCAGATTAAGGTCGCGGGCGCTTTTCTAACGTGGCATTAAAAAAACCTGCACTAGATTCTCAACACTCGGCGTTGATCCAAGCGTAAGCGCTGAGAATCCAAGGATGCACTTGTTAACGCGCTAGGGATGCTCAGTTGAATCCTCAAGGCTTGGCTCTCAATGGGGGTAGATCCACTTCTCGAACGGGAAATTTCGGGCCCCAAGCCTTGGAAGCACCTATGTGACTTTGGCATTTTCATATATTTAAGTCATCATTTCAGCCGAAAGACGTCCACTGCTGGACACAGGCCTCCCCCAAAAGGGGGGGAGGGGTTTAAGTATATTTAAGTATATTTTCTAAATTGATATTAGCCATCACGGCATCGCTACCTGTTGGGCTGGTTAGTACTGAAAGAGAACGTTGTAAAGAAACATTATTTTAAGAAATGCGTGCGGTCGAGGGATTCCCGTCAGTAACAAAGTTCCTTACGCGACATCCACACACACTACTGTATGAAAGAGACAGCGAGAGATAATTTAATACGCGTTTTTAATACAGAGAAATCTAGTATTAGTTTTTAGAAGCTCTCATAAAGTTTGTCGCTATTTTGGATTTTTATTTTGACTTCGCTATCGGCTTTAGCACCCTCAAAAAACATGAAAACGACACCCATGACGAAAATTTTGAAAGTTTTCGCTGCTGCCATCTTGGATTTTTATTTTGACCTCACTAGTGGCTTGCGCTATCGACTTCAGCAACCCTCGAACACCATGAAAACTATCTGAAACTATCTCATGAAAGAGAGAATGTCACATGGAGGGCGCGTACCGCAAGCCGCGTGAAAAGAACTTCTTTCAAAAAACAGCCTGAAATAGTTGCCCCCCACTGAGCAATATGGTTCATGCTGGTTCTTACACTCTGTATGAAAAGCGGCATTTTACCTGTGTTAGGGTAATTACAGGCCAGTAAAGATAATATTGCACTATTGTAAGCTTTTCTTTTAAAACTTAATTTTCTTTGGCTAAGTAACTATACTTTGTTACTAACGGCCGCTTTCTATATTCAATCCTAATCCCTAATTTGCTGGTCGAGATTGATATTTCAATCCATTTCCTACTTTTAGTATTTCAATAACCGATCGATGAATCGATATCCCGATCTTTTTTTTCAATCCATCTTTGGGAGGGCGGATCGGGTTTTTAGATTGGTTTATTGAAATGCAGATTCAACAAATCGAGGGATCAGATAAAATCTGTATCAATAGAAATCTTGGATTTACGATCGAATATTGAAAGCGGCCGTAAGGCTACGGTAGTGGTACAGATCAATAGCATGTTGCGAAGTTTTGCAGCACTGCACCTGCCGCGGTCAGTCTGCACTGACTGCAGTTAAACTGGACATCATTAGCATACCTATTGAGAGTCCAACGCACTAAGGTTGTTATCCGCATTCGGTTTCGAGTCTCGGTAGACATTCAAATACTTAAGACGTACCTATACCGTAAGAGAGTCAAAGTTAAGGTGAAAGATTCACTATAACCATTTAATGGTTCTTTACTTCGAAACCACGTCAATTCCTTACCCTCACGACACCACACCCCCCTCCTCCTTCCCTCCTCCTCCTTGACTCCTACCCTCTCCTACCCTACTCCTTTCTCACGACATCTAATGACACAATGACCGAAACCGCGCGAAATGAACGCGAAGTTGGCGTGGTTTGACTTTGAACTGTCAAAATGTCAAAATACATGTCCGTAAGGTTGACATTTCGATTCCATGCCGTCTACAAGACACGATATTGACGTGGTTTGCACGTGGTAACAATAATTCACACACACACATACACTTACATACACACATACATACACACACACATTTGAACATTTCGCACATTTTTGTACATTTCGCGGGGAATAATAATTACCATACAGAATTAGAGCCCTGAATGAGACTCAAAGTTAACCACCAACAAAGTACCTACTTTATAATAAGTGCTCATAATTTATTTCATCATTATCAAGCCATGGGGACTGAAAAGTTTTTCTGGCTTCTAAGGGTACGTATTCTTGTTGTGTAGAAGAAAATGGCTTCAGAAAGTCTCGTCGGCATTAAAGTAGCGTCGAAACACTTATAGAGGTATGAGGAACAGGGTGTAAAGTTCACTCATACTCTATAGAAAAGGGAGGATCTTCCGACCAGACGGGTATTGTGTCTGGCGGGCAACTGCCCGATGATTCATATCGGGCCGTTGTATGATAGTTGCGCGGTAAACTCTGCTTGCGAGATGCAGGATTTCGCGTGACGTCAGAATGACGCGTTGTTCTCATGTGGCGTTGTAGATACCGCTACACACTCGTTGATACAATGTTTTGAAGTACCTAATTAAAAAGTTAATACTATCGTTGGTGCTCTTGCAAATTGTTGAGGAACAAACTTAAGAAGCAAAAGGACCAGCGCGGGATAATTGCGTAGTTCAACAACATTCATTGCGTTATTTACGATGTTGAGCAGACAAATTTTTCGGACATATGAAGCAATGGATTAGTGATATGCTTCAAAATGATTCAAATTGAGATTGATAGTGTGTTAGGGTGCTGGTCGCCATGCACCTGCTACAATCCTTACAATTTTTGCTTCAACTCCTGCAAAAGCTAAGCTAGAAATCGTGAGCTTATATTATGTATGTAAGCTTCTGATGACCCTGCTGGGTCAGCGGGATTGTCCGAAAGGGTTACCGCTGGTCCGGAACATAAGGGCTAAGGAAGGAAGAAGGGTGGGTTTTAGTCAGTAAGAGTGACACTCCCTTCCGCTCCACCCAGAGCGGGAGGGGTTAATGATTTCCCATCCTGAAAAAAAAAGCTTCTGATGACCATCGTCATCTTCCTGCCCTTGTCCCATGTTACTTCTAGATTTCTACCATATTCTGCAAAAGCTTCGATTACTTCAATTCCCGCTAAAGCTCGATAGCTATAAGTTGGAATGCAAGGAGTTTTGTTTCCAATGTTGCCATAAAGATTCAGTTATTACGAGTCTATAACATTTTTATGAACTGTTAAAACCTCTCCGAGCAACGTTTCATTACTCGTCAACATCTACATTTAGGTAGGTACTACTTATTTAGAAGACGGCATTTGGCAACAGTCTCAGGAATAACGTTAGAATAAAAACCGGCCAAGTGCGAGTCGGACTCGCGCACCGAGGGCTCCGTACAAAGGACAATGCTCATGGATGTATGGAATCCCGTACCATGCTGCATCAAAGTCAAACTTAGTTTCTGATAGATTACACTTATCATATTAACTCCTACAAAAGTTCTTTTTGTAAACAAAACCCGGGTTTCCGAGATTTTCAAAAAAATCTAAATAACCTAAAAACTAGGTACTTTATTTTGTTTGACACGAACGGCCATTATTGCTCTACTAGTTATTTTTAATTTATGTAGAATCGACATAGTATATTTTTTTTTACATGTTTTTTGTAAGACATCATAGCACTTTCAAAATTCAAGGTCATATCATGAGGGGCCCCCTTAGGGCCGAAGCCTGCTGGGTCAGCGGGATTGTCAGAAAGGGTTACCGCTGGCCCGGAACATAAAGGGCTAAGGAAGGAACACGGGTGGGTTTTAGTCAGTAAGAGCCTGACACTCCCTTCCGCTCCACCCAGAGCGGGAGGAGTCATTTGATGATTTCCCATCCGCAAAAAAAAAAAGAAAATAAAAGGTCATATCATATCATTTGAAACGGAACGTCATCTAAAGGGAATAAAACAATATCAACACTAATTAACTTCCCTGTTCAAAAATTAAATCCCCGACGCGTAATATCGTAAAAAATATGAAAATAATTAAGTACTACAATATTTTGATCTTGATGCATGAGACTTTTTAGTACGACTTTTGGTCATTCTCCTTTGTAGATAGGTGCCTATGTAAATAGTTTTAAAATTATTTTTTTTGTAATGTAACTAGAAAGAAAAGAATGAAAGAAATTGATTTTAACTTAGATACCTACGCGTTTCTGAGAAAAAGAGTCTTGACTGAAGGTCAGACAGACGGTCAACGACGTGATCTTAGAAGGGTTCCGTTTTTCCTTTTGAGGTACGGAACCCTAAAAACATGTAACGTTACAACTTTTAATTTATTTCGAATTACTAAGTATAATGATGTTAGCTTACTTAAATAATTTACAAAATATTAAGTTTGCGATTGACCGGATCAGGCAAAAGATAAAGATAATTGGATTACTATGGGGGAGACCTTTACCCAGCTGTGGGACAAAACAGGTTAAGAAAAAAAAAAAACCGGGCAAGAGCGAATCTCATGAGCGAGCATCATGTTTTGAAATTTTTATCGCCTATATTCGTCAGAGAATTTTAACACTGCACGCTGCGGTGTAAAATATTGCAGTTTTAAGTCAGCGCCATCTCTTGACCGATAGTGGAACTAATGTAACTTTTATTGATGATTTCTGAAAAAGGGCGCTATTTAGAGACATTGTTTTATTATTCCTGTAATCTTTAGATAAACATCTATTACATAGAAGAATTTCAGATTTTTCTCGATGCAAACTTTGGAGATAAGGGGGGAACGGTATTTTTCTTTACATTTTTTATCAAAAGTCGATAACTTAAGGACGCTATCACATTTTGAACTCGCTCAATTTTAGGTATCTAAATTACAACACAACAACATTACGCGCACGCACACATTGAACCCATTGTGCGCTCGATTTTATACGTATTTTAACTAATCTTGGTACTTGAAGGTATTATTTTTTTAATTTTACTGGTATTTATTGAGTAAAGTTAGTTTTTAGTTCGTAATCGAATTTCGTAACTGTTATTAGTACTTACTATGTGTGATAATCACGTTTTTAGTATTGTTGAAGTTCATCAGTCGTATATTATTTAGGTGCCGAAAAACGACCTTAACATTTTAGTATTACAAGGAACATCTACGTTTATCCTTCAGTCTGCTGTTAGTTAGAAAAGATGTAAGTACTTTTAAATATTATTTTTGATGACAATTGTTGGAGCATTACCTACATAATCAAATACTAGCCTGGGAGTTGTCGTAGAGTTTCGTTGTGATATTTAAAAATAAGCATTCACTTATACAACAGTAAGTATTTTATTTACTGGGGCGAGAGTTCATTATTTTTTATAAAAATAAAAAACGTTGTAACAAAAAAAAAAAGACTTCTAAAAAGTGGAAAATAAATTTAATTTCGGAAGTCTGTGTCTTTGGATCTGTATTTTAGTATTTTGCCACCGACTTCCGAAATCGCGTTTGTGGTATGGGAGCCCCCCTTAAATACTTATTTTATTTTGTTTTTAGTATTTGTTGTTATAGCGGCAACAGAAATACATAATTTGTGAAAATTTCAACTGTCTAGCTATCGTGGTTCTTGAGATACAGCCTGGTGACAGACAGATGGACAGACAGCGAAGTCTTAGTAATAGGGTTCCGTTTTTACCCTTTGGGTACGGAACCCTAAAAAGAAAGAAGCTCGCTAGAATAGCTTGTGCAGGAGTTGAAGCAAAAACAAAAGACTATACAGGGTTATTGGTAAAACATTAACAACCTCTTAAGAGGTCATTGTACTCATCATTATGAACAACTTTTACTACGGGACCAAATCTGAAATCGCGAAAAAAAACAGCTGTTCCCTTTTTTTTTCGCGATTTCAGGTTTGGTCCCATAGTAAAAGTTGTTCATAATGTTGAGTACAACGACCTCTTAAGAGGTTGTTAATGTTTTACCAATAACGATGTATAGGGATAGTAGCAGGTGCATGGCGACCTGCTACGATCCTTACCTACACCACAATTGAGTAACACACTAGCAATCTCAATTTGAATCATTTTGAAGCATATCACTAATCCATTGCTTCATATGTTCGAAAAATTTGTCAGCTCAACAACGTAAATAACGCAATGAATGTTGTTGAACTGTCAAAATGAAACACATTGCTACTGATAGTGTTACGTATTTACCAAGCGCGGGGTAAATACGTAACACTATCAGTAGCAGGGTCATCAGAAGCTTACATACATAATATAAGCTCACGATTTCTAGCTTAGCTTTTGCAGGAGTTGAAGCAAAAATTGTAAGGATTGTAGCAGGTGCATGGCGACCAGCACCCTAACACACTATCAATCTCAATTTGAATCATTTTGAAGCATATCACTAATCCATTGCTTCATATGTCCGAAAAATTTGTCTGCTCAACATCGTAAATAACGCAATGAATGTTGTTGAACTACGCAATTATCCCGCGCTGGTCCTTTTGCTTCTTAAGTTTGTTCCTCAACAATTTGCAAGAGCACCAACGATAGTATTAACTTTTTAATTAGGTACTTCAAAACATTGTATCAACGAGTGTGTACCGGTATCTACAACGCCACATGAGAACAACGCGTCATTCTGACGTCACGCGAAATCCTGCATCTCGCAAGCAGAGTTTACCGCGCAACTAGCATACAACGGCCCGAAATAAATCATCGGACAGTTGCCCGCCAGACACAATACATGTCTGGTCGGAAGATCCTCCCTTTTCCATAGAGTATCAGTAAACTTTACACCCTGTTCCTCATACCTCTATAAGTGTTTCAACGCTACTTTAATGCCGACGAGACTTTCTGAAGCCATTTTCTTCTACACAACAAGAATACGTACCCTTAGAAGCCAGAAAAACTTTTCAGTCCCCATGGCTTGATAATGATGAAATAATTATGAGCACTTATTATTCAGGGCCCTAATTCTGTATGGTAATTATTATTCCCCGCGAAATGTACAAAAATGTGCGAAATGTTCAAATGTGTGTGTGTATGTATGTGTGTATGTGTATGTGTGTGTGAATTATTGTTACCACGTGCAAACCACGTCAATATCGTGTCTTGTAGACGGCATGGAATCGAAATGTCAACCTTACGGACATGTATTTTGACGGTTCAAAGTCAAACCACGCCAACTTCACGTTCATTTCGCGCGGTTTCGGTCATTGTGTCATTAGATGTCGTGAGAAAGGAGTAGGGTAGGAGAGGGTAGGAGTCGAGGAGGAGGAGGGAAGGGAAAGGGGGGTGTGGTGTCGTGAGGATAAGGAATTGACGTGGTTTCGAAGTAAAGAATCATTAAATGGTCCTAGTGAATTAGGGACTCTTTCAACTTAACTTTGACTCTCTTACGGTATAGGTACGTCTTAAGTATTTAAATGACTACCGAGACTCGAAATCGAATGCGGATAGCATCCTTAGTGCGTTGGACTCTCAATAGCTATGATAATGATGTCCGGCAGGTGCAGTGCAGCAAAACTTCGCAACATGCTATTGATCACTACCGTAGCCTTAGTAACAAAGTATAGTTAATTAGCCACGAAATCAAAGTTTTAAAAGAAAAGTTTACAATAGTGCAATGTTATCTTTACTGGCCTGTAATTACCCTCATCATCATCATCTGCCTAGCCTTTTCCCAACTATGTTGGGGTCGGCTTCCAGTCTAACCGGATGCAGCTGAATACCAGTATTTTACATGGAGCGACTGCCTATCTGACCTCCACAACCCAGCTACTGGGTAATATGATACCCCTTGGTAAGACTGATTGTCAGACTTTCGGGCTTCTGACTACCCGTAACGACTGTCAAAGATCCACGAATGACAGCCGGGACCATCGGCTTAACGTGCTTTCCGAGGCACGGAGGGGTCTCGGTATGTAAAGATGGTCACCCATCCACAGACCAACCGCGGCAAGCGTAGCTTAACCTGATCGATCGACCTGTGCGGCTGTTATTATTTAGCCACGTGGCCTGTAATTACCCTAACACAGGTAAAATGCCGCTTTTCATACAGAGTGTAAGAACCAGCATCAACCATATTTTACCATTTGAAAGAAGTTGTGATGTGACATTCTCTCTTTCATGCGAGTTTCAGATAGTTTTCATGGTGTTCGAGGGTGCTGAAGCCGACAGCGAAAGCTACTAGTGAGGTCAAAATAAAAATCCAAGATGGCAGCTGCGAAAACTTTCAAATTTTTCGTCATGAGTGTCGTTTTCATGTTTTTTGAGACATGATGAGAATGATGATGATGATGATAATTTACTAGCTTTTGGTAGTATAAAATAGTAGATTGTTTGCCAAGGGAGCAAACAAGTATTTTGAAGGCGCGGGATTCAAACTTCGTCACTCGAGCATAAAACAGTGTTGCTCCCGAGGTGGACACTCTATTTACATGGAGCGACTGCTTATCTGACCTCCACAGCCCAGTTACTGGGTAATACGAAACCCCTTGGCAAGACTGGTTGTAAAACTTTCGGGCTTCTGAGGACTCGTAACGACTGTCAAAGACTTTATATTAAAAGTGTCGTGTTAAAATATTTCCACAGCTATTATTCTAATGTAAGACCTATAAATCTCGCCCAGAAGTCCATAAAGGAAATTAAATTACCTTATGAATGTTCTGAACAAAAGAAAGGGAAATGTCTAGAATATTTATTAGTCTGCTGCGCGATATTTTAACTGTATGAGAAAATAGCTGTGCTAGTTTAGTTTAAAAGAAATCTCAATGACGGGAACCGGGAAGAATATGACTTGGTGATGGGAGTTTTTACACCCGTAATAATGTTTTTGAACATGATCAAACTGTAGCGGCATCTACATCGCTACATGCGAACTACGCATCTCACTGACGTCACGCAAAATTCTGCATCGCGCAAGCAAAGTTTACCGAGCGACTAGCATATTTACAACGTCCTGACAGCAGTAGTCGGACAGTAGTCTAAAAGACACAACACCCGTCTAATATATGTTCGGAGGATCCTCTCTTTTCTTTGAAGGATGAGTTAACTTTACACCCTGTTCTTTATTCATACTACTATTATAAATTCGAAAGTAACTCTGTCTGTCTCTATGTTACCTTTTCACGCCTAAACCACTGAACGGATTTCGATAAAATTTGGCTGAGAGATAGATTGCATCCCGGGGAAGGAAATAGGATAGTTTTATCGACATACCTCGCGGGCGGAGCCGCGGGCGGAAGCTACTATCTCTATAAATCTATTTGTTTTCAATAACACACTATCAGTAGCAATGGGTTTCATTTTGACAGTTCAACAACATTCATTGCGTTGTTTACGTTGCTGAGCAGACTCATTTTTCGAACATATGAAGCAATGGTTTAGCAATTTCTTTCAAAATGATTCAGATTGAGACTGATAGTGTGTTATGCAAGTAAGCTGGTCCCATAACTGGTGATCAAAACCAACCAAAACCAGCAGGAGGTCTACATCCAGTACAGTGCGAACATGTGGGAGATTTTTTATTTTATTATCCATTTATTTCAGGCATCAAGGCCCATATAAAACACATACAATACAATATGAATATAACTCAAAAATATTATAAATACATACAAAATTATAATTACACAAAAAAAAAAAAAACTAAAGCACACGAAGTGGCTGAACTTTCGCTGACTGGTGTCATGTAGCCGGCCACGAAACCGGCGGTTCACAACACCCTTCGGCCAGAACTCTTCCTTAAGGATCTTCTCGAAATGATGTGTCGGAACACGTACCACGACTTGAAGTTCGTGTTGTGACGCGACTCCAACTTCTCGACCCTCAAAGTCCAGTTGGTCTTCACACGCATGTACTCCACGATCTCCTCAACCTTCGTGGAGTAGTGCCGTATGGTTTATACTTATCGTAGGGCTTACAACCTCATTATAACCTTTCATTGTAGGGTTCTTCCAGAATGTATTCACCTTGCTTACACACAATAAACACCAGACCCTTTTCGCCCCGTTTTTTTTATTAGGGCTTTTAAATATTTACAATGTGTTTCGGGAAGATAATGAACACCTCGGTTTCTCCCTTGGGTACCGCATTAGATATATCTACAAACAAAAATTAAGTTCAGGCATCTTTTTCTTTCTATTTTATTAAGAAAAGGACAGAAGAAAAATATTAGTTTAGTCCTGTCAAATTAGTCAGCGCCTTACGTAAATTGACGTACTTTTAATAGCCAATTTATAATCTCGTCTAAGTTGTCTATGGAGTATCTTAATTTGACTGGACTAAACTAATATTTATCTTCTGTACTTTTCTTTATGAAATATAAAGAAAAAGATGCATGAACTTAAATTTAGTTTAGTTTGTGCACAACAGAATCGGCGCCAATATCTTATTGTGACCACCTAATTTCCCTAAAGGGTAAGGACTGCTGCCGGGCCAACGGGATTGTCCGAAAGGGTTACCGCTGGCCCGGAACATAAAGGGCTAAAGAAGGAACACGGGTGGGTATTAGTCAGTAAGAGTCTGACACTCCCTTCCGCTCCACCCAGAGCGAGTCAGGAGTCATTTGATGATATCCCATCCGAAAAAAAAAGAGGGGTATGGACTGGTGGCGTTTGCGACGAAATGGGACATCTGATTTGCTCCTCTTTTAAATGCGGATGTGTGAGTAGGATAATAGGTGTTTGGAACTCAATGACACCTGAAAGGAATTTAATATTTAGCACCGATAGAGGGGAATATATTGGTGGGAAACAAAGCAGCAGCTCGCAATTTCAAGCACTTACGTTCGCGTGCAAAACCTCTTTTCCAATTCCGGTTTCAGTTGTAATAAATGTATTAATATTGATGGGAAGATGGAATATTTCTTATACGTTAGCGTAAGGTTAAATAATAATGTTATCGCGAGGCTACATTATCTCGTAAAATTGGGTTAGAATTAATTAAGAGCTGCCTTCATAGGTATACCCTGCCTTATTTTTTTAATTTTACCCCAATTATGTCAAGATTTCTTAGCGTCTTGAGTGACAGACAAATATTGGCCTCATGGTCATCAATTTGATAACCTAGCTTGGTGACTGAGGGCAAAGAACCGGGCTATTCCTAGAAACTCACCAACTTTAAAACGCACCATTCAGGTGCTTTAAGGAAATAAAAGGAAAAATATTAAAATTTTATTCCTCGAAATGCATCAACGATGAAACATAGAGCATGAAGGATTCGTAATAAATGGTATCGATAGACGTTTCATTTGGTGCGTTTCATAGTCGGTGCGATTCGAGGAATACCCCCAAAGAACCAAATGGGAGAAACATGCACTTGACCATTAGTGAGATGCGATGGAATTCTATAAGAGAATAACCCTGTGCCCTCTGCATTTTAACCCCTATAATTTTATAATACTGTTATTTGTTTTCAGATTGCCTGTTCAAAATATGTCCTATGAACCGATATTCCGCTCAAAAGCAGTTTTGGAATACTGCCAAGCAGTCCGCCAACTCCAACACCGATACAGGACTGCTCAAGAGGTTACACGTGAGTATTTACATCAATCATGACAAAACATTATTAGATAACATAATTTTGAATAGAAATATAGAATCAATACTCAATCATTTATTGCATTCCACAATGTACACCTAAAAACGAGCGTCAATTAAAAAAAATAAACATATACAGGATGTCCCGTAAGTCGACATCAAGCCGGAATCGGGTAACAGACCAAGTCATAATAGTTATCGGAAAAATAAACAGAAAATTTGACAATTTCGGGTAGGTATTTTTTTCGACGTTCGTCAAACGTACAGACATCAAGTCTGTACGTTTGACGAACGTCGAAAAAAGTCAGTCTAGCAAGGCCTTTATCCGACCTTTTTAGAAGTGGTAGAACTCTTTGTGAAAGAGCTCAGCCGGGGAAGTGTCATACTTATTTCTGCCGTCGAGTGGCGTTGCTGTATTCCGGTTTGAAGGGTGTAAAGTGTTGGTGTAATTACATCCACTTTTTGGCTTTTTGTATTATAATATCTGCGATGGTAACACCAGCGAAGCCTCATATTTTTATGATGCGATACCTACATAAATATTTTGGTAAAAAAAAAAAAATGGCAAGTGCGAGTCGGACTCGCACACGAAGGGTATGGAACCACAAGGCAAAAAACGCGAAAAAAGTAAAAGACCCATTAATTTTTATCTTTATTTTATTTGATGTTATAGCGACAATAGGTATACACATTGTGTCATTTCAACTGTGTAGCTATTACGGTTCATGAGATACAGCCCGTTGACAGACAGACGGACGAACGGACGAATGTATGGACGGACAGACGGACTGATGTATGGACGGACGGACGGACGGGTAGCGGGGCTTAGTAATAGGGTCACGTTGGCACGAGAAATTGTTTTCAACCATTTTTAAAAACAAATTATAAGCTCATCGCATAGTCGAGTAAAAAGCGCTGAGCAGACGATGGTATAGAGGTATGAGGAACAGGATGTAAAGTTCACTCAACCTCCATAGAAAAGGGAGGATCCTCCGACCAGACGGGTGTTGTGTCTGGCGGGCAACTGCCCAATGATTCATGTCGGGCCGTTGTATCTATGCTAGTTGCGCGGTAAACTCTGCTTGCGCGATGCAGGATTTGCGTGACGTCAGTATGACGCGTTGTTCGCATGTGGCGTTGTAGATACCGCTACATCACTCCCCCCCGGAGACCGGAGGTCGATAGTGGGCTGAGTCTTGTATCTTGCGATGTTTGCCAGGCCAGCTGAGGTTCCAGTGAGTCGGAACCGGTTGCCGCATAGTTCACGGTGAGTCGGAACTGTCTGCGAAGATGTCCCCAGTGAGTCGGGGTGGCGCTGCATTATGCTCCAGTGCGTCGGGTGTGGTACACAGCGCCGGGTTGAGGCTGACTGCTGGCGTCGACCAGGAGAGGGTTTCTATGGCTCTGCTTGAGGACCGGCCGAAAGTGCAGTATGCTGTGCCGAGGTTGCTGATGAGGCTGAGGGTGATGACCAGGTATGCGCGGTCGCTGCATGCTGGTGATCAGGATACCCGTTGAAGCCGTGGGTGCTGGCTGGCTGTGTGACTCGCAGCTCTAAAGCTTGCGGGAGTGATGATGACGTCACGCTGGAGTAGGTGCACGAAGGTTGCGCTGACGTTCATGTTTGGGGTCACCAGTATAGAGGTATGAGGAACAGGATGTAAAGTTCACTCAACCTCCATAGAAAAGGGAGGATCCTCCGACTAGACGGGTGTTGTGTCTGGCGGGCAACTGCCCAATGATTCATGTCGGGCCGTTGTATCTATGCTAGTTGCGCGGTAAACTCTGCTTGCGTGATGCAGGATTTGCGTGACGTCAGTATGACGCGTTGTTCGCATGTGGCGTTGTAGATACCGCTACAATGGATTTGTCCGCCGGACAGAAATGACCGCGATGAAATGGCAGAAATTTCCGGCAGTCTATTTGTCTTGCGTGTGCGTTATTGCATACATTTCCATACGTTCTATCGTCGCAGACAAATCATCTATCGTCAGCAAATAAAGGTTGCCGTGGCGTGGGTCTGCAAAATACCTGTCTGCGGCTGTCTTTAGCTGACATGCAATTAAGAACTTCGAAATTTCGTCGCGAATGGGGCAAGACAGGGAAAGCTGTATAGGTAATGTCCGGTTTAAAGGGTGTGATGGCCAGTGAAGTTGCAAGCACGTCCTGGGGAGACGTGACCCAGTCAGTAATGTAGTTGGACATTTAATAATAGGCGCTAGTTGTGTTCCTGCTGAGTATCGCGGAGGCAATCTGCACATTCCGTATAAAAACAGCACATACTCGTAATATCATCCTAGCCTTTTCCCAACTAACAGAGTTATTGGTAAAATATTGACAACCGAGTTATACGAACATAAATGTAGGGAACAGATGATTTTTTTTTTTTCGCTCTGTGTAAAATACTGTACGTTGAATACAGTATACAAATACTGTATTCAACGTGCAGTATTTTACATGGACCGACACCCTGTCTGACCTCCACAACCCAGTTATTGGGTAAAACGATACTAGTAAAACTGGTTGTCAGATTTTCGGGCTTCTGACGACCCGTAACGACTCGACTGTTAAAGTTTCATGAATGACAGCCGGGACCAACGGCTTAGTGAGCTTTCCGAGACACGGAGGGGTCTTGGTATGTAAAAATGGTCACCCATCTGCGGACCAACCGCGGCAAGCATAGCTTAACCTGGTCGATCGATCCACGCGGCTGTTATTTATTTACCCAACACTACTGTTATTCACAGAGCCCAGTAAAAGTATTAGGTACGTTTACGGGCTAATTCCCGTATTTTTAAGAACGTTCACATTCTAATCTCAATTGCAATGTATGATGATAGAACTTAATAATTCCATAGAATGATCTACTTATACAAAGTTATTGGTAAAACATTAACAACCTCCTTTGTTTTTTTATATACAGGGTTATTGGTAAAACATTAACAACCTTTTAAGAGGTCATTGTACTCATCATTATGAACAACTTTTACTATGGGACCAAACCTGAAATCGCGAAAAAAAATCAGCTGTTCCCTACATTTATGTTCGTGTAACTCGTCAAAATGTAGGGAACAGCTGATTTTTTTTTTCGCGATTGCAGTTTTACCAATAACCCTGTCTGTATAAATAAAACTAAGTCGCGTTAGTTACACCATTTAAAACTCAAGAAAGGCTGGATCGATATCTATAAACTTTGACTTGTTGCATTTGTCTCCACTCGAATAGCAGAGTAACTAAGTATTAAAATATGGGAAAAAATCAGGAAAAAATTAAAAATAATAATTCATTTTCTCATATATTCGGTCTTATTGATCCTGAGGCGCCACGAAGTTCGCCAGGTCAGCTAGTTTTTGATAAGTTGTTGACGTGGCGGTGCTTATGAGGAGGCCTATATCCAGCAGTGCCACGCCTGTCGGATGAAATGGTGCTGATGATGATTATTGACTTTTTTTAACCCCGAAGCTGCCTGATCTACGGAAATACGCGACAAATATCATAATTGATTGAAAGTTAGCTTGTTTTTCCCAAGAGTCATAATTAATTCTACTTTTTCACGCGTTCCTCCAGGATACAATATGACAGGATGAAGGATCCTTCATTTTCGTCTTTCCTCAGTTGAAAGTAAGAAAATAAATGTGGGTTTTTAAACAATTGAAAGTTGTAAAAAAGCGTTTCGCTTTATAGTTCACTTCAAACAGTAGCTCTTATCGTAAAGTTTTATAGACACAAACAGCTCATCTTTAGAAAAGGAATTGAGAAAACGCTCCATTTTCCTCTTCTTGGTAGAAAACTGAATACTTACTTAATTATTGCATAAAAAAGAATGGCTATTAGACATAATTAAAATCTCTCCTTCCCCTTTTTTATCCAACCAAAGGTATTTAAAAGATCGCTCTTAGCGACAAGACCGCCCATTGTGTCACCCCTTGTAACATTTGTATCTGTAACTTGCTTTTAGCCGCAGCTTCGCCCGCGTGGAGGTCAGTAACGTATTACCGGGACAAAAAGTATTCTATGTGTTAATCCAGGTTATAATAAACTATCTGTGTGCCAAATTCATCCAAATCCTATCAAAATCATAATAAGTACTAAAAATTGAAATACCTACTGTCGCGAATTCATGCAAGCCTAATACTTTTGTTAGAATACTGAGCAGTATTCTAACAAGGGCTAAGGAATGAACATGGGTGGGTTTTAGTCAGTAAGAGTCTGACACTCCCTTCCGCTCCACCCAAAGCGGGAGGAGTCATTTGATGATTTCCCATCCAAAAAAAAAAAACTTTTGTTAAAATACTGCTCAGAAAGTCGGGTCATATTTCAATCATGATTGGAAAGACAACACACTTACTATCGCATTTATAATATTAAGGGTAGATTTTTCCAATGCCAGATAATTTTATCCGAGGAATAATTTAGAATTTTTGACAGTTCTACCATACAAAATCTGTCAGACGTCAATTTTGTTCCACGAATAAAAATTATCTGTCGATTGAAAAATGAGCCCTACCCTAATTAGGATTTATATAGTTTAGGGACTTTTTATTTGGTCCGAGGGTTTAGGGCTGATTTTACCAAAGTCAGATATCTTTTATGCCTCGAATAAAATTGACATCTTGACAGTGTAATATGGAAAAACTGTCAAAAATGCAAAATTTATTATCAGAATATGACTTATTCTTGGTATCAAAATATATTCTGTTCACCATCTGCACTATTAAAAGTCACCATTAAATAAAGAAATTTCTAAATAAATCAACATTATAATGAACTCTAAATAGGCTAATGAGTTCGTTTCCTGTACGAATCACATTCATCTGTCATGGCAAAGTATAAAAAGTTTAATTGACCTAATTTTCTTGTCTTTCATTAGAAATATTTAGCTACCTGCGCTTCTCTTGGTAGATTTCTTAATAAAAAATAATTGGATCATCCATCATAATCTTGTAAAGCTATTTATATGCTCCATATTATTAGAGCAGTGGTGGCCAAGTAGTAACGGCCGCGACTTACGAGTCGTAGGTCGTAGGTTCGAACCCAGACAGGCGCTTTACTTTGTGTAAATTATTTTCATCACCACTGCTCTCAAAACGGTGAAGGAAAACATCGTGAGGAAACTGGCATGTCCTAGAACCAAAAATTCGAAGACATGTGACATCTGCCATCCTGCACTGGACCCGCGTGGTGAATTACCCACTCCCTCTCACCGAGAGGAGGCCTGTGGCCCAGCAGTGGGAATATTATATAGGCTGATTATGTATTATAATAAACACGGGATTTTATGAAATTTAGATAAATTTTTTGTCTGCTTTTGGTCTTATTTTCATAAGTTTAGTGCCAATTCCACCAGTTAAACTGAACTCGATCAGCACATCTATTTTATTCTATATTCTAATTATGGCAAGGAAAGCCGATGTCGACTATTCTGCCGATGTCAAAAGTGAATTGGAAAAGTAATAAGTGTGTATTATTATAAAAATATTCTATGATTCAATTAAACCTAAGTAGATATTTTGGGGTCAGTACTGGAAGCACATCTAAACAGAGTCCAAGAGCTGCAAGTGTGCACACCAATGATGACACTGACTGCTCTTGAACGTGGTTTAGATGCACTGACCAAATTCTGTTTCATTGGTGAAATCCGCCCATAGTCCCTTAATTATTTAAGGGCGCTTGTGGCTAAGTAATAACAGCCGCACGGGTCGATCGATCAGGTTAAGCTACTTGAGGGCGTGGATGGGTGACTATATTTACATACCAAGACTTTTCCGTGCCTCTGAAAGCACGTGCCGTTGGTCGGCTGTCATTCGTGCATCTTTGACAGTCGTTACGGATCGTCAGAAGCCCAGGGCCTGCAGTCTCGACAAAGATAGCGATCGCTTTACGACAAAATTCGGTCGCAAAGCTATAACGATGCGGATTTAAGTTGGTAGCTAATACCGGCGGGTCGCGTCCGGCTCACGTCCACCTTAAATCCGCACCGTTATAGCTTTGCGGCCGAATTTTGTCGTAAAGCGATCGCTATCTTTGTCGAGACTGCAGGCCAGTCTGACAACCAGTCTTACCGAGGGGTTTCGTATTACCCAGTAACTGGGTTGTGGAGATCAGATAGGCAGTCGCTCCATGTTAATTACTTGTAAAAAACTGGTGTAATATACTGGTGAAAGCCGACCCTAACATAGTTGCGAAAAGGCTAGGCAGGTGATGAGTCCATACATTTTTTTTATCTGCAAGGAAAATATTTTATTCGTTGCCCAACTAAATCATTATCATTACATCTCTTTCTAACGAATGACCTAACTGACCATTTTATTAACATTAAGGGAAAATAACCCTAGGCCATCAAACAAGCTTAACTGAGTAAATAACAACATTAATAAGACAAATGGACTGTTTATAGGCACTTATAGTTTTTTACTCCCTAATAATAGGGGCTATAATCGTTTAACAAAATATAAGAGAGGATATAAATATTTTTCATATAATGTCATAATGTGGTCTTTAAAACCTCGTAAAATGGGCTTTATTAGTTCCCGTAAAAATTGATAAATGGACTTTGTAGTAGTATAAATAAAAGCTATTATCGTTTATCAAATTGTTGGTAAATGGGTCCCAAGATATTGAAGAAAGATTATGCATTCAGCTGCATAATTTATTTTGGATAATGTGACAGGAGGAATTATGTATAGCTGCGCGATTTTTTGCCTGAAGTCCTCCTTTTTAGGGTTCCGTAGTTCCAACAAGGAACCCTTATAGTTTCGTCATGTCAGTCTGCCTGTCTGTCTGTCCGAGGTTTTGCTAAGAGATCATTAGTACTAGAAAGATGTAATTTTGTACGAGTGTGTATATCAATTACGCCGATAAAGTTGTATAATAAAATTTTGGAAAATATTTTTTTTTAGGGTAGCTCCCCTACATGTGAAGTGGGAATGAATATTTTTTTCGTCGTTTACCCCATCGTGTGGGGTATCGTTGAATAGGTCTTCTAAAATTACTTGGGGGTTGCTAAAATTATTTTTCGATTTAATGCTCCATTTACGAAATATTAAACTAAGTGCAAATTTTTGTTCCAGTAAGGGGTCCCCCCCCCCTCTAAAAGCTAAACTGCTAGCTTGAAAAATCTGGTTGATAGATTCTTTTATATTTTGTGAATCTGAGAACCACAACATTGTACGCCCTGTTGACTGTAGATCTTTAGACCATTTTCTATTTTATTAAGTACCTACCTGGTACGTGTTGACAGTCCTACACAGTCCTCCCATAACTATTAACACTCATTAGAAACCATTGTAAGAGTCAATTATTTAAAAAATAAAACGGTAACCGTGGAGTTTCTTGCCAGCTCTTCTCCATAGGAAACAACTAATTGGAACCGTGCACCTAGCTTCAGACGTTTCATAAACTGCCCATTAAGGTTTATGTGAAATAAAATATTTTGATCTTGATATTAAAATACTATTAAAAAAAAGTGCAGTGTTATTGGGTTTTTTCAAACACCAATTTCTCAGTAACAGCCCGGGGTTAGAAAGTTAGCGGCGCCGCAGCGCCCTCGTCCCTTTCCTGGGAGAACTTGTGAACCCGTTGGTCCCGCGCCTAGCCTAGGTTAGGATATTATTATTTTTAAATAAGTGATGGTAAATATTTTTTACTCCCACAGCATGCCGCTGAGATAGAGAAGAAGCAGAATGAGTTGGAGAACAAGAAGTTGTTGGGGACTATCGTTCAGTACGGCAGTGTACTTCAGCTGCTGCACGTCAAATCTAACAAATACCTCACTGTAAGTACATGATGCATAGCTCACCGTCCGATCGGGACCAGGCCCGTGCCGCACGGCGCGTACGTGTTCCACGCGCGCCTCAAAGAGATGTCAGCATCGAGGAGGGGGCCCCCCTAGGGCCGAAGCCTGCCGGGCCAGCGGGATTGTCCGAAAGGGTTACCGCTACCCCGGAACATAAAGGGCTAAGGAAGAAATACGGGTGGGTTTTAGTCAGTAAGAGTCTGACACTCCCTTCCGCTCCACCCAGAGCGGGAGGGGTCATTTGATGATTTCCCATCCGCAAAAAAAAAAAGTACATGATTCATAGCCTTCCCTATATTTTAAGTGCCATCTGACATCATAACCCTCTGGTGTCGGAGGTTGGCAGTTAAAATCTGTATGTAGTCTTGCCGTCGACTGACAGTGGCTGTCAAATGGCACTCAAGAGGTATCTTACTATTGAAAATGAAAGATTAAATAGGCAAGTGGATTTGTAAGTATTTATTTGTAAATCTTATGTTAATGCCTCACATTTTCGTCATCAAAGCCCCGTTGGTTGTCAGATCGGTTTACGTATGGGGAAGGTCATATTAAATTAGTATAATAATACTAGCTTTTGCCCGCGGCTGCGCTCGCGTTAAGTATTATTAAAAAAAAAACTAATACATTTACATCCTCCTTCATCCCTTATTTTATCCCCATGGGGGTTGAATTTATCAAAATCCTTTCTTAGGGGATGCCTACGTCATAGTAGCTATATGCATGCGAAGTCTCAGCCCGATCGGTTTAAAATTGACAAAGTTTCATACAAACTTTCATCCCCTATTTTATCCCCTTGGGGGTAGAATTTATCAAAATCCTTTCTTAGCGGATGTCTACGTCATAACATCTACCTGCATGCCAAATTTCAGCCCGATCCCTCCAGTGGTTTGGGCTGTGCGTTGATAGATCACTATGTCAGTCAGTCACCTTTGAGTTTTATATATTTAGATAGATGTCATATTTTATTTAAAAAATAAATCACGAAACATGAAATGTTGCATCACACGACAATTATTATTCAGTTTTGTCCGAAACCTGCTTTTAACTACAAAATAGCCGTTCAAGTATTACGTAAGCAGTTTTTCTGCAATTATAAACAACCCCCTCGTCAGCAAAAGTAAGCAAAGCTCTTACCCCCATGCTTATGTAAACATTAGTACATGCATTTTTCAATGTGTTCTGGGGTCTTTATTCATTCATGAGCAGCAGTTATTGCGTTTCGTTTTCAAGCATAGACAAGTAGGGTTCACACAATAAGTCTGTGGGTTCCCATATGTGTTCAAACCAAAATGGACTAAATTTTGCAGAAAATCCGAAAAAGTAAAAAAGATAAATACTGCTTACGTAATCACCATCAAGACCCTCCATTCCCCAAGTCATCAAAAATAAAAAAAGCAAAGACCCCCTGCCCCCCCTGTAGTGCTTACGTAATACTTGAATGGCCCTATACAATCAATTTTAACACATTGAATGAGACATAATAGAAGTTATATTGTTATTACGTCGTTTCGTTAATAATATTTGTGTAGTAGAATGTTATTTAAAACTATTAACAATATTGAACTTTAAAATTATCAAAATCTATGTAAAACTACATTCTGACAAATAGTTTAACCCGTCAAGCTCCGCGCGTAAGTACTCTACGTAGTACGATACAATAGAAAATCAATTATGTCTCATTAGCGGAACTTGAGAGGTCATTTCTGATTCTGATTTATATTTTCCACTACAGGTAAACAAAAGACTGCCCGCGTTGCTGGAGAAGAACGCGATGCGTGTCCACCTGGACGCGAACGGCAACGAGGGCTCCTGGTTCTATGTCATGCCTTTCTACAAGCTGAGATCCACTGGTATGTTGCCCATAGCCTTATTCTACAGCAATAAAAGTGTATTTGAAGGGCTGGAATGTTTGAGGGCTATTCAATAAAAGTCGAGCGTTCCATACCAGAGCTATATTCCAACATCAAACACTTGAATCTACCGATATACTTACAATCTAATTGTTATGAATCTACCTACATTACAAGGGCAAAATCAGAAGCTTTATAACGGCTAACTTTTATTACCGTCTGAACAAAAACAGGATAGTAAAGGTGAACGGAATAGAAGCTCATGAGACAGAAAACAATAGGTACTACAGAAAGTCTAAATGCTTAAAAGATTGCCAAGTTATAAACGGTTTAAAGTAACTGCTAGACAAAGATGGCACTACCACAGATGTGACGTCACGACTATGTAACTTCATACTATTGTAGCGCCATATTATTATGTCTGTACCGCGCAACAAGGACGGGAATAATCCCCACCAAAAACTTTTAAAGCGTGTTGCTTCCAGTGGCGAAGGTTCCATACAGCTCGATTCCTACCAGCTTCCCTTTGAAAAATGGCACAGTCAAATAATATAATAGACAAATAATATAATCATACTAAGGATCATGTCTGTGTGGTGCCGGACTTAAAGAATAGCACCACCCCATACTTCCCGTGGGTGTCGTAAAAGGCGACTAAGGGGCGTACCGGAGAATGGGCAGCAGCATTCTCTATGCATTCCACCACCATACCATACTGCGATCGCCAACCCGCCTGCCAAGCGTGGCGATTATGGCAACCCCCCCCCCCCCCCCTTTTTGGGGGAGGCCTATGTCCAGCAGTGGACGTCTTTCGGCTGAAATGATGAAGGATATCTACTCCGGCTTAACCTCTTACAAAAATTGACCCTTCGCTACTGGTATGTTCTCCAAATTTTCATCGATTTTACAGATTTTTTTCGATTTTTATTGTTTTTTATGCCTTCTGTGAAATTACATAATTTGTTCGAGCATTTCACAGTGGTAACGGCCGTGACTTATGAGTTTAGGTCCTAGGTTCGAACCCAGACTAGCGGTTTAGTTTGTGTAAATTAGTTCATCAGCACTGCTCTCAAAACGGTGAAGGAAAAAAAATCTAAAATTCGAAGACATGTAACAACCACCAACCCGCACTGGGCCCGCATGGTGGATTACGGGTACGGCCCATTCTCTCTCACCGAGAGGAGGCCTGTATCTCAGCAGTTGGAACTTTATAGGCTGGTTATGTTGTTAGAACATTTCTAATATTAGTCATCTCATCACCCCTATTGCCATCGCTAACGGATAATGAATACTCAATATAATCTCTTGTATTTCAGGTGACAATGTAGTTGTAGGTGACAAAGTGATAATGAACCCCGTGAACGCGGGTCAACAAGTCCTACACGTGTCCTCGAACCACGAACTGCCTGACAATGTTGGCTGCATGGAGGTGAGAATACCCTTTAATTAAACGTTGAAGTCATCATAGAAAAATACTTACTTTTCGAATTTATCGAATCAGAAATGAGGAGATCCGCATGAGGTCCAAGGTAACCGACATAGCCCGAAGAATTGCCAAACTTAAGTGCCAGTGGGCAGGGCACATTGCACGCAGAACAGATGGCCGATGGGGCCGAAAGGTTCTGGAGTGGCGACAGCGTACCGGAAGACGTAGCGTTGGAAGGCCTCCCACAAGGTGGTCCGACGACCTTGTGAAGGCCGCTGGAACCTGTTGGATGCGAGAAGCACAGAACCGGTCTAAGTGGAGGTGCTTGGGGGAGGCATATGTCCAGCAGTGGACGAATTTCGGTTGAAATTATGATGATGACAACATCACTTTTAATTCATAATTCATTTAGAAAAAAAAAAACAGGTTCTAAGGCTAATTGATTATCGATATCAATCATGGTAACAAAACTAAAACACTACAGTTATTCGTAAAAAATTGTTTGATTGGATCTACTAATGGCTATCGCATGTTGGGCGACACCTGGATGTTGATTGATGACCCATTCTGTTTGAATATCGATACTTGTTTATATGGCTTATTAGTAAACTGACCGTTTATTTTTTAACTCAAAACGGGACATGGGTTTATAAACGACATATGTTTTTAAAACGGGACTATTTTGCGTCCCGAAGCTTGGTTTGGGGACAAAGGGACAAGTGACTAAGAAAAGGGACAGTCCCGTTCAAAACGGGACGTATGGTCAGTTTACTTATTAGTCGATTACGGGCGAATCGTCGATTTTAAATGATATATTTTCTATAGGCGATTCGCACGAAGTAAATTTATTTGTGGGCGAGTCGACAATTCCAGAAATACAGGAAAAGTTTTTAACCAGTGCGCAAATTTTTTTTGGTGGCTCAGTGTAAGCAATAGAACACATTTCCATTTTTAGTTTATGACTTTTTTTTTTCATTTTTCCACTTTGTCCCAATTTGAAATAAGCAAGACATGGATATAATTTAATAGTAATACTATGAATGAGCATGAATGAAAACGCGAAGGCCGCCCGCCGGCCGCAGGACCACGGGGGCGCGGGACGGGGGTGCGGGGGCATGCGGCGCCGCGCCGGCGTTTGATAAACAAAACGCATGCACATGCAGTACCAAAGAGTAAAGTAACTATAGAGGCAAAGAGTAGCAACTCTGTGGTAAAATTTGCTTCTATGGAAAGTGCTGCCACCTCGAGTTTGGAAGGTGAACTAAAACTATACACCTACCTATAGATACAAATATACACCTATCTATAGATATACAATGCATAATATCTCGTATATTCTCTCGTATATTGACTCGCTACTCATAGTAATGTACATACTTACTTACTATGAGTAGCAACAAAATTTAACAAAACAAATAACAGTAACAAGTGACAACTAAAACAGAAATAACTGAGATAAACTCGGAATTACGGGAAGCGCATCAAAGTCGGGAAAGCCGGAATTGACAATGGCGGATGCCTGCAGTGTTGCCAACAGATAAACTAGCTCTCCACCAAATTCAACTTCGAAAACCACCAGAAAACCACTAATAAAAATCGGCCCTACTACAAAATTCGCTAAAATTTCCACTAAATAAATTTTTGGTTTTTTGAAAGGAAACAGTAATTAAAGTAGTTATATTAGTAAAAAAAAATCTTTATTATCACGTAATGAAATATTTAAAATCAATAAATCACCATAAAATATTATTAGTAAATCAACAAGTCAAGGTGAGGAACATAAACATTATTCAATAAGAAGAACACCTAGGATAAAAAAATGATATTCTAAAATTCGTCTTCCGATGAATTTTTGTCTGCACCATCATCGGTTTCACATTTATATGATTCTTGGGTACTGATTTGTTATAGAACTTTTATTAGAATTTACCTACACAGTAAAAGTAAATATTTCTGAAAATTAAATGAAGTAAAAATAATATATTTCGTAATGTTTTAGTGGCTTAGTGGTTGAGTGATAGCATTTTCAGTAATTGAAACTGAATTCTACTAAACCACTAGAAAAACCACCAGCTACTAAAAGCAATATTTCGCTACTAAAAGGGGGGTCGAAACAATCAGTGTTAGTGGAAAATTCAATAAGTTGGTAACACTGGATGGCCGACGACAATGACGTTTGTTTGATAAACAAGACAAGATGGCTGCCAAGTTTTTTTAACCCGTCAAACTCCAGATGTCGCTGTCGTCTGTGGAAATGATGACAGTGTTAAGTGTGCCCCCCCTGTGCAGTACGTCACTTGCGGAAGCGGAGGTCGGATGTCCGTTCGCCGTCCCTGCGCGCGTGCCGCGTACTAGACTAGCGTAGCGACAATGTCTCATTTTACTCACCGCGAGTATTATGAAATGGTGCGAGTGTATTTGTTAAGCAATGAAAATTTACGAGCAGCACGAAGAAGATACGAAAGGGAGAGCGTACCTCGTATGCGAGCCCGAAGGATCCTCAATCCCACGGTCCCTAATGAGAGGACAATTTTAGCAGCAAACCAAGGTGTATGAAACAAGTGAAAGAGCCTAGATGACTTGAAAGAAAAAATAATTAACGCTTTCAATGAAGTAAAAAGTGGTGTTAGTGTCCTAAACAAACTAAATGCTTACTTATTTAAACGTGCACGTTTATGCCTTGAAAAAGGAGGAGGTCACTTCGAACAATACCTAAAATTATTGTGATTAATAAAATGTAGAGGTAAGAAGAAATTATAAACAATCTTAGTGTCTTAGGTTCTCTTTGATTAGACATTGACGCAAATTGTATCATGTCGTACCTATCATACCTAAATGTTTTATTTTGAATGGACTAAAACGTATTACTTTCTTACTTATTATGATTTATTTTCTGCATTTTGATGGTCCTAAGCCCATGAAAGTATGAAGGATAAATTGGAATTTACGAAAAATTACGTTTACAAATAACTTTACACAGTCTAAACTTAAAAAATTGTAGCGCTAAACCGGGGTCAATAATCCGCCGTCGCATAGAGCGAGCGCGCGTGAGTAGGTACTTCGATAGCAGCTGGCGCGTCAGGCGACCGGTCGACGCGCGGCGTGAATCGGGCGACCGGTCGACGGACTGGCAAGCGACGTCCATAAAATAAATTTCTGAGTAAACAAGTCTCGTAAGCGTTAACTTAATTTTTTACTATTGAAACATAGCAAAACAAAAAATACGTGTTTATTAAAATATATTCAAGTTTATTATGTCAAAATTTGCGCACTGGTTAAAAACTTTTCCTGTATGTATTAGGCGATTGGCACATTTTGAATTTTACATAGTATAGAAAAAAGGACACTAGCGCACAGAAGTGATAAAAGAGAGAACTAGATATTATAAAACGTGTCCCTGTAGACAAAATAATAAGAGCACTCTCGCTTGATCCAGACGGAAAACTAGCGTCTAAACTACATATACCCAATGTAAATATGTATGAAAGAGTAAGACTCTCAAACAACGTAAGTGGGACGGATATATTTTGTTATATTTCAAAGTGACGATTAGCCCGTTTCGGGCAAATAAATTCGTGCGAATCGACTTATCAACCGTTTATCTCTGCAAATTTTCAGCAAATAAGTTTTTCACCAAAATAGTAACTTCGTGAAATCCAAACTGGGAGTATCGAACGCCCCTACAATAGCGCGATCGAATACGTTTGCTTGTATACGAAATAACACGTTGCGGAGCACTAAACGCCCCCAGACTTAATAAAAATAAAACATTTATTGTATCTCGGTGGGTGTCCTTCGACCGATTAATATTTATTTTTCTAGGGTAATAAAATTATTATATTAAAATTATGATATTAAAATGTTGACTTTAAGTTGATTTACTGCAGGGTAAAGATTTCTTCTCGTACTGTGCTCAAATGGCAAAGAGACGAGCACTGATCTCCTCACTCTCTGAAGAATCCTGTCCTGTCTTGCTGCTTCCGAATTTCAACGAAGGCGTTAGTCAACAAGAGACTAATTTCGATGTGTAGATAGAATAAGCTAGGGGTCTATCATACGTAGAAACCAAGTTATGCTAGTTTTTTTGTGTCTTTGCTCCTAGACTTTTTCATCTTTTTTCAACAAATCTCAGGCACAAACAGCTTGAAAAACTCTACAGGAATTTTGAACGCGGTATTTTGTTCGTTCAAAATGTAGTTTCCAAAAATTTAAACAAATATGTGTATTTCGATAAATAATTTTGATACATTTCGTCATTAAATTTTATGATTTTCGATATTATTAGTCATTCTAAAGTCGACTCAATTTTTTAGTGGTTTTAAGTTGATATTTGTTTAATTGAAAATTACATCAATTAGAGACAAGGATTTTTATATAATAGACTTTAGGTAGCACACCTAAATGCAGCTGCTAACCGCTCAGCCACTGCCCAAACTGTGCCGTCAATTTGTGTATGTCTGAGTTGCTATACTGTGCTAGATTACAATTTGCTAGTAGATTTATGCACTTAAAGCTACCATACATGATCAGCCTTCTACTTTTTCGGGTGGGAAATCATCAAATGACCCCTCCCGTGGTTGAGCGGAAGGGAGTATCAGACTTTTACTGACTAAAACCCACCCATGTCCCTTTATGTTCCGCGCCAGCGGTAAGCCTTTCGGACAATCCCGCTGATTCTATTTCGTCTCACATCTTAAAAATCCGTACCGTTATGACGTCCAGGCCTACGTGTATATGGCGATAAATTGATATGTCAGATGCACGGATCCATGCAAGCCAATCTGACGCAAGACTGCCTGTTCAGTTTGACTTTCCCATGTATGGTAGTCTTTAAAGCAACCAAAACCCTCAACTCATTCATAAATTCCTATGCCCCAGGTCAACGTCGTAAACTCCTCAACATCATGGAAGGTGACCCTCTTCCTCGAACACAAAGAGAACCAGGAAGAGATCCTGAAGGGTGGCGACGTGGTGAGGCTGTTCCATGCCGAACAGGAGAAGTTCCTCACCATGGATGAGTACAAGAAGAGACAGCACGTGTTCCTGAGGACTACTGGAAGGTCCAGTGCTACTGCTGCGACGAGCAGTAAGGCGCTGTGGGAGATTGAGGTGAGGAATTGTAGAATAGGGATGCTGACAATTTTTTTTTGTTTTAAACCCTAAAAATATTTGTTTGCAAATAGTTCAAACACACTGAAAGAAATAAGCAGTAAAATATAAATGAAAAAACATTGATCTGAACTGCTTTAAACAGTTCCTTATGAGCCTAACGTTCAAAACAGTATTTTTTACTGATCCGAAAACAGATAAAGCTTGAGGCAAAATTTTACCGTCATGACAGTAAACTTTAACGTTTTAAGTAGCTAAAAGGTAACAAAATTGACTGTTTTATTCATTTGGTGATATCGTTCAAACCATTGAAATTTATTTATGTATTCGGTATTCTGTTGTGGGGAAATGCCGCCGATATTCAGATAATTTTTATTTTACAAAAAAGTACAAGTCGTTCCATTTATAAATTAAGTCCCAGACAATCCCTCTGAGACAAATTTAAACAGATTAATATAATGACTGTGCTTTCTCAGTACATTTAAGATAATCTTTTGTATGCACATAAAAATATTAATCTGTTTAAAAAATACAGTGATATCCATAACATAAATACTAGGAACAAACACAAATTTATTGTTACTACAACAAGGCTAAAGAAAATAGGTGGCTCGTTTAGATGCCAATGTATACGTTTTTATAATAAACTTCCTAGTCACATTCAAGAACTAAGCCTTAATAAATTAAAATCTTTTATAAAGCGAAATCTATGCCAGAAAGCCTATTATTCTGTAAAAAACTATATTCAGGACAAAAAGGCGGATTGAGCTGCTCCAATAGGTTTAGACAGTGAATGTTATTATTTTGCTATTTTACACTTTAATTTTTTTTATACTTTAAAGTGTTTGCACAAACCTACTTCCAGAAAATAAATCATTTGTCATCTGGTTTTCAACTGGACCTATAGTCTTAATATAACTGGTCTAAAGCCAAGTTCGGTGATTATACCAGAGGTTGCACTACGATACGATGACTACTCTTGACTGTGGAGTCAGTTTCCTTTGCTTTATTTTATTTATATCATTCATCCATAATTTGCAGGTCGTACAACACGACCCCTGCCGCGGTGGCGCTGGACACTGGAACTCCATCTTCAGGTTCAAACACCTCGCCACAGGACACTATCTGGCCGCTGAGGCGTGTAACAGACCGCCGTAAGTTTAAATATTACTATGTAACAAAATAAGCAATAGTCTCTTTGAATAATAATAATCTGATGAGAAAATACATTTATTTAGCAGAGGCTAAAAGGTACCACAACATATGCTTATCTACACGAAGGGTCTGCAGAACGCTCAGACAGCCTTAAGGTGCCACTAGTCGATATTTTTTCCATACAAATTTCGGGAGAGTATTACTCCACTGTTTGACATTGTGCATCCAAAGTTAAACATGATATCGTTTTGACTTATTATTAAGTTCGTCTGCATGGAAACAGAATAGTAAAATAAAAAGCCATTAAAAAGTTATGAGCCAACAAAGATCCGTTTTTCTTGCTAGTTTTAACATAACTTTGGGTGTAAATAAGTAGTAAAAGAACTGTAAAATCTTCAAAACCAAGTCCATACCGACAAAGCTCAGTTATCGAAGAGTTCAATAAACTTTATTTGTTATTGATTTATGCAGTAGTTCATAAAACTCGATTTTCCGAAGCACTTTTTGTATTTTATTACTCACCTATCAGTTCGGAACGGTGTTTCTATGCGTGAGAACTAGACGTTGTTCGTGTAGACTAGCGTATAACTAATAACTATAAACATTAAAAAGTTATGAGCCAACAAAGATTCGGTTTTCTTGCTAATTTTAACGTAACTTAGAGTGTAAATAAGTAATAAAAGAACTGAAAAATCTTCAAAACCAAATCCGTACCGACGAAGCTCAGTTATCGAAGAGTTCAGTAAACTTTATTTGTAATTGATTTGTGCAGTGGTTTTTCATAAAACTCGATTTTCTGACGCACTTCGGTTTTTTTTTATGCGCCTATCAATTCGGAACGGTGTTTCTGTGCGTGAGAACTAGACGTTGTTCGCGTAGCTTAGCGTCTAACTGCTCATCACTTATACTAGCTCTGTCGGACACGAAGCCAGATGAGACAGCGTGCTTTTTGGCGATGACCACCAGTGAGTTTGAGCTCGCGACTAGAATAGAATAGAATAGAATACTCTTTATTATGTACACCATATTAATTACAGACATAATTATGCACTACTACCTACTACTACTACGACTAGTTTACTCTTAAACTGAAGGACTAGACTTGGTTATAGGTTTTGTCATGCGAAATGTTTTTTGTGTGTATTTTCTGTGTTCTTCTATGTGCTTACTAACATAGCTGTAAGATTATTACTAACTAAAATATGGATTGAATTTCTGAAATAAATAATTTTATTTATTTATATTTCTAACATATTAATTCCAGTGACGCCCCAGTAGATCCTTGCGAGCCAGCCTACCAGCTGGTATCCGTTCCTCATTCCTCGGAGATCGCGACGCTGTTCGAGCTGGATCCAACCATCATGACGCATTCAGACTCGCCTGTACCTCAAAGCAGCTACGTCAGGTATGTAAAATAAGAACTTTGATTCTTGAACTCGTACGGTACAGTTATTTATTTATTTATATATACTTTATTGTACACCACAAAAATACATAACGTGAGAAAAATACATCAAACACTACAAAATATACAATGGGGGGCCTTATCGCTTTCTGCGATCTCTTCCAGGCAACCTGGGAATGGATAGTTTTAGAATGTAAAAAAAATACTAACGAAGTCAAAATGTCCTAAATGGCACCTTTTTCAGTACCAGTAGTGTAACAGACCACTGTAACACTGCTCAAATCCTGAGAAATAACAAAACATGTAATTTCTAATTTATGTCCCAAAATACCGTACAATAATTTGGGAAATATATAATGCCGACTTCAACCCTGACTCCCTAACGATTACTTTATGAATTCGCTCGCGTTGACCCACTATTAAAATAGGTGGAATGTGGTAACAGTGCCTAATCTTAGCTCATTCAAAAAAGGCCACTTTGGCAGAATCATAATATGGCGAAGACAGTCCGTGGTTTTCTTTTTTTATTGCTGCTCTACGTAGGTATGATCAAAGAGATTGGGATTGGATTGATTGGTATTTTAGCACAGACAAAAAAAAATAACTGAAAAGTCCTTCATCAATGGGACTTGATACGATTAACTTAACAGTTAACTGTCCATTATAATTCATAATGTTATCTGGTAGCGTGTCTATACTCCAACTAATCTTCGTTTTATAATTTCCAGGCTCCAGCATTTATGCACGCATACCTGGGTGCATTCTACTTCCATACCTATAGACAAAGATGAAGAGAAACCTGTCATGTCCAAGGTATGATTTCCTTTAGATTACATTTTTAATAACGTGGTTGAAAATCACACTAATATTATAAAGGCGAAGCTTTGTGTGTGTGTGTGTGTTTATATGTTTGTTACTTCTTCACGCTCAAACGGCTGGACCAATTTTGATAAAATTTGGCCTGGATTAACATTGTAATAATAAAAAAATATAATCTAAGTGAATGAATGTTATTCAAAATGTATATTATAAAATGGGATTATTAAATGTGTGTGTAGTACTCCAAATAAATAAACAATAAGTAGAAGGGAAAATTCGGCCGCCAGGAGTACACACCAAACTATGCCAAGGATAGACTAACCTGCGGGAACTGGAAACTTTTAATCTTCAAGCGGGGAGTATCAATAAAAATCGACACAAAAGTTATTGAACGATTTTATTACCCGAAGGCTGCTGGTCTCATATACAAGAAAATTCCTTTCTAATATTAAGTTCTAAGGTGTAAAACTAAGATGGAATGGAACTTAATTTTCGTCCTGTCATTATTGCACTTTTGTCAATTTAAGTTAAGTATTATAAACCATACCACATTCCGTCGAATAAACTAACAAACCACGCTCATTTTGGTGATTTTGATCTTCGCGGGGTCCATGAAATGTGTCGGTAGGGGCTAGCGTTAAAAATTTAAGTCTTGAAAGAAAAAGAAAGAAGAAACGCCTCACGGCTGAAATCAAACATGAATAATTGTTAGCTGATGTCCAGCGTTGAAAAAAATGGCGATCGAAATGGCTACGACCAAACACAAATTAACTCACCGTTTCTTTTCCAAAAAAAGCTTTTACATCAGTAGATGAATTAATCCAAAATATATAAGGTTTAAAAGATCCTGAAACAAATATCGGAAACTATTAACGTCTGCCATCAAAATAGCCACGCGACAAATATGAAACCACGAAGAATTTTACCAACCTTTTAAAAAATATGGGCAATCCCATTATGATGCCAACAAGGGCGACAGCTACCACATAATTAGGACTAGAAGCCGTCCATGCCGTAAATACTTCAAGATTTATTTCGGAGCTCTCAAATTACTCCATTCTATGCAAAGCTTGGGTCGGAAAGTGACCTGTCAAAATCAACTGACAGCATCAAAAGAAAAAATCAGTGTGACCACTACACGATTCCGATTAAAAAAAATGAATTTTTACATGGCAACACCACCACGCTGCCTACAAATTAAAGCAAAGAATGCGCTTCATGTAACAGGCTTAAAAGACTCGTTACAACATATAGGCTACTTGTTATCCCGATATTCCCACGGGATCGACACTTATGCGGGTGAAACCGCGGGGCTTTGCTAGTACTAGATAAATAAACTTTCTAAATGTTTTAAATGCAAAAAAGTTGACTTGCTCTAAATAACAGCAATGCAAGTCGATTGTGTAAATTTATTTGCGAAATTAATACGATACCTATGATATAACTATGAAATAAGTTTTGATTTCCCGGTGTGATTCCTTTGATAACAAAAGCGGAATATTAAGCTAACTATAATCATAGCAAATCAGCCTATATTGTTCCCACTACTGGGTCACAGGCCTCATCTCTTCGAGAGGGAGGGTGGGTTGTAATCTACCACGACTCTCAAAAGGCCGAAGAAAGACATCTTGAGGAAACTGGCATGTCTTTGAACAAAAAATTCGAAGATACATCTACCAACTCTCACTATATGTCGGAAATACGTCATTTGTTTCACTATTCGGAACGTCAGTGCTATTTGGTGGCGCTGGATAGAGTCTAGCCTGAGTCCGTGGGGGGGTCGAGGAGAGCGAGCAGCGAGGTGGAGCGGCGGACTTGACCATTGGACATCGTACGGACAACATGTGCTCAGAAACTGTCGCGCGTTCCGTATCGTTGAGTGTGTACCTATACTGTGATTAAATTGTTGGTAAAATTATAATCTGATTTGAACTATAAAGGGTTTTTCTATTGCGCAATAACCAACACTACCCATAGTACGCCCACAGTAATAAAAATATGCCTGATGATAACGAGATACACGTACCTTCTCTGTCAAATATAAATATTAATATCCTGTTTTGTACCTTCTTCCAGGTGGGCTGCTCCCTAGTAAAAGAGGACAAGGAAGCGTTCGCCCTAATATCGGTATCACCCAGCGAAGTACGAGACTTGGACTTCGCGAACGACGCGTGCAAAGTGCTCTCGGCCTTGTCGACCAAGCTGCAGCTCGGGAATATAGAACATAACGAGAGGAAGTAAGGCACAGTTCTGTTTGATAATAATTAGATAGAAAATGTGGTGTAAAATATTATTCTGTGGCACAGCAATCGCCTAGCCTTTTCCCAACTATGTTGAGGTCGACTTCGAGTCAAACCGGATGCAGCTGAATACCAGTATTTTACACGGAGTGACTGCCCATTGACAGACAAAAAATGGAGTAGACAGAAATGTTCTCAAAACAGTGAACGGAAATATCGTGAGGAAACCCGGCATGTCCTAGAACTAAAAAAATAATCGAACATCCACCAATCCGCACTGGACCCGCGTGGTGGATTACCGCCCACTCCCTCTTACAGAGAGGAGGCCTGTCCCAGCAGTGGGCACATTATAGGCTGATTATGAGACAGTATTTCGTGGGAGAATGTAATGAGTTTTCAAAAATTTTAAGGTGAATGGTTAGTGGTAGACTGCGATATTTTTTAATTACGTTTTTTGCAATTGCAGGTCAGTGTCAGATTGTATCTTGATCAAAATATGATTCGCGACAATAACAGGTACATATTTAAGAGAATTATAATCATTAGAATCATTAATACATCTTTCTAAGTTAGATTTCTACCAAAAGAACCAATCTCTTATGGAAAAGTGCTTATGGTAGACATCTAACTTAGAAAGATGTAAGTATTAATGATTCTAATGATTATAATTCTCTAAATATGTACCGGTTACTGTCTCGAATCATATTTTGATCAAGATACAACCTGACTCTGACCTGCAAATTGCAAAAAACGTAAGAATATTTTAATTTCGCGTTCTACCACTGCCCATTTCACCTTAAAGGACGTTCGAGGTCAGGCCCTATAATATTACAATTCACAAATGTTAATAATATGTTATATCTCTATGGGTCCTAGTAAAGGGGTATGAAGAACAGGGTGTAAAGGTCACTCATCCTCCATAGAAAAGGGAGGATCCACGGACCAGACGGGTGTCGTGTCTGATAGGCTACTCCACGACGGTTGATGTTGGGACGTTGTATATATGCTGGTCGCGCGGTAAACTCTGCTTGCGCGATGTAGGATTTTGCGTGACGTCAGTATGATACGTTGTTCGCATGTAGCGATGTAGATGCCGCCACACTAGTAATAACTAGTGTAAAGTAAACTGATGGATTCTTTTTCTTATGTATTTTTCGCCTGCCGACAGCTGCAACAACAAGGAATATTACAATGTGTTGCCAGCCTTCAAACAAACCTGGTATGTCTCATGTCTCTGAAATTCACCAGCACCTTTACGTTTTAAACAGAAACACGCCACGGCTGCTTGTAATGGCACGACACTTCACACCGTAGCTCTCCAGAACTTGAACTCTCATCAGTTTTCTAATGAGTACCTTCTCCTCCTTCAGGGCCCTAACCTGCCTCCTACAAGACATAGTGTACTTCATAGCCGGCTTCGAGAACGAGCCCAACAAGTCTGAAGCATTGGACCTGGTCGTGGAGAATCCCAATAGAGACCGACAGAAGCTGCTCAGAGAACAGTATATACTGAGGCAGCTGTTCAAGATATTACAGGTAATCTTTTTCACGGCATTGTCCTGGCTTGTAACCAAGAAATGCAGCTGTTTTTCCATCTTCAAAAGTCATCATCGTCAGATACCCCATTGCTTAAGAGTAAACTTGTCGCGAGCTCGAACTCACTGGTGGGCATGGCCAAAAAGTACGCTGTCTCACGTGGCTTCGTGTCCGACAGAGATAGTATCAGCGATGAGCAGCTAGATGCTAGTCTACACGCAGAGCGTCTAGTTCTCACGCACAGAAATTCCGTTCGAAAATATCGAGTTTTTTTACTAAAAACCACTGCATAAATCAATTACAAAATAATAAAGTTTATTAACTCTTTGCGGGACACTTAACGCCTATAGACGTAATAACAATAAAACTTCTATTGTGTCTCGTTCAGTGTCCTTCAATGTGTTAAACTTTTCGATAACTGAACTTTGCCGGTACCGACTTTGTTTTGAACATTTTACAGTTCTTTTAGTACTTATTTACACCCAAAGTTACGTTAAACATAGCAAGAAAAACGAATATTTGTTGACTCATAACTTTTAAATGGCTTTTTATTTTACTATTCTGTTTCCGTGCAGACAAAATTAATAATAAGACAAAACGCTATCATGTTTAACTTTGGATGCACAATGTCAAACAGTGCAGTAATACTCTCCCGGAATTTGTATGGAAGAAATATCGACTAGTGGCACCTTAATTACAATATTTTCAGACCACTATATTTTATTTTTAGCTGTTAATGTCCCACTGCTGGGCAAATGCCTCCCTACGCTCTTTCCACCTCTCTCTGTCCCGAGCTGCTAAGGACCAATCTTTATCAAAGGAGTCCAGCTCTCCCCGCCATCTCCGTCTGGGCCTGCCCGATGTCGTTTGCCATTAAGCGGGACCCATTGGGTCGTAATTTTGGCCCACTAATTGTCTGACATGCGGCAGATGTGTCCAGCCTGGACTGGACTGGGACGGACAACTATATCTGAACTAAATAAATATTGGTAATACAGCCAGTACTAAAGATTCAGAATGTGAGACCTACAATTATGAAACCATCGTTATAATTTCAGCACGAAACATACAATGCGGAGTCGATTGCCATCTGATATACAGATTAAAAAACATCATGTCATGTTGATGCCATCAGTGATCGCAGAATATTGACCCAGTCAGTAGGACTATTGCTTATCTTCTTGACATAAATCCTCACTTTCAACAATCCTCGTAGACACAGATTAATAATAATAATAAAATCTTTATTACTAGAAGAATGGATACAGTAAATCTCCTTAAAAACAAACAAATTAGGTCTTAAGTAATGTGCACATAGGTGTCAAAGGAGTGCTTTGCTTTCTTTATTACTAGATTGTATCAAACTGATGTACTAATTTTCATTTCTTGTATTTCCAGGGTCCATTCCAAGAGACACCAGACGGGGAAGCGTTCCTGAAGATCGAGGAGTTGTACGACCCTCGGTACGCCGCCTATAAGTACATCTTCCGTCTCTGCTACCGGATACTGAGACTCAGCCAGCAAGACTACCGCAAGAACCAGGTTTGTGCACTTGTTAAGGGTTGCTGTTTCCGTAAAAACAAGAAAGAAAAGTGTGATCATCATCTGCCTAGCCTTTTCCCAACTATGTTGGGGTCGGCTTCCAGTCTAACCGGATGCAGCTGAATACCAGTACAGGCAGTCGCTCCATGTAAACATGGAGCGACTGCCTGTCTGACCTCCACGACCCAGTTAAACGATACCCCTTGTTAAGACTGGTTGTCAGACTTTCGGGCTTCTGACTACCCGTAACGACTGTCAAAGATCCACGAATGACAGCAGGCACCAACGGCTTAACGTGCTTTCCGAGGTACGGAGGGGTCTCGGTATGTAAAGATGGTCACCCATCCACAGACCAACCGCGGCAAGCGTAGCTTAACCTGATCGATCGACCCGTGCAGCTGATATTACTTAGCCACAAGCCCCTCCCAACCTTAAAGCAAAGGCAACCTTAAAACGAAAACAATGATTTAAAAAATCTATCTTTCTAAGTTAGATTTCTACCACCAACCACCAATCTCTTATGGAAAAGTGTTAATGGTAGAAATCGAACTTAGAAACATGTATTAATGATTCTAATGATTATAATTCTCTAAATATTTACCTGTTATTGTCGCGAATCATATTTTGATCAAAATACAACCTGACACTGACATGCAAATTGCAAAAAGCTTAAGAAAATTTGAATTTCGCGGTCTCAGCTACCCATTCACCTTAAGTGACAAAATCTACCCTTGTTTAGCAGGTTTCCGTTCAAATCCATAACTTGAACCATGTTTTATTGCAGGAATACATCGCGAAACATTTCGGCTTCATGCAGAAGCAGATCGGCTACGACATTCTAGCAGAAGATACGATCACGGCACTGTTGCACAACAACAGGAAGCTTTTGGAGAAGCACATCACAGCCTCCGAAATCGAGACGTTTGTCGGTCAGTTAATGTGTAACATACATAATGTAGCATCACGACTGAAATCCCGCAGGGTTAGGTAGAGGTGTACCTTTCATAGCACACATATCAACTCGGAAAAGAATCGTCACCGTATCGCCTTTCGCCTCGCCGTCAAACAGGCGTCAACCTAACGTAAGTACGTAACAAAGCGGATCAGAAGCTCCAATACGTCGACTCGGCTACGGCTAGGCGACGCCGCGCTTGTGGCTCGCCGACCGCTGGTTGGCAAGAGTGGACAAAGAGACGTAAGCACAGGTACGGAGAGACGTAAGCTCGGGTACGGAGAGACATAAGCTCGGCTACGGAGAGACGTAAGCTCGGGTACGGGGAGACGTATGCTTGGGTACGGAGAGACAAAAGCTCGGGTACGGAGAGACGTAAGCTCAGGTACGCAGAGACGTAAGCTCGGGTAAGGAGAGACGTATGCTTTAGTACGGAGAGACAAAAGCTCGGGTACGGAGAGACGTAAGCTCGGGTAAGGGGAGACGTAAACGCGGGGACGACGAGCCGCAACGCACCGCACCGCGGTTCGTGAGCTTGTCCCGAGGCGAGGCGATTACGTTACGATTCTGATTAGTGTGTTGCAGTAGGGAGTTTTATACAAAGAATACTGAATGGCTCGAGTTGATACGGTGGCGATCCCTTTCCGAGTTGATATGTGTGCTATGACCTTTCATCATCATCATCATCATTTCAGCCGAAAGACGTCCACTGCTCGACATAGGCCTCCCCCAAGCACCTCAACTTCGACCGGTCCTGTGCTTCCCGCATCCAACGGGTTCCTACGGCCTTCACAAGGTCATCGGTCCACCTTGTGGGAGGCCTTTAGTCCTATGACCTTTAGTCCTATGTAACAGGGGTCGAGCCTATTGCCATCAACCCGGCACAAATTCAGACTCCGGGCTGCTATTAAAAAATTCAAGATGGAAAAACCTCATTAATAGTTTGCCCGACCGGGGAATCGAATTCATAACCTCATGCTCAACAGCTTGCGACCACCAGACCAACGAGACAGTTACGTGCAACAATCACTATCATATCGATTCAAGAATAACTGTGTTTATCCCGTACAAATCTGTTGGATAACACGGGCTACTAAATAAACTGTTGCGAGAAAAAATTATGAAGAAATGCAATCAAGTTGCATTGCGTGAGGCACACATTCCTGCTAATTTCTTACATCGGACTTTGCACTTTTGATTTTTATCTTTTTTATTTTTGTTTTTATCTGATGTACGACTATTATCTGACTATCTGGTGTATTGTGTGTCTTTTAGTCTGTGCTAAATAAATGTATTATGTTTCTTCTTTCTCTTTCTTTAAGTTTCTTACGCTCATTTTCACTTTCCAAAGAGTCTTCCTTAATAGTTTTTGTATTTCACGAGCCCGCGTTTCAAATCTTATGTCAATTACATAAAAGTTACATGACGCGTGTCCATGATTTGTATATTGTTGTAAAGCTGCTATTTCCCAGGTTTTCCAGGGTTTTCTTAGCGAACCAAAATGCCTCACTCTTGAAAATAGCACCAGAAGAGCTGAGCGTTATGTAAAATAGCCCTGAGCGATGAAATGTCTAGGTTTTTTCAAACTTAGGGTAGCCCTAATTTCTAAACCTAAAACTGCACCTTGGTATATCTTGGCTACTTTGGCCCTTTTCACCAAAAAGGAGCAATTATAATTTACTTACGTTTTGCTTTTGTTTCCCAGGTCTTGTCCGCAAGAACATGAAGACCTGGCAGTCCCGCTTCTTAGACTACCTGAGCGACCTCTGCATCTCCAACAAGAAGGCTATTGCTGTGACGCAGGAGCTTATCTGCAAGAGTGTGCTCTGTGCCAATAACTCTGACATACTTATAGAGACCAGGTACTTCAACGAAATACGTCCACTGCTGGACATAGGCCTCCCCCTAACATCGCCATTTCGACCGGTTCTGTGCTTCTCGCATCTAGAGGATTCCTGCGGCCTCCGTCCACGTTTAATATAAATACAAAAGTAGATGGAGCTGCAGGGGTGTACTGTGCCGTCGACATGAGAAAATTACTAACTCGGGGTCTACTAAGTCCGTCAATGAAGGTACGGGCCCATCCAAATGTAGTCGATTCGTCAAAACAAGTGTAAAATTACTATTTTCGGACGGGCTATAACAGGGCTTAGGGACAACTGTCAAATCGTGTTGTCATTCATTCTTAGTTCGGAAACCGAACTAGTCTTATGTCCGTAAGTGATAAGGAGGAGTTTCGGCCGAAACTACGGACTATGTCATTAAGGAGTAGACCCACAGCACCGAAAACACACAACTTAATTTGTATGCAACTCGCGTTGGTGTCACGCTAAATTTAGTTTAACTGCTATTTCGCCAATGACGGAATCTTAATTCGTTACACGAAGTTCGTTTTCGTTCGTAACTCTTAGACACTTCGGGTTACGAACGAAAGTAACCTTTGTCTGAACTAAATTTATTATCTCGGACCATGTCAAACACTTAACAGAATGTTATACCTACACAGTGGCAATGTTAGAAATTGTTACGTATGGGTACGAGGGCTGTGTAGGCGAGCGGACCGCGACCCGCACCTGCCCACGCCGGGGAGACAACAGACTATTGTCGGAACTAGTGGGCGCTGCGGTGCGGCGGGGCGAGGCACGTAGTGAGTATTGCGCCCCCGCCCCACCGCCCACATACCTAAAGCTCGGTTCCCACCGCGAGCGGAGCAGACTATTTAATGACTTCTTTTACCTCGCAAGAGAAAACTGCTTACATGTGTTTCCACCAACAAAGAGTTGAGCGGAAATGACTCAGCTTGCAAAAAGAGCAAAAATGAGCTCGCTCATTCTTCTGTTTCATTTCTCTTTTGCGGTGGGAATCGGACGACTAACCTCTTTCTTGGTGGGAACGCAAACCTATTTCATGAAAACGAAGTCCGCTCCACTTAGCCATTTCCGGCTCATTACTCTTTCGCGGTGGAAACCAGGAACTAGTTCCGCGCAGACTATAGCGAGTTTCATTGACGAGTGTCACCGTCCTTCCGCATAAATACTTGCGTACATAACAGAAATAAAATGTTATTTGTTTGTAGATTGGTTTCAACGAAATACGAAAAAAGTAAGACATTAGACCCGGACGATAACAGATACACCGTTGAAGAAGAAGTTATGCTGTTATGGAACAATAAAAAGGTAAATATCTTCCTTCTCGACGCTCTATAGAAAAATGACAAAATGATTAAAACATAGAGGTGTGTTTTTGTGTCTTTTACACAGATTTTATCTTAAAATTCTATGGGCCGATCATGTTGTTCACAAACTAAACTAAATTTAAGTTCAGTGCATCTTTTTCTTTTTATTTCATTAAGAAAAGGACAGAAGATAAATTTTGGTTTAGTCCTGTCAAATTAATCGGAGTGCACGCGTCAGTGGCGCCTCCCTTTTCTTTTTTTTGTGTGTACTCGTCAAATGACCCCTCCCGCTCTGGGCGGAGTGAAGGGAGTGTCAGACTCTTACCACAAAATACAGATAGTACAGAAGTCAATCACGTGTATGTACTTCACTTTTCATACCTACGCTCGGCGGTCGCGCTATGGTTGTCAACTTTGGATTATGCACAAAAAACTATCGTGGTAGTGGCACTCGTATCTAGTTGATTGATTTATTGTTGAGCTCAAAGACTACAATATAATGCGGTGTAAGCTTATTTTAAAATATTAAAACAAATCAATAAACATAGTATTAAACAATACAAAAAGTTTACAGAACAAAAACATATAAAATTTTACATTTGTCAATAACTTCAAAACGGATTACCTTATTTACACAATTTATTTTGCCCTATCTGTTTTGGACATAAACCTATTAAATGACACTAAAAACAACACAATATCGACATAAACAAAAAATCATGTTTTCAACTTACGTACCCAAGTAACATTTTAGGTTTTAGAAAGGTTTTGAAAAGGTTCTAGAACCTTTGTATGGACATCTGCTCGTAAGTCTTAATAGACTTATTAACGTTATATTAACCTCATAATAACCTCCTGAGTGCAAAAAGGGCCCACGTTTTAGAACCTTTCTGGGAGCTACAGCAAAACCTAAAGCTCAAATTCAGAACCTTTCGAACTACTTACACAGAACCCAAATATAACCTTCACAACCTTAATTTAACGTTAATATAACCTTGTAAGGCAGCTTTTAAGTTCTAAATTAGTCATGGATGTAACTAAATGACAACTTAAAACCTTTTTGATGGACATGAATAAATGCCTTTCCAGGACTCTCAGGTTTTAAAATGTTTCTGTGTAAGATTTTTTCTACACAGAAACACCAATCGTGGATTTAAATACTTATTTATAATGGCGCCATTCCCTGTCATTATACCAAGTTTCAAAATGGCTAGATGTAAGTAAGTGTTATAATAATAAATAGCTTGCTGAAGTCAGGGAAAATCAAAAAAACTGGCCAAGTGCGAGTCGGACTCGCACACGAAGGGTTCCGTACCACAAGGCAAAAACGCTGAAAAAAACATGTTTATTGTATGGCAGCCCCCTTAAATATTTATTTTATTTTAATTTTATTATTTATTATTAAAGTAAATATACAATTCAGTATTTTGTGAATATTTCAAGTGCCTACCAGTTGCCATTTTTGATATCGAGCAAAAAAGGGTAAAAAAATCGCGTTTGTTGTATGGGAGCCCCCCTTAAATATTTATTTTATTTTGTTTTTAGTATTTGCTGTTATAGCGGCAACAGAAATACATAATTTGTGAAAATTTCAACTGTCTAGCTGTCGCGGTTCTTGAGATACAGCCTGGTGACAGACAGACAGACAGACGGTGACGTCACGGACGTCGAGTTGTACGGTACACCTTTGCTGTGGTCTATAGTGTTTTAAATAAAATAACCCATTTAATAAGAACAATTATAATACAGAAAGTTTCTACATACAAAAACTAAGAACACGAAACGTTATCTAGTGCGCAAGTGCAGTGTATAAATAGTATTTAATGTGTTAACTTAAATCTATACAAAAGTGATCAAAATCTACCCTTAATATTAAAAATATTTAAACATTTAAGTGAATATACTTAAAAACTAGGCGAGAAGTGACACCCAAGAATGTATCTAAACTCTGTTTACCCCAGTGTCGTTATATGGTGTTAACAAACCATTACACTCCCATCAAACCATCATTCGCATATGTTCAAAACAGCGCCATCTATTGCAACTGCGCGGAACGACTAAGCGAGATCGATTAGTGTACCTAACTTAAGTTACGATCGAAGTGACCATGCCTGCAGCGAAGTGCGGTGGCTGTGCCAAATTCTTGTCGCCGATAGAGGCCGCTACATGCAGCCAGTGCAAAGCCTTTTATCATCGTGCTTGTGTTAACCTGCTTGCTAAGGATGTTATTGCTCCCACATGGTGCTGCCCTGAGTGCAAAAAAATCTGGTCAGGGATAACAAGACGGAGACACCGGTTCGAGGTAGGGCGGATCCTGCCCAGACTGAGGAGCACAGTAGCCCCGAGGAGCTCATGGACATGGACAGTTCATTAAACAGCACTGCGTTGAACGCTACGATTAATTTCACACCCGACTTGGCAGACGAGCTCCGGTTATTTAAAGAGGAGCTGCGTGCCGAGTTTCGCCTGATGCATCAGGAATTCCTACAATTTCGCACGGAAATGGCTCAACTGAAGGATTCCCTAAAGACCTCTGATGAGCGGATGAATAGCCTAGAAGAGCGAGTAGGCGCCCTCGAGCAAAAATTGGAGCAAAAAGTACAGCCGGACAGGGATCCCTTAGAAAACATCATAGCTGAACTGAAATGCCAACTGAACGAGCGCGATCAGGAACTCTTGCTCAACGACATTGAGGTGACCGGAATACCGGAGTGCAAGGACGAGAGCGTCCTTCATCTCGTTGGTGTGCTTGCTATAAAGCTTGGCGTCGCTATAGATGAAAGGGACGTAGTTCATGCCGAGCGAGTCGGATCCACGCGCCGTAACCGAGTGGAGACTTCTGACGGCGACATCTCTGCTGACCCCGCTGCGCAGCGACCGCGGTGTATTTCTGTGCGCTTCGCAAGGCGCACCACGCGCGACTCATTACTGCGCGCAGCTCGGGTTCGTCGCGGTTTGAGTACAGGCGACCTTGATATCACCGGGCCGCTGCACCGAGTTTATGTCAACGAACGCCTTTTTTTTTTTTTTTTTTTTTTGCGTATGGGAAATCATCAAATGACTCCTCCCGCTCTGGGTGGAGCGGAAGGGAGTGTCAGACTCTTACTGACTAAAACCCACCCGTGTTCCTTCCTTAGCCCTTTATGTTCCGGGCCAGCGGTAACCCTTTCGGACAATCCCGCTGACCCGGCAGGCTTCGGCCCTAAGGGGCCCCTCCCCGATGCTGACATCTCTTTGAGGCGCGCGTGGAACACGTACGCGCCGTCCGGCACGGGCCTGGTCCTGATCGGACGGTGAGCTACCCATTACTCTCCGCCCGCAGGCCCGCGCCTACGGTGGCCGGGAGTCGTCATGCGGCTCCCGACGCCCGGAGCGTCTCCCGCGGCAACGAACGCCTAACTCGGACAAACCGCCAGTTATTTTATCACGCTCGTCAGGCAGGGACTCAAAACAAATGGAAGTACGTATGGACAAGGGAGGGGAGAATCTTAGCTCGCAGAGAAGATCACCAAAAAGCAGAACGAATTAGGTGTGAAGACGATATCTGTAGGATTTTTGCGTAATGGTCGGTTTGTACCACATCCGAACGCGTTCTGTAAACTTGTTTCGTTCTGTGGATGTTAACATTTTGATCATTTTTTTATTTTGTTTTGCATTTAAAGGATTTTTTTATAGTCTGTGCTATATATTAAGTGACGTCACAGGGCGGTGTGTGTTTCCTGTGGGACCGGGTGGGAATCTATCTTGGGCTCAATGGCATTGGTTGACACTAAGCAAAATTTATCTTAAGAATGTTGACTATTCTGGTCAATTGTGGACGGTTATGTTATTTCATCAATTACTATTGGCTTACAGCTTGTTATTAGTGTTTTCATGCACAGATTACTCGAATTTGAAAAGATGTTATTATGCAGATATTATTTACAAACACATTGCTGATATTTACACTTATATTACACGTATTCATACACACAATTCGATAATAACGTCGAATATGACTTTTAAATTATTATTTGCAAATACTTATATTATACAACTATTGTTTACACTGGCTAATAATATACAATTTTTATTTACAATTAATTATTTTAAACTTTTATTTACAATCACTTATATAAAACTAATATTTTTAAATATTAATCTTTACAATTGTTTTTTAATTTTTGCTTTTTTTGCCCTTATTTATGGTTATTGTTACGAATTTCAATTCCTTGATATTTACAACACTTATTTACAATATTTCCATAGAATTGTACATTACAATTTTATTATATCTTCCTTAGCAAATGCGAACATGTCAACACTTTACATCTGCGACAGCGCTTCTCTGTTTTGTTGTGTATTTCATTACATTAAATATGCTTGACAAATACCTTAAAGTTGGATTGTTAAACGTAGGCTCCCTTGGCACTAACCACGATGATTTTATAGCAGCAGTGGAAAAGCATTCTTTTGATGTATTGGCAGTTAACGAGACTTGGCTACGACCGGGCGAAGAGGGGCGAGCGCCCGCTGTACCAGGTTATCGCCTACGCCACTCACCACGACCGCTGTCTGTACATGGGGGACGGGGGGGTGGTGTGGGTTTTTATCTTAAACACGGCCTGACCGCTCGTACCTGGTCCATCCCAACTGACCCTAGATACGACACTATCGAACAAATGTGGATTACCCTTACATTAAATGGAAACAAAATTGCTATAGGCACAGCGTATCGTCCCCCCTGCTTCGACTTGGACCTTTTTCTTGACGCCATAACTGACTCCATTAGCTCCTTAGTTAAATGTGATCACTACATACTGCTCGGCGATTTCAATGTTAACTTACTGAATGCTAACGGGCAAACTAAGAAAGTATGTGAGTTTTTGAATAGCCTGAGCCTAAAACAGCTGGTAAGTTCGCCAACCCATTTCACAGACCATAGCGAAACATTGATTGACCTTGTCTGTACGAATCTGAACCATAAAGGGATATCAGTTGAGCCCTATGGCTCAATAAATGGCCACTCACTTGTTGTGTGCGAATTTAATATTAGGCGTAGTAAATTTAAACCGCATACAGTTACGTACAGACCCATTAGACAAATAAATAGAGAAGTGCTAGATAGTGATCTATCGCACATACACTGGGACAATATTTGTGACTTACGTAATGTGAATGACATGGTTGGGGAATTGAATAGAAACATTTTAACAATTTACGATGCGCACGCTCCGGTCAAGAAATGTTTAATTAAGGAACCATCATATCCGTGGATAACAGATACAATAAAATTGATGATGCACCTGCGCGATGAAGCTCTGACCAAGTACCGTAAAATGAAATCCGGGTCCAAAAAGGCATACTACAAGCAGCTGAAATCACTGGTGCTCATTTCCATTTTCAGAGAAAAAGTTGCTTATTTCAAATTCAATATTAATAACCAAATTAAAGATCCGAAAAAATTATGGAAAAATTTGAAAAGCACTGTATTACCAAAGAAACAGATCGATGACCTTCCTACTCACTTCAGAGATCCAAATGAAATAAATAATCACTTCTTGAGTGTTCCTGGTAACCCCGTCTGCAATATATCGCAACGCAATTTCTTTGAGTCTCATCGTTATGGTGATGATAGCTTTGCATTTGCATTACAACCAATAACTGCTGACCAGATTCTGCGATACTTCCGCCAACTAAAATCTAACGCTGAAGGCTGCGATAGGGTGACCCTGGATATGCTTTTGCTTACACTCCCACATACACTGAAAGTCATCACTGACATTGTTAACAACTCAATTGTCTCAGCAACCTTCCCTGACGTCTGGAAGATTGCTATCGTTAGGCTATTGCCTAAAAAAACTAATCCAACAGAATTAAAAGACCTTAGGCCTATTAGCATTCTGCCTTGCCTTTCTAAAATTGCTGAAAAGGCAGTATGCCAGCAGCTCTCAAAATATCTAGAGGATAAACGCATTCTTCCTGAGTTTCAGTCAGGCTTTCGCAAACAGCGTGGTACTTCAACGGCTCTTTTGGACGTGACGGATAACATTCTGTCAGCACAGGATAAGGGCCTATGCACACTTCTCGTCTTACTCGATTTTTCGCGAGCTTTTGACTGCATAAATATAGATTTGTTTCTGTCAAAGCTTAGCTACTATGGATTTGACCAAAATACGATAAACTGGTTCCAAAGCTATCTCACCAACCGTCAGCAGCGTGTGGAAATACGACTGAGCAATGGATCATCTCTTGTTTCATCACTCACTTCTGTTTACAGAGGAGTCCCGCAAGTCTCTATACTGGGTCCCATCATCTTTATACTGTATTGTGCGGATATCATAACTTCCCTAAAGCGATGTAGGTACCATATTTATGCTGATGACGTACAAGTCTATATCTCCTTTAAGCCTAGTGATTATGACATCGCGATTAAGGATCTAAATGATGATCTTGACAGGATAGCATGTTGGGCTGAAAACAACGGTTTGGTACTTAACCCCACTAAAACCAAATACATGTTGTTTGGAACTAAGAACCAAATTAGTGCTGTGCCGGCAACACTTAACGTTACCCTGCTGGGTGAGTCGGTCAGTCGAGTCAGTGAGGCACGTAATCTGGGTCTCAACCTGGACACTGGGTTGAGATACGAAGCGCACGTGGCAGAGTCAGTGCGCATTTGTTTTTACCGGCTTAAGGTCCTCTATAAAATAAGGCCTTATCTGTCAGAGGAACTGCGGATCCAGCTGGCTGAGTCTCTGGTGCTGTCGAACCTGAACTATGCGGACGTAGTTATTGGCCCTCGACTACTGGCAAGAACTGATCGTCTGATCCAGAGGGTGCAAAACGCCTGCGCGCGATTCTGCTTCTCAATCCCGCCAAGAAGTCATGTAACACCATTTTTAAATAACCACTCAATCCTCAAGATGAAATCACGTCGTAAGTTGCATTTGGCATGCCTACTTTTTGGAGTAATAAAGTACAAGCAGCCGTCCTACCTGTACAATAAACTAAGCTGGATCGCAAGTAGAAGAGAATGCGCAAGTAGACAGTGCTCGCAGCAACTCTCCACTCAATCACACAAGACAGCTGCTTTCAGGGGAAGTTTTAGGTATGCTGCATCTAAATGCTGGAACAATATTCCCCCGCCGATAAGGAATCTTAAATTTCTTGGTACCTTCAGAGTTCGACTACGGCAGTTTCTTATCACCTCGCAGAAGAATCTAGGGATGACCGCTTCGAACACGTCCATTATATAGCTGGCTGTCCAGTCCTCTCGAATCAATCTGTCTATCACGAGGTTACAACCTGTGAACAAAGATATACTTAGTAATTGAGTAGTCTGTGGATCTCTTGTTGAATACTTACAATACTCATAATACTTACACATGTTATTTACCTATATTTATTTATTGTAAACGTATTTAATTTTAATCTTGATCTAGCCAAATTGTTTTATTTTATTTGTACCTACGCCACTATAATCATAATATTATTCATTTACACATTATACTGCATACCTATAACTTTATAAATAATAATTAGAAGAATCAAGTAATCAAAACACAATAATAACACGCCCACGAAAAAGAACGTTTCCCAATGCAAAACTTATTGTAGAATACATAATTAAAGTGTCGGGTATACTCACAAAACTTCACTCTGCACTTAACACCAGTCACAACACCAATTTATCTCGTCTTCTCAACGTCCGTGTGTCACTGTAGGGATCCAGCAGAATATCAGCGTCAGGTACATTTGCCTGACACATGCTGAGCTGGACTCCCATTTGGTGCAACCTTGAGACGCACACCGCACTGTGTACGTTTCGTTATTAATATTAATTTTATTTTAAGTATTCGTCATAGTGTCACTTTTATTTCGATATGTTTTTCATTCATCTTGTTTTTATATCGGCACCTTGATTTTATACCTATTATAAGTGTGTAGTTTGGTAATCATCTAATATTGTACTTTTGTGTGTTGTGTTGTCTTTTTGTTTGCGCCAAATAAACGGTTTATCTATCTATCTATCTATCTATCTATCTCAGACGGACAGACAGCGAAGTCTTAGTAATAGGGTCCCGTTTTTACCCTTTGGGTACGGAACCCTAAAAATAGTGCGACTGGCACTTTATCGTGACACTTTAGGATAATAGTGCTGTATACGAGACGGGCCTTCCAAAAGTAAAAAAGAATCATGCCCACTTTCCATACATTGATTGACCTGTCACTTGATTTGTTTTACAGGTCGCGTCTACCTACAACTAGTGTTGTATAAAAACAATTATTGTTTATAATAACACAATAATTTATTATCATTTCATTTAGAGGCCAGGGAAAAATGTTATTAAGTAAATAAGATTTTGAGGTTATAGCAGCTGTCAGATAAGGTTTGACACCTGTTATAACCTCAAAAACTGTACGATAATTAAAATCAAATTGTTTCTTAATCGCTGAGCTGAGAGGGATTTATTTCTGAGTAATTGTAATCACTCAGAAATAAATCCCTCTTCAATGTAATAACATCAAATCATCATCATCAAATTGGCGTGCGGTCGCAAACAGCAGTTATGATTCTCGTAATAACCCGCCGATGCTGAGTTATAAAGACTTCGTGTGATGTTGTGCTATCCTTGTTTACTACACTTTGTGCAAGTTTGAGCAATTTAGGTACATACTTACGGTTCATTGAAGTAGTTATCGATCAAAATCTGTCGTCGCCGTCGAAGCGGACCAGACTCCAGGTGTCGGCCTGACAGACGACATAAATAGATAACGAAAAGAGCTGCCCACCTACATGTTTTTGGCGAGGACAGGGAAATTAAATAAAAAACAGGATTTGATTTATTATCATTTATTCAATATCTTCTCGTACAACCACTTCATTTAAAAATGCCACTGGAGCCACAATGTTGGTTTCATGCCTGTGATCATGCATTAAGTTGATCATCCTTAGTGTGAGGCTTGACGGGTTTTCTTTGAGAATGTGGTCACTTTGACGATTGAGCAATGATCGACCACAAACTGGGCACACTTGAGCATGACCACGTCGAGATGAACCAACAGATGGATCACACTCATTTTTTCTATGAATCTGAGCATTAATAGTCTGCATGGATACATCAAAGCACGCTTCACAAATGTAATCTTCTTCCGTTATCTGAAAAACAAATAAAATAATAGTACATTATGATACATGTGTGCTATGTTGATCATTATGCTCGAGGCGGTATTATTCGCGCGAGCCGCAGGCGAGTGCGATAAGAAAGCCGAGAGTCTAATGATCGATGCACACGCGTTTCATACGACGTTTTTCAACACACTTGCGAGGAAAAAAACAGACTTGTATTGTTAAATATTAACTTGTATGGAAAATGGCGCTCTGGTTGTCTTTCCGCATAGCCAGCGCTAGCAATGCGCGCGCAAGTGTAAATAAAAGCACTGACCACAGAGCATGTAAAAACAATTGTAAAAAAAAAAACAATTGTAGTTTAGTTAGAATGGAATTAGAAAGTACTATTGGCATAGAGAAATATACCTACATTCGTTCAGTGAGAATCCGCAATGATAGAACGCCAGTCAGGGTCTTTTCCGTTTGGTTTCGGGTCGGGACCACGGACAATTTTAGGTGTATAATTAAAATTTTCTTACGTTTTTTGTAATTTGCAGGTCAGTATCAGGTTGCATCTTGATCAAATATGATTCGCGACTATAATATACAGAGCGTTAGGTTAAACGAGGGACATATTTTGATGGGAGTCAGTACTCATGAAAATTAACAACTTTTAATATGGGATGGAACCCTGAAATCGCGAAAAAAAATCAGCCGTTTCCTACATTTATGTTCGCATAGCTCGTCGAAATGTACTGAACAGCTGATTTTTTTTTGCGATTTCAGGTTCGGCCCCATAGTAAAAGTTGCTCATTTTCATGAGTACTAACTCCCCTCAAAGTATGTCCCTCGTTTAACCTAACGCTCTGTATATGTATTTACAGAATTATAGTCATTAGAATAGAATATTTCTAGTTAGATTTTTTCCCTAAGAACTTTTCCATAAGAAAGATGTATTAATGATTCGAATGATTATAATTCTGTAAAGATGTAGGTACCTGTTAGAGTCGCAAATCATATTTTGATCAAGATACAAACCTGACCATCATTCCCGCACTTTTGCTAAACCTACCTAAAAAATATATACCGGGCATTCTGTAGCAAACTATTAGAAAATATCTATCTATACATATAATAAATCTGTAGAAGGGTCAATTCTGTACATTGAAAATATTGAAAAAATAAATAGCGGGGGGTGTTGCTGGATCGATACCAAACCCAAATATGTGATTAAAAAATTTTTTGTCTGTCTGTCTGTCTGTCTGTCTGTCTGTCTGTCTGTCTGTCTGTCTGTCTGTATATGCAGGCATCACGTGAAAACTAACGGTTCGATTTCGATGAAACTTGGTATAATTATACCTTATTATCCTGGGCATAAAATGGGATACTTTTTATCCTGGAAAAATACGTAGAAAAAAAAATCTTATTTTTCAGTTTTATTCATATACGTTGTTCTGTAGAACCGCGAACACACGTTGCATTACCCGCAGTGGATAATTTTCCATTTCAATTTAAGAGAATACAGTTTCCTGTAGCTTTGTGTTACACCATGACAATAAATAAGGCTCAAGGTCAGACCCTAGGAGTTGCTGGCGTAGATCTTACCGCGAGTTGTTTTTCACACGGGCAACTTTACGTAGCTCTTTCCCGTGTGAGCAGTCCAAGAAATCTTCATGTTCATATTCCGGACGAGCTCACTAACAATGTTGTGTATGCTGAAGCTCTCAATTAACTTTCTGTCGCATTGTCACGATCACTTTTTTATTATTGCAAACTTTTCGTCACTGTCAGTAATTTACTGCTACATGCTACTTATCAAGGTCGGAATTACTATGAAAAAAATACTTACTACAGAACGCGAGCTCAACAGCAGTAGCTCAATAGAGGGATCTCCTTAATTATTATAGGCTTAGCCGTATTTGGGTCCAATAGATATTTATAAGATGTCATTGTCAGAGTTACTCAAAATGGAGAAATAAACCATCCACGCAAAGACTGTCATCCGCGCGGACGGAGTCGCGGGCGGAAGCTAGTCAAAAATAAATATGTAGTAAGTACAATAAATAAAAATAATTTTGCACGGCGAGCGCATTCCGAAGATAAATTCAAATATAGAAACACTTCGGCGCGAAATTCAATAATTAATGACTATGGTCAAAGGTCCTCAGTTACCTATTGATTCAGTTTCAATATAGTGTCCAAAAAACTAAAAATAACATTACAAGAGCATTTAAAATCATTATTATAAACAATGTTTATCGTATTTAATGCTTAAAATAATTTTATTTCAGTTTCCGAGTATCGATTTAAAAGTAGTAGAGAATTAAAAAAAAAATCGTTTAGCATAATCCCTTTCGCACATTATTACTATAAAAAAAAAACAATAATGGACGGCGATTTTGAACACAAATTGAGTAGCGGTAATGATTAATACGTGTTATTGGACCTGTGCTTCAATATTACGTTAACATTTGGGCATTTTCGTGTTGTTTACCTATAATATATTATCTATAATATTTTGTCACATTTTAAATCTTACCTACATGTGTGTGCGTGATATGTGAAAAGTTAAATGTATAACAGATTGGCGCGAAACTCGACATTAAATATCAAAAAACTTCATTACCGCTACTTATTTAACTTGAACAGTGGATGAATTCGTCAAACAATTAAATTATGTATTATTCACTGCCCCTGTGGTGGAGTTTGGATGTTCGAAATCCCCAATTTTTATGTTTTTTAGCCTCGACTACCACTGTCAACAAAATGGCGATCATCGCATTTAAAGACTTGAATTTAATAAAGGCAAATTAATATGCTTGCGCGCTAAATATGAAATATTTAATGGCGTTAACTTACGAGTTTTTTTATCCAACTCTCTTAGTTAACGCACATTCATAAGATTGGATGGGTAGCATAACAAATATTTACAAAATCAATGTAGGGTGTCGTATGTCGCAATTCCTGGGTCCGATGGGACCCAGTACTGAGCCGGCGGAGGTTCGTGTGTTCGGGTCCATTCTAACGGAAACTATACGGTTATATTGTCCGGGTAAACAAATATTAGTTAATTTTGGGACCAAGGACAATACAGACTATTAAAAAAAAAGTGAATTGATGAGATTAAAAAAGCGCGCATCTCCGACTAGTAAATAAGTAGTTATCTGTGGAAATAAAGCACTTGTGGATTAAAGTAAAAAAAAGCACGCGTTTTTAATACACTGCATTATGGACCTAAAAGCGGTTCAATAAGAGCCACTTTACGAGCAAGTGTGTTGAAAAAATAGTTTATTTCGCACAGTTACAATTATACAAATAGGTACATTACAAGCAGGTGCTTCAACATTTTGTGGTGATCATAATAAGGTGCACATAGTATTGACCCTTGCCCCTAAACTAGGCAGGAACCTGTATCTCAGGGGATAGTGTTCAGCTATTGACGTTTTAATTTTTATCTTATACACATAATTATATCACACTCACTATTAATTTATTAAATTATTCGTCTCAGTAAGTACCATTAGAGAGTGCTAGGGTTTGTTGGTGAGTTTGAAGATATGAGGTATGGATGTGGGTATGTGTGTTAATATGAGTGGTGAAATAGAGGTATGTGTGTGAATGATGTAGTGGTGAAGTAAGTGAAGAAAGTGTGTTTGTGTGGTAGATAGGGTTATACACAAGGGGTCATTAGATTTTCAGTGTCTTCGTAAATTATGAGATTTTAAAGCCTACAATGGAAATAAGTATGTATATTTAATTTGTATTTTTACATTTTTTGTTTTAAACAGCTGTCTAAAAGAACCACTATAGCTAAAACATGGGGAAAATCTAGATGTAACTAACACATTCGGTCAGTGGGTCGTCTTAGGGGCGTCACCTATTTCTAGTAGGTAGTACTAGTTATATTTTTCGTGTAACTTGAAAAATATACTTCACCACTTCTAAATATCAATTCTTTTTTATAAAACAATTAATACGCTAGCCTCCGTTGACTGGATACTAAATAGTTAGGTACTTGATTGTTATTATACTTACTATTACTGGAGATATCCAAGTTCTAATTAGCCAGATGACTCTGCTATCAAGCTGAAGCGCCCGATAACGCCGAAGCGCATTAACACTTTGTTGCAGATTATACAAAGCAATCTCGTAGAAGGCTCCATAGCACTTTCCAACAAGAGCGATTACGATAACTTAGATCCCAATCAAAAGCACTTAATCGGTATCCGTATAACACAGACCAAAGTAATCGTGAGTGGTAGGTATCGAAGTCCATGGAAAATGCAAAAGTCGTAAGGGTATCAGAAAATCCATAATCGCACACGAAACGAACGACTGCAAAACGTCAAACAAATGACAGCGTTCACACTGACACTGTCACAGCGGCAGCCTGTCATTCGTTGCGGCTAAAGAAGTCCGTTTTACGCGTAACCTGTCAACTGTACACTTAAAATAGAACGTGTGTAAAACACGTTCCGTTTCCAAAAGTATATTGAGAATGATAAACATATTATAAATTGTATTTTTTCCTGGCTTCATTTGAAAATTCAATTAAGTGATACGAAATAAGCAAAAAAAATGCAATTTTTTAAGATATTTTACATCACTAGACGCGTTCGAAAATTTTCAGGTCAAGACTGGACATGATTCTTTAGAAGATATTTTAATGCAATAAAAATTATAAAGTTAGGTGATTGGTAATAAGTTGCATTAGAAATAAAACTTCTATTCATATAAAAAACATATATTTTAAATCACATAGCACACGTTACTTAATTTTGCCTTATTGACTTAAAATATTGCTTTTTGTTTAGATTTTTTTTTTATTTCAGTGAACAAAATGTCTAGTGTTAGGAAATTACTAGAAAGCATTACAATTAACCTTTTCAGAACTGTAACAGCTAAAAGCTCTTATTGTTTACGAAAATAAGAGCTAAAGGTAATCTCGCGGAGCTACTTAAAACGACAAAGCTGTTTTCGCAGCTTTAAGTTTATCTCCAGGAGTCCTTCAAGAGTTGCGAGTCGCGAAAAAAACCTCTACGCACAATTGTTTGCTTTTAAGTTTTGGTTGTAGGAGGACGTGCGTTCGACGGTTCGACAAGAGTGCTGAAACTTCCACTCCGTTTTTTTTATAACACTCTTGTGTCGGTTCATTTTGCACGACAACGTAATGCTTTGAAGTCGCGGACACCACTAACATTTTTAGAGGATGCATCTAGAGCTTTAAAATATTCTTGTAGGACTTTAAGCATGCCTTCAGCTCATAAAAATAGCTTATTGGTTTGGGTTTTCACCACACAGTCCTAATTTGTTTACCTAGACAACTCTAATACAGCCTAAAAGTTTAAAGTAGGTTTTAGAAATTACTAATAAGCGATTTCAACATTCCATAACTTTATGGTTAAATCAAAGTTAAAAATTAAACCTTTAGATCTCACTTTAGAATAATGCTAGCCTTTCCAGAACTTAATCAGGAGTCTACAACAACTATAAGATCCTAGGACTATATGCTCTTGAAACCCAAGTCAAAATAACGTTAATTTAAACTCTTGTCATCGGCTCCAAGGTTGTAATAATAAACAATTAGTTTTAGGACTTATTAATCATTCTCAAGTACTTAATATAACCAGATAGCAAAGCATTAACCTTTTTACGACCCTTATAAAACCTAAAAGCATTTTTTACAACCTAGGCCCGAATTAAATGTTACTTGGGTAATAGTTGGTGGCGTGAATTTACCTTACAAAAAAGTTACTTCGTTTATAGTGATTCAAAATAGGAAACTATTATATAAATCGAGCTTAGATAGGCATTTTTTTGTTGCTCCATTTTTGCACTTCACAGACGCGTGTCTCAAGCGGATGACACGGGCGCTGGTACTGCTCCCAACCCGTCTGAGATAACGTGTCCGTGAGCGGTGTCTATGTGTGCGTTGCTCGAGCGCACTTTGTATGTAGATTGACTTCTGTACTATCTGTATTTTGTGCTCTTACTGACTAAATCCCTTCGTGTTCCTTCCTGAGCCCTTTATGTTCCGGGCCAGCGGTAACCCTTTCGGACAATCCCGCTGACCGTAGCGCCTTACTTAAAAGGACTTGATATTTCTGGAATTCATTTTTGACCTTTGGGAACGTTGTCGAAACCACACCCCTCTTATTTTAACGCACTTTTTCTTTCCCCAGTGTTCCCGGCTCCTCTCGGATCTAGCAGCCGAAGCCCGAGTGGACCCGAACTGCCAATCAGCCGCCATTTTAGACTACTACCGACACCAACTAGACCTGTTCTCGAACATGTGTCTCAACAGGCAGTACTTAGCGCTCAACACGCTCTCGCCTCAGCTGCACATACATCTTATATTGAAGTAAGTAAGCCATCCTGGACATCCTGGACTATTAGGCCGCCTTTCCGCTAGAGATGAGCGAGGATGCGTAGCGAGGGATGTGTGTGAAACTAACCAATACCAACGCTAACTTAGTTCAAGCTATAAAAATGAAGCTTATTGAATGTTATTGGTTGGTTTCACACACATCCCTCGTTACGCATCCTCGCCCATCTCTGTTGGAAAGACAGCCTTATTGTTCGTTATCTCTACTACTACTACTTTTTGGAATGGGCGACTAGAATCAATTCTATTTAGTTGCAATTTTTGACGTTCAAAAGTGCCTTTAATGTGCCTATTTGAAATAAATGATTTGACTTTACTAAAAAGCCGCAAGTCTTCATTATAGACTAACATATCTTCTTGCCCACTCCAAACAAACCAGACATTGCGTGAATTAAACCTAATGTAAAAATCAGTCCTGAAGAAAAAGGTTCTAACAAATCGTAAATAAGTGTCTACCACAGACTAAGAAGAGAAGTTACCTTGTGTCTACTCTATTTTTAGGGCACCTAAGAGGTTCGATAGTTTGATTTTAACCATAGATAAAATAGATTTTTCAAATATCTCGCGACTTCGCAATCGGAATCACATAACTAACTATCAATAGACTGAAACAATGTAGTTTTTCATATCAAAAACTCTCATTCATCTCATGTGTATTGTAATAAGCTAAGTTATGTAATCATGCTGCCTCTTCCTACTGCCAACAATCTCCAATCAAAATTCCTTGCTCCACAGGTGCATGTCGAACGCGTCCCTCTCCTACGAGGTGCGCGCATCATTCTGCCGGCTGATGCTGCACCTGCACGCCGACAGGGACCCTCAGGAGCCTGTCACTCCTGTCAAGTACGCGAGGCTATGGACCGAAGTGTGCGACAGGATTCATATACATGAGTAAGTGTTGTTAGGTACTTGCAAGCGACAGGGACCCTCAGGAGCCTGTCACTCTCATCAGACCCATTTTTTTGCAGTGTTGTCTGCACAAAAACTTATTTTAACCTTTTAACCGCTTGTGTCGCACTTATGCGACACATATTTCCGTGCCCCTACCGCTCGTGTCGTATTTCTGCGACAGAGAACATGTTCTATTCAACGATTGCTCCTCCTTATTTATTGTAGGTATTATTTTATCGATTTAGGTATTCAGCTGCATCCGGTTTGACTGGAAGCCGACCCCAACATGGTTGGGAAAAGGCAAGGCAGATGATGATGATTATTTTATCGATTTGTAGCGGCGCGCTAGGGGCACGGCAATTGATATTTAGCCAAGCGCTTATAAGGTTAATACTTCTATCGGAATATTATAATATTCGGAAGTCTAATTAAACAAGGTTCTAACATATAAAAAAAAAGTATATTCAATGTTTAAGTTTTCTTTGACAGTCTTAGGTTGGACGATTTACATTTTCAATTTTTTTTTATGTAGTGTACCTAAAATTGAGACTGAATTTAGTAGATAAATGAGCAGTGACAGTGCCAGGACACGCTACCATTCAGTGTCCTTTCAAGATTATTATTTCCGTAAGTCTATCGGTAATGCAAAATAAACTTTATGTCTGTCGCATAAGTTTGTTTCTAATTACCATTTGAAACTGTTGCCTAAAAGTTGTTACACGCTCAGATTTGCGTTCAGTGTCGCGTGACCAAATTGTTTTTTTTTTTTTTTTAATATTAATTAAGTATTCTAAAATCGTTATCTAAATTAAGTCGACTTTTTTTATATTTTTAGCTCACAACCTTTCTACAAAACAAAATTCATAAGGTATTTTTCTTACTGTCATATCACTGTATTGCGCGTAAATAACAAACCTACGCTAGCACTTAAATTACACGTCCATAAGACATAGTGAAAAAGAAAATGATCTGCACTACTTATATGATTCAGCTAACTACAATTTCTATTTAATAAAGATTAATACTCACTTCGTAAGTAAGCACCTATTTTTGATTTTTCTTTCAGCAATTATTTCAATGATTCGGATACGGCTATAATTTTCCTGATGGTAAATTTTTACAAATTTTGAGCAAATATATGAAATATAATTTTAGGATCCATAAGGAAAGTTCTTTCAAACGATACCAAACAAAATATTTATTCATTTAACGAGATATCTGATGGGGATGACCCCAAAAAAGTAAAATCGTGGGGGCGGTAGCGTAGCGGTTGACTGTTGATAGAAATTTCACGCGCCCCACGATTTTATTTTTTTGTCTGATCAATGCCCTAGATTGATGAGGAAAGTGGTGTGACGACTGGCACCTAGGACCTACCGAATTAATTTTTAGCTTTTAGTACAGTCAACAAAAGAGATAACTATTCAAGATCGTCGGATATAGTTGAAGTTTAGTAAGAAACCGATGGATTTTCTCGAATAAAATTTAATTTTATTAATAGAAAACGAACAGCTCATTTATCAAATTAAATTTCAGTCGACAACATCCATCGGTTTCTTACTAAACATCAAATATATCCGACGATCCTGCATACTTATCTCTTTTGTTGACTGTACATTATCTACATCTTTCTTTGCATTAAAATTTTCTTCTTTTAAGTAACCTTCAAAATTGCTCACACGGACATGACGTATCGTGATTTTAGTTTGAATGAATCACAACGATATATTCAATCGAAATAACACACACACACACACATACATCCGGCACGCGATTTTAGTTTATTTGTTTTTATAGTCCGACACACGAGGGCAGCTAGTTGTGATTTCAATGCTAGACATAACTATCACTTGAAGTTGTGTGTGACTTTTTTACACTCTGTTTTTATGTCTCTCATCCAACACCTTTCGCAGGTCTGCTGGAAGATATTTCTAATATGCAGTACCTTTTTGCTCCTGTATCTTTGTGTATGTTCCTCTTACAAGTGTTTTGAGTGTAAATAAATTTCACTATCCCCTCTCTTCCACCTTCTTTCTATTCCATCGAACATCCTATAACCTGGGACTTGAAACGTTACTCAAAATAACGTTACGCGTAGTTCCAAAAACCGATAATTTGTACCGTTCCACTAGGATCGTAACAAAATTAATTCTTTGGCTATAACGATTCTGACAAACGGAACGAAATCACTAACAATATGATCAATATATTATCGTTATTAGTATAACGATATAAAAACGTTATTCATTTCGATACTCAACTTTGCTAGCTTCATGAAAATAAACGTTGACGAAAAAGTATAAAATAACGTTACAAATGAATCTGTAACGTTTCACCTTTAACGTTTATTACAAGCAGATAAGCTTAAGGTTACTGATACTTATAACGTTACTTATAATATTGTTCTACGAAAATGATATTCTATAACGTTTTTCGTTGTAACGTTATTGATATGTTTTTTATCTGGAATTTCTCAGTCGCTGCCCAGAGTCCAGATTTGCACCCGGTTGATGGCAATAGGCCCGCCCCATAGTACCTATAGTACATCGCTGCCTATCCCTTTGGGGCATACACGCGTGATGTAATGTAATTAAAAAAAAAAAAACAGTGGCACTCCGGGAGTGCCTACAGAATTGAAAACAAAACACAGAATACTTCATCACTCACTGACATATCGGATATACATTAAAACTGAGTACATCCCGAGGACAGCCGAACACATCCGAAGCGGGTATTTTTTTAATCGTCTTATAAACAAAACACGCGCGGTGTCGCTTACGGTATCAGTGGCGTGAGTTCAATGGTTTTTTCCCATCTCAAAAAAAAAAATTACGAACGCGACTAAAGAAGTTTTCACTTCAATAAAGGTTTATTGTACTCTTTCCCCAGTTATCAATGCGTGAAAGGCGGTCCAGACGCCAACAGAGAGAAGGTCAAAGAACAGTTCGCGTCCACCATCCGCTTCGTCGAGAACTACCTGTGTAACGTGGTCACCAAGACCTGGTACTTCAGTGACCATGACCAGAATAAGCTGACCTTTGAAGTCGTGAAGTTAGCAAGGGAGCTCATCTATTTTGGGTTTTATAGGTGAGTTAACTTATTTTTTAAATATAGAATAAAATCAGATATGAAATTATCTGGAAAAGGGCCGGAGTTACCAACATAGCTTGCAGAGTAAGCAAGTTGAAGTGACAGCGCGCTGGATATGTTTATCGAAGGCAGGTCGTTCAATGGGAACTATACTGATAGTACAGAAGAGATTATACAGATAGTACAGAAGGCAATCACATGTATGTACTTCACTTTTCATACCTACGCTCGGCGGACGCGCTAGGGTTGTCAACTTCGGCTTATGCACAAAAAACTATCGTGGTAGTGGCACTCGTATCTAGTTGTTTGATTTATTGTTGAGCTTATTATACAATATTAAAACAAAACAATAAACATAGTATTACAATACAAAAGTTTACAGAACGAAAACATATAAAATTTTACATTAAAGTGTATTTCAAATAAACTTGCGATAAATGTCATTCAACCACCCTGTACCAAAAAGTCCAAATAACTTACGATAGATATCGTTCGTCATACAAAACTGTCGCTAACATTGCATCGGTTGAGTTTCATAATACCAAACACGGAGTAAGTCAATGTTTTGATCGTGTTATCGACACTGCCCACACATATTTTTCGTATGGTTTGGAAATATTGAGATACATTAGTAGAAGAAGGTGAACAAACTTTATCGCAAGTTTATTTGAAATGAACTTTAGTCAATTTTCACTATCGAAAATCCCTAATAACTTCAAAACGGATTACCCTATTTACACAGTGTATTTTGCCCTATCCGTTTTAGACCTAAACCTATCAAATGACACTAATAACAATACAATATCTACACAAACAAAAATTCATGTTTTCAACTTACGTAATAGTTGGTGGCGTGAATTTACCTTACAAAAAAGTTACTTCGTTTATACTGATTTAAAATAGAAAACTATTATATAAATCGAGCTTAGATAGGCATTTTTTTGTTGCTCCATTTTTGCACTTCACAGACGCGTGTCTCAAACGGATGGAACGCGCGCTCGCACTACTCCCAACCCGTCCGAGATAACGTGTCCGTGAGCGGTGTCTATGTGTGCGTTGCTCGAGCGCACTTTGTATGTAGATTGTCTTCTGTACTATCTGTGTTTTGTGCTGCTACTTTCTAAATGCAGCTAACATTAAGCTTATGCTCTCTCTCTTTTCCTGTTTTTTATTGTCTCTATTGATTCCACCCTGTATTTTAATCACGCTATCTTCGGACTGCAATTATTGAAGTTTTTTAAGTACAGACGCCAGCACATCAAGCTACTACAAGCTGTCAAAGTTCTTTATTAGATTTTCAACTTTATTGCTAAATCATAAGGTTCAAAGTTTCAAAAATTGTCTGTGTGGTGCCGGACTTAAAGAATAGCACCACCCCATACTTCCCGTGGGTGTCGTAAAAGGCGACTAAGGGAGACCGGAGAATGGGCAGCAGCGTTCTCTATGCATTACACCATCATACCATACTGCGATCGCCAACCCGCCTGCCAAGCGTGGCGATTATGGCAAACCCCCCCCCAAAATTGGGGGAGGCCTATGTCCAGCAGTGGGCGTCTTTCGGCTGAAATGATGATGATGATGATGATGAAGGTTCAAAGTTGATTGGGAAAATTTGACAGTATCGGGTAGCTTGATGTGCTGGCGTCTGTACGTGCAGCGATCAGCAGGGCGATTCCCGTTATTAAAAACTTTCAAAATCTAATCGCAACCTCATCTCCGCGACAATCTATGTCAAAAACTGGTCAAAAATGTAGGGAAAATACATACACTCGAAAAACATAACCCTCCTTCTGGCGCAGTCGGGTAATTAGAGGTATTTTCGACAGATTGAGATTAGACAGAATATTCTTAAAATTACACGAATTGCCCCTCTGATTATCTTAAAATCAATCTTTATAATTATAAAGGCTAGCTTCGCCCCGCGGTTTCACCCGCGTAAATGTCGATCCCGTATGAATATCGGGATAAAAAGTAGCCTATATATTAATCCAGGGTGTCAGCTACCTCCATACAAAATTTTATCAAAACTGGTCCAGCCGTTTGAGCGTGAGGAAGTAACAAACATATAAACACACACACAAACTTTCGCCTTTATAATATTAGTGTGATATTATTATTCTCGTCACCAGCTTCAGCGACCTCCTACGGCTAACTAAGACATTACTGAGTATCCTGGACTGCGTCACCGCTATGGATCTACTCAACGAAACGAACGCGCTCTCTGGAGAGGTTGAATGTGAGTATAAAAAAATTTGGTGAAATTGTGGTATTTACGTTTCTACATCAAACGAATAGTTGCTGACAACTTTGTGATCATGATGCCCCTAACTTGTTTATCACTTTTGGAGTATGAAGGTCGAGGTTTGCATAGATTTCTACAAACTTTTTCTATTCTATTTTGCAAGCAGCTCAGGAAAAGGAGCAGATAAAACGAGAGAAACGTAAGTAACTCTAAAGGTACCATTTGGAACCGAGCTGCCAACTGCAACTGCCGATGGCATGTACAGCGACTGCATGCCGACACGAGCGACTGCACGAGCCAGACACGAGCGAGGCATGAGCCGCTGCACGTGCTGTCGGCAGTAGCAGTTGGCAGCTCGGTTCCAAATAGTGCCTTTAGGCCGTCATTGACTTACTTGCAACGTGTAAACAGTTCAGACAAGTATACTTCAGGAATTTAAATTGCAACTATGTAGGTTATCTCAGTCACGGTAATATTATCTATACTAGCAGCGCCCTGTCCTTTCCCAGGACTCACTATCTCTACTCTATACCAAATTTTATCTAAATCGGTTCAGCGGTTCAAGCGTGAAGTGGTAACAGACAGACAGACACACTTTCGCATTTATAATATTAGTATGGATTCTTAGTATGGATTAGTATGGATCTTCATACAAACGGTCGGAACGCGAGTCATACCTACGGGCATCGAGTTCGGTTTACACTCGGTAAACAAACAGTCTCGAATGCTCCGCTGTGACGAACGGACGCCGGACGGTGTGATGGTTTTGTAGGCAGTAAGCCTGCGATTAATATGGCAAAGAGCAATTATAGACTATATTGTGCTGTTTTTGGTTGCTTGAATTGGTCAATATTTTTTTTTTATTGAATCTACTAATCAAAAAACACAACATATATTTTTGCTGAACTCTTCCTATTTACATTCGCAACGAATTTCATTTTTTTAAATAAAAAATGTAATATTTACCTGTACAATCACAAAACTAGAAAGAAACTCCAAGTAGGTTGATGAAATTAAAATACTATAGGCGGGCAGCCCTATCTCGTATCTGACGTACCGCGCGGCTGTGGATAATTATTTCTAGAACAGGGCAGTTAGGGACCTAACTAAGGACTTGAACTCAAAAAGCAAGGGACTGTAATTTGAAAGAATATAATCCAAATAGGTACAATTAAATAGTGTCGATGTTAGTTAACGTATGGAGTGCGCGCGCGTGCCGTCGTCCGAGATCGGTAGCGAAGTCACAGATTACTAAATAGTTACTTCGTAACAGATACATCACTCCCATACAAAAGCGAAAATACCTACGCTATAATAGCCTACAAAATCTTACTAATAATACCAGCTGTTTGCAGCGAGAAGAAATGTACCTTAAGTTCACACACAGAGAGTTGAGATTGTTTTGCCCGCCGCGTAACCCACGTGCGAGCGCGTCATCGAGCGAATGTGCTAGGGTCGTACCTATGATGATATTGGTAATAAAACGAATGTTGTAGAAAAACAATTATTTTTTATTTGTTGATCAAATATGTTCTATTTTAATAAAATGATAGATGCATTTTTTTCCTTCCCTGAATTCCCGATTATTAAATTTTATTGTCGAAAATATCCGAAACCGCGTAAATAATTTTAATAAATAATCAAAAGGGAAACAGAAGCAAAGCGGAGGAAAATGAATTGTTTTTAAAATTTAAAAGACGGTACTGCAAGGCGGATCCATTACGACGTTGTCAAAATTATTTAAAAAAGCGTTTTCTAATTCTTCAATATAATTATTAAAAGTTTCTGGTGGGACTTTAAGCCCGCCATAAAAAGACGAATCCTTATTATAGGCTTTGAAATGAGTAAACAGTGCTATTTCGTCAAAATTAGGTTTCTCCTGTAACAAAGCATTGAAGCTAGTGCAGTTATGTTTTTTGCTACACTTATATAATAAATATCCTGATACATAAGTCAACGCTCTTTACTTTGACACTCATCCACTGCACAATAATTACGAGGTTTCGGCATTTTGATACTCAGCGCGGTAACCGTGACGTGCGAACGAGCGCAGGCGGCGTGCGGCAACCCACTGTCGGTTGTACCGACGGCGGTACGCGAAGCGGTAGGCATATAACGCGTGGCCTTGAGCGAGTGACGGACGCCTGGCGAAGTGGTCCAACCGCCCGCGTCCCGCACACCGCCTTCCGCTGTCTCCCGACAGCAGCCGAAAATTGCCGGAGGCGCCTGAACAGGGCAGAGTCACAATACTGTATAGATAATAAATTACCTTGGCTCAGTACTTATTCCTTAGCTGAAGTACATATTTGCAATTTTTTCAGGTCACTGGGGTCGTATAATGACGCAGTTGAACCATCATTGTTGCAGTGCAAGAAAGAGCTATACAAGACGTATAGTTATCTTTTGTAACGGAACTGTGATGGCTTTTACACTTCATAATACGGCACCAGAATTGCTTTTTAGGGTTCCGTACCCAAAGGGTAAAATCGGGATCCTATCACTAAAACTTCGCTGCCTGTCCTTCCGTCCGACTGTCTGTTACCAGGCTGTATCTCAAGAACCGCGATAGGTAGACAGTTGAAATTTTCATAAATTATGTATTTTTATTGCCGCTACAAAAACAAATACGAAAAACAAAATAAAATGAATATTTAAGGGGGGTTCGCATACAACAAACGTGTTTTTTTCGGCGTTTTTGCCTTGTGGTACGGAACCCTTCGCGTGCGAGTCCGACTCGCACTTGGCCAGTTTTTTGTATTGCTGGGATGGCAGTTCACTTCAACCACCCTTCACCTAAGTTTTGACAGTGAGATTTTTACAGAATAGCACTGTTGTAACATATTATTATAATATTTTCTTTTGAATCTTTCAGCTGAAGGTGGTGTGTTGCGCAGTATCGGTGACATGGGCGCTCTGATGACTTCAGTAACACTCGGTTCAGTCCCCAGAAATGTAAGTTGGAATGCATTTCGGTTAAGCGTTAAAACTGAACTTTAAAGGCTTGATACAGTCTCCTAACACTAGGTTTTTTAATGCAACTTAAGAGCGTTTACGCCGTATGTGATTTCATACAAACTTTCAAGCCCTTGTTTTTCGAAATTAATAAACCGATTTTAATGAAACTTCGTACGCATAAGCAGGATACAAAGGTCTAAAAAGTTAGTAGAGAACAATTTCGAAATGAAAAAAAGATAATTGAAAATATCTGTTTCTATGGAAAGTTTAAAATCGGTCTAATTTAGCTGTAACACTATTTTTGGAAAATGTTCTGTACTAACTTTTTAGACCTTTGTACCCTGCTTATGCATAAGAAGTTTCATTAAAATCGGTTCATTCACTTCGGAAAACAAGGGCTTGAAAGTTTGTATGAAATGCCGTTCGGCGTAAACGCTCTTAAATGTGGGGAGAACTCGTCCCAGTCTTTGAAAAATAAAACTATGACAGTTGCTTAAATAAGTACAAGTACTTACTGTATATGGCAAAGAGCAATTATACACTATATTGTGCTGTTATGACAGTTGTAGGGTAGTGAGAACCCCAAAAGCCTCTATTTAGTTAAATAAGTGTGGAGTTCGGATGACAGTTGCTCTGTCACATAGCATAATTAGCTTATATAACATTCCCACTACTGGAGGCCTCCTCTCTTCGAGAGGGAATGGGCTGTGATCTACCATGCGGGCCCAGTGCGGGTTGGTAAATGTCACATGTCTTCAAATGTTTGGTTCTAAGACATGCCGGTTTCCTCAACGATGTTTTCCTTCACCGTTTTGAGAGCCCTACAAGACGTAAGTCGGGGCTATTACCACTGGGCGTCCACTTCTTCTTGTCCCCTTATACTAGTACCCAATCATAACATGCATCGTGGATAATGGTGAAGAGACGGATGAAACGACATTGATTTTTCTGCTGTCATTTTACACATCCTCGAAAACGGACCATCCGGTCGATTCTGTAAAAAGCTCACCGTGAAAACTTAGGTGAAGTGAGTTTGTTTTTGCTAGGAATTGATACTATTGACAGCACACTCCACGCTCACTTTACCTAAGTTTTCACGGTGAGATTTTTACAGAATAGCACCGAAGTATGCTGTACTACCTTTCACCATTGTCCAGGCAACTGGCGGCACGTCCACTGCGAGCGCCAGCGCGGCGGGAGGGCTACAGCGCAGCCCGTCCGCGCTACTGCTGGCGAGAGAACATCCACTCGTCATGGACACCAAGCTCAAGATCATTGAGATACTTCAGGTGAGAGAAATCGATCATCATCATCATCATTTCGGCCGAAAGACGTCCACTGCTGGACATAGGCCTCCCTCAAGGGGGGGTTGCCATAGCTGCCCATTCTCCGGCCCTTAGTCTGACGGGGGTCCCCCGACCGCACACGTTTTTCACTCTCACACAATATTTTTTACCTTAATAGAAGGTAGTCGTAAAGAGCCTGAAGTTTTGAGTTGAGTTGACTTTAAACGAGACTGACCTCTGAGTTTGTTTTGGCCTTTCTTCTCAGAGTAGTCAGATAGGAAACGCCGACCTCATTTTTTTTTAAATATGATTGACGAGTAAAAGTGTTTAGTGCAAACCTACACAGAAATAAAATCATTTATCAAAGTAGATGCTTGTGCCAACTGTAAGAAACCTTACAAATATTGAAATTGTCCTTTGTATCATATTATAATCACCACCGCATCTCCAGTTCATCTTAGACGTGCGACTGGACTACCGCATCAGCTGTCTGCTGTCTATCTTCAAGAAGGAGTTCGAGCAAGCAGGCGACCGTTCTGCCGACACCATCGGAAGGGCAGATGTGGAAGCCATCGGGCTACAGGCTGAGGGGATCTTTAGCTGTCGGTGAGTAGAGGGGGGATAAAATGAGGGGGGTTTTAGTAGTAACGGTTGATACACCAAACAAAAGGTTCTTGAAATTCAGGGCATTTTAAAATACAGTGCTGTTTTGGTAAAGTAACACGATTAAATGCAAAGAATATTACTCTTTTTTTTTTTGTTAAATATTAGAAAAGTCTTATTCAACATTGACATTATCATCATCATCTAGGGTGCTACAAGGATCTTTTGGCGCCTGAATGACAGGGCTGTTCGTGCAGTTGTTTTGTGTAAAGTATTGAAAAACAAGATGGCGCCGTTAGTTCCGATTTTAGCCACGCGCCAAAAGAACCTTGTAGCGTTGTAAGTAGCATTTTGAAAGTTTGTAAGCTATTTTGTTTGATTTATTGATCGTGGATTGATAGAGAAATTAATTTCTTTATAAGGTTCTAATTAACGATAGTAGTAGTACTTGTGATAGACAATTTAATTTGTTTTCTTATATAATAATAAATTATAAAGTGATAAATTTTTACTATCATATTTCAGTCTTTAGATTTCCTAAATAAAAATCATTTTAATATAACTTTTTCTTACATTCTCACTTCATACTTAAACTTAAAACTTCTCTTTCGTAAAATAAATGTATTGATGTCTAATATGTTCATATATCTCTGTAGTAAATGTACAAACTGTAAAAAAAAAACATATATTTTCAGATCATTATTTGTAAACTTTTCTTGTAAAATCAATTTCTATGTTTAACTGTAAAGAAAAACTAAGTTTCAACGTATCTAGAATATACTGAATCGCCTCATTCGTTAGCTTGCTTACCCATATAGCAAGGGAAGTGTAAGGAAGTGTCAAAGCTGTCATTTATCCTGTACGAAAAAGGGATGGCGCTATACATCTCGTACAGCCACGTCTCTTTCTTGCACTGGCTAAATGGCCCCAGTATGCTGCCTAAATATAAATATCGCGGTTTCAACTGTTTTTCCTTCCTTAGATTCATTGAAACTTAAGTAGCAACTTCAAATATTTCAATCTTCAATTAAATGTTTATGTCATTTGTAGAAGAATCTCCATTATCTATGACTGGTAATCACTATCAGTGACTAACGCATGCTGACTGGTGACGGGGCATTAAACTTCTATGGTCATTACATATAGACACATTTTGTCTATAGTTATTTACAGTATGTTTTAGTTTTTGGATCATTTGCATGAAAAAATAATCTTTTTTGAAAACTTTACTCTAAAAAATGGCAACTACTCGTAATATTAGTTTCTACTTAAAATGTACATATATGTCGGCGTAAGATTGTGAACACCGTTGGTTTATAATCTAGCTCGCGACATTGTAACCTATCGATAAATTGTGAACTGTGTAATATACTGCTTACAATATAACGTATTAATTTCCGGGAATTTATAATCTATCCATGTCAAACCGTCAAATGAGAGGTTTTCTCTTTGAGTATTAAAAAAAAACATAGTTTCCAAGAACTCTGTAGATGGCGTTAACTGACGACGTTACTAGGTGCCAAAGCCAAAATGTTCGGAAAAAAAAACATTGCGTCACGTCACATATGTTCGTTGACTGACACTTTCGTTTGCTTTCGTTTTACGATCTCAAAATTACATCCAAGTGAAATAATCAAAAAATGATGTGACGTTCCGTTCCTTGCAGTAACTTACCAAGTTCAGCGCCATCTATCCAGCGACTAGGGAAGAGTTAAAAAAGAAAATCCCTCATTGTGAACGAACCTGCATTTACCGACAGGGTTCAGAATCTGTCCGATTTTATCACCGGTAAAATTGTGAACCGTCCCTGATTTGTCTGTCTTGGGGGTAGCGGAATTGGTTGCAGTACCTAATTAAGCCAAGACACCCCAACCAAATAGGTTAGGTTAGAACAGCATGTCAATTCTGTAAAAATCTCACCGTGAAAACTTGCGTGGAGTGAGCTGTCAGTGTCATCCTACTGGTGCTAGGGATTGACCAAGCAAACACTGCTGCCGATCATATATGATCATAATCGAGACTTTAGTAATAATTTTTATACTAATTCTAATGATCTACATGGTCTTCATATAACCTGACCAAGATTATGTCTGGACTTTAAAAGAGACTGTGACCTCTGAGTTTGTTTCCGCCTTTCTTCTCAAAGTAGTCAGATAGGAAACGCCGACCTCATCTAGTTAAATAAAAATATGATTGACGTCAGGGGCGTGCCTTTCACTAAAGCCAAAAAGCCCGGCTTTCAATCAAACGTGAGCCTAACAATAAAAAATAAAAACTACACAAGTAAACTTGTAAACGTGTCGCAAGAATTGATCAGAATAATTAAAAAGTAAACTCCGCGCATCCCGGCCGTCGCGTCGGCAGCCGCTATAATATGTACGATGCATGGTTGCCAGATTTACATTCTCAAAGAATAATATTTCAATTCCGCGCAATTTTCATCACGCTTTGCCAAACATCTCCGATGCCGCTTCGCGAAAACGCAAAACCAAAAATCGTCCCGTCTCGCTCGCACCTGCTGGCTTTCAAATTTGGCTTCTAATTTCGGACGATTTGTATAGAAATTGTTCACGTTGTTGATAACATTACTATGTACTCATTTCGCAAATTGTACTGATTTATAAGCCTGGCTTCTGATTTTTTATGAATGGAACGTGTAACGAAGCGTGTGTGTGTGTGTGTGTAAATAGTAAGCAGTATAATGATGATGCAATTTCAAAATTTCAAATAGTTTGAATTTGTTTTGAGCGGTTACTGGTGCATTTTTTTACTTTGATTTTTTTTTTCATACCTATACTCTAAGTTATGTGTTGTGATTAGTTTTTGCGGTGATTACCTTTATTTTAAAGTGAGTAAAAAGTTTCTTATCATTAAAATGAATTCGGAAACGTATGCAATTGTTCCTTGTGATGGATTAAAGTGTGTGCAATCGTTACTCGGAAAGGTAAATACCTACTTTGAGTTTTACAGACAAATATAAAATCTAAATCACGTAATAGGTAGGCATTTTAGTCGATCAGCAGATCGCTCATTGGATTGCAGTCTGCTCTCATACATTGAGGTATAAAGTACTTACGTAAGTACTTATATCTCAATGCTCTCATATCAACAAATTATTCTGTTGTTGTTGCAAATTTTTCTCAAAAGAAAATACCGCTAGGAATTCATCAGGTTACGATGATTTGAATAACTTCGCTGGTGTCAGTAAAATACATCAGAATTCTCAAAAGCACATGAATGCTGTCATTTCATTCTGTAGTTTTGGTAAAACACGAATCGAAACTTCTATAACTCGTCAATTAAGTGAAGACATTTCCAAATACAATACGCGCGTCGATCACAATCGCGCTGTTTTTCAAAAGTTGATGTTGTGTGTCATTTAGCACAACAAGAACTTCCTTTCCGAGGTCACGGTGTCATCTTTTTGTTGTAAAGAAGCGAAGAATGAAGAGCTATGGCTGTTCACATTGTGAGTAATTCCAATTATAAATATTATCAATCGTAAACAATTGTGTAGTTAGAAATCAATCAATTATTTGTGCGCCATCTAGTGGCCTCTCGGCCAGATTGTAATATTTTGCAAAAGCGACTGTTATGGGGTTGGAGGCGAGTGAAATATGAACTTACTCGAAGCTCTGTTATGCCAATAATGTTAATAGATGGCTCTTATACGTCTTATCATATTTTACGCGAAACTGATAACTCGAAAATGAAAAGTTACGATCTTTTAAAGGATTAATAAACTCTTAGTATTTAATTTATGAAAGAAAAAAATAGTGCTATTAAAAAACATTCATTTTAATAGATGTTAGCAAAAACCTACAATATGAAATACAAATATTAGTAAGTACTAAAGCAACTCAGTCGGTAGGCACAACTTTGACAGACGATACGGTAGGTTTTTTTTAAGTATGTTGGCTTGCCCTAAGTTTGACCCCTAGGCACGCCACTGATTGACGTGTAAAAGTGTTTGTGCAAACCTACATACAAAAATAAAATCATTTATCATAATTAATGAATCTTATTTTTATTTTAAAGTTTCCTGTGTTGTCATCATGGATTAACAGACGCAACTCACATCTCTTTCCATCACTTTCACACATCTATATGTAATGACCATATCTAATAAAATTGTTTGTCATTAAACTATTCTAGGTCTGGGATAAAATGACATGTAACGGTACTAATGTGAAATGTTTTTCAGAGCGATACAGACTGTGCCTGACAGCTGTCTTCCAAAAAATGTAGATTTGTTAGTATGACATAGTATATGCATGGAATGATTAATTTAGCATGCGGTTGTGGATTGATACTAACCAGCTTTGTAACTCGGCCTTTTCTCCTTTGAACGCTTTAGGATGTTTTAATAATAATAATAATAAACCATTTATTATCAGGTTACAAAAAACCAATGAATCATACCTTAAACCTAAGTATACATTATAATATTTGTTAGTAAATAAAACTTAATAACTATGTTAGTATCACTTAGTTGCACTAAGTCTTTGTGCGTTCTGGTGGCACTTGTCCGCGAAAGCGGCGGAATACCACATCCTGCGGCCAAAAGCTTTCTTCCATCACCAGGTGCAGGTAGCATGTTGGTATGCGCACCACGAACGCCTTGAAGTTGACGTTGCGGTGCGACTCCAGTAACTGCACCCTCGGTGTGTACCTCGTCTTCCATCCAATGCCATCCTGATTCCCGTGCAAGAGAGATACGCTTTACATGAGCTATGGCACCATCCCTTTTTCGGACTGGAATCATAATGCCATTAATATATAATAACTAGCTACGCCCCGCGGTTTCACCCGCATAAGTCCCGATCCCGTGGGAATATCGGGATAAAAAGTATGTTTCTAATATAATTCAATCAAGATCCGCAAGACACGTAGCGCCATCTGTTGTCATAATAACGTTACTGTTGTTTTCCTCGGGAATAGCACTTTTTCGGGATGAAAGGTACCCATGTCCGTTTCTGTACACCTGACAACGTATATGCAAAATTTCAGGATGGATCGGTTCAGTGGTTTAGGCGTGAAAAGGTAACAAACAAACAAACTTACTTCCGCATTTACAATATTAGTTAGTATACAGCCCCAGACAGACTTGTTCAGACTTTTTGTAAAAGTCTGTAGATCTGTGTGCGTGCAATATTAAATAAAATGAATACAGTGGAGTGCATCATGGTTCGTATGTCCCAGTAACCTGCTACCTCTTTTGCACACACTCAAAGCCGACTTAGGCCCTTTGAACACGGCACGGTATCGCGCATAAACCGCGTCGGCGTCGTATAAGCTGAGCCGTAGAAAAACGTGTCCATCAACAAGCTTCCATAGTGAACCATACACAAACTAAACTAAATTTAAGTTCATGCATCTTTTTCTTTCTATTTCATTAAGAAAAGGACACAAGATAAATATTAGTTTAGTCCTGCCAAATTAAGATACTCCATAGACAACTTTAGACGAGATTAAAAAATTTGAAAAATACATCAATTTACGTCAGGCGCTGACTATTTTGACAGGACTAAACTAATATTTATCTTCTGTCCTTTTCTTAATAAAATAGAAAGAAAAAGATGCCTGAACTTAAATTTAGTTAAGTTTGTGGACAACAGAATCGGCGCCACTGACGATCATGCCTATACACGGCGAATATGCCGTGGTTTTAAACGGCAAGAAAAACGTGTATGTACAAAGGCCCTAAGGCTGCGGTCTATCTGACTATACGCTGACCGCGACCGACCGATGTCGTGTAGCCGCCCGTCACCGACGATGGCCGAATGCTATGTTCGTAAATACACGGGTGCGGTCTCGCTCGCACACCGCTCGCTACGTCCAGTTACAACGGCGGCAACGAACGTTTTGGCAACTTTGGTCATGTCGTTGGTCCGTCGTAAATTCGTGACGTCACAGCACGCTGTAGGTATGTATGGCCTCTTTTTTAATATCGACGCCGTTCAAAGGACGAAAAGATCGAGTTATTGCAAGAAACTCCAAAATAATAATAACCTCGCATGTCATGCTAATCTTGTGAACATGATTTACAGAATTTGTAAACTAACCTTTAACCTTAACCCTTTGTTTTAGAAGTATTGTGAACCTTAGAATTAGTCGTGTATTTGTTAGGAGTAGAACCTAAAAGTAAAATGTTGGAATATATTTCGGCATATATTGTCATGTAAAAACTACTGAGCATATTATGTTTTGAAATATTGTGTCGACACATGTAATTCCACATTGGCAAAAACATAATTTGCCCTAAAGTCCACGTCACGAGAAACTATAAATTTTGTATACACAGATTCAGGGGTTCGCAAACTTTGGACCAAATGAAGAAAAATAACAGTTTTACTATTATTTTTATATAGGGATATAATTATGTTAACACACATCTTCACATTACTGTCTTCAGACGATTACGAGTCTTCTGCAGCATTGACAGCGTCAGCGTGAGATTACTTCAAAATGGCGGCCCAAATGTTTACGTTCCATGAGTCAAACTCGTTCCAGTACCACTAAACATTAGACGACAACGCTTTATATCGCTAAAATATAACCCGACCAAGCGAAATTGCTCGTTAGTTTCGTATTACACGTATGTTACTTTGAGTTGATTGAATTTGACATAACTTAGTAGAAGTTCTTTATTTACAAAATGTGTAGCTTCTCGTGACGGGGACTTTAATTCAGGCGTAGCTTAGTGTGCAGATTCCAGCCTCCACACAGTCGTTTAGTCATGAAAAAAAGTCAGAAAATGCATGAAGACCTTTAACCATTTAGGGAGCACAAAGGTCCGGCTAGGCTAAGAAAGGCTTCAAAGAACAGTAATGCTATTCTGTAAAAATCTCACCGTGAAAACTTAAGTGAATTGAGCTTATAGTGAGCTGTCAATTGTGTCAATCACTAGCATCAGGTGGAACGGTTACACCCACTTTTTATTTCGGGCTTGTCCGACTAGTTTCGAACTTGAACGAAGTAACTCATGAGCTTGAGCGTCAACAATAGAAAACTTATATCACGAAAGTTAAAGAACCGTATAAAAATTACAGAAGTTTTTTATGTTAAGTACCATTTTCCTTTTGATGTTTAGTTTTAGGAATGTTTTGTGCCCCATGAATTTAAAGGTGCATGTGAGAATATTGCTACTAACCATGTTGCTTCTGGGGTTCAAAGGATTTTCTAATACCCCGGCTTCTGTCAGTACTATGGCTTCTGCGCAGGAGTTGAATTTGTGACGAATTTTGTGAATTTTGGGTTTTGGATGATATTTATTTATTTTTATTACCAGTTACTAATACAATATTAATTTCGGGTTGTGGATTATTTAATTAATATTAATATAATTTTTCGACTATTTAAGATAACGTACTTTCCGATATGTTTGGGCACTTAGCCGCGAGAAAATCCAATCGCATTATTTTCCTAAACATTTCTAAAATATTTATTGATAAAAAGGTTTTGAACATCTTGCTACATAATTTTGTTATTCAAATTGTCCCGTTCTTTTATATAAGACTAAACCTTATTTAAACAAATATGGCCTCGCCCGCGAAATATACAGGATGTTTGGAAGCTGAGTGCAAAGCTTTAAGGGAGTGATAGTTAACAACATATACAGCATTTTAAGCCTTGTATGTCTTATTTTTAACTGCAATCTTTTAGTCAAAAATAATATACCAACTTTAACTGCGAATAAAATAAAAAAATAAACATACTTCGTATAGGACATCGTCGTTTCCGCCGATAGACGTCCACTGCTGGACATAGGCCTCCCCCAATTTTGGGGGGGGTTTGCCATAATCGCCACGCTTGGCAGGCGGGTTGGCGATCGCAGTATGGTATGATGGTGGAATAAATAGAGAACGCTGCTGCCCATTCTCCGGTAAGATCCTTAGTCGCCTTTTACGACACCCACGGGAAGTAAGGGGTGGTGCAATTCTTTAAGTCCGGCACCACACAGACAATGTAAACAATGTAAATGACAATGTAAACAACACAGGTATAGGACATGTATGGCTCAAAATGCTCTAAATAGTGTCAACTATCGCCCGCGTCCAGCTTCCAAACACTATATATATTTTTTCTTACTATTTCGAAATCCCTAAGAATGTATTACCAATCCGTGATTTCAACCTTGTCCAAATGACCATATATTTATTTAAACTTATATATCTATGTTTTCTTAATATGCGTCCATTTTGGCGGTGTCAGTCAAGTTCTGCTTAAAACCTTCGCTTCGTCTATAGCACGGTCGCAATACCCGAAGACATTCGTTCACTGATCTATCACTACTTATATCTGTCGCTCGCTCACAATTATATTGCCATCTCGCTCACAAAGCGATCAGCAAGCGAGACGACACTATTTTCACGAGCGAGATAAATAGTGATAGTTCAGTGCACAAAACTCTTCGTGATTTGTTGTCGTGTTTTACCGAACATCAAAATCCACCCACTGCCTTTATTCTATCAACCTTCAACCAACTCAGGGATGGACTGGACCTGGACGAATGTGGAGGCCGCATGGTGCTCCGAGTCCTGCTACAGCTGTGCTCACAAGGAGCTTCTGCAGCTCTTGTGTCCGGGGCCTTGGCGTTGCTGTTCAGGCATTTCAGTCAGAGGCAGGAGGTCCTGGCTGCTTTTAAGCAGGTTTGTGCATTTTTCTTCTTAGCTCAAAATTTAAGTAATAATAATAATAACTTTACTTTAGTCTTACCAAGGGGTATCGTATTACCCAGTAACTGGGTTGTGGAGGTCAGGTAGGCAGTCGCTCCATGTAAAATACTGGTATTCAGCTGCATCCCGTTAGACTGGAAGCCGACCCCAACATAGTTGGGAAAAGGCTAGGCAGATGATGAATAATAATAACTTTATATATTTGCATCATAAAAGTACCTACAGCCTGCAGTTAATTACAATAATGTTATTACATTTTTCACGTTTCTAACGTCATACAAATGTTGTTCGTTAAGTATTTACGTCACATATTCGTCGATATTTCATTATGAAAAGGACAGAAGATAAATGTTAGTTTAGTCCTGTCAAATTAGTCAGCGCCTGACGTAAATTGGCATATTTTTACCCGACTGCGTCAGAAGGAGGGTTATGTTTTTCGAGTGTATGTATGTATACTTCATTGGCACGCTCTGTAGTCTAAACGGCTTGATCGATTTCAGCTTGAGAGGTGCCGTTAGATTCGTCTTAATTGTGAGAGTGACACTGGGTATAAAAAAATTAAAATGGCCAATTTTTGGCGCAATATGTCTCCAAAAAAAATTTTTTTTTTCTCGAAACCTATCGAGTGAGGTATCAAAACAAAGGTTTTTAAAAGGTGATTACAAAAATATATGTAACTTATATGGTTAAAAGTAATTCGAAGTGACAAATAGTAAAAAACGTACCAAGAACTAAATCGTTTGCGAAATCTTTCACATTTGTAAACTAAAAAGCTGGAAATAAAAAAAGTAATTTAAAAAATAAAAAAACCCGACTGCGAAACTGAAAAGCTACAAACAAGCCCATTTTAAATTAAATAGAAGTTGGAAGCAGGCCGGGACCCATTTGAATTTGAAAATATAATAAAAATGGTATGGGTCCCGCCTGCTTCCAACTTTTATTTAATTTAAAATGGGCTTGTTTGTAGCTTTTCAGTTTCGCAGTCGAGTTTTTTTATTTTTTAAATTTATTTTTATTTTTAATAGCCAATTCTTTAATCTCGTCTAAAGTTTCTATGGAGTATTTTAATTTGACAGGACTAAACTAATATTTATCTTCTGTCCTTTTCTTAATGAAATAGAAAGAAAAAGATGCATGAACTTAAATTTAGTTTAGCTTGTGAACAACAGAAGCGGCACCATTGTTATTTAGGTTGTAGCATTCGATTCACACTGTCCGCGTCGAAACTATCACGGTAGGACCGTCTTCCTCTTACACAGTTAACCAGTTCTAAATACAAATAGTATTCCACTATTAGTTACGTGGCATTGACATGTTTAGTGAATAGCACGATTGTGTTCGGCAATCAGACACAGACAAGTGGATACCTACCGCGAATTGGTAAGCGTAGAGTTGAACGTACACACAAATCAATCATTCAATCAGACTCCACGATATAACTCCAATAATTGAGACTGCCTTTATGCAGTACTAGCTGCGCCCCGCGGTTTCACCCGCGTAAGTGTCGATCCCGTGGGAATATCGGGATAAAAAGTAGCCTATATGTTAATCCAGGGTGTTAGCTACATCCATACAAAATTTTATCAAAATTGGTCCAGCCGTTTGAGCGTGAAGAAGTAACAAACATATAAACACACACACACACACTCACAAACTTTCGCCTTTATAATATTAGTGTGATGAGATTTTTTCAGTAAATTAAAAAATTTTGTACAGACGTCAGCACATCAAGCTACTCGAAACTGTAAAATTTTCCCAATCTACTTTGAACCTTAATACCTTAGCGATAAAGCATTTTTGTAAGCATACAAAATTTTATCAAAATTGGTCCAGCCGTTTGAGCGTGAAGAAGTATCAAACATATAAACACACACACACACACACACACACTCACAAACTTTTGCCTTTATAATATTAGTGTGATGTGATTTTTTCAGTAAATTAAAAAAATGTTGTACAGACGTCAGCACATCAAGCTACTCGAAACTGTCAAATTTTCCCAATCTACTTTGAACCTTAATACCTTAGCGATAAAGCATTTTTTAAGTAAGTTTGCATAAAGTTTTAGTAAATAAAATATTCCAAAACCAAGTTTTTAAACCATTATTTCATTTTTTCCACCACCAGGTTCAACTCCTAGTGTCAGACGCGGACGTGGAGTCCTACAAGCAGATCAAGGCAGACCTGGACCTGTTGCGACAGAGCGTCGAGAAGTCTGAGCTCTGGGTCTTCAACAAAGGACGCGCTGTGCTTATTGACGAGCATATAAGTGAGTTATGATCATCATCCTGAAAGAAGAAGACCTAAATATACCTTTTTTTGTTGTCGGGGGGAAACCTTCAAAAGGCACTCGACCTCCTGTGAGGGAGGTCGGGGAGTGTGGGATTTTTACCTCACTAAAACCACCCCGGTGATCACCATCAGCACATGGGGTCCTCCCGGTTCCTCTTAAAAGACCAATTCCGTAACCCCCCCGTGCAACGCCTGTAAGGCACGTCTCTTGGGACACTAAAAGGGCCTCCCTGAGCCTCGCTATGTACGGCAGCACGTGACCACTGTGCCACCGTCTTCCCTGGGGTCACTTGGTGGGCGGACAGAGTCCTCACTCTGTGCGGCCCCAAAGGTTCACCTACCTCGTTTGGTAAGCGGGTTTCGGCGTGTTAGGTGTTAAGGCAGTTGCCACCCCGACGCCTCCTTCTCCGAGCAGGATCAGTCCTCTCCCGATCCCGCTCGGCAACCTTCTTCTTGACCTAAATATACCTAGGTCTTCTACTAAACGTAACGAACACCGCTTAAATGAACAATTTGCAATACTTCTGGCTAGTTCTAGGCTCAACTTATTCTACTCCGCCGCATTCCTTGCTGACTGGTTTATCTTGTCATCAGTAGGTAAGTCTTGATAAACATTGTGCTAACGCGAGAGAAACTTGGAATGTTTATTTTAAACAAACGGAAAAATCTAATGCCAGTTTTGGCTATAATTACGTACCTGTGCATGTACAATCCGGAGCATTAGTATGTATACACTTGGCTTTATTCAAAGACGATTTTCTCCTTTAGTTTTGAATGCAATTTTATGTTATTACGAACAAAGTATTTTCGAACCCATAGGTTTGTGTAAAGTCTCGTATTTCAACGTTGCATTCGTTATTTCACGAAAAAATCGACATTGAAAGTTGCCAAGTGTTGACATATTAGTGCTCGTGACTGTACACAACCATTTGCCATTCGAATTGCAACTGCAAAATATTTACTAAAGGCCAATTAGGACTCTTCCTAAGGACGTCTAATGTTAGGAAAACCTAAATTGCATCGCACAATAGACTTAAGGATGATTTCCATCAAACGGCTCCCATCGGATCGGAACAGATTTTACATATTAACCTTTTAACCGCTTGTGTCGCATTTATGCGTCATATATTTCCGTGCCCCTACCGCTCGTGTCGTATTTCTGCGACAGAGAACATGCATGATTTTTTCGTTCTATTCAACGATTGCTCCTCCTTATTTATTGTAGGTATTATTTTATCGATTTAGGTATTCAGCTGCATCCGGTTTGACTGGAAGCCGACCCCAACATAGTTGGGAAAAGGCTAGGCAGATGATGATGATTATTTTATCGATTTGTAGCCGCGCGCTAGGGGCACGGCAATTGATATTTGTAGCCGCGCGCTAGGGGCACGGCAATTGATATTTGTAGCCGCGCGCTAGGGGCACGGCAATTGATATTTGTAGCCGCGCGCTAGGGGCACGGCAATTGATATTTGTAGCCGCGCGCTAGGGGCACGGCAATTGATATTTGTAGCCGCGCGCTAGGGGCACGGCAATTGATATTTGTAGCCGCGCGCTAGGGGCACGGCAATTGATATTTGTAGCCGCGCGCTAGGGGCACGGCAATTGATATTTGTAGCCGCGCGCTAGGGGCACGGCAATTGATATTTAGCCAAGCGCTTAAAAGGTTAAATCGTGTACACAGTATTGAGAGTCTGTATTACCAAGCCGCGCACAGCAGCTTGACCGCGGCCCCGTGGGCGTATGCCCGAAAGTATGCTGCGGCGCGCGATCGGCTCCATTCGTTTGTCGTCGTATCCGATCGAATCCTTTCGGCTGTCGTCCAAATTTTTCTTTTCCTCTTCTGCATATTATGATTATTTTCTTCTTCTAATGCAATAGCCAACAAATACAACGTTAATTTCAACCATTTAAAAATTAGAACACGTCAGCACGATAGGAATGAAACAGGCGCAGAAACGGATACGTTCGCAAGCGACATACGGAGCCGATCGTATGCGTCGACATGCTACCGGACGCGATCGGCTGTCGCAGCATCTGTTCCTATCCTTTCCGATCCGCGAGCCGTTTGGTGGAAATCATCCTTTATACCACGTAGAGTGCCTTTTAATAACGTCAATGAAAGTATATTATAGTTCGGGGGGTGTAAGATTTACGCGCGATTTACACGCGAAATTACGGCTCATTCATGTTATGTTTTTTTTTTTGGCTCATTCATGTTATGTTTTATTTTTTTTTTTATATCCGAGTTCTGAACGAGGCACTTTATTATTAGATTTCAAATGAAACTGAAACTGTATCCATCAGGTGTAACAGGTACAGTGGGTCCGGGCGGCGCGGTATTGGAACGCAACGCGTCACTGGATAATGTTCTAGACACGTCCAGAACGGCCAAGCACGACCACAACGAATATAAGAAGATTAAAGAGGTAAGCCACTTTTACACACTATAATATTCATATTATCTACTACTGTCCCACTGCTGGGCAAAGGCCTCAGCGGGATTGTCCGAAAGGGTTACCGCTGGCCCGGATCATAAAGGGCTAAGGAAGGAACACGGGTGGGTTTTAGTCAGTAAGAGTCTGACACTCCCGCTCCACCCAGAGCGGGAGGAGTCATTTGATGATTTCGCATGCGCAAAAAAAAAAAGAGGCCTCTCTCTCTCTCTTTTCCACACAATTCTGTCTTTTGCGAGTGCCGGCCAGTCCTTACGGTAGGAGTCAAGCTCGTCCCGCCATCTTCGTCTTGGCCTGCCACGATAGCGTCGTGCGTTTAGTGGGACCCAATCGGTGGTTCTCTTAGCCCAATATAATAATATAATATTATGCTATGCGTTAAATAGCATAATATTAGCTTAACTTGCTTAGCTTAGCTTAACCTGATCGATCGACCGCACGGGTCGATCGATCAGGTTAAGCTAAGCTTGCGTGGTTGGTCCGTGGATGGGTGACCATCTTTTCATACCAAGACCCCTCCGTGTCTCGGAAAGCACGTTAAGCCGTTGGTCCCGGCTGTCATTCGTCGATCTTTGACAGTCGTTACGGGTCGTCAGAAGTCCGAAAGTCTGACAATCAGTCTAAAGGGGTATCGTATTACCCAGTAACTTGGTTGTGGAGGTCAGATAGGCAGTCGCTCCATGTAAAATACTGGTATTCAGCTGCATCCGGTTAGACTGGAAGCCGACCACAACATAGTTGGGAAAAGGCTAGGCAGATGATGATGACTATGCGTTAAATGCGAAATCGGGTTATAATCTATTTATATTGTGAAGTTCTAGCTGTACAATTATCATCAGTATAATCACGGAACATAATAGTACAAGTACAGAAGATTCACTCCACAAAATCATTTAAATAAATTGCGACTCTTGCTACGACACAATAAAGTGCATTTTTAGGGTTCCGTACCCAAAGGGTAAAAACGGGACCCTATTACTAAGACTCCACTGTCCTTCGGCGGTTCCTGGTGACAGACAGACGTCTGTCACCAGGCTGTATCTCATGAACCGTGATAGCTAGACATTTGAAATTTTCATACGATAACAGCACATACTAAAACACAAAGTTATAAGCTTGTTAAGTTACCTGTTTGTCCGTACAAAAACATGCTCACCCGCGCCGCTCGCGCCCGCCGTCTTGCGCTCATTGATAATAGTACCTAGGTACCTAACCGTTCGGCGCGGAGATTGGATAACCTACTTAGTGTCGCTCGGTGTCCAACTTTTAACCTTATTTAAATATTTTGGGACAAAATATAACATGGGGTAAAAATTATTGGAATCGATTCAGTTACTTATTCTGAACACCCTATATTCAGGTTTCGCATAATTATACTAAAAATAACGTTGTAGATTTCGAGGCGACAGCAAAGTATGTATAATCAAAAATAAGATCTTTCCTTCTATCTTCTAATATGCCATGTTTCTATAAAAACCCGGCATTTCCACAGATTCTACAGCGCATGATAAGATACTGCACACACGGCAACAGCGGCTCGGGTGAGAGTGGCCGGCCGCGCAGACACGAACAACGACTGCTCAGGAACATCGGAGTGCACAATATTGTGCTGGATTTGCTGCAGGTATGTATTAGTTTAGTTTTACTGGGATTCAGTGAGACGGGGAGGGACCGAACATATACCCCTTTATTCATAAACGTTGCTTTTTAAGTAGTGATTAGTGACTGTTTAATCATACACTATTGACGTTAGAGAGTCGTTGTCGTTTTAGCCGATAGACGTCCACTGCTGGACATAGGCCTCCCCCAATTTTGGGGGGGTTTGCCGTAATCGCCACGCTTGGCAGGCGGGTTGGCGATCGCAGTATGGTATGATGGTGGAATAAATAGAGAACGCTGCTGCCCATTCTCCGATAAGACCCTTAGTCGCCTTTTACGACACCCACGGGAAGTAAGGGGTGGTGCAATTCTTTAAGTCTGGCACCACACAGACAAGAAAGTCACATAACTATTACTTAATCATCCATACTAATCTCTAAATACAAAAGAAAGTCGTGTTAGTTACACTATTTATAACTCAAGAACGGCTGAACTGATTTGGCTGAAAATTGGTTGGGGAGGTAGCTTAAAGCCAGAAGAAGGACATAGGATACTTTTTAGGGTTCCGTAGCCAAATGGCAAAAACGGAACCCTTATAGATTCGCCATGTCTGTCTGTCTGTCTGTCTGTCCGTCTGTCTGTCTGTCTGTCTGTCCGTCCGTATGTCACAGCCACTTTTCTCCGAAACTATAAGAACTATACTGTTGAAACTTGGTAAGTAGATGTATTCTGTGAACCGCATTAAGATTTTCACACAAAAATAGAAAAAAAACAATAAATTTTAGGGTTCCCCATACTTAGAACCGAAACTCAAAATTTTTTTTTCATCAAACTCATACGTGTGGGGTATCTATGGGTAGGTCTTCAAAAATGATATTGAGGTTTCTAATATCATTTTTTTCTAAACTGAATAGTTTGCGCGAGAGACACTTCCAAAGTGGTAAAATGTGTGTCCCCCCCCCTGTAACTTCTAAAATAAGAGAATGATAAAACTAAAAAAAATATATGATGTACATTACCATGTAAACTACCACCGAAAATTGGTTTGAACGAGATCTAGTAAGTATTTTTTTTTTTAATACGTCATAAATCGTAAACCACAGTTTACCATTCATTCAATCAACTCAAAAAAAAAAAAAACATTTAATTTCATAAACATAAACCTTGTGCATAAACCCGGATGTTACGGAACCCTCGGTGCGCGAGTCCGACTCGCTCTTGCCCGGTTTTGTTATTTTTTTTAAATACTTCTATTTACTTATAGGAGTAGGGTAGGAGTAGGGTAGGAGTAGTAGTAGTGTTTTTAGGGTTCCGTACCCAAAGGGTAATAAAAACAGGACCCTGTTACTAAGACTTCGCTGTCTGTCCGTCCGTCTGTCTGTCACCAGGCTGTATCTCAAGAACCGCGATAGCTAGACAGTTGAAATTTTCACAGATGATGTATTTCTGTTGCCGCTATAACAAGAAATACTAAAAACAGAATAAAGTAAACATACATATATGGGGGGCTCCCATACAACAAACGTGTTTTTATCGGCGTTTTTACCTTGTGGTACGGAACCCTTCGTGTGCGAGTCCGACTTGCACTTGGCCAATTTTTTATTTTACGGGGTCCCATTAAAATAGATGGACAAATTTGAACACAGCGCTCAGTTCGTCTGACCAAAGATATTTAAGCAAAAAAAAGCACTGATTAAAGTGATTTTATTTTGACCTAAAATAATAAATTGCCGGCCACATTAGTGTGTTTTCGTTAGCTGATTATTTTTCCTGTAAGTATCTATGCGTTTTTCTTATATATTTTTTTACCATCGTCCATATTTTGGTGGTCTGAATGGTTTCTAAGAGTTTGTCCATCTGTTTTAATGGGACCTTATATTAAGCACCTGTCGTGAAAATGTGACTAATATGTCGCATCGTCAGTTACATTAAATAGGGATGTCCTACCAAGGTGTGGTGGGTCTATGATGTTCCGTTCCCGAAAATGTTGGTGACATTGGGAAGTTCCATCAATACTGCTCTCAAAACGGTTAAAAAAAAACGAAAACATGTGAAAAAATTCGAAGACATTTGACTTCCACCAACCAGCACTGGGCCGCGTAGTGGATTACGGCCAATTCCCTTTCACAGAGAGGTCTGAGTCGAGCAGTGGGAACATTATAGGCTGATTATTATGTGCTACTAATATGGGTGATTTTAGTTCATTGATATGTATAAAAGTATGTTTGAGTAAGTGCTTGGCCAGACTGGCAGCGCGGGGCGGGGAGCGGCGCGAATGCGCGCGATCTGCCTGTCCGCAGTCGAGCGCGGCTTCGTTCTGAGTGTGTGCAATGTTTGTCAAAATATAATATGGATGAAGAAGACTTATTTTTACAAGAAAAAAGCTCGAACTAGTATGAGGACCCCGGACCCAGCGCGGCCACTTTTATGAACGAGCTGGCGTGAGTTGCCCGCGCGCTCCCCGCGCTGAGCAGCCCGCGCCGCTCACCGCGCCCGCGTGCCCACTATGGACGCTCAAGTGAAGTTCTTATGTTTCTTATGTTACGCGCCCGCCCCGCGCCTGCGTTTGCAGTCTGGCCAAGCACTAACGGTTACAGAGAAGGCGGAACATGAAATTATAGAAAGACAAAAACAATATTATAAGTAACTACTAAGTAACACCAAATCAATGATTTTTATGTTTACCATTTTGTTAAATATACACGTTATAAGAGTCATTGACGCGCTAACTGTCGCCGTGAATTCAGCAAATACTTCTGACCTCATTGCTGATGACGTAGACATATTATGTTGCGCTTTGTGTGAATTTGAAAGAATAGCTACCTATAGAATTTGTTATGGTATAAGCTTTGGAACTATTTATCTTTAGGGTTCCGTACTCAAAGGGTGAAAACGGGACCCTATTACTAAGACTCCATTGTCCGTCTGTCTGTCTGTCACCAGGCTGTATCTCATGAACCGTGACAGTTGAAATTTTCACAGATGATGTATTTCTTTTGGCGCAACGAATAATAAAAATAGAATAAAGATAAAATTTAAAGGGGTACAAAAGAAAAATGGACACTCTTTCAAATCAAGATATTACAAAATCCTGGGTACATTATTCTTGTCGCTTCTATATGTGAGAACAATGTAAAAAAAAAGACAAATTAAGAAACAAATTCAAAATATAAGATTAAAAATAAGCCTTGGCAGTTAAGAGGTGACCAGTCTCAACCGACGGCGCCCGTTCACGAACATGACGCGTGGACGTGACGCTGAATTCAAGGTAACAGTTCGTACGTCGATGCCCCTTAAACCCTGTGTTCAATAACCTGACGTCTCATATATTCATGCCTCTCAATGTCCAGACGTCGCCCTGGCGGGCAAGCGTGAGTGCTTTAACTTTCTGAATGCGTGCATGCTGCAAGATACGAATGTGGACCTACATTGGCAAAATCCTTCAAACCATTTACATCTGAAGTCTTGAAACAGTGCAATCATCTGTTACTTAATATTTTGTAATTCGATCTGTAAGGGATTGATGATTTTTATATGGAGCCTCACGTACCTACCTGTCCGCCATTTTGATTTTTTTTTGTTCAAATGGCGGCCACCATTTTGAAAAAATATGGCGGATAGGTATTTATGCTCAAAGCCCTTTATAATTAAAATAAACTCTGATGGATTGTTTTACAAGTTTTTACTCACGAGAAAAAACTCGTAAACGTACACATAAACCGTGGTATAAAATATAATCCAAAACCAACACAACCTCGTTAAAAGACTGAAACATTACTTGAAAGTCATATTAAAGCCTTAAAATGCCAGCACAAAAAAAAACTCCTCTCACGTTTTTGTCTCTATAATATTATAGCAAAAAATATGTAAATTAATTATTTACCTGACTTTCTACCCAGGTCCCACACGACGAGGATGACTTAGCAATGGACGAACTCCTAGATTTGGCCCATGAGTTCCTACAACACTTCTGCCATGGCAACCAGCAGAACCAGGCCATTCTTCATAAACATCTGGACCTGTTCCTTAATGCAGGAGTAAGTATTTTGTTCAAACTTATACTTTGGTTTATAAATGCCGATGATTTAAGAGCGTAATCTCGCGCGGGCTGGCACCGTCGCATTTCTAGTCTCGTGATTTTTTATATTAAATTTAATCTTTTAACCGCCACAGTCATGTATAGATGACAAACCAAAATGTGCCCAGCACGCCACGGTTCCACTACATGACAGAATAGAATAGAATACTCTTTATTATGTACACCATATTAATTACAGACATAAGTATAGAAGCTGAAGGCACGTTTTTGATTTATTGAGGTGTGGTGGTCAACAGGCGTACTATTTTATTACTAGATCGTCGGCATTGTTGGTATTGGAATTATCAAGAACGCTGAGACACGTGTAAATTGATTTTCAGTCGTCAGCCGAAGATCCTAACTTCGAAACTGACGGACTTTGATACAAACTTTAATCTCCTATTTTAGCCCCGTAGGGTTGGAGTTTCCAAAAATCCTTATTTAATGGATGCCTACACTGCTTAAAGTATCTATGTGCAAAATTCCAAGTCTCGGTTTGGCCTGTGTGTTGATATATCACCCAGTCAGTTTACCATTTTATATACAGGGTTATTGGTAAAACATTAACAACCTCTAAAGAGGTCATTATGAACAACTTTTTCTATGGGAGCAACCTTGAAATCGCGAAAAAAAAATCAGCTCTTCCATACATTTGTGTTCACTTAACATTACCATTACTACCACTTAACATTATAGGCTGATTATTATATGCTACCATATACCATATGGAACAGCAGATTTTTTTTCACGATTTGAAGGTTGGTTCAATAGAAAAAGTTGTTCAAAATGATGAGTACCATTGTACTCATCATTTTGAACAACTTTTACCCCTTTTCGGGTTTAGTGTAAACAAAAACTAATGTTGTATATACGGATGATTTTCTCTCTACCCAGATCCGCGAGGCCCAAACCGTTTGCTCAATCTTCAAAGACAACACAGCATTATGCGGTCACGAGGGTAACGAGAAGGTTGTCGGCCATTTTGTGCACTGCATCGAGTCCCGTGGCAGGCGGCCAGAGTACCTGCACTTCTTGCAGACCATAGTGCACGCAGAAACGCACTATATACGCAGGAGCCAGGATCTCGTCATGCAAGAGGTGAGTTCTCTTCATCATCTTTGCTAGACATAGGGTTCTGTCTTCATCATCGCGTCTTACACGTACTTGGCAGTATCTCGTCATGCAAGAGCTGAGTTCTTTTCATCATCTTTGCTGGAAAAAGGGTCCTCTCTTCATCATTACTGCTGGACAACTTTCAACAGACCATATTGCAGGAAGCATAGTGAAGGAAAGAGACAGAGCCCTATGTCGGCGAGCGGCACAGGCGGTAGTTTTCAAATTACGAATTATTATATATATATATATTTTTTTTAATTTGTGTGTTTACTGGCCACTAGTCCTACCCATGTGTTAAATTCATGTCGCCATTGTATCTGCACGTTGCACATGTATGTGTAAACATAAAAGTGCTAATAGAAAACACAGTCAATTTGAGTAGTCTCCTAAATGTTTCTTTTTCCATCCTCAGATGGTGAACGTTGGCGAAGACGTGCTAGTGTTCTACAACGACAAGGTTTCCTTCAATAACTTCATACAGATGATGAAGCAGTTCCGGATGGGCAACGAGATGCCGGAAGCTCTCAGGTAAGGTTAGGTTTAGTAAAGCGAGATATTTGCCGAAATTACACACTAACTTGGCGGTTAAATGTAAGTTTCGACTTATTCGTTTTCTATGTTAAAGGTCATAAATAGCACACATATTAACTCGGAAAAGGGATTGTCACCGTATCAACTCGAGCCATTCAGTATGCTTTGTATGGAACTCCCTACTGCAACGCACACTAATCGGAATCTTAACGTAATCGCCTCGCCTCGGGACAAGCTCAGGAACCGCGGTGCGTTGCGTGGTCAACTTGTAGTTCCCGCGCTTACGTCTCTCCGTACCCGAGCTTACGTTTCTCCGTACCCGAGCTTGTCTCTCCGTATCCGAGCTTACGTCTCCGTACCCCAGCTTACGTCTCTCCGTACCCGAGCTACGTGTCTTCGTCCCCCCTTGCCCCTCTCACCCCTCCGGCCTGCCTGCTGCACCATCAACCAGCGGTCGGCGAGCCGTAAGCGCGGCGTCGCCTAGCCGTAGCCGAGTCCACGTATCAGAGCTTCTTTGGTTACGTGCTTACTTTACGTTGACGCCTGTTTGACGGCGAGGCGAAAGGCGATACGGTGACGATCCCTTTCAGAGTTGATATGTGTGCTATGACCTTAAGGGGGATGCGATAAGTTAGCCTGCGAAATGCACTGCCTATGTCACCTCCACAACCAGTATTTTACATGGAGCGACTTGTCCATGTAAAATACTGGTTTTCAGGTGTCTCCGGTTTGACTGGTAGCCGACCCCAACATGGTTGGGAAAAGGCTAGGCAGATAATGATGATTATTTTATCGATTTGTAGCCGCACGCTAGGGGCACGGCAATTGATATTTAGCCAAGCGCTTAAAAGGTTAATAATGTTTTCTACGCATGCCTAATATCTTTGCCTTTCCACCCAGGTACCACATCCAACTTGTGAAGCTGCTAACTTGCTGCACTATGGGCAAGAACGTGTACACAGAGATCAAGTGTCACTCTCTACTGCCGCTAGACGACATCGTGTCTATGATCACTCATCCGGACTGTATTCCTGAGGTGAGTGTGATAAATATCTCATTTTATAGAGATTTGAGCTTTTATTTGTATGTAATTTATCTTATGAGACACAAACAATATACGCGACTTCGTCCGCTTAAATTTTCTTGTTCCCCAACTCACCCCGTCGCATCGCATCGCTAGCCCGCGCTATTACTTTCCGAGTTTTTGTTTTTCCTCGGCTCCTACGGGTCCTAGCGTGATGTTAAGTAGCTTATAGCCTTCCTCGAGAATTGGGCTAGATTTAGAGCGTTTACGCCGTACGGCATTTCATACAAACTTTCAAGCCCTTATTTTTTTAAATGAATGAACCGATTTTAATTAAACTTTATACGCATAAATAAGCAGGATACAAAGGTCTAAAAAGTTAGTAAAGAACATTTTTGAAATATTTGAAAAAAAGCTAACTGGAAATCTCCGTTTCTATGGAAAATTTAAAAGCGGTCTAATTTGGCTGTAACACTATTTTTCGAAAATGTTCTTAACTAACTTTTTAGACCTTTGTATCCTGCATAAGCGTACGAAGTTTCATTAAAATCGGTTCACTCATTTCGAAAAACAAGGGCTTGAAACTTTGTATGAAATGCCGTACGTCGTAAAAGCTCTTAACGCGTTCAAACAAACAAACTCTTCACCATTATTATTAGTATATATCTTTCTAAATCTCTTATTTTCTAAATCTAAATTATCTGTTCAGGTAAAAGAAGCTTACGTAGGCTTCCTGAACCACTGCTACATCGACACCGAGGTGGAGATGAAGGAGATCTACTCCAGCAACTACATGTGGGACCTGTTCGAGCGCTCCTTCCTCCAGGACATGCAGGCTATCCTGTATAGCGACGCGCCGCATGAGATACCAGGTATCATTTCATATCATACTGTATCATCATCATCTGCCTAGCCTTTCCCTACTGTGTTAGTGTCGGCTTCCAGTCTAACCAGATGCAGCTGAATACCAGTTTTTACTAGGAGCGATTGCCTATCTAACAAGAGGTCAGATGCCGGCCCCAACCCAATTTCTGGGCAAAACGATATTCTTTTGTAAGACTGTTTGTCAGACGTTCAGGCTCCTGAGTATACTTCATGACTGTCAAATGTTATCCTTTATTAAAAAGAATCGTTTGCCTAAACTGCATTCACAACTTTTTTGCCAAAAATGTAAAGAAATATGAGTTTATGGATAAGTAACATTATTTCCTTCACAATAAAGTTCAGTTTACGCTACAACTTCAAACATTTTTATAACATTTTCAATAGTGCTAGTCACTCTGAAACCAATTTAATTGCCATTATAATAAAGTTGATATTTGTTTAACATGAATTTGAAGCAAATTTGAATACATAACATACTCGTATATACATAATCAGCCTATAAAGTTTCCGCTGCTGGGACACAGGCCTCTTCTCGGTGGGAGGGAGTGGGCCGTAATCCACCACGCGGGCCCAGTGCGGGTTGGTAGATGTCACATGTCTTAGAATTTTTGGTTCTAGGACATGCCGGTTTCCTCACGATGTTTTCCTTCACCGTTTTAAGAGCAGTGGTGATGAAATAATTTACACAAAGTAAAGCGCCTGGCTGGGTTCGAACCTACGACCTACAACTCGTAAGTCGCGGCCGCCACCACTTGGCCACCACTGCTGCTCTCTTGAATAGACTGTTTGATTCTTGAATAGAATTTGAATATACTTTAGGATTATCGACTACGTCAATAAAAACAAGTTTTCTTAGTTAATAATTTCAAGATATCGCATTATTGAAAAACTCTTATTTTTTAGGCTTTCCTCTGAGTGTTTTCTTGACTTGATACATCCATCCACATCCCAACTTCTGCTGGGCATAGACCTCTCTTTTCTTCCGGCTCTCTTTTCTTGCCGGCGTCCTCCCCGTCGACGATCAGGTGGTTACTTTTGACAGATTGAGACTAAGATCAGACTGTGAACGTTATTAACGTTACGAGAATTTCCTTCCAGTTGTCCTGCCCCACTCCCGAACTAATAATAAGTCTTATAATCGATGTTTTTTTTATTACTTAGGTCCCTCAACAGAGATGCCGTCGACCTCCCGCAAGCCGCCTCAGGTCGGCACGCAGAAGGCGTGGGTCAACTACGTGACGGACGTGCTCATGCACACGATATGCACGTTCTTCAACTCGCCCTTTAGCGACCAGAGTACTACTGTGCAGGTAGGTTTATGAGAATTAAACATCATAACAAAAAAAAAGAGATAATAATAATAATAAATGTCTCTAGAGCCCTAACCACCGGTAGCTTGGACCCTGCTCCCGACACCGACGGATCACTATTTTTTATATTTTTAAATGTTTTTTATACTTATATTTTAAGAAATATTTAAAAATGTAAGAAAGTAAGTGAACTAAATAAATAAACGAAATAATAATAATAAATTTTATTTTCTAAAAAAAAATTATTTATTTAAATTTTATTTTTTAATTTTGTTTTTTTTTTGTTAAGGCAAACTTAAAGAAATGCTACAAAATATTATCTTTTAGCTTTATACTTATTTATTTAATCTTTTCGAACAAAAAAAGGTACAAAGCCGGACTTAATGCCTTATAATATTAACGTGTCTATCAAAATTCGATAAGATCGATTCCATTATATAGCTCTGCAAGCCACCAAACAAGAAAGTATAAAGGTAGATAGCGATCCCAGTTTTGTTAATCAGGGAGTGTACAGGCAACAAAAAAGGTAAGTATGCAGGATCGCCGGATATAGTTGAAGTTTATTAAGAAACAGACGGATGTTCTCGAATAAAATTTAATTAAATTAATAGAAAACAAACAGCTCATTTATCAAATTAAATTTCAGTCGACAACGTATAACTATATAAACTATATCCGACGAGCCTGCACACTTATCTCTTTTGTTGACTGTACATGCCAGTAGCTTTTACAAAGTTTGCCTCGTCAAATTGTTTTGCTGTTCCTTCGATGTCACATATTTGTGCTACCACTTGTATATACCTTCCACAAAATATCAGATATATTTGTAGTCACAAAATAAAATCAGATATTATTGCCGAGCTGTCCAAGTAATATACCTATGCTCGTGACTGTATTGTACAGTGACATGCAAGTAGTCCTTTTATATTAATTACAACTGTATTTTATTGCTGCTTGGGAAATTCCTTCACTACAACTTTACGTAAGTATCAAAGTTAACACACAAAATATAACAATAGTTTTATTTTGCAGAATTTGAGAACCATATTTACTATATTGTGACTATCTCTTTAGCTTACTAAGTGGAACAAAAATCCATCAAAATCATTTATGACCAGCACTTTTTGAACGTCAATCCATAATAATATAATAAATGCGAACGTGTGTCTGTCTGTCTGTCTGTTACCACTCAACCGCTGAACCGGGTATAGAGATAGTTTGAGTCCCGGGAAAGAACATTGGATAGTTTTTATCCCAATATTTCCACGGGATCGACACTTATGCGGGTGAAACCGCGGGGTGCTGCTAGTATTACATAAGAATGTCCCCCCAAAACGCGCCCTTCACCACTTCCTAGTATTTTGACTTGGACGAAGTAGTGGCGCAACAAACTCCACCAACACATCCATACTAATATTATAAGTTCGAAAGAAACTCTTTCTGACTGTCTGTATGTTACCTCTTCACGCCTAAACCACTGAACGGATTTCGATAAAATTTGGCAGAGAGATAGATTGCATCCCGGGGAAGGAGATAGGATAGTTTTTATCGACATACCTCGCGGGCGAAGCCGCGGGCGGGAGCTAGTATGCCAATAAAGTTGTTAATTTATCAAATAAACACACCAACCTCATTACAAAAATACCTCGTTTATTTCCCACAGACTCGACAGTCGATATTCGTGAAGCTGCTACAGACGACGTTCAGCATCTACCAATGTCCGTGGCTCACGCCGCCGCAGAAGCTCAACGTCGAGAAGTGCATCCGCACGCTCAGTGAAGTTGGTCAGTATTGTTCGCTCGAATCGACCCAAACCATAAGTAAGTTTTCAGCGGGATTGTCCGCTGGCCCGGAACATAAAGGGCTAAGGAAAGAACACGGGCGGGTTTTAGTCAGTAAGAGTCTGACACTCCCTTCCGGCCCGCCCAGAGCGGCAGGAGTCATTTGATGATTTCGAAACAAAAAAAAAAAAAAACAACCCATAAGTAAGTGATACCTGCTCAAGCTCATGTCGTGGTAAAGGCCATCGGCATGAGCTTGAGTCATGGGCATCGCATCGCACTGCTGGGCAAAAGCCTCCCACGTGATTTCCAGTCAGGGAGTCAAACTGTAACCGTAATAAGAGTTTTTAACACTGTTATTTAAAACTGTTTTGAAAGAAAAACACTTCTAAATGTATATGATACAGTAATGTTACAGAATCAAAGTGTATCCTTTTATAAGTGTTAATATGTGTAACAGAAATAAGCATTTGTAGGTACCCAAAAACGACGCAGCTATGGCAAAATAGCCCCAATCCAGTAGGGATTGCGGCTATTTTGGCACCGTCGCGTTTACCGGTCACACTTATTAACATACACACTACACTTTTGTAAGTTTTGGGTTAACACATCAAAAGACACATAATAATATAAATGTGTTACATAATTATTTGATTGCATTATCAATTCAGTATGTAATTAATTAATTAATTCACTTACAATTTTGTAACCTATATGAAGGTGTTTTTAAGACGCTGCTTCCAGTTAAGGCGAAAGTACTGATACTATCTTCTTTAATAAGGATTGAAGATTTTTATATGGAACCTGACGTATCTACTGTCGCGCCATTTAGTTTTCTTTTTTCAAAATGGCGGCCACGCATGAAATCTATACAGGATGATTTTTTAACCAGCCTTAACAAATTATGTAATATTGATTTATACAATTATAATCATAAAAATCAATACATCTCTCTAAGTTAAGTGGGTAACTTAAACTTAGAGAGATGTGTTCATCATCATCTGCCTAGCCTTTTCCCAACTATGTTGGGGACGGCTTCCAGTCTAACCGGATGCAGCTGAATACCAGTATTTTACATGGAGCGACTGCCTATCTGACCTCCACAACCCAGTTACTGGGTAATACGATACCCCTTGGTAAGAATGGTTGTCAGACTTTCGGGCTTCTGACTACCCGTAACGACTGTCAAAGATCCACGAATGACAGCCGGGACCAACGGCTTAACGTGCTTCCGAGGCAGACAGACTACATATCTCCAAGCTATATGTATGATACACACGCATCAGGTAATTAGCTGCTAGTGTGTCTAACCAAATAATAATAATAATCATCTTAGAGAGATGTATTGATGATTTTAATTTTAATGAACGATTATTTCATGAAATCATGACATTTGAGCCATATTTGTTACGGTTGTGAATTATATATTAATGACCGTACAACCAGACACTGACCTGGAAATTGCAAAAACATAAGTAAATTTGAATTTCGCAGGCTATCCAGACGCTTTCGCCTTAATTAAAAGACCTGCCGTACTAAATACTCGCCTTAATTTCTATATTCGCAGCCAAATCTCGTAGCATAGCCATCCCCTTGGAACTGGAAGCCAAGATCCAAACGGTGTTCGAGAAGGCAGCCGCGCTGTCCCGACAGACCAGCAAGTGGCTGCTAGCGTCCAAGACTTCCAAACTTGAGAAGATGGCTTCACAGGTGAGTTTTTTTTATTTTTTTTTTTATTTAGTTCACCCACAATTGTTTACACAGGTTATATATGCTATGCTATGCGTTACTATGCTAAAGGTAACATGCGAATGTATGTATGCAATAGTGCAACAATCACTTACAGGCAAACTCCGCATGCATAATGAAGTTGTACAAAAATTATTATTATTAATTTTTTTTTATGGTGATTGGTTTTAATATGTGTTCAAGCCCCCCTTAATTGCGTAACACACTTTCGATCACAATCTGTATCATTTTTAGGGTTCCGTACCCAAAGGGTAAAAACGGAACCCTATTACTAAGACTTCGCTGTGTCCGTCTGTCTGTCACCAGGCTGTATCTCAAGAACCGCGATAGCTAGACAGTTGAAATTTTCACAAATAATGTATTCCTGTTGCCGCTATAACAACAAATACTAAAAACAAAATAAATTAAATATTTAAGGGGGAGCTCCCATACAACAAACGCGATTTTTTTGCCCTTTTTTGCTCGATATCAAAAATGGCAACAGGTAGGCACTTGAAATATTCACAAAATACTCAGTTGTATTTTAACTTTAATAATAATAAATAATAAAATTAAAATAAAATAAATATTTAAGGGGGGCTCCCATTCAACAAACATGTTTTTTTTGGCGTTTTTGCCTTGTGGTACGGAACCCTTCGTGTGCGAGTCCAACTCGCACTTGGCCAGTTTTTTAAGGATATTGATAATCCATTGTTTCATATGTTCGAAAAAAAATTCTGCTCAACAAAGTAAATAACGCAATGAATGTTGTTGAACTGTCATAATGAAAGCCATTCCTACTGTTAGTGTATTATGTAATTACCCCGCTGCTTATGTCCATTACCATAATAAATTAGCGCGAAGGCTTTTCATGCTAGATATAGACCTACACGTTCATAGTGTGGTTATTTTCATTATACAGGGTTATTGGTAAAACATTAACAACCTCTTAAAAGGTCATTGTACTCATCATTACGAACAACTTTTACTATGGGACCAAACCTGAAATCACGGAAAAAAATCAGCTGTTCCCTACATTTATGTTCGTATAACTCGTTAAAATGTAGGGAACAGCTGATTTTTTTTCGCGATTTCAGGTTTGGTCCCATAGTAAAAGTTGTTCATAATGATGAGTACAACGACCTCTTAAGAGGTTGTTAATGTTTTATCAATAACCCTGTATAGTTTGCAAATAAAAAAATAACTAAGTACAGTCAACCTCGTGCCAATGGTAGCACTAAATTTTACCATTGATGTGCACTTGAGTGTACAATTCAATATAGCCTTAAACCGGAACACAATTAAATACTGCTCTATCTCTTAGCATTATAAAACTCCCTGAAAATCTAGAAAAGAAAATCATTTTAAGGTGCCAACGTGACATGCTATTGTAATTCAACCTTATTAGTCTGCCTGTAAGCAACTTTACTAGGAACTCATTAAGGTTTAAATATTGCTAAGTCAAGAGCAGGCCTATTCCATATTTTTAGTGTTCCGTTTCTCAAAAGGAAAAAACGGAACCCTTATAGGATCATTTTGTTGTCCGTCCTTCCGTCTGTCTGCGAAGACCCTTTATCTCAGGAACGCGTGGAGGTATCGAGTTGAAATTAAAACCACATACTCAGGTCTACAGTCCCTTGAAGCTGTGAAAAAACCAAACACCTAAGTAAACGTAAAAAAAAGATACGGCCGTTTATGCCGCTAAAAACGTATATTTCGGCACTCTCAAGGGAATCAAAATTTATAGGGTACTTCACGTTCACCTAGAATTATGAAATTTGGCAAGAAACAAGATCATGTAGCACAAGTAAAGGAAAAAAATCCGAAAACCATAAATTTGTAGGTACATTAAAAAAAAATCCCCTGATAAACTATTTATATACCTACAAAGTACGGAACCCTCGGTGCGCGAGTCCGACTCGCACTTGACAGGTTTTTTTTGTGGATATAAGTATGGAAATTGTATTAAACCTGAAAGCTAATTCCCGTAAATAATAACGTTCAAAATCTAGTCGTAATCTCACCTCAGTGATAATCAATGTCAAAAATGTAGGAAAATTAGAAGAATTTTTGACAAATTGAGACTGAGATCAGACTGAACGATCTTAAGAGCGTTTACGCCGAACGGCATTTCATACAATCTTTCAAGCCCTTATTTTTCGAAATGAATGAACCGATTTTAATGAAACTTCATACCCATAAGCAGGATACAAAGGTCTAAATGTCTTATTTAAAAAAAGATAACTGGAAATCTCTGTTTCTATGGAACATTTAAAATCGGTCTAATTTGGCTGTGACACTATTTTTTGAAAATGTTTTCTACTAACTTTTTAGACCTTTGTATCCTGCTTATACATAAGAAGTTTCATTAAAATCGGTTCATTCATTTCGAAAAATAAGGGCTTGAAAGTTTGTATGAAATGCCGTTCGGCGTAAACGCTCTTAAGAGCGTTTAAAATTAAAATCAAAACGATGTCAAATTATTAAGAAATTATGGGTACATAAAATGATCATTTGCACTCATTTAACTTCCTTTTATCAAAAAAATAATAACTTATTCTAATAGAAGAACATTTCCTTTAAAACTAACTATTTAAAATTTGAATTTAAATAGCTTTGTCATTTTTTAATAAATATTTTAAAAATAGTATAAATCTCGGCCTCGCAGGCGATTGAATTGTCGACGCTCACGCGCCGAGATTTATACTATTTTTAAAATACTAATTTACTAAGATAATAAAATAAATCAATGAATCTTTTTCTATAACTATTTTGTTGGGGATCTTAGCTATAGGCTTATATTTTTTGTTTATTGACTATGTTAGAATTTTAGACGTTCTCAAGCTTCGAAATTTACTCTGTATGTAAAATCGGCAAATCTCTGTTTACATATCTGAATATAGTTTACAAGCGTGCATTTAATTTAAATAAAATCCTGTGTAACTATTTAGACAAGAACATTTCCTAATGTTATTAGTAAATTACGTGTTTGTATCATAAGTCTTTAATGCGTATAAACGTGTTTGAAAATCATCGTTTTTGAGCGAAATAGCGCGTAAGGCGAGTGAATGCTCTTAAGAACATTTTCGAAAAATAGTGTTACAGCCAAATTAGAGCGATTTTAAATTTTCCATAGACAGAGATTTCCGGTTATCTTTTTTTAAATAAGACTATTCGAAAATGTTCTTATGTATCTTTTTAGACCTTTGTATCGTGCTTATGCATATGAAGGTTGATTAAAATCAGTTCATTCATTTCGAAAAACAAGGAATTGAATGTTTGTATGAAATGCTGAACGACGTAAACGCTCGTAAGGGGGATGCGCTAAGGTAGAAAATTTGTATTTCGCATACAAATTTTCTTACGTTTTTTGCAATTTGCGGGTCAGTATTATGTTGTACGTTGATTAAAATATGATTCGCGACCGTAACAAATATGTATTTACAGAATTATAATCATTACAATCAGTAATACAACTTGTTATGTTAGTATAATCCTAAAATGTCAAGATTTCATGTAACTGTCATTCAGTAGGATTACTTGGTCTTACAGAGTTGTGTTGATGACTTTAATGATTATATTTAACATATTTGTTGCGGTCTCGAACCATATTATAATCAACTTAATACTGATGAGCAAATTAAAAACTGGCCAAGTGCGAGTCGGACTCGCACACGAAGGGTTCCGTACCACAAGGCAAAAACGCCGAAAAAAATATGTTTGTTGTATGGGAGCCCCCCTTAAATATTTATTTTATTTTAATTTTATTATTTATTATTAAAGTTAAAATACAACTGAGTATTTTGTGAATATTTCAAGTGCCTACCTGTTGCCATTTTTGATATCGAGCAAAAAACGGCAAAAAAATCGCGTTTGTTGTATGGGAGCCCCCCTTAAATATTTTATTTTGTTTCTAGTATTTGTTGTTATAGCGGCAACAGAAATACATCATCTGTGAAAATTTCAAATGTCTAGCTGTCGCGGTTCTTGAGATACAGCCTGGTGACAGACAGACAGACAGACGGACAGACAGCGAAGTCTTAGTAATAGGGTTCCGTTTTGTACCCTTTGGGTACGGAACCCTAAAAACACGTAAAAAATATTTAATTTCGCGGGCTACCCTAGCGCTTTCGCCTTAAAAATACGAGAATTGCCCCTCAAAGTCGCACGTCATTAGTTGTATTTCCATTCGTTTATCTCGAATTCTTTCCTCAGGCAAACCTCCAAAACGACAGATCAGTTATGGAAGGACTCCAAGAGATCGTAGCCCTCCTAGAGGAACAACTGCGTCCCCTCCTGCAGGCGGAACAGTCCCTCCTCGTGGACATCCTGTACAAGCCTCATCTTCTGTTCACCAGTCCAGGGGAGGTGTCGCATTCTGACACTAGTGGGATCTTTATATCCAGGTAAGTTGCAGTCTCGTAGATGGGCTTACTATTTCCAACAAGAAAGTTCACGTGGTAGCCAAAAATGAGGTTACTCATCATTCAGCCGAAAGACGTCCACTGCTGGACATAGGCCTCCCCCAAGCACCTCCACTTCGACCGGTTCTGTGCTCCGACGACCTTGTGAAGGCCGCAGGAATCCATTGGATACGAGATGAGGTTACTCACACAGTTATTAATCTAAACTAATATTATAAAGAGAAAACATTTGATTTTTTGTATGTTCGTTTATTACGTTTCTACGCTAAAACTGCTGAACGGATTTGGATGAAATTTGGTACGTTGGTAGACCATGACCTGCGGAAGGACATAGGGTACTTTTCATCCTGGATCGCAGACAAAGTCGCGGGCAACAGCTAGAGTAGGATATAAAGCATCATCATATACAAAGACACTGAGGGCCTAGTCATTTGATTGATAGCCATATTATGTCATTTTAACGTTACTACTCGTTCATTCGGCTATAATATCAAAAGATGCTGCGACCTATGTTTTAAAAGAGCTTCGTATTTTCGACCTAAGCTGCTAGCTATTATTTTATTTATAAAAAAACTTGACAGTTCATTTTCTCATCCAAAATGCTGGTTAACCAATATATTGTTTCGTTCTCAGACTGATCCGTCATACGGAAAAACTTCTAGAAGAAAAAGAAGAAAAACTGTGCGTTAAAGTATTACGCACATTACGAGAAATGATGGCTGTAGACCCCGAGTATGGAGAGAAGGTATGTAATTTTATTACATTATAGAGGTATGAGGAACTGGGTTTAGGGTTCACTCATACTCTATAGAAAAGAGAGGATCCTCCGACCAGACGGGTGTTGTGTCTGGCGGTCAACTGCCACGATTCATGTCGGGCCGTTGTATCTATGCTAGTTGCGCGGTAAACTCTGCTTGCGAGATGCAGGATTTTGTGTGACGTCAGTAATGCCACGTTTTTCGCATGTGGCTTTGTAGATACCGCTACAACATAAGTGATAAGGAAAAATGTGTACAGTCGTTATAAGAATTTACCTAAAGGTGCTTATCATACCTACACGTAGTAATTATGTAACACAATCCCAATGTCATACTTTTTGACAATTCAACACTATTCATTGCGTTATTTACGTTCTCGAGCCGACGAATTTCTCAAACATATGAAGCAATAGATTATGAATGTCCATCAAAATCCTTCGGTCTGTGATAGAAAGTGTGTTACAAGTTGCAACATGAGATGCTGAACTGCCAAAAAAGATAAGCACATTTAGGTAAATTTTAATTGCATCGTTATTAAACTAATTTCCTTTCCGACTAAGTACCATACCGATGACAGTCCCAAAGGTCAAGTATGCCCGCTATGCGGTCAAGGTCAACTTTGTTTATGTATCCATTATTCCTCTACAGGGTGTTAGGTTAAACGAATGACATACTTTAAAGGAATGCAGTACTCATGAAAATTATCAATTTTTTTCCTCTTTTTTTCCATATAAAATTGAAATATAAACTTTATTTTAGGTCCATAAAATCAATTGTGCGTGGGTAAGGGCGGTCAGCCACGGCGACTTTTTTCAGCAGGGCTAGCATGGGCTGGGGATAAAATTATGTTATCCACCTGCCAAAGCACGGCAACAGGGGGAAAGAGAATTATAACACTTTTTGACATTAGACGTGGATACTCACCCCCCGCCTATAGCATGGTGACTAGTGGAAGAGAAAAATTACAGATATTTTGACATAACAAAGGTTGTCCTCGTCTTTAGATGGTGGGTTTAAGTATATCTCTTGGAGAAAATGTAATTAATTGTACTATAAAAATGTCTCGTGCTTACAGCCACCGTGAATAGTTTATCCACCCATGTCGCCATGCTCGGAGGGTGGACAAAATTGACAGAGGGGAATAGTATTTTCTCCTCTCCCCGTGGATAAAATGTCTCCGGCCATGCTAGCCCTGCAGCGATTCAGTAGCGCGTTTCGTTCACGCGCGATTTTGTCACTACTTTCGGCCGTTTGTCGCGTTTGCAACACGCGATAGAAGCGATTCAGTGGCAGTACAATCGCATAGTATCGATTCAACATCGCTTCTGCATCGATGCAAACGACTCCATTGATTCCGCATCGATACTAACGCACAACTATCGATGTTGAGTTGACCGAGTCTTGCAACTGTAGCGTGCACAGGCATTTAGAAGTAGTCACTTCAACTTACGACTGTATCGCGTCTGTATCAATGCTGAATCCCGGCTGTATCGCGATAGTAGCGATGCAGAATCTTGGTTAGGAGCCGCCTCCACGAGCGAGAGAATCGCGGCGATATTATCGTCGTGCCACGTATTTCTTTACACTCTCTTAGAACGTGTCTCCACACGGCGATATCTTCGCGGCGAAAATTTGATGGCACCGCGAGATTGTCGCCGCGATTCTCTCGCCCGTGGAGACGGCGCCTTACGTGGGCAAAGGTCCAGCTTAAGCATCGAACCTGTATCGCGGTCTTTTTGCGATTGTATCGCTACTGAATCCCTGAAAAAGCCGCCATGGGCGCTCGTCCTAAATGTTCATACCAACTATGGACCCTCAGCTGTGTGTGGTCCGACCCACACTTGGCCGGTTTTTTTTTTTCTATTTTATAGTTGGTCCAAATGGGCCAAACTTACGACCCAATGGGTCCCTCTTAATGGCAAACGACATCGTGTCAGGCCCAATACGGAGATGGCGGGATGAGCTGGACTCCTTCAACATGAACTGGTCCTTAGCAGCTTTGGGGCCGTTCAAGTATTACGTAAACAGATTTTTTTGCAATTATTAACCCCCCTCGTCAGCAAAAGTAAGCAAAGCTCTTACCCCCCCCTCCCATGCTTAGGTAAACATTGGTACATGCATTTTATTTCTTTTACTCGGTTCGTATCTAAGCGAGTACACATATCCATTATTTTCGAGAGTCCCTGAAAATGCGTTTCGTTATCAAGCATAGACAAGCAGGGTCGCCATATTATGTGATTAAATCAAAATCGAGTAAATTATGTAGGAAATCCAAAAAAATAAATACTGATGACGTAATCACCATCCAGACCCCCATCCCCAATGTCATCAAAAATAAGCAATGAAAAGATCCCCCCGCCCCCCTGTAGTGCTTACGTAATACTTGAATGATCCCTTTGAACAGAGCGAAGTGGAAAGAGAGTAGGGAGTATAGGAGAATAGTTGGTCCCAAAGTATAAAGTTCATTTTCATGAGTGATACTCCCTTTAAAATATGCCCTTCGTATAATCTAACACCTTGTTTAAATAACAGCAAATCTTACGCCATCCACAGACCAGTACATCTAAAAAATACTTCAAATTTGGTCACCAGGGCAATCAGCTACGTTCGAAGCTGTTGTCCCAATACTTCATAAACCGGAAGTCGGAACCCAAGATATCGCCGCCACCATCTTCCATGACTGTTACTCACGGGCCCGGCGGTAAGTTTTGTGTGTGTGTGATTGTTGGGTTAAAATGGTGTGAAGTGGTTCAGGTTATGTTGAGTTGCTTAAAAATATATATTAAGGCTAAAGCAGATTAGGGTAGGCCGCACCGCAACGCAACGAATTGTAAACGCCGTTTTTTTTGTTCACTCATAAACATTTTATGGAAAGGGGATTGAACATTTTTCTATGGAGCCTGGCATACATACCCGTCCGCCATTTTGCGTTCTTTTCAAAATGGCGGCCACGTATGAAACCCATACAGGGTTATTGGTAAAACATTAACAACCTCTTACGAGGTCATTGTACTCGTCATTATGAACAACTTTTACTATGGGACCAAACAGGAAATCGCGACAAAAAAAAATCAGCTGTTCCATACATTTTGACGAGTTATACGAACATAAATGTAGGGAACAGCTGATTTTTTTTTTCTCGATTTTAGGTTTGGTCCCATAGTATAAGTTGTTCATAATAATGAGTACCTCTTAAGAGGTTGCTAATGTTTTACTAATAACCCTGTATACATTGTTAGCTGAAATCAATGCAAACAGAAAACATACTAGGACCAAACCCCGTAAAGCTAAATAAAAATAAAGTATCTATCTATCTAACGTAAAGAAAAATAATCAAAATGGCGGACAGGTAGGTATTACACGAACCTTCAAAGCCCTTTAGTTTCGCAGTAAATTGTTAATAAAGTATCTATCATAAAGTTCTTAAACCATATAAAATTCCTCCTTTATCAGTTTTGTATAGTTCTATGAACCTAAGCATACTACAGGCGAGTCTCACCGCACTTTTTCGTATGAAAATCCGTTGCGCTGCGGCCCGTTGCGGCTCTAATGTGCGCTTGGCTTTAAAAGGAATTAATATTGAACTTGGGTATCTAATCTAGAGCAACTGACATAGTCTTGGTTCTTTGGGGCGATGCGCTTTTGTTTGAACGTAGCGAATGCGTTAGTAAAAAAAAAAAAAATGGATTGATTATGAAGACAGGTATTCCTTGTTCAAACAAGATCTAGTATGGCCTCTGCAGAGGCGGCAGAGGTCGACGACATTTTCAAATACTGAGTTAGGCTTTTCGCACATGGGTCGTAGGCGTAGTTGTCTCGTGCGCGTATCGTAATTACGCTACGCGCACGAGACGCGGAGTGTTCTACAAACGAATCGTCGCGTAGACGTATCGTTTTGTAATATCTCAGTTGAAATCATGGCGTCAAGCGTACCAGATGTGTTTGGGGAGTTTATTGATGACCTTACCTTCTCTTCAGACGAAGAGGATTTCTTGTTATTTGATTTCGTTAGAAGTAGAAAGCGACGTGCTCATTGTATCCATCCATACATCGCAAATAATTACAAGAAAATACCTATTGTTTGTTGGTGCACGCGAACTGCCTTACGTTTTACGCCAGTACGCTACGACTATCGTAATGACAATGACCACCTCATACGATACGCTGCAACACCGCCTCGTGTGCGGACTTGTTTAAACATGTTCCTGCTCGTATTGCTCTCGTACTACGCGCGTTCTACGATACTCTTACGATACGACGCCATGTGCGAAGGGGCTAAGAATGGATAATTATTGTTGCACAACTTAGGAAAAGCCTTTGTCCAGCACTGGACTGTATAAATAACGTCACTTGAATAGGGATTATGAATTTTCAACGAACTCTTTACTTTGTTAAACAATCAGCATAACCTGAACTTCGTCCTTTGAGGTGTGAGGTAGTCATTAAGTAAATTAAGGCTGGTTTCATCATTTGTAAATAAATAATAAATATTTCAGACAGAGTTTTTAGGTTATTTTTGGTATCTGATATCAAATGCTCTGTTAAAAAATTGTTATAGATTTTGTTTCAGTGTTTTTCAGACACTAGGGGTGAATCTATTTATGATTAAGAGCGTTTACGCCGTATGGCTTTTAATACAAACTTTCCAAGCCCTTATTTTTCGAAATTAATGAACCGATTTTAATGAAACTTCATACGCATAAGCAGGATACAAACGTCTACAAAGTTAGTAGAGCACATTTTCGAAATGTCTTATTTAAAAAAAGATAACTGGAAATCTCTGTTTCTATGGAAAATTTTAAATCGGTCTAATTTGGCTGTAACACTATTTTTCGAAAATGTTCTCTACTAACTTTTAGACCTTTGTATCCTGCATATGCGTATGAAGTTTCATTAAAATCGGTTCATTCGTTTCGAAAAATAAGGGCTCGAAAGTTTGTATGAAATGCTGTACGGCGTAAACGCTCTTATGCATCAAAACCTTTTGTGGGACTTCAGTTTTCAATAAAAATACTCGAATTGAGAACCTCTTTCTATTTGTAATCGGTGTAAAAATGGTGAAACAGTCTTGAAAGTAATATTGAGTGAACTGACTAAATTAACAAACTTGTTAACAGTTTCCCAAGGATAGTGTCAGACTAGTGAGCACAGTTAGCGGTAGATGTCAGCACTGTTCATAACTTGGTTAGAAATTAAAAGTAACTGTGTTTTTCAAAGGGAAAGATTCGTGCTCACAAGTAAATAAATATGTTTTTAAATAACATTTCTGTATCTCTATTAGTAGTTAACAAAATCTAAACATACATATAATGGTTTTATTGTATATAATATTATATTAGACCCTATAAAATACGTACGTAAAATACGCGCATTGACGTGGAGTTGCGGAAACCAGCCCGAATTACCTATAACCTAGACCCTATAAAAAGAAAAAAAAAAGTTCGAAGAATGTGGTTGCATTTCTTGAATATTCTTATTACGTAGTCTAAATTCAGTATTTCTATCATATTCAGCCGTCTAACGATAAACCGCCATTAATGGCACCCCAAAATGGTTTAAAATATTCGTCTATTGTATCCTACTGATTAGAGTCTCTTTCCCTTTGAAAAGTTGTTAAACTTTCATATAAATATGACACTAGACTTGTTCTTAGTAATGGTGATAGGATTTAGTGCGTACATTTAGTGATATAAAGATGCCTTTGTTATGGATTAAGTCAATTTTATTTACAATTGTTAGACTACAATGCATACGGATCATCAACATCATCTGCCTAGCCTTTTCCCAACTATCTAGGGGTCGGCTTCCGAATTCAAATTTACGCATACCTACGGATATGTGTAGCAAATTATATTATTATTATTTTAGCGTAATAAAATTTGTAGCAGCTCTCTTTAGGCTGGAGAACTTTGCTTGCGGGCTACCGCATCATTCTCACATTGTTGTTGCGGTCAGCCGCACGGAAACTGCTTTGGTAACCACGTACCTAGTGTTTAAATGGCTTAGAGAATGAAAATATAAGGTCAAATTAAATTTGCAAGTGATACTCTGCAGACGTCATGCATGAGTATCGATATCTTATCAGGATAATATAAAAAAAAGCCGGGTAAGAGCGAGTCGGACTAGCGCACCGAGGGTTCCGTACCATCATGTTTTTAAATTTTCACCGGCGAGGCCTATATTCGTCAGAGAATTTTAACACTGTGCACTGCGGTGTAGAATATCGCAGTTTTATGTCAGCGCCATCTCTTGACCGATAGTGGAACTAATGTAACTTTTGTTGATGATTTCTGAAAAAGTGTGCTATTTAGAGTCTTCGTTTTATTTTTCCTGTAATCTTTACATAAACTTCTATTACATAGAATTATTTCAGATTTTGCTCTTTGCAAACTTTGAAGATGGAGGGAAAGGTATTTTTTTTTTGCGAAAACTATGCGGCCTAAAAAAAAGGAAAAAATGTTTGAGAATGTGCAAACTGCGCTCTTTCATATAATACCCCACATCCCCTAGTAGTCCCACTTCGAATTTTTCAGACCCCCTTTCAGTCGCTGTTACAAAAAATATACATATATTTTTATTTCTTTCTTATTTGCAAAATAGTTGGGCAAATGTCATCTAAAACTATTCCAAATTTCAAGTTGATAGCATTAGTAGTTCTTGAGATATCCAGCTGCGACAGACAGACAGACAGACTGAGTCTCACCATAAGGGTTCCGTTTTACCAATTTGGTACGGAACCCTAAAAAGAATAGATGTTATTTTTAGGAGTCAATACACGCTGGCAGTTTTATTACTTGAAGTATAGGCTGAGTAAGTCTGTTTTATTATGTTGAGATATCGATATGTACCCATTACGGCTTTGGGGTTTCGCTAGCTAATTTAAATTGACCCTGTTTATTCTCTATTTACGGGTAGTCAGAAGCCCGAAAGTCTGACAACCAGTCTAACCAAGGGGTATCGCATTACCCAGTAACTGGGTTGTACAGGTCAGATAAGCAGTCGCTCCATGTAAAATAATGGTATTCAGCTGCATCCGGTTAGACTGGAAGCCGACCCCAACATAATTGGGAAGATGATGATGATGATTCTTTACTTTGGTTTGACGACTATACTGCTCTATTGACGAAGAAATGAGAGTTGGGTTACCAGTGAATATGACGTTCGATCGTGCATAACTCGACGAAATTAGATACATTTACTTTTTTCTTCTCCTTCCTACATAACAAAGGCATCTTTAACTCATAACACTTAATAGTTTAGTGTAGCAATCTTTCTTTATTTCTCACCGCATGCGATGCAGAAAGCCATCCGCTGAAGATGAAGACAGGTGGGTCCATGCCACCGGACGGTATCAAGAGTACCATTTTATAAACACTAGAGTTTTGTGTTGCACAGTGTTTGGTATATTGATTGGTATATTTAGATTTTTAGCCTCCCAACCGAACAGCAAACATGCGTCAGATAGCCATGCATAAGGTCCAAAAAAAATATCTAGACAAACATTTATAGGGGTCGTTGCGAGAAAAGAGATGGCGCTATCCGTACTGTATAGCCCCATCTCTCTCTCATACTGGAACAATCATGGTTCAAAACCTCATAACACGACCTCAAAAAACACACAAGTGCGTTCAAAAAAAAATTCTGGAGAAACCTTTACCGGGGTCTTTGCAATAAAGAGATGGTGCAATCTGTAGCTCCATCTCTCTCTCACACAGGAACAATAATGGTTCAAAACACACAAGTGCAATCTGCAATACAAAAATATCAAATTGTATGTAACAGCAGATTTTGCTCACAGTCTTGAGCTCAAGAGATGCCATTATCATTCAATCCATTACCATATCTTCCTCGAAATATGCCAAGCAACATACAGTATAAATATTTATTTTAAAACACTGAGTGCTCACAAATCTTAGATGTATTTGAACTCAAGTAATTCAATCATATTTAAAAATTATCGAGTCCATATTACATACCAAGGCCCCTCCGTGTCTCGGAAAGCACGTTAAGCCGTAGGTCCCGGCTGTCATTCGTAATTCTGTGATAGTCTGACTACCCGTAAAATCAGAAACCTGAAAGTCTGACAAACAGTCTTACCAAGGGGTATCGTGTTACCCAGTAACTGGGTTGTGGAGGTCAGATAGGCAGTCGCTCCATGTAAAATACTAGTACTCATCTGCATCCGGTTAGACTGGAAGCCAACCCCAACATAGTTGGGAAAAGGCTAGGTAGATTGATTGATCTAGTTCACGCTTACTTGAGTTCTTATACATAAGTATTGGTATATTTTAAGTAAATGTATTTCGCAAGCAAATCACTTTTTGCGTACTTTTCGCCCACCTTATCAATTGCTTTATCGCTATTCCCATTTCTTTAATTTAAATTCGCATATTCTGCCGTCATAAAGAAAAAGGACACAACTAACATTTTTTCCAAAATTGAGTAAAAAAAACTGGCATATGCGCCTTATTTTTCTGATTCCAAATATGTATATAACTCCATTTTGGAAAAAATGTTAGTTGTGCCCTTTTTCTTTATGACGGCAGTATTAATAAAGATCACATCACTATGTATGCCTTGTATAAACAATTTATTAATTATATATTTAATACAGACAGAACAACTAAGAAACATAAATTATGTAGTTTTAAAAATGTATCTATTAGAATAGATAGTTTTACCTATACAGGGTGTCCCGGAAGTCGACGTCAAGCCGGAATCGGGTAATAGGCCAAGTCAATAGTTAACAGAAAAAAAAAACTACTTACTTGCCAAACTCTCATACTACAATTTTCTTCAGTACGGTCAGTCAAAGTTGGGCGAAGTATGAATTTTGAATATTTGGTTGGGCAGTGGCATTTTCTACCAAGCTGAAGCAGTCTTTAAATTTTAGACGAGTTTACAGAAACATTATTCAGGATCCTATAACAAAATAAAAAAATTAAAGATATTATGTAGCAACAAAAAAAAATCTGCACTCTGAGGTGCGAATTTTTATTAAATTCCAGTAATTTTTAAAATACACAACTTAGATTTTTTTAAATCTTTTTCTGAGAACTATTATGACTTGGCCTATTACCCGATTCCGGTTTGACGTCGACATCTGGGACACTGTATAATATGATGCCTATGTGTCTTAAAATTACTACCGTACTTCGGGTACAAAGAAAGCATAACACAATATGAAGTGTTACACCTACCCTTGTTACTAAACAAAGGATAGCGTTATTTGTCTTGTATAGCTTTATCTCTTTCTTACTGGAACAATGATGGCTCTAACTGTAATTCTTCAAAATTTGGCTCCAGTTCAGATTTTAAATCATAATGGTGTAAAACTTTTGTCGCCCTGTAATTTTCTAAGCTTGCAACTTTTTTTTATCTACTCTTTAAAATTCTCAAAAACAATAAATGTACTTACCCTTTTTTCTTCCCTACTCGTAAAATATACCCTTCTTATATTTATTTAGCATCCCAAAAGCTTTCTAACACGTTTGCTAGCTGCCCCTCTTCATTGGCTATGTAACTAACTGTACATACGCTTATTCAGCGAAAGTCCTGCTCCGCACGGGACAGACCCTGGCCCAAGTACAGGCCCATCTAGACAAGGAGGGGGCTTCAGATCTGGTGGTAGATCTGGTCATCAAGAGCACCAATCGACAGGCTATCTTCTTGGAGGCTATACAGCTTGGTGAGTTATTGAAACTATTTTTAAATGTTATTTATGTTTTCTGTGTGACTTTTGGAAGAATGATTTCGCATTTCATTATACTCCTTCTCGATAAACAGGGTTATTGGTAAAACATTAACAACCTCTTAAGAGGTCATTGTACTCATCATTATGAACAACTTTTACTATGGGACCTGAAATCGCAAAAAAAAAAATCTGCTGTTCCCTATATTTTGACGAGTTAGTTAAGAGGTTGTTAATGTTTTACCAATAACACTGTATTACAAATTAGTACCTATGGCTAAGTGAGATTGACTTGTGCGCAAAAGGTCACGGGTTCGATTCACGCTCAAAACAAATATTTTTTGTCGAATTCGTAGCCGTTTAATTTAAAACCTGTCCGTATCAACGATTTGAAAGTCTTACACCGCGTCCTAATAGAAAGCGATCATCGCGTCACTTTTTGTTCGGTGAACCGGAACGCGCGGTCGCGCCGACAGAGGGCGCCTTCCAGTTTTCCGAACAAATACTGACATATGAACTCGACGACAGCGTATTCGCGCGACCATCGCTTTCTATTAGGACGTGGGGTCCAACCATCCATTCATATTAATTATTAGAAATGTGACAGGCTTTTGTGGGTAAATTAAATTTAAAAAATGTATATAAAATATAATTTATTTTATTACACAGGTATTGCACTCCTCGAGGGTGGCAACCCAATAATTCAACACAGCATATTTACAAAACTACAAAATGGTGAAATATCACAAGCATTTTTGAAGGTAAATATAAATATGTTCTTTCCTGATGTTCTTCCATGTTTTTTTACTATATTTTTAGCATTGTCTGAAGTATTATCCAGTGAATTTTGTTTTGATGAATTGATTTTTTTTTTCGGTGTAAAATATGATGGAGATTTCACTTTTTAGGTAAGACTATATGTGCCCGCGATTTCGTTCGCGTGCATGTAGGAAAACATATTGGATTTCATGGGTTAGGTATAACTTTTTTGCGCTCAACCGAACGAACCAAATAATCAATAATTTATTTGCCAAAATATGCACAGTTACACGGTAAAATCATGTTACCTTACAATGTATGCTTTCTAGGTATTTTATGACAAAATGCGCGAGGCTCAGCATGAGATCAGGTCGTTAGCTGCCAGCAGTACATCCGCTGCCAGCGAGAAGCAACGCACCAGCTACTCCGAGAAACAGAAGACCACCTCCACCGATGGTAAGAGTTCTAACCATTTACTGTTCAGCCAGAAAGTTAAGTGCTTTCAAAACGGCAAAGAAAAACATCGTGAGGAAACCAAACCGAAAATGTGTAATACAGTTATACAAAAAAAAATACCTGGACTTCTTCGTTGCACTCTTGTGCGGTCGTGGTCTTCAAGTAGTTTCTTGTCTAGGGGCTGAGGGTTATTTCGTTTATCCACCCCAAAAAATCCATCCTATGGTGGATATGCGGAAGCGCATGTCCCAAGAATCCACCCTAAGCCTAATTGGATAAACGAAATTTATAAGCTTAGGGTGGATTCTCGGACATGCGTTTCTGCGTAAATGATAAATGATAAATGATAAATGATTTTATTTTTGTAAGTAGGTTTGTACAAACACTTTTACACGTCAATCATGGTTTTTTAAAACTAGATGAGGTCGGCGTTTCCTATCTGACTACTCTGAGAAGAAAGGCCGAAACAAACTCAGAGGTCACAGTCTCTTTTAAAGTCCAGACATAATCTTGGTCAGGTTATATGAAGACCATGTAGATCGATGTCTGAGACGGTCTTTTGAAGAAAGAACCACACAGATTGAGAGGACCTGTCCAGTCAGTGCACGCATTTGTCAGAAATCGTGCAGCTCAACTCAAGACTTAAGGAGCTCAACGATTCGACGAACAATACCAAAGAAAGGACATTTGGGTAGGCCACATAAATTACTCAAACTGCCAGACCAAGAGAAAAAAAAAAAAACAGAACAGAAAGAATAATAAAAAATATATATAAAAGTAACAAAATGACCCACATCGTCTTCACATTCACAAATCACAATAAATAAAATAATGTAATACTTTACAAAGTAAGCAAATGTCATTGTTTATAAAAAAATCATTAATGTCAAAGTGTATATAAAAAAAAAGGACGTTCCAAATGCAGAAATGTGAAGCAGCTCAATCCCAAGCCTTTTTGTCCTCAATATAATCTTTAACTGTATAAAAGGCTTTCTGGCACAACTTACGTTTAATGAATGATTTGAATTTATTGAGGCTTAGATCTTGAACGTGGCTTGGTAGCTTATTATAAAAGCGTATACATTGGCATCTGAACGAGCCACCTATTTTTTTGAGCCTTGTTGTAGGTACAACAAATTTGTGTTTGTTTCTAGTATTTATATTATGGATATCACTGTATTTTTTAAACAATTTTATATTTTTATGGGCATATAAAAGATTTTCATAAATATACTGAGAAGGCACAGTCATTACATTAATCTCTTTAAATTTGTCTCTGAGAGAGTGTCTCGGACTTAATTTATAAATTGATCGAACAGCTCGCTTCTGTAAAACAAAGATAGTCTGAATATCGGCGGCATTTCCCCACAATAGAATACCGTACGACATTACACTATGAAAATAGCTAAAGTACACTAAACGGGCAGTCTCTATATCAGTTAAATTACGAATTTTTCTAACAGCATATGCTGCGGAACTTAGCCTTTTTGACAATTTATCTATATGTGGACCCCACTGAAGCTTAGCATCCAAAGTTATGCCCAAGAATACTGTGTTGTCTTCAGGATTCAATTCCTCGCCCTTTATCAACACATTAGTTTTCACATGCCTAACGTGAGGTAGCGTAAACTTAATGCATTTGGTTTTTTTCTCGTTTAGAAGCAAATTATTAACATTGAACCAATGGACTACTTTCGAGATCGCGCTATTTACATCGTCAGTAACCAATTGCTGACGTTTAAGTTTAAACAAAAGAGAAGTGTCATCTGCAAACAACACTATATCATGATTATCCTTTATGAGGTACGGCAAGTCATTAATATAAATAAGAAACAAGAAAGGACCAAGAATTGAGCCCTGTGGGACTCCCATTGTTACTATAGATCCGGGTGATCTTTTTCCATTAACGTCAACGCTCTGAATCCTTTTACTCAAGTATGAAGTAAGAAGATCCAGAGCAGTGTTCCGGATTCCGTAGTGGCGGAGTTTCCTGATTAACGTTTCGTGAAGAACGCAATCGAATGCCTTGGACAAATCACAAAAGATGCCCAAGGCATCGCATTTATCTTCCCATGCATTATAAATATGTCCTAAAAGTTCAACACCGGCATCAGTAGTTGAACGACCCCGTGTAAAACCGAACTGTTTGTTGTGTAATAATTTATGTTTATTAAAAAATCTTTGCATTTGGTCTAAAATTAATTTCTCAAAAATTTTACTAAAGGTAGGTAGTACAGAAATAGGTCTATAATTTGTGGGGTCTGATGTACTACCTGATTTAAACAAAGGTATTATTTTACTATATTTCATAAGGTCAGGAAACTCCCCATTGTCAATACAACTATTAAAGATAAGAGCTAAAGAAGGTGCTACAATGTCAATAATAGACTTAGCTACTTCTACAGAATTACCCCACAGATCTGCAGTCTTTTTAACATTTAAAGTGTGAAAGGTTTTAATTACATCTCTACAGGTAATATATTCAAAATGAAATTATCGTATTCACCGTAGGGTGGATTTTTTGGCGTGGATAAACGGAATATCCGGGGGCTGATGTGATTCGCCTCACGATTTCTGGTATTTTGCATTCATACAAGGGAACACCTGGACACATAGGCTTTTTTTTTTTTTTTTTAACGTGTAGAAATGCTCATGCATTCTGCACTACCACGGGGAGATAGTGCAGTTATGTGGGACTCTAACCCACTAAAACTCCACGGTGTCCTCCTCTGCCGCTTACGGCGGGAACACGGGCACGCGTTAGCACTCATCCGTGAACCCGCCGCGGCTGTCCGTAACCGGACCCTCCTCTGGGGAGTACTCCCCATCACCGGCGCACCAGAACACATGGCACGCCGTGACCACCCCAGGGACCAAACCAGCACATGGGCGCCAGACGACCCCGTGTCTGGGCACCCTTGGTCCCCCTGCGACGGGTCAGGTCATTGGCACCGCCGCCTGCCAATTTTCGGCCGCAGAGGATAGGGAGAGCGGCCAACGTCATACCGACACTCCTCCTCCCCTGCGGCCCCACCGCGTCCGCCATCGAACGGTGGCGACCCCGTCAAGGCCGCGGAAGGTAGGGAGAGCGGCGCACCGCAATACCGGCACTCCTCTCCCGCCGCGGCCTCCAACCCTCAGCCGCGATGCCTCTCATACCACATCGCGGCCCGCCTCAGTTGCGATGTCGCCGAAGCGGCACCGCAACCTACTTGTTAAGGCCGACTACATAAATACAATTCCTTTTTCGAAAAAAAAAGAGTATTATTTCGTTACACCTTTATCACAGATCAACATCTTCAATTTAAATTAAATACTAGCTTTTGCCCACGACTTCGTTCGCGTGGAAGTGTGCGTGGAAGTCGTAGGACACCACAATATACCAAAATAACAGCCAAATTTTTTAAAACTCTCCTGAATACCACGTTTATAGTTTTGGTCTCAGCAGCCAAAATATGAAGAGAGTCAGGACTGTTGGCGCAGGAACAAGCGACGTACAGTTGTCCGCGTGAGAAGCAGCTCGTCCTGATGTCGACACCCGCAGTCTTTAGTACTTCGGTAGTAATTTCCCATTGCTTGCGAAGTTTTTTGTTTTTTGTAAATTAAGGGCTTACATGACCTAAAGCGCGGTCACTGTCGGACTACATAGAAAAGAAAGAGAAGCGCGATGACACAACGCTCGTAATTTATTGCAAAATATGAAGCAATTATTTGATTACAAAAAATCTATTGTTTAGGTAAAAAATTAAAACGCATTATTTTCTATTTTTACTAACACTTTATGGATTTCTATGTCTGCAATAAAAATTATTATTATTATTATATTATAAAGAATAATCTGACAAAACTCAAAATGATGATTGTATGTATATTAGTATGGTTTTTATTGTAAAAAGAAAGTTTTTAGAGGTATCTTCATGATTTTTTTCTATCGTATCAAATTAGTTGTATTATGTTTTCAACACACTATCTACCTGGCATATACTTATTATATTTTTCTGACTTTCTTTACTGTAGTCGATCATACACTTTTATTGTTTCTAAAACTTGCGTTTTTTGTGTTTAGGTCTTGTAAGCCCCTTAATGAACATACACACACCCTGATACAATGACTGATGCTTTCTTACAGATTATTCCTGACGACCAGCTATCACTAATATAATATAATAGTAGGGGGTTTATTTATAAACGTTGCATAAAGTTAAATAATGATTAGCGACTGTTAACTCTAAGCAACATTTATAAATAAAGGGGTAGATTTTACAATGTACCCCTCCCGAATTTCTCATTAACAGTCACCTAAAACCAGTATTGAACATAGATATTTATTATTATTATAACCAAAGACAACAGAAGAGGCCTACATTTTTTTTTGCTCTGTACCTTATACAAACTATTATAATGTAATAGTATAACAAATTGTAAAAAAGGAAGCACATAAAACATTCACTTCAAAAATTAAATCCCCGTCGCGTAATGCGTAAAAAAATGAAAATAATTAGGTACTACAATATTTTGATCTTGATGCATGAGACTTTTTGGTACGACTTTGGGTCAATCTTCTTTAATTTTTTTATTTTATTCTAACGTGTTGAAAGATGACAGATGTCAACCGTGCCGTCTTTCACATCTGTCTGTCTGACTGCCTGTCTGTGCCTGTCTGTGCCTGTCTGTGCCGGTATGTGCCTGTCTGCCTGTCTGTCTGTAATTTGATCCTGTATACTTGTTTTTTTTTTATTTGTATTTTTTTTTGTCTGGTATTCAGCTGCATCCGGTTAGACTGGAAGCCGACCCCAACATAGTTGGGAAAAGGCTAGGCAGATGATGATACTTGTTTTCAATTTTTGATATTTTGGAATCTTACGAGTTTTCGATCAGAGTCACGTGTCATCTTACGAATCTTACGATCATGGTCACGTGTCCTGACGCGAGTTTGACATTTTTTACCCATTACAAAAAAAGTGTACAACGCCGCTGAAGAAGTTTTCACTTCAAAAAAAACTCGTAACACGTCAAAATGTAGGGACAAGCTGATTTTTTTTCGCGATTTCATGTTTGGTCCCATAGTAAAAGTTGTTCCAATGATGAGTACAATGACCGCTTAACAGGTTGTTAATGTTTTACCAATAACCCTGTTTATTGTCGCCAGTTAATACATTCATCTTATTTTATAATTGTTGGGAATCAAACATAGGTTGGCAAAGCAGTCGTCGAACCGCTACACTATATGCTTTGTTGACAGTTGACTAAAATAACCGTTATTATACTATGTCATGATTACCTGCATAGCTCCTTAAACGTATAGCGAGATGATAATCATATAAAAGGTTAAATCTGTAACTATATTTGCTCCCTATTCAGCCCAGTAAGCAATGGAATAATTAAACTGTTGTCATACTGGTTTATTGTGATCTCTCTCATCTCAGTCTCATCTCCTACTAAACTTATGGGAAGTTTTTTTTTTGCAACTTTTGATTTTTCTAGTACCCAAACCTCAGTTGGTCTGGTAGTTTTCTTGAGTCTTATAAGAAACAGCATCGATTGGCAATCACACTTAATATTATAAAGGCGAAAGTTTGTGAGTGTGTGTGTGTGTGTGTTTATATGTTTGTTACTTCTTCACGCTCAAACGGCTGGACCAATTTTGATAAAATTTTGTACGGAGGTAGCTGACACCCTGGATTAAAATATAGGATCGACAATTACGCGGGTGAAACCGCGGGGCGCAGCTAGTAAATGATAAAAATCATAAACATACATTTTCGAAATTATAAGAGGAAAGTACGAATTTCAACCGGACGAAGTCGCGGGCAGAAGCTAGTTTGGCATAAAAAAAGGGAAAATTGACAATTTTCTTACTGACTGTATTTTTTTTTTCAATATCTGTGAATTCAGATCAAATGTTTTAAAAAATTAAGTACACGACAACGATTAAGATCGACTTGTAGCGACAACTATTAAGGTACCTGCTCTTATTGCCCCATCCCAAAAATCCACCCTGTAATTATGTAATGATTGACTGCTTTACTCCTAAAGGTTTAGCGTGATGATAATTATTTAAATGGTTACATCTGTAACTATCTGCAATATTTTGGCTCCTCTTTTTACAATTTGCTGTAAACTATAGAAGAATACGAACAAATTGTAATATTGTTCATCCCCCACAGCAAATAGCGTGATAATGACTGACCAACTGACTGACCAAACTTATGGGGAATATCTATGCAAAATTTTAACAAAATCTATCCAGTAGTTTTTGCGTGATGCTGGACCATACATACAAATAAACAGACAAAAAAAAATTTTTTTCGAAAAAATACTTTGAAAAAATTCAATGACTTCGCTACGATTTTATTATATGTATTTTTTACAGCTACCAAGCCAGCCCCGGTTGTTTTAGTGGTCGGTGAGGAGATGGATGATGAGGTGAGCAGCGCATGCGGCTCCGCTGTCCACGCGTACTCGGATATACACACCATGTCACATGGTAACTATTCTTCATTTTCGTGTGGACTCGAGATATCAAAAAATTGTCATTCGAGTCTCATAATTATATCAAATGGCTAGGCAGGGCTAGCCTAGGATTACCCTAATTTTGAAAAATGCTGACATTATTGCAAATGCCTATTTACACCAATCAGAGGCTTTGTGTGAGTTTTTTCACTCATGTTCGATTGCGAGCGCGTTAGAATTTTCTAGGGAAAATAGTTTTACCGCCACCTGGTGGTCACTAGGAGAAACCTAATTTCCTATCATCATCATCATGATCATTTCAGCCGAAAGACGTCCACTGCCGGACATAGGCCTCCCCCAAGCACCTCCACTTCGACCGGTTCTGTGCTTCTCGCATCCAACGGGTTCCTGCGGCCTTAACAAGGTCGTCGGTCCACCTTGTGGGAGGCCTTCCAACGCTAATTTCCCATACAAAATTCTAACGCGCTCGCAATCGAACGTGAGTCGAAAAAACTCACACTAAGGCCACTGCTTATAATGCTCCTAGTACTGGGACACAGGCCTCATCTCTGTTAGAGGGAGCGGGCCGTAATCCACCACGCGGCCCCAGTGCGGGTTGGTAGATGACATGTTTTTTAAGAATTTTTAGTTCTTGGACACGCCGGTTTCCTCACGATGTTTATTACCTGCACCGTTTTTGTGAGCAGTGGTGATGAAATAAATTACACAAAGTAAAGCGCCTGTCTGGGTTCGAACCCAACTCGTAAGTCGGGGTCGTTACCACTGGGATAGCACTGCTCTTTACCTACCTTAAGGCGAAAGCGCCAGGGTAACCCGCGAAATTCAATTTTTTTTACGTTTTTTGCAGTTTGCTGGGCAGTATTAAGTTGTACGTTGATTAAAATATGATTCGCGGCCGTAACAAATATGTATTTACAGAAATATTATAATTAAAGTTATCAACACAACTCTCTAAGACCAAGTAATTTCCAAGAATGACTATTTCATGAAATCTTGACATTTGGGGATTATACTGACTTAACAAGTTGTATTACTGATTGTAATGATTTATAATTCTGTAAATAAATATTTGTTATGACCGCGAATCATATTTTAATCAACGTACGACCTAATACTGACCAGCAAATTGCAAAAAACGTAAGAAAATTTGAATTTCGCGGTAATCAACGTACAACTTAATGCTGACCAGCAAATTGCAAAAAACGTAAGAAAATTTGAATTTCGCGGTAATCAACGTACAATTTAATGCTGACCAGCAAATTGCAAAAAACGTAAGAAAATTTGAATTTCGCGGGCTACCTTAGCGCTTCCCCGTTAAAAGTAAATAAAGTGTTATCTGAGTATTTTATTTATTTTCTGAAAATATTCTTCTGCTCTCTACTAGATGTCAGTCAGTGAAAAGTTACATGATTATTTTCACGATGCAGGTACGACGGCTCTGGAAGAAATAATGGCAGAAAAGAAAGAGTCTGGCAACTCTGATGTACTGCCTCCCAAAGTGGCCATCATGAGGCCCATTCTACGGTTTTTACAGCTGCTCTGTGAGAACCACAACCCGGACCTGCAGGTAACGTTAACAATTTAAGAACTATTCAAATTCATGTGTCCAATTGATGTTATTTCAAGTTAAACAAATATCAACTTTACTGGTGTAATAATTAAGTTGTTTTCCGAGTGACTAGTAATATTGATAAATTTATAAAAATGTTTGAAGTTGTAGCGTAAACTGAACTCTATTGTGTAGGTATTAAAATTATTTTTCGAATAACTCATATTTGTTTACATGTTTGGAAACTAAAAGTAATATTGAAAAATTTATAGAAATTTTGAAGTTGTAGCGTAAACTGAACTTTATAGTGTAGGTATTAAAGTTATTTTTCCAATAACTCATATTTGTTTACATGTTTGGAAACTAAATCACGAACGCAGATTACGTGCATCGTCTTCACATATACATTACATTACATTGGCCTCCAAAAATTGTTGACATTTTTCCACTTCTGCTTTGACAAACCACATAATGTTTTTAAATTCTAGTTCCAATGGCTTGAACACTGCTGACACTGTAAAGTTTTTAATTACTAATACTGCTACTCATGATTTACCATAAAAATAATCAAGTTATCCCTTCGCATTACCAGATTTTTTTAAATATTTTAAATGATAATATGACAACACAGCTGAAATGGAAAAGTGTCAAACTAAAGGCCGCAGCACACTTGTAACACCCGACGCCATCCCACGCTTATTTATTGGCTAAATGACGAAAATAGCTCAACGAGATGCAAAATGATTGATGTCGCGTAACGTGGTGTGTTATAAGTGTGTTTCCGCCTTAACTTATGGATGCCTCTGTAATTTATGTATACTAAATATTATGAAACATTTTTAAATAGTAACGGTGGATTTTCTTGCCCATTCTTCTCCATACGAATTCTTTCGGAAGGGGCAACTACAATAAATAAAATTATTTTTTGGAATTTTTACATTAACCACTCACATGACCCCCCCCCCCCTCTCCCCCCCCCCCCCCGTTTATTGCGTTACTTTGTGGTGGACGTTCGCTGTTATTTTCGTCCGCGTTCTCATGTGAGTAGTTAAGTGCATTTGACTTAACCCTTCGTATGTCCGGAACGTGGATCCACGCGAGACAATTACTTTTTAATCGTTTCTGTAATTACGGCATTCAACCGGTAAAACAAGGTGTTTCATAGGGGCCAGATAGACAGTATCTATCAGATAAATTAGAAAAGAGTCGTCACAGAATTTTAATGAAATTACCTGCCAGATCGTTTAACCGGAACTTACCCGTCGAAACAGTCCAAATGACGAGTATCTCCTGATTGTTCTCAGAACCTCCTCCGTAATCAAAACAACAAATCCAACTACAATCTAGTATCGCAAACCTTGATGTTCCTGGATTGTATCTGCGGGTCCACCACCGGAGGCCTAGGCCTGCTGGGCCTGTACATCAACGAAGGCAACGTGGCGCTTATTAACCAGACCCTGGAAACACTCACCGAGTACTGCCAAGGTAAGAGATATCAAGTATGGTAATGGTAGCTTGACTGATGATAAACGGCGTCGAACGCCCGTGGCATACCTACCCGGCCATTTTGAAAGAAGAAAACAAAATGGCGGCCACGCATTTTTATGCGTGCGTTATATACTAAAAATAACGTGGTATAGGTTTTCCTATACCACGTTATTTTTAGTACATGCGAAACCCAATAGGCTATATTATGCTGGCTAAAACTACAGATTTAGATATTAGCCAATCTCTCGATAAATATAAGAAATGTCTTAAAAATTTGTTGTGATCGTTTTTTTTTTCAATTTTACTTTTTGATGAAGGTAGTTTATTATTCTATGTTTTAATATTTTACAGAATCACTGTCAAAATTTTTCTTTTATTATGTATTAGGTATTTAATGTGTTAGCTTAGTTGTTCATTTTATTGTGCATGCTGTGGTCCCTGTAATTGAAAGAGTATACCTACTAAATACTTTGTCGTCCATTAACTATAATATATATAATGTTTAGTGTATGTGGTACGGAACCCTTCGTGTGCGAGTCCGACTCGCACTTTGCCAGTTTTTTTACCTTAATTTTTCGTTCTATCGTTTTAAAAAAATAACCTTATTCTCCAGGACCTTGCCATGACAACCAGAACTGCATAGCAACACACGAAAGCAACGGCCTCGACATAATAACAGCACTCATACTGAATGACATCAACCCGCTCGGCAAGACCCGCATGGACCTCGTCCTGGAGCTGAAGAACAACGCTTCCAAGCTGCTGCTAGCCATCATGGAGTCCAGGAACGACTCCGAGAACAACGCTGAGAGGATCTTATATAATATGAACCCCAAGCAGCTGGTAAGCAGTCGGTGAAAGTCACTTTTAAGCTGTTTTGTATAGGAAGTACATCATCGTCTGCCTAGCCTTTTCCCAACTATGTTGGGGTCGGCTTCCAGTCTAACCAGATGCAGCTGAATACCAGTATTCTACATGGAGCGACTGCCTATCTGACCTCCACAACCCAGTTACTGGGTAATACGATACCCCTTGCTAAGACTGGTTGTCAGACTTTCGGGCTTCTGACTACCCGTAACGACTGTCGAAGATCCACCAATGACAGCCGGGAACGGTTTAACGTGCTTTCCGAGGCACGGAGCGGTCACGGTATGTTAAGATGGTCACCCATCCACAGACCAATCGCGGCAAGCGTAGCTGATCGACCAACCTTTGCGGCTGTTATTATTTAGCCACGGGCCCCTCTTTCTCCTTCCCTGTTTTGTATAGGAAGTACGTATAAACATAATTTTAGTCTGCAAAGGAAATGTAAGGTAGTTCAAAACATACACACGACATAAATTCATTGTTGGATATTCGCAAAAGGTTTTACTTTTGAATGTGTCAGGCAAATTATGAACAGCGAATAAGTATAGGATTTTTTTTTAAACTTAATTAATTTGTCGGTATAATCCTGTGAAGGAATATCATCATCTGCCTAGCCTTTTCCCAACTATGTTGGGGTCGGCTTCCAGTCTAACCTGTGAAGGAATATGTTGTGCGAAATTTCGATTTTATTAAGGTTCCCACACTTTCTATTTAAAAGTTAATTCTTGTGATTATTCCAATCATTATGTTTCTTAAAGCGAAAGCGCCAGGGTAGCCCGCGAAATTCAATTTTTTTTACGTTTTTTGCAATTTGCTGGTCAGTATTAAGTTGTACATTGATTAAAATATGATTCGCGGCCGTAACAAATATATATTTACAGAAATATAATCATTAAAGTCATCAACACAACTCTCTAAGACAAAGTAATCCCCAAGAGTGACTATTTCATGAAATCTTGACATTTGGGGATTACACTGACTTAACAAGTTGTATTACTGCTCGCAATCCGCTCATCAATAAAAACTTTGATGAACGGGTTGCGAGCGTGGCGTGCGGACTCGCGATCCTCCGTCCACTCTCGGTTAGCGCGGGGCGAGGGAGTCTATGTTATGCTCCCCGTCTCCGCACATAAAGGCACGTTCGCACACATTCTTTTAAGGCCGTGTTACATTTGTATTATATTTGTGTGTAGGTTGATGTTGCCTGCTCCGCCTTCCATCAGGAACACGCCATGGACGTCGACTCCGACTCTGAAGAAGACGCCGTCGTACAAGGCGTGTCACCCAAGGAGGTCAGTTATTTGCAGTACGCGACCTTAAGCTTGGCCCATCGAGTTTTAGGAAGATTTCATCGTTGTAGAGCATGGTATCTGTCACTTTGAGTACAGCGGTGCTGTTCTGTAAAGATCTCACCGTGAAAACTTAGGTGAAATGAGCGGTCAATAGTGTCAATCCCTTGTAACAAGTGGAAAGCAGCCAAATTCGTCCAAGATGGAACAAACAAGTTGGGGATGTCTTGACGACACTATATAGACTAATTGTTATGCGGGTTGCAGACCAAGAGCTAAGCTAAGTTAGTCTAGCTTAGCTTGCATAGCTGATGTAGTTTTTCGGCCTTTTCTATTTATTTAGTTTACTTTATTCATCTTCTTGTAGGATGATAATTATCATACGATATCAAAATGACCGCAAACTATGAACAGAAGTATGAAAAACTACATCAGCTATGCGAGCTAAGCTAAACTAACTTAGCTTAGCTCTTGGTCTGCAACCCGCATTAGACTTTTGCATTTTTTTTTTCAAAATCATTTCAAAAGTCATTTATTCAAACTAGGCTGAGAATCAGCAATTTTCGAACGTTAAAATTACAAAAGACAGTCCCCCAAAACGCCCGCCCTTCACCCCCTTCCTAGTGCTTTTGCTGGGGAGAAGAAGTGGCACAACAAACTCCCCAGCAGTATTACTCCTTCTGAACACACACAAGATCAGAGAGGGTGTTGTTAGGGCTTCATAACTCAAAAGGAAAAACGGAATCCCTATAATCTTATAAGGTCAGACGGACAACTATGTGATCTCACTTCTTTCTCCGTCTATCTGCCCGCCTGACAAGACCCTTTTTCTCAGGAACGTGTGGAGTTATCAAGTTGAAATTAATTGTCAAATACTCGGGGCTGTAATCCCTTGAAGCAGTGAAAATAATCAAACTTCTAAGTCAACGCAATCAAAAGTTACGGGCGTTTCTGTTCCGTTTATGCCACATATTTTGACACCCGCAAGGGAATCAAAACCTGTAGGGTCAATGATATTATATTAAAGAGGTAGATATCGCACTAGGGCGCGCATATTGTTGCAGACAAATTCAGACAATTGTTATAGTTTCATTTAGTCCGCTAATAGCAGCGAGCAACACACTACAGATAGCTGTCTCTTTCTGTGTCATACGTTCCGTATTATCTATTGCAGTCGGTACTTTGTAATAACAACGCAACAATACAGAACGTCGCTCGGTATGAACGTAGCATATCTTTCCTTTATAATATAATTGTATAGGGTACTTCCCGTTGACCTAGAATCATGAAATTTGGCAAGAAGCAATGTCTTATAGCACAAGTACCTAAAGGAAAAATTCGACAACATACATACTTACAAATTTTTACGGAATCCTCGGTGCGCGAGTCCGACTCGCAATTAACCGATTTTATTTTTACTTAAAAAAAAATGAATCTGCATAATTTTCTATCAATTTTCAACAATATGATAATATGTTTGATCCCGCAGGTGGGTCACAACATCTACATCCTGTGCCACCAGCTGGCGGCCCACAACAAGGAGCTGGCCGCACTGGTACGCTCGTCGCCGCACGGCGCTAACGCTGACGCGCTGCGCTACTACCGCAGTCATACCGCGCAGATTGAGGTGAGTCCCGCTAATGTTTGCTAGCAATATCTACGACTAACTTTGGCCCGTCTCATCATCATCATCATTTCATCCGAAAGACGTCCACGCTGCATATAGGCCTCCCCTAAAAGGGGGGGGTTTGCCATAATCGCCACGCTTGGCAGGCGGGTTGGCGACCGCAGTATGGTATGGTGGTGGAATGCAAGGAGAACGCTGCTGCCCATTCTCCGGTACGCCCCTTAGTCGCCTTTTACGACACCCACGGGAAGTATGGGGCCCGTCTGTGTTGGCCCGTCTGCCGTGGTATAACTTTTTTTTTTTTAAGGCATACTACCAGTGCTTTTACACCGGGAGTCTTTGGGTCAACTATACCAAAAGAACGCTGAATGACCTACGCGTACTTTATAATAATATTTTTAGGATGCTGTTGGGACTGCCACGATGGTGCAGCGCTTCTAATATGTTTGCGCAAAACCGAACTGACGGCTTCCACGCCGTCATTCGCAAGAAAACCACGTCGCTGTTGTCAAGGTTGCGGGCGAGTGGCAACAGCATTCTAAAAACTGTGGCGGAGAGTATCGACTCTCCGATTATTAAAAGTTTTGTGGGAAGGACAATCCCAAAACATTAATTTGGGGATGTCCTTTTCTCAATACTATTTAAGCGGTCTTCTTCTTAACTATATTTTAACTACTAACACTAATAATAAGTTATAATATTGTTTACCAACACGCTGGATCTTTGTTGTCCGAAAATAAAGAATATTATTATTATTTTAACTGCTGTACCAGTGGACGCGACTTAAAACGCTGTGTTGATGAAAATCATTTAAAACCAATATCTACAGGTGAGGCTACTTACTGGCCTAGCGAGCCAAAGAAACTGCCGGATCTCTTGGATTTCTTCATAAATAAGGGTATAGATAGCTTACACACTACTATCGCATCGAGTCTAGACGGGTCATCAGATCACACACCAGCAATCCTCAGAATTAGCACTAGTGAGCTTACTCGGGAGAAAACTGAGTCTCTGACGAATGGTCGAACTGACTGGAAAGGCTTCTCGACTTACCTCAACGAAAACTTTAATGCTAATGTCCCACTAAAGAACCAAAATGATGTAGATAACGCCTGCAAATATCTCACTAACGCCATTCAAGTGGCTGCTTGGATCAACACACCCTCTCGGCCCCAAGGTCCCACCAGCCCTACTCATCCACTAGACATAATGCAAAAAATCTTAGAAAAGCGCCGACTTAGAAGAATATGGCATCAATCCCGTCACCCCCTTGACAAACTAAATTACAATAAGGCAGCAAAGGAGTTGAAAGCTATAGTCCAGGAGTCTACTAACTCAACGTTAACAACGAACCTTCAGATGATGTCACCTACGGGAGTTGGTGCGAACTCGCTCTGGAAGGCCACTAAAAACTTAGATAAGCCTCAACAATCTTATCATCCAATTCGATCACAAGCTTCCTGGGCAAGAACTGACTTGGAAAAGGCTGAGGTATTCGCAATGCATCTGAGTTCTGTATTCAGACCCAACGAGAGCGTTGTTGATGAGCATGAAATTGACATAGTATTGGAACAGGATCTGCAGATGTGTATGCCTATTATACCAACAACACCTAAAGAAATAGCGAAGGAAATCAGACTGTTGAACTCGAGAAAAGCCCCGGGATTCGACCTGATCACGCCTTCCATACTTAAAAATCTTCCCAGAAAATGCATTTCTTTCCTAGCTAGTCTGTTCAACGCAATATTTCGAACATTACACTTTCCTGATCTGTGGAAAATTTCTGAAGTTGTCATGGTCCACAAATTAGGTAAACCTGAACATGAAGCCTCGTCATATCGGCCGATAAGCTTAACACCTGTATTGTCCAAACTGTGGGAGAGGATATTCCTTAACCGACTGAAACCGTGCATTGACGCAAATGATGTTGTTCCGTCTCACCAGTTTGGCTTTAGAAAATCTTACTCAACAATAGAACAGGTTCACCGAGTTTACCATACAGGAAGACAGGCTTTTGAATGTAAGAAGTATTGCTCAGCGGCATTTCTTGATGTACAACAAGCTTTTGACCGTGTCTGGCACAAAGGATTGCTGGCTAAAGTGAAGGAAAATCTTCCGCACTCAATGTTCCTTCTCATCCAGTCATACTTATCCGACCGCTACTTCCAAGTAAAACAGGGCGAAGCGAGATCAAGATTGTTTGAAGTGAAAGCTGGTGTACCACAGGGATCTGTTCTTGGCCCAGTGTTGTACAACATATTTACATCAGATCTACCCACATTGTATAGCATAACAATAGCAACATATGCCGACGACATTGCCTATTTATCAGTTGATGACAACCCAGAAATGGCCAGCAATAGAATCCAAAAACAGCTAGACGAAACTCACAAATGGTTCTGTAAATGGCGGATACGTGCCAGTGCATCCAAGTCCAACCACATCTCCTTCGCGCTCAGACACGGAAACACCCCTCCTGTCAGGCTCGGTCCTGATACCCTACCACACACAGATTGTGTAAAGTATCTTGGCTTCCACTTAGACAGGCGCCTAACATGGAAGCATCATATTAAAAATAAAAGGGACGAGATAAACCACAAGTTCCGCAACCTGAATTGGCTCATGGGAAGAAACTCTGTGCTCTCTGTAGACAACAAGCTCCTCATCTACAACTCTGTCCTCAAGCCAATATGGACCTACGGGATCCAACTGTGGGGCGTTGCCAGCAAATCCAACATCCTCTGCCTACAAAGAGTCCAAAAAGGTATCTTAAGATCCATAGTAAATGCACCTTGGTTTGCTAGGAATGACGAAATCCACCGGTATATACAAATGCCAACAGTAAGCTCTGAAATCGAGCGGTACAAGGAACAACACAAGGCACGCCTAACCTTGCATCCAAACCCACTAGTTGCTGAACTGTTAAACCCGACAGCGGTGGTGAAAAGGCTGAAGAGGAACCACCTTCTTTATGTGGGAGACTGGCTGCTCCACCACAACGTCATTTCGTCATGGATCAAATTCGCTTATGGTCCAACGACCGATCGCAAATGGAAAGAGCAAAAGGAAAAAAAAAATTATAACTAAAAAAAGGCTGGTTTTAGAGTCGCGCTGACCGCACGCTGACCGTTGGCGCTGACAGCTGAAACGTATGAACTTCTAGGAAGCGTTTTAGAATAACGCGCAGCTATCAGCGCGTGCGTTTCATACGTTTCGGCTGTCAGCGTCGACGACGGTCAGCGTGCGGTCAGCGCGACTCTAAAACCAGTCTTTTTTTTTTCGGATGGGAAATCATCAAATGACTCCTCCCGTGGAGCGGAAGGGAGTGTCAGACTCTTACTGACTAAAACCCACCCGTGTTCCTTCCTTAGCCCTTTATGTTCCGGGCCAGCGGTAACCACACAATTAACATAAATAAACAATAAACATAAAATTACACTAATTGTTGCTTTCGTAACATATTATATATAAACTTACTTTTGCAAGTTCACTAAAGTAACACGAAAAAATGTCCAACCTATTCTGAATTTCGTTAACAGTACGAATTGCTCGCGTGAGAGGCGCTTTGGCCAGCAGGTTGGTTCTGGCAGTTGGCACAGCCAGCTCACATAGATCGATAGATATTTTTTTTTTCATAATAATAGCATCAAATGTAAAAATTGACCAGATAACGGCATTTTACTTATACCACGGCAACCGTGCCCTAGTCTGCGTGAATTTTTTTTTTCCGACCCATCCCATTGCATCGCATCGCCTGCCCGCATTATTACTTCGTTATCGGTTGGCGTTCTTTCTGACTTTTTTTATTAATGCTCTACTCCTCAGGGTCTTAGCGTGATGTTAAATATCCTCAAAAATTTGGCTTTCCAATGCAACAGGAATTTTCCAAATCCGACTGGTAGTTCCGGAGATTAATTATCCCCACATGCAAACTAACAAATGTTACACTCTATAAAATATTATTAGTATAGATAACAATGATTTTTCGCCATCACACTCATGGATTCAAAAAAATAATGTGTGCATTAATTATGGGAATTGAAGATAAACTATTACCGGTTTATTCTACTGTCGATAAGATACGAAATAATAAAAAAACTAAAAAACAGCTTTTTCTATTAAACCCGCGAAATTCAAATTTGCTTATTGAATGACTCTTTCATGAAATCCTCATCTGCCTAGCCTTTTCCCAACTATGTTGGGGTCGGCTTCCATTCTAACCGGATGCAGCTGAATACCAGTATTTTACATCAAGCGACTGCCTCTCTGACCTCCACAACCCAGTTACTAGGTAATACGATACCCCTTGTTAAGACTGGTTGTTAGAGTTTTGGGCTTCTGACTACCCGTAACGACTGTCAAAGATCCACGAACTATTTCATGAAATATCAATCAATATGATTATATGAACTTAGAGGGGCGCGTGGCTAAATGATAACAGCCGCACAGGTCGATCGATCCGGTTAAGCTACGCTTGCCGCAGTTGGTTTGTGGATGGGTGATATCTTTAAATACCGTGACCCCTCCGTGCCTCGTAAAGCAAAAATCTTTGACAGTCATTACGGATAGTCAGAAGCCCGAAAGTCTGACAACCAGTCTTACCAATGGGTATCGTATTACCCAGTAACTGGGTTGTTGAGGTCAGATAGGCAGTCGCTCGCATATGAACTTAGAGGGTTGTATATATGATTTTAATGATTATAATTCTGGAAAGTCTTAATTGTTACGGTCGTGAATCATATCTTAATCAACATACAACCTGACACTGACCTGCAAATTACAAAAAACGTAAGAAAATTTGAATTTCACGGGTTACCTTTGTGCATCTCTCTTAAATGAATTTAGTGATTTGTGGTGTAAGTAACCCTAAGTGAACGCAATGAGAGGATTTTCTTTTGAGTATTAAAAAAAAAACATAGTTTCCAAGAACCCTGAAGATGGCATTGAACTGACTACGTTACTAGGTGCCAAAGTCAAAACGCTTGGAAAAAAAAAAACATTGCGTCACGTCATATACGCTCGTTGAGTGAGTTTCGTTTGCTTTCGTTTTACGATCTCAAAATTACATCCAAGTGAATTAATAAAAAAATTATGTGACTTTCCGTTCCTTGCAGTAACTTACCAAGTCCAGCGCCATCTATCCAGCGACTAGGGAAGCGTTAAAAAAAAAGAAAAAGAAAATCCCTCATTGTGCTAATTTATGTTCGCATGTCTCGATATTATGTAGAGAACAATTGACTTTTCTGAAATGAAAACTCCTATAAGCGCGTTGGGCATTTTTGATATGGGGAAAAAACCATTGAACTCACGCCACTGTTACCGTAAGCGACACCGCGCGTGTTTTGTTTATAAGACGATTCAAAAAATACCCGCTTCGGATGTGCTCGGCTGTCCTCGGGATGTACTCGGTTTTAATGTATATCCGATATGTCAGTGAGGGATGGCAAAGTATTCTGTTTGTGTTTTGTTTTCACTTTTGTCGGCACTCCCGGAGTGGCACTGTTTTTTTTTTAATGAGAAGAGCTGTGCTTTTTCGCTGAGCTTTTGAGAGCTGCAGCTCTGCTTTAATTTATCGCAAATGTTGTATTCAAAAAGGCCTTGAAAAAATACAACTGAATATCCGTTTTCTGCCACAGATAGTCCGGACTGACCGGAGTATGGAACAGATAGTGTTCCCAATACCGGAGATCTGCGAGTATCTGCCTGCGGACAGCAAGCATCGCGTCCTGCAGAGCGCCGAACGCGACGACCAGGGTAGCAAGGTGACCGACTTCTTCTCCCGGCTCGATAACCTGTTCCACGAGATGAAGTGGCAGAAAAAGCTTCGGGGTGAGTGTGATGCACAGGAACCAAGGTCTAGAGGGAGGAACCAAAACAGGGGCAAATACGACCATTATCAAAACCAAGGGTATAAAACGGGCCATTTTCCGACTATTTATTTATTTATTTATATATACTGACTATCAAACGAATTACGGCAGTAAATAGGACACCTTTTTAAATTAAAAGTTGTATTCTCAACTTTTAGTTCTCATCGAATCAAAAATCAAATCGATCAATCTATGTAATAATCAATAAGACAAAAATATAATTAAAAGCCATTGAAGGTCCGTGGCATACCTAACTGCCCGCCATTTTGTTTTTTTTTTGATCACGTGACATTCATATTTTTTTAACTTGTTGCATAGATGATTGAAATAATCACTCTGAATGTTTCAAATAATCAAACACAATCCACCAGATCAATTTAATTGAAAAAGAATTTTTATTAAACCGAAAAATTAAACTGGGACTCGTGACGTCATGCGGAAGTTGTGACATACACTCTAAAGATAGTTTTTGTTGCAGGACAACGTTTCCTGTTCTGGGTGTCGTCCTACATGTCTTTGTGGAGCAACATACTGTTCAACTTCGCTGTTCTAATCAACGTCATTGTCGCTTTTTTTTATCCCTTCCAAGAAGAAAATCCAAGTAAGTGTTTAAACTATTGTTAATGCATGTGCATGTTTGTTGCTTACCGTAAATCTTAATAATAACAGCCGCACAGGTCGATCGATCAGGTTAAGCTACGCTTGCCGCGGTTGGTCTGTGGATGGGTGACCATCTTTATATATCGAGACCTCTCCGTGCCTTGGAAAGCACGTTAAGCCGTTGGTCCTGGCTGTCGTTCGTGGATCTTTGACAGTCGTTACGGGTAGTCAGAAGCCCGAAAGTCCGACAACCAGTCTTACCAAGGGGTGTCGTATTACCCAGTAACTGGGTTGTGGAGATCAGATAGGCAGTCGCTCCATGTAAAATACTGGTATTCAGCTGCATCCGGTTAGACTGTAAGCCGACCCCAATGATGATGATGGGTCAAAATGTCCCAACTATCTAATCATTTACCTACAACTATTTAAGACTACCTTAATAACATACAGAGGTATTTTAAATTGGTTAACTAAGCTCCGTAGACGCGATGGATCTCGGTGTGGGTTGTATTATCTAAATGGTACACCACAGACTACCTACAGTATTTGTCTGTATTTCCCCTTTTTAATCCATCCAAAGGTTGTCTTTAAAATATCGCTTTTAGCGATAAGACCGCCCATTGCGTCACCCTTTATACAGTTTCTATACTTATATAATTTATATGGTGTACATAATAAAGTGTATTCTATTCTAGTCTATGTAAAGAAGGTGTCACCCATCCACAGACCAACCGTGGCATGCGTAGCTTAACCTGATCGATCGACTAGTGCGGCTGTTATTATTTAGCCACGAGCCCCTCAAATAATTTTAATTTAAAAAATAATTAAATGTAAAAAAAAATATTTAATGTGTAATTGTAATAATGATAAAGTGGCTAAGTACCGTGATATTGTCACAAAAGTATTGATACTTATTTGAAACGGCAATTTTTTTACTAAGAAACCGATGGCTGTTTTGGACTGAAATTTAATTTAATAAATAAGCTGTTTGTTTTCTATTAATAAAATCAAAACTTATTGGAGAACATCCATCGGTTTCTTAGTAAACTTCAACTATATTCGACGCTCCTGTATACCTATCTCCTTTATTGACCGTACACACTCATAGAGAACGCTGTTGCGCATTCTCCGGTACGACCCTTAGTCGCCTTTTACGACACCCACGGGAAGTAAGGGGTACCGTACACACTATGATTGGTTAAAGTTGCAGATCGCTAGTAAGAATCTGACCTTCGGGCTTTATAACAGTCTAAACTGACGGACTGCATTTGAACTGTACAGTCGGTGGCCAACATTATCTGACCCACTTGAGTGATAGCGAATTTGAACCTTATCGTGAACATTTGGAATACCCCGTGCAAGCATTTCGATAAATAATGTTGTTAAGCGATTTTAATAATTATGTTGTTGTTGTTAAGGTTGAAAGGCTAATAAGTTTCACGACTACTAAAAAAAAAACCAAGGCGAGGGTGGATGAATAAAAAAAAATATCGCGCTTCAGTAACATTTTAAAATTGTCTACGGTTAATAGCTAAATTTCGTGATTCATTTTAATAGCTAAATGTGATTGTTCGATAATGAACTTTATGAAAATATACGATATGGTTCAAATTCTTTAGAATATTGCTTCTATCATCCCAACTAAGGTCAATTTTCACAACATATTACTACAGTTGAGTTGGTCTCGTGGTCAATTAGACAGGTCGATAGTCGTCGGTGTCTGCGTTCGAAACCAGGAAAAACCTAACTAAGCTTTTTGTAGCAATGTTTTGTTTTTACCCGACTGCGCGACGCAAAGGAGTGGTAATGTGTTCATCAGCCTATGTATGTATGTACCTATGTATGTATGTATGTATGTATGTATGTATGTTTAGATGTTCCTTTGAAGCACTATACAGACCAAACGCCTGGGCCGATTTTTATGATTCACACGTTAATCGATTCCTCTTAGTCCGGCGAGTGTCACTAAAGACATGACGTTAGTGAAAATTCAATAAGGCGACTACTGGACGCCATATTAAATATTTTTTTTAAATTTTTTTTTTTTCAAAACCTATCGAGTGGGGTATCAAAATAAAGGGTTTTAAAAGGTGATTACAAAAATATATACAACATATATACTTAAAAGCAATTCGAAGTGACAAATCGCAAAAAAACACCTACCAAGAACTAAATCGTCTGCGAAATCTTTCAAATTTGTAAACTAAAAAGCTGGAAATAAAAAAGTTATTTAAAATTTGAATTTGAAAATACAATAAAAATGATGTGGGTCCCGCCTGCTTCCAACTTTTATTTAATTTAAAATTGGCTTGTTTTTAGCTTTTCAGACCCGCAGTCGGGTTTTTTGATTTTTTTAAATAACTTTTTTTAATTATTATCTTTTTTTCACTTTTTTTAACGAACGAAATCGAGAAATATCTTTTTAAATGGGCAGTTTGTATAGGAATGAAACAAAATCATTGCAAGTAATAAAAATGTTTATTATTTCATTAAAATATACATAAGTCAGATAAAGTAAGTAAATGCTCATAGTTCAAAATTATTACATTTTATAATATCATATTCAAACCTAACCATTTATAAACATTTAAAAAAGTCATGCTAATGCTTGGAAGTTTATTATCGAGAAAACATTGATGTATAAATGCGAGAAAATGAACGAATTTGTGAAATGTTTTACAGATTTATAGCTAAGCTGTTATTTAAATAGAAAAATGAATTTCCATTTATAACAATGACATCACCACAGAATCTGCAACTTTTAATGGTTTAGCATTCATTCAATTGAGCATTTACTTACATAATGTGTTTCAAAATACCTACTTATAAGTAGATTAGTTAGTAGCGTAGTAGCGAAGTGGCGCACCGTCTCCTTCTATAACTTGCTGTAAATGGCTACGCATACCGCAAACCATGTTCCAACACACTTCTTTTCCTCTCATGTGCTCCTATGTCGATGATACGATCTCAGCCAAATTGTTTTTATTTCGCACTTTGGATGTGTCCCAATTTAAAATCATTTGACCCCATAGATTTTCTATAGGGTTCAAATCGGGAGTTTTAGATGGCTAGTAAATAACAGTTACACCTTCTTGAGCAGCTAACCAATTCTTCACAATGCCTGCGCGGTGGATGGAGCAGTTATCTTGCACGAAGTAAATATCTGTATTTGGATAGGCAATTCGCACAGTCGGTAACAGGACGTCACGCAGAATCTCCAAATACTGACTACTATTAAATCGATCACCAACTTCTACCAATTCACAAACCAGGTCCCATAGACGACATTCAGCCAACAATGTTTTGTATAGTCATTATGTTGCGACATGACTCCACCGGATATCTATGATTACACCAAATTCATTAAAAATACTTTTCACGATTTACGTCAAACGTTTTAGAAATGTTTGTGCGCAGTCACTGTTTAGGCGTAGGTAGACTGACTTATGTCACTTAGATCAATTTAGTATCTATCTACCCCACGAAGTAAACTTTTACTTCGTCCTACTCATTTGTTTTTTTAATTTACCCACTTGTTTTCCAGACAAGTTGTTAGGCAAAAATCATATTGGTCGTTCTTTAATAATGCAAGAAATAAGTATTGTAGAAATCATAAATGAAAACAAATAAAAAAGAAATTAATAATAGATGGATTGTGTTTTCGAACCCACATGTTATTCGTCGCCAATCCAGCATCGAACCGCGAAGCCACAATGACTTGTTGAGAATACGCGAAATTAAAGATTGTGTAGTAAATATTGCCGTGTTACTTAAAAGCTTTTCAACTTTAACGACAAGAAGATAATGATTAAAATGGCTTAACAAGCTATGCCGGTGAGTCAGGCAATGTTGGGTGAGTCAGACAATGTTGGTCACCGACTGTACTCTGCAAAATTGCAGTTGATATAACTGTATAGATATAATTTTTTTTTTTGTTGCATCGACTTCAAGGGTAAAGGCAAGAGAATGATGATGAAATAACCATTTTTCATCCATCAACCGGCACTTGGCTCGCGTGGTAGATTATGGCCCACTCCCTCTCACAGAGAGGAAGCCTGTGTCCCAACAGTGGGAATGTTATAGGCTGATTATGCGATTATTCATGTAATTCCCCTAAAAAGGCCACTGTGGAGAATCATTAAAGGATAACATTATGAATCGTAATATGGCGAAGACAGTCCGTGTTTTTCTTTTTTTCGCTACACTGCGCTGTAGGTATAATCAAAAAGATTGGAATTTGATTTGGATCGGATTGATTGGTATTTTAGCACAGAGAAAAAAAAATATCTGAAAAATGCTTCACCCATGGAATATGATACGATTAACGATTAACTTAACGGTTAACTGTCCATTATGTTATCCTTTTCTGATTCTACCTAGGTGGCCTTTTTAGGCCCCCAGGACTCATTTTTTTTTTTTCGTATGGCAAATCATCAAATGACTCCTCCCGCTTTGGGTGGAGCGGAAGGGAGTGTCAGACTCTTACTGACTAAAACCCACCCGAGTTCCTTCCTTAGCCCTTTATGTTCCGGGCCAGCGGTAACCCTTTCGGACAATCCCGCCGGCCCGGGGCCCCCAGGACTCTTAAACTGCAATTCCCGTGTGTCAGCTTCAGTCCGTTGTCGTGCCGGTGCTATATGTCGGTCATACGGTGTTCACATGTGCAGAGCTGGGCGAGCACCTGTCGCTGGTGGTGTGGTGCGTGTCGGGCGTGGCGGGCGCGCTGGTGACGTGGCTGCCGCGCGGGGGCGGCGCACGCGCACTGCTGGCCAGCGCCGCCGTGCGCTTCATGTACTCGGCGGGGCCCGAGCCCACGCTGTGGGCGCTCGGGATGCTCACTGTAACTACACCTACTGATATAACGAACACGACACACACGACCACAAATATAAATCTTTCTTTTACACATTCAATTTGTTATAAACTCTGTATAGATCTTGAAAAACAACCTTGAGAGACGATCAAAGATTCATAAATTTTATAACAATACATTACAGTTTACCACACGAAGTCGTACATAACAGTACGCGTTTTTCTGAAACTGTCTACGTTCGGTAACAAAACTACTGACCCTTTTTGGCACATATACAGCGTGTAACGGAAGGGGGGTATCAACCCTGAAGGAGGTGAATGTGCTCATGAAACTGAACAACTTTCTGTAACAACAGTAACAACAGTAAATCAATGATTTACTATGGGAGGTCCAACATTTTATTTCATATTTCGACCTATGTTCTTTGAGAAAGTTGTTCAGTTTCATGAGCACATTCACCTCCTTCAGGGTTGATATCCCCCTTCCGTTACACGCTGTATATGAAAATTCTAATGCAAAATGTGTCATTAATTTTTATTTTTTTTATTAATTTATTTATTACCTATCTAGTGGCACCCATTATCATATTTTCTTTTGTTAATCTGCGGGCTGCAATATTGTTAATATTTTGTATTATCTTTTCTCTTTTTTAACACATTGTAGCTGTTCATTGTCCCTGAATAAATAAAAAAATTAATGAAATCATGAAAATGCTAATTGGTTTTTGATAAGCCATTAAATTAAGGTTCTTAACCACAAAAAAACAACCGAATATCTAAATAGCCTATAAATCAGTCGTTGTATAAAGACATGTATCCACCCTATAAAGAAACCACATTTATTTAGCACATAATAAAAGGCACATATATTCTGCAAAATAATAACAACCATTTTTTCGTTCTTAACTAAACACAGCTCCCTGGCACTTTATTTATTTATTTATTTAATTATGTACTGACACATCACATACAGTTAACATACTTAGTAAATAGTTAGGAGCATTTTCTCTGATGTATATGACAATAACGGCGTACATAGATAGCACTTGCAATTAATTCTGTGTGTCCTGTGAAAAGTGATATAAGTCAACTTATATCGAATTCGATATTATCGTTGCCCCCTCATCAGAAAAAAAAACTCTATTAGGTTGTAAACAATACGACACTAATACAAATTGTGTCACTACTTTTGTAAAATAAATTATCCTGACAAATTTTATAATTTTTTAAACAATAAAAATAAAAAAAAACTACTTTATTGTAAGGTTGACATTTTCGAGATGTATCAGTTTTCACAGGACGCACAGAATTGGCTACGTGATAAAAAGAAAGAACACACTTACACACTACTTTATAAATGGATACTTTTCTCGGTACACCGACAATACATCACCAAAATAATTGCCCACTTTTCCCTACAGATAGTGGTGAAAGGCATCCACTTGGTCAGCATAATGGGCAACCAGGGCACCCTGTCCAAATCCCCGGGCAAGGTGCTCACGGACCCAGAACTGCTGTACCACAGCGTATATCTCGCCTTCTGCTTCTGCGGAATTTGTTGGCATCCATTCTTCTTTTCTGTTTTGGTGAGTACGTAGATTTAAGGCTCTCCCCCACAGGCGCGTTTTATCGGTGGATAATATCGGATGCATTATTGCGTCCCGATTCCTAGCCAAACAGCTGCGTTTTTATCGTTTTTTTTTTAAATTTGATATGGGTGTGCTCTTGACTCTAGTTTAGGTCAGAGGTGACGGAGACAAAGTCGACGATAGAGTGAGCTTACCCAGAAGAAGCCTGTTCACTCTTACTTTGAAGAGATTCGGGTTGTATGCACTCGGAAACAGATATACAGGGTGAATTTTAAATGCAGTACAATCCTTGAGACGTCGAATACTTCCCAGAATTCGATCTTTATCAGCGACGCTATCGAATGGTGTACTAATACAATGTGTTTTTTTTTTCAAAATCAACGGTTTCGATTCCTGGCTAGAAATATTGATTTTTCAAAAATCCAATAATGCAAAATCGAGCCCGCGACTCCTTTGAGTTCTTTTCGCTATTCGTCATAGTTCCGTATTTCGCCATCCATGCCTACTTGAAAAATTCAGCCTGTATGTATATCGTCCGATATTTCCAATGTATCCGTTCTCCCGGCCGTACTACACTATCTTCGGCTACGGGAACGAAGCCCGCACATGCAAGTGCAAGACTCCAACAAGTTAGAATGTGTTCGTGTGTATCATGTAACCACTACTAAATAGAATACCAGTAGGAAAACCCAATTATCGAGGTACTACTTAGCACTAACGTTATTAACGCATCTGTGTAAGACCGTATGCGTCCTAATACAAAATCTTCTAAGAACTCATATCGGAATATCGCAGGACGGAGGAACGCAAGCGTCCTAATTCTATTGCGTCGTTATTATTTCAGCAGTGTGTCACTTCGTGGCCCTCCTAATACAAAATGCATATTATAGATATTATCGGCCGATAATAATGCGCCTGTGGGGGAGACCCTTTATGAAGATGGTGATAAGACGTTACTAGTCGAACAAGACACTAATACGACTGGCAATTTTGATTTCGACCACAAATATACGTATATATACGGTACCGTACTCAGATGAACGTGGGACCTGAGTAGGTAAACATTTCAACCAGTTGTCTAATGTCTTGGTCTGTTGTTTGTAGTTCAGTTATCTGAAACCCTGAGTTACTTTCTGATTTTTAAATAAGCTGTTAAATCTCATGTTAGACTGATTGTTTAAACAAAATAACAAGGAAACACAACAACAACAACAAGGTGACTCTCTGCTTTGTGATGGGTTTTTTACATCCACCCCTTATATTTGATTGTTATAACATTGGGTTCCTTCTATCTAGCAGAATATTGATGCTCCGAAATTTAGCATAACACACATGGCATAATCTTCTTTAAACGAATATTTTTAAGACATAAAAATATTTAAGTAACATAATTATTGTTTGGCCGAATGTTTATATGTCCGAATTCACATTGGCATACTTTTAAGATGGCAGAATTTTATTTGGCATAATTTCACTTGGCATACTATGAAGATAACAGCAGAATTATTTTTTAACGAAAATTGTTTGTTCGGTGTATTTTCCCATGGTATTTAAATGAACTATAAAAATAATGGTTTCTATAAGCGATCTCGGGACTTGGGGCACCCCGACTTGGGTTAGGCTAGGTTCCTTTAAACCCTGTAGATAGAAATAGGGGCCCCGCGAAGCAGGGCTCCGTCGACTACGTCTTATTTATTATTGCTTGTAAACCAACTTTGACCCTAACTAATTATAAAAAAAATGGTTAGGTTAGGTTAAAACTGTGACCCCTACGCACGAGCTCACGTATGGCAAAAGACGATTCTGACTGTGAACTTTCTGCGATATGATGGTTCTACTTTTTAATTATTATGGATATGTATAGATGATTCTGACTTACAAAGTTATTAGTTTTGAATGTATGATAAATGAGTGTATGCCAAACGATTTTCTGCGAAATGAAGTTTATGCTATCTGTTGTTATGCAAAATAATATTATAACATAAAAAGTTCTGCTATAAAGGGGGGACCCTATAATATTGTGAACAGTCCATCCTACTGACGGCCCTGCTGGCGCTTGTTGATGTCTACATGTTATATCTAGTTAACCTACAGCTGCTAGACATCGTGTACCTCAAAGTGACCCTCTCGAGCCGGCACTACACTACTCGAAAAGTTGACCGAAGTTAAGCGAACACGAGAGTGTAGAAGGGCACTTCGGTTCGCTTCGTCCAACCTCGGCTCGCCTCGGGCGACTTCCAATCGCTGTCAGTTTTCGCGCCCGAGTCAAAGGACTCGACTCGACCCGTTGTTCTTAGCATGAGTGTGTAGTCATGTACTTCGGACTTCGGTAGTCACGTACTCCGGACTTCGGTAGTCACGTACTTCGGACTTCGGTCAATATCGAGCAGTACTTCGTCGAAGCAACTTCGCGAGTAGTCTGTAGTGCCGGCTGGAGTAGGTGCACGAAGGCTGCGCTGACGATGACGTTCATGTTCGGGGTTACCAGTATAGAGGTGTAAAGTTTACTCATCCTCCATAGAAAAGGGAGGATTCTCCGACCAGACTGGTGTTATGTCTGGCGGGCAACTGCCCGATGATTCATATCGGGCCGTTGGATCTATGCTAGTTGCGTGATAAACTGCTTGCGAGATGCAGGATTTTGCGTGACGTCAGAATGACGCGTTGTTCGCGTGTGGCGTTGTAGATACCGCTACACGCTCACTTGCATCCGCCGGTCCATCCTACTGACGGCCGTGGTGGCGCTTGTGCTGTCTATATGTTATATCTAGTTGATTGTTACCTACAGCTGCTAGACATCGTGTACCGCGAAGAGACTCTCTTGAACGTGATGCGCTCAGTGACTCGCAACGGGCGGTCCATCTTACTGACGGCCGTGCTGGCGCTTGTTCTGGTCTATATGTTCTCCATCGTAGGCTACATGTTCTTCCGAGACCATTTCCTCGTCGCTGTCGATCGGCTTGACGGTAAGTACTTCCATTTTTTTTTATTTTGCCCGAAAAAAAAACTTAACGTGAGAGATAGATAAATAGATAGAACACTCTTTATTATGTTAAGACGCCAGCACATGAAGCTATCCGAAACTGTCAAATTTGCCCAATACATAAATAAATAAAAAAAATTGTGTCCGAAAAATAGTGTTACAGCTAAATTAGACCGATTTTAAATTTTCCATAGAAACAGAGATTTCTTGTTTTTAGGGTTCCGTACCCAAAGGGTACAAAACGGAACCAGACTTCGCTGTCTGTCCGTCTGTCTGTCTGTCTGTCACCAGGCTGTATCTCAAGAACCGCGATAGCTAGACATTTGAAATTTTCACAGATGATGTATTTCTGTTGCCGCTATAACAACAAATACTAAAAACAAAATAAAATAAATATTTAAGGGGGGCTCCCATACAACAAACGCGATTTTTTTGCCCTTTTTTGCTCGATATCAAAAATAGCAACAGGTAGGCACTTGAAATATTCACAAAATACTCAGTTGTATTTTAACTTTAATAATAAATAATAAAATTAAAATAAAATAAATATTTAAGGGGGGCTCCCATACAACAAACATGTTTTTTTCGGCGTTTTTGCCTTGTGGTACGGAACCCTTCGTGTGCGAGTCCGACTCGCACTTGGCCAGTTTTTTATTTTTATTTAAGACATTTCGAAAATGTTCTCTACTAACTTTTTAGACATTTGTATCCTGCTTTATGCGTATGAAGTTTCATTAAAATCGGTTCATTCATTTCGAAAAATACGGGCTTGAAATTTTGTATGAAATGATGTACGGCGTAAACGCTCTTAACTGTTTATGGCAACGATATCGTTCTAAAATTAATTCTTTTGACTATCCAAATAACTAGTTATTAGTTAAAAATGATTGTAAAATAACCTGAACCTTTATTAAAATCCTCGTCCCGTAAACTATATGAGACCTAAAATATAACTGGAGAAACGTGTAGGTAAGTACTTATAGTATTTTTATTTCGTGAAGTGACACGCGCTTTATTTGTGCTAACCAAGTGTACAAAAACGCTGTGATTGTGTGCGTGAAGACGAGTAGCGTCAGCACATAACACACACACACTTCCTTCGCCATTGTGCATTGTCTCGAACGGTACCGAGAGCTTCTGCGCTTACACAAGTGTTTGGCCAGACTGGCAGCACGGGCGCGGGGCGGGCGTGGCGCGGCGAACTCTAACATATGAACTTACCAGGGCAACTCACGCCATAGCCCGTTCATACAAGTAGCCACAGTGGGTGCGCGGACGTTCGCCCGGGGACTAGGTTTCGAAAACTAGTTCGAGCTTTTTTCTAGTAAAAATAAGTCTTCTTCATCCATATTATATTTTGACAAACACTGGACACGACAACAGTCACACAGAACGCAGCCGCGCTATACTGTGGACAGGCAGACCGCGCGCGTTCCTGCACCCGCGCTGCTCCCCGCCCCGCGCTGCCAGTCTGGCCAAGCACCTTTCACAGCATGTTTGTTGCGTCGCTTCGTGAAAAAAAAATACTGCACACCCTTTTAAGGTATATAGGCGTGATGTTACGTTATGTAAAAAAACAAATTGTAACCAAAATAATAACTCACCCAGATGACGACGACCCGCGGTATGAGCCGGATGGATGCGCAGACGACGGCTCCTCCAAGTACCAAAAGGATGCCGAACAATGTCGGCGCTCGTCTCGTTTCGTATCGGTCGGCGGAGAGCTGAGAGAACGCAGCTGTGATTCACTGATTATGTGTATAGTGACCACGCTCAACCAGGGGCTGAGGAATGGCGGCGGCATAGGGGACATCTTGAGAGCCCCTGCCAGTTTTGTGAGTATGATTTTACTGTTGTAACTTGTGATTTTTTTAGGGTTCCGTACCCCCAAAAGGTGCCAACGGAACCGTCTTAGTAAGGTTCCGCTATCCATCCGACCATCTGTCGGAGGGCTGTATGTTTCGAACCGTAATAGGTAGACACTTGAATTTTCAGTGTGTACTACAGTTATAACAACAAATAAAATAAAGTAAAAAAAAATTATACAAGATACGTGTTTTTTAAGTATTTCTGTATGTAGCGGTAATTAATATTGTTCGGTGGTATAGAACCCTTCGTGTGCGAGTCCGACTTACACTTGGCCACTTTTTTTGTGATAACAAACAATTAGAAATGGTGAGAAGTGGACAGAAGGGTCTCGATTTTAGAAACTTATCCTGGATTACTGAAATATTGTCTAGGATTGATTAGTAAATCTCTTTTAAAATCCATAGGGTAAAACTGCATATCGTCGCCTTAGAGTGAAAGCCTCGGGACTGTAAATAGCATTTTATGCATTTCGGACAATCTTTTAGTATCGAACAGTTCTGGATATAAAAGCGGGTTAAATTTCCATATTAATTAATAAGAATAAAGAATCTCCTTTTTTGAAGTCGGTAAAAAAATATAAAAAACGCCGTACAAAAATTTTACAGCACGCAGTTCTTTCGTCCTCCTGAAATTTACTTCTTTTACACTTACGAGGTTTTCACTCTAATGCGTCGATATTAATCATACATGTTTGCACATTTTTTTTAACAGTGGCAATACCACTGTTAAAAAAATTCTTCTTGTCAATCAATGGAGTTTAATAGACCTTCTTTCGAAATTTTCCCGTGCCTGCAATATTTGAATAAAGACGCAAGGTTTTCCCTTATTGGGGAATCAATAATTCATCAGTTCCAAAATCAAAAGCACGATAATAAGTTTAAATGTAAATGTTGACGAATGAGCCACAAGATAGCTTGTGGTTCACTGACAAGGCAAAAAAAAGTTATTGTTACTGAAGTTTCTTGAAAATTGCAATTCTACCTTCTCAGGAGCCGCTGTTCGTCGCCCGCGTGGTATACGACCTGCTGTTCTTCTTCGTGGTGATCATTATCGTGCTGAACCTCATCTTCGGCGTGATCATCGACACTTTCGCCGACCTCAGGAGCGAGAAGCAGCAGAAAGAGCTCATACTCAAGAATACCTGTTTTGTGTGTGGTAAGTATAAATAAACAAACCAAACTTAAGTGGCAGTGGGCAGGGCACATTGCTTGCAGAACAGATGGCCGCCGAAAGGTTCTGGAGTGGTGACCGCGTACCGGAAGACGTAGCTTTGGAAGGCCTTACACAAGGTGGACCGACGACCTTGTGAAGGCCGCAGGAACCTGTTAAATAAATAAAATAAAATAAAGTTTATTTGGAACAACATAAGTTTACAAAGGAAAACGAAGATAGCCACAAAAGTAAGATACTGTGGCGCAGCTATCAACGCCCAACTCAAAATAATATACAAAGACATTGTTCCAGACTTCCCAAAGAAAGCTAATTAATAATTAAAATATAATTTGTTGGATGAGAGAAGCACAGAACCGGTCGAAGTAGAGATGCTTAGGGCAGGCCTATGTCCAACCATGGCTATGGACATCTCTCGGCTGTTATGATGATGATGATGATGATGAAGTATAAATATATAGCGGAAAGAAGCGTTTGCCCTGCAGCGAGACAATATTTTAATGACTTATGCATGAAAAGCCTAAAAAGTTACAACCCTTAATTTTGTTACAACGCAATACTAAATGACGTTTATCTGTATAAATAAAAATGAAATGCTGTTCGTTGCTAAGCGCATCACTTGAGCCCGGCTGGACCGATTTGGATATTTTTTGTTTTATAATGTTCGTAATAGTCCGGAACAGGTTTTTAGAAAAAAAACTTTTTTTTCCGGAAAATGGGAAATACTGATAGTCCTTTAGTGAAACACAATTCTGGGCAAAATGTGTAAAATGACGTCACGATAACTTAAAGCAATTTACCGCAATTCCAGCGATAACCTGAGCTATAAGGATCACTTGATCCTTCTTCGTAAATTACTTCATTTACTTACCAGTTTGCTTTGCGAGGATTGCAAGACGTAATGTTAAGTTATGAAACAGGGGGCCTAAAAACTCCACTTTGGCAGAATCATAAAAGGATAACATTATGAATCATAATGGACAGTTAAGTTAATCGTATCAAATCCCATAGGTGAAGGATTCTTCAGCTATTTTTTTTGTCTGTGCTAAAATACCAATCAATCCAATCCCAATCTCTTTGATTATACCTACGTAGTGAAGCGGAAAAAAGAAAAACACGAACAGTCTTCGCCGTATTATAATAATAATATATTTATTAGACCAAAAATAATAAACTAGTTACACAATTTGTCTTAAATTAGTTACATAAAATTATTCTTAAGAGTAAATCAGTTACAAATGTGTCTTATTATTAGCATCTGTTGCTGAACTAGGTTTATAGCCTATGTTTCAGCACGCAGCGCCTCAAGCCCTCGGACTGGGTATGCAAGTATGAGCTTAGCAACAAAAGGAAACAGTTTATTAAAATATGGACATAATTATTTTAACTGAAAGAAAGCTTACTGTCCCCTCGGTGTGTAAGGTGAAGTAGGTGAGTGTATGTGTGTGAGAGGGTGTGTAGGGAATAAAATAAAATAATTCATAATGTGATATAAAGTGGCCTTTTTACGCCCCCAGTTGTCATTAGTGTATTGCGCAATTCTAGTCCTAGTCATAACTTACTATTTGTGTTTTGTTTCATACAGGATTGAACAGGTCAGCCTTTGACAATAAGACAGTTTCGTTCGAGGAGCACATAAAAAGCGAGCACAACATGTGGCACTATCTCTACTTCATGGTGCTGGTGCGGGTCAAGGACCCCACGGAGTTCACCGGCCCAGAGAGCTACGTGCACTCTATGATTAAGGTGAGTTTGTGCTAGGGTGGTGGTTTTTCGAAATGTGGTGCTGGACAGCCAAACGCACAAATATGTCTATCCTTTCCCAACTCGACGTCAAGACCCGATTGTCTACAATATGCATACAGCGTATTCTGACCTTTTTGGCCACATAATGCGAAGGGGAGAAAGCAGCCTTGAAAAGCTGGTTATTGTTGACTATAACGAAGGAAAGAGAACACGAGACAGGTCGCCAACACGATGGTCCGCCCAAGTAAAAGAAGCTACCTCCTCAAGCAATTTTTAGTGTCACGTAGTTTCTAAGCTTCATCATCATCTGCCTAGCCTTTTCCCAACTAAGTTGGGGTCGGCTTCCAGTCTAACCGGATGCAGCTGAATACCAGTATTTTACATGGAGCGACTGCCTATCTGACCTCCACAACCCAGTTACTGGGTAATACGATACCCCTTGGTAAGACTGGTTGTCAGACTTTCGGGCTTCTGACTACCCGTAACGACTGTCAAAGATCCACGAATGACAGCCGGGACCAACGGCTTAACGTGCTTTCCGAGGCACGGAGGGGTCACGGTATGTAAAGATGGTCACCCATCCACAGACCAACCGCGGCAAGCGTAGCTTAACCTGATCGATCAACCTGTGCGGATGTTATTATTTAGCCACGGGCCCCTCTAGTAGTTTCACGTAGTTTCTAAGCTTGTCTAAATTAATATGATGCCATCGTTTGACTTTGTTAAAATTGTATCTTTTTAGTTTAGAAATAATAATAAACCCTTGTTCCAGTCCAACAACCTAGACTGGTTCCCGCGCTTGCGAGCCCTCTCTCTGGTTGGGGGCGGCGAGGGCGAGGGCGGCGAGCTGGAGTCGCGCGCGCTGCAGGCGCAGCTGGACCGCGCGCAGCTCGCCGTGCAGACCCTCACCGAGCTGCTCACTGAGCTCAGGGACCAGGTAACTCATCTATCTATGTAAATTAAAATTCAAAAAAAAAATCAAAATCAAATCAAAATCAAAATGTTTTATTTCACATAAACCTACATGGGCACTTATGAAACGTCAGAAGCTAGGTGCAATTGTCGATCATCACTAGAGATCGGATATTCGGATGCATATTTACCTAAAGTGAAGTTTTACCTGTGAAAGTATGGAATAAGCGGCTTCTTAAAATATTTTTTCTGTAAAAAAATCCCGGGATGCCAGGAACACCGGGAATGCATAACTAGTCGGGTGTATAGTCTGGAAGGAAGGAACTACATAAATAAAATTATTCTAAATATAATTATGTAGCCCGTTATCTTGACGTTGTTTGCTATTGCGGTTTGGTACCCACCTCCCTACTTTACAATATTAGGTAGGTAGATATGCATCCGATTCTATAGTCAGAAAAAAACACAACATTCCGGATTCGCAGGATTTTGGGATTTTTTTCAATACAAAAGTGCATTCCATATTAGCCAACATCTCAACTCTAGGTGAATAATCATCACTAACTTGAGAACGGCTCGATCGATTTGGCTGTTTTTTTTTTGTAAGTTTGAGAACAAGGTTTGTATGAAATAAATTTTTTGGACATTTCACCGGAAATGTTGAAAACCACTGGAGAGTGAGACATCCAATTCACCCGGGCGACGCCGAGCTAGTAGTACCTATAAAAAAGCATTCAGACCGACTCGCACTTGGCCACTTTTTTTTTTCAAAACTGTATTACTGGCGACGATCACCGCCAGCACTATCATTAGTGGCTACAAGTATTCTTCAAGTACTAAGGGTTCAAATAAAAATATGTGATCCTAAAACCAATATTAATACTAAAGGTACTTTTCTTCACAGATGACAGAACAACGGAAGCAAAAACAACGTATCGGCTTATTAAATTCAACCTCGGCGTACTTGCAGAATTTGCAAATGAACTTGCCGCCGTGAGCGACACGCCGTTACATCAGAACACCGTGCAAGTACTTGTGTATTTATGTATGTATGTGATACTGCAAGTTATCACCGGTCGGATTGTGATTAGATTAAATTTTTTAGGGTAATTTTGACCGGCCAGGGGGGTAAATTATAGTTTGTATTTAAAATTTAGGTATTTCCGATTTGGTAGAAGAAATATCTATAATGTTTGAAATGTGTCACAAAGAAAAAAGTCAAGCTCATTCAGAATTCGACTTTTACGCGAATTAAAAGAAGTCGTTCATTGTTCTACACATAGTATTTTTAAATTTTACATTATTAAAGTATCAAAATTACTGAACTTAACAAACACAGGTAGAAAAACATTGCGTCATACATAAATACATGATTAAATAGTTAATATATTTATGGTTATTAACGAAAACGCGTGTGTTAAAACCCAATACATGTACACCTCATTTACAGGTACCTCAATACTGCACAATCAAAAAATATGTAAATACCTATATCTATATCAGATATTATATATATAAAAGTTATTTATAACAGTATATAACAATTAATACAGCTTTAGATTTCCTATGACATACGCTGACGTTGATTTTATCCTAGTGCAGTAATACGCGAATTGTTTTTGAGCAGTTAGTAGCTCTGTGATGTGAATTGAAATACATAGTTATTTTACTAAGAAGTTGTCAAAGAGTTCGATTTAATTTGAAAATGTTGAATGTCAAAAAACACTAGGTACTGCATTATAATTATGCAAAGTTGCTCTTTATCTTGTAATATTTTTCTCAGCCCAACAGCTCAACAAACGTATATTTCTGCACTCAAAAACCTATTTCAAATCGAATACGTAATTTTGTTCTCATATTTTAAAGGTACAGACATATATAAGGAAATAATACTTAATAATAAATCGCGCTAAATTATCCTACAGTGCCGGGATGATACTTTAGAACCAGCGAGGATTGTACTGGGTAGGTACTATCTTGTCTCATAAGTTTGACTTCGAGAGCGTCTTTATTTTTATAGCAATAAGGACGGTTTTCAACGCTCACGTTTACTATAAATCTGCGATTGATTTTACGCATCCAAAATGACTATTAGCTGGTACGGCCAGCTAAGAAACTCCTAGTTTTGTTTCAAAACGAAGTATTATTTCTTTGTCTATGTTAAAGGCTAAACGTGTGCCTAGAGTGAATAGTAGTAGTTAAAACATATCTTGTTATGATATTTGAGTAGGTAGTAGGCTAGCGGACGCGAAGCCCGGTTGCACTGGCACGAATTTGGTGGAAAAAATATTAATTTTAACATTACTTATGTTATCATTTTTTTGAAGTGAAGTGACTTCTTTAGCGCGGGCCCGTCCGAAAGTAGATCGATACTTCGATGTGAACCGGGCATAAAACGCATCCGGCCTTATTATTAAACAAGGTTTATCTTTAGACCCAGGTTTAAACCATCGAGACATTTTTTAAATTTTGAACTTTATTCCGACAACTATAAAGTTCTTAATGCAAAATTGACAACTTAGACTCGGGTTTAACGTCAGTTTTTGTAATAAGAACTTTAGCTTCATCCGATTATAGTTCGAAATTTAAAAATAGCTGGATGGTTTAAACCTGGGTCTAAAGATACATCTTGTTTTGTAATAAGGCCGCAAGGGTTTAAGGACGAAATTGTGTTGTCATTCATTCTTAGGTCGGGCCCTGAAGTAATCTTATCTCCGTAGGTAATACGGAGTAGCAAACGCCACAAGCCGAAGATACGCTTTGGCCAAAACTACGGAATTTGTGCTTATTGATTAGACCCCCGAAAAACTGGATTTTATTCAACAATTTATTAGTTAAAGTGAAATGTGTTTCGTGCTCAGTGCAACTGCGGATAAATTATTATTGTTATGTAGATTTTTAATATTATCTTAATATTGACCTTATGTATTATTGAATCGACGTCGATATTCACTTTCTGAACTTACAAAATAAAGTCATGGTCAAAACAACAATATATAATGAAAATTGTGGCTATTGCCTGTTAGATGATATTTTTAATAATACAAGAACAAATTAAATAAGCTAGCGAAACTCCACAGACACAGTCGGTGAAGTTTTGCCAACTAATTTAGTTTAACCGTGTATGAGTCGGTTTTATCAAAGTTTTGACCACAATTCTTAGACCATGACTTTATACACAGACAACGCCTGAATTTCTCAATAAAATCGGATTTTTGCCTTCGACAAACAAAATATATTTCTATAGTGAAATCTGAACAAATGTAGTTTTGTTCGTAGATAGTTTTTAAAGGGGGAGATTATTTTTAACCCTTTGTATATTGAAAAACGTCTGTAAGAAGCAATATTATAAGGGTGGCTCTCCAAATAATTTTCTTATATTTCATTATGTTTATATTTTTATGCTTCCAGCGTTGTTTACCAAAAGCGTTAAATATTTCTAAAAACATTAACGTTTTATCTCTGTGCAATCTGTATACAGTATAAATACAATTTATAAATGCATAAAAAAACATTATTCTTAAATAATATGAAAAAAGATGAATTTCTCAAAGAGTGTGTTTTCATAAATCCAATGTGGTTGAATGAAAAGAAAAAATCTCTAAATTCCAATGCGGTGTTATTTTAATTTTAATACAATTATATTTTTTCTATTCTCAAGCAGAATTACTAAAAGTAATTAATGTAACGAGAAGGAATCTTTTAATTACTATTTCTATACTTCTTTCACTTTTCTTATTTTTATGAAATCTCCCCCAATTTAGAAGTTTGTATGTGCAATATAGCTCAAACAAGTTACCTATACTGTAGTTAGTTAACAAATTTTATTTGTAAAGTATATTTGAAGTTTTTAGAGCGAAAAGGCAAAACTATATTAGTGCGGTCGTGTGAGATAATATCGTAATGTTTTAATGACATTACAAGCAAATGAGACATTTATTTTGTCTCTGAAGTTGCATGGCAACAAAACCTACAATGCCACTGGTTTTACAAATGTCCTTAGACAACGGTGTTACCATCGTCATCTGCCTAGCCCAACTATGTTGGGGTCGGCTTCCAGTCTGCCTATCTGACCTCCACAACTGGGTAGCAAGATACCCCTTGGTAAGACTGGTTGTCAGACTTTGACCGGTGCGCTAATTTACCACAAAGTGATATTGAAGTGTTTCACTTAAAACGTTGTTTCATAATTTTTTTGCTCCAAAGGCTTCATACAAAGAAATATGTAGAAAAAGATCTGAATATAATCTATTAGAGTCGGAGTGTGGTTGAAAATATTGCGTTTGTCTAATCTTAGTTTGAAGGTGATAGCGTTTGTTACATTATGTCTAGGTTTAAGTATTCGAAAATCTAGATTTAGTCTAGATAGTGAGACTTAATACTGCTCTTACTAGTTTATTTGATTTAACCCTGTTATAAAGAAAAAAAAATAGTAACCTCATTGCTTTTTTGCGAAATATTTTCGTTTTCATCTTTGCTATTTGATTAATTACGAAATATTCAAGTCGAGATAATACTACAAAATATATAATATGATAAACCTTGGTCTTTTGAAGCGTAAATAGTTATTTGTTGAAGAAACTGTTAAAACCAATAAAGCAAGGGTTACTGAAGTTATAAAATATAGAAATGCTCAACCAATATGCCAAAATATAAACATATTAAAACATGTATCAGTATTAAGTCTCTCACAAATATATTGTAATATATTATTAATTATATAATCCGACGTGTAAACGAAGGTCTTTTCTTTATAAATGACAAGCGACGCGGTATTCCATAAGCAATCGTTTTGGAAATAAAATCTCACTATAAAAATCCATACATGGAACAGTGGACTTTAAAAAAAAAATTAAAATATCAGCAGAAAAATCTCTTATTCACCAATTTTGTAAGAGTATGTAAAAACTGGCAGTAAAAGTCCATGTTCCATGCGAGAAAGAGATAGCTTATAATGTGTGCAACGTCTCGCTCGTAGTTTTGGAAAACATTTCACCGAAAGAACTATGACAAGTCTTTTAGATACCGTAAAATTTAATAGAAAAGTTAAATGTATTTAAAAAAAAAGTTCGAATTTCTTATATTAGTCCTTTTGGAAAATCTATGTCTAAGTTAAATTACTTAAATTTGAAAATTATGTAAAAAAAACTTATGTTATTGGTGTATGTATTGTTAAGTTTAAACAGTTTAGCGTGTCTAAATATATAGTTTAATTAAAATTTTACTAGAAATATTTTATCATGAATGAAATACAGATAAAATAGTACTTATACAAAAAGAATCTATAATCATGTATAAAACCTTAAGGTTTCATCCTTATATAAACAGAAATGAGAATTTGAAAATTATGCTATACTGTTTTTTTACCTATTATAGTATATTTAAAGTTTTTTTTTTAATGTAAATTCGATTGCATTTTAAGAACAACGTAAGTATTTCTATGTTGACTTGAGTTTTTATATACGTTAGTAGTTAGCATGGACAACAACGTGCATACTGTAATCATGAATTCAACACATGATTCTGAACCCTCTTGTGTTGAAATGGGTCGTGGGTTATTAAAAAACAAAAACACTTCCATACATTTTGACCACGTAATAAAAATCTGCTGTTTCGTTGACAAGTATTGTCTATGAAACAGCAGATTTTTTTTTATTACTGACGCGAAATTTCTACCCTTGGGGAATATGTGCTGAATGCATGGTTAAAGTTTGCGCGTCGATTTTCCTGACGCTTTGTATAACACGCCGTGCCATAAGGTTCGTAGTGAGATGACAAAATATATAACTGTTTTTTTTTGATAATATGGAATAATATGCGATAAAATAAACTATTTAGAAATATTCTATACCGAATATTTAGAAAATGTTAAATCTTTTGTATATTGGTGATTTTTGCAAGTATTTTTCAACAATTGCCATCATATTACAGTTTAAAAATACTTTGCGGCAGAAATCGCCAATATTTTGCAAAAGATTCTTACAATTAATGTTTTTGTTATTTCAATAATGTTGTACTTAAAATTTTATCTGTTTAACTAATTGAGCGTACTTTCACATTCGTTTAAACTAACATTCCTTGGTTATAAACGCTTTAGTCTTCTATTCTGTAATGATTTCTTGGCCGCAGTGTTAACAAAAATAATATTTATTTAAAAAGGAGTATTTATGTAAGTACCTAATGCAATAAGAAAATATTTAAATAGAAACAAAAAATATATCTAAATTTTTTGCATATACTAAGAATGTAGAAAAAAGTGCTGTTAAATTTAATGAAATATTAGTATTAATTCAACTAAAAAAACAATATACATCAAAATAGTGATTATTTAAAAATCTTGTCCAGTAAATATTTAAATAAAAATTAAGTAGACATTCGCATTCATCGTGAATTAGGAAACTCTCAAATCTCTCTCTACCTGCAAATCGTGAAAACACCTACTCCTGTTTCATTGCGGATTTAACAGGAATCTTAAAACTCTTGACCAACTCTAATTAGCTAGTTCAATTTCTCTCTAGAGATCTATATTTTTAAATCATCTATTAACAAAATGTTTTTATATACTGTATTTATTGCACATAATACATTCCTGGTGTATTTTTATATTATTTATTACATATACTATATTCCATTGTATTTAGATCTGTATTTTTTTAATCTTTCAACTATGCTAGCGACAAACAGAAGTTTATCTTACGATTGTTTTTATCGTAAAACGTTTTTTTCACAAAACAAATTTTATTTTATCATTAATTTAGTTAGAACAGTAAAAAGTTATGACGTAATATTTAATACTTGATAAAAAACTTCTGCTTTTCGCACGCATGGCGTTTATTTGTTTTTAAAGAAGAAAATAGTAGGAATAATGTTGTATTTACATTACATACTAACGTAGTATAAGTAAGAACTTGCGATCGACTCGGTCCGTTGTGATGCCTGCAATAACGTGTTTTTTGTTTTTATGAAGAATAAAGTTACGGCACAAAGTTATTTGTGGTTTTATTTACTACTAGCTGCGCCCCGCAGTTTCACCTCCATTAGCCTCGATCCCGTGAGAATATTGGGATAAAAAGTATCCTATGTCCTAATCTTCATGGTCATGGTCTACCCATGTGCCAAATTTAACCGCTTGTCTGCCGTAATTACAGAAAATTAAAAAGCCCTTGTGTCTCGCTTAGATCTACGTTCCGGCAGACTAAGGGTTAATCCAAATCCGTTCATTCCGTGTATCGTGAAAGTGGAACAAATTTGATTTTTAGCACGTTTGTATTTTACACTACTATCCATACTATATTATAAATGCGAAAGTGTGTCTGTCTGTCTGTTACCTTTTCACGCTTAAACCGCTGAACCGATTTAGATGAAATTTGGTATAAAGATTTATGTCCCGGGAAAGGACATAGGATAGTTTTTATCCCGATATTCCCACGGGATCGACACTTATGCGGGTTTTTCCATAATATTGGTTTAGATAGATATAAACATACCTACATAACCTACTGCTGCTTATTAAAAAAAATCCTAAACTTGGTACTTCTTAGATAGGAGAAGCCCTATTCCTAGTTCAGAATTGCTCAAATAAACGTTTTTTTTTTAATCAATGACCAATTGATGAAATAATTGGTCATTGATTATTTCATCACCACTGCTCTCAAGATGGTGTGAAGTAAAACATCGTGAGGAAACCTGCGTGTCCTAGAATCAAAAATTTGAAAACATCTGCCAACCCGCACTGGGTTGACTGAAGACTCACGCGTGGTGGATTACAGCTCCTCTCACAGAGATGAGGCCTTTGTCTGGCGCACTGAGACACGGGTCGAGATTTTGTTTAAGTGTGCGTGCGGCGACGCATAGATACTTTGGCGCACACATACAAGCCGCGCGCGTTGCGTTTGTATGAAGATAACTTAATTCCCTCTTTATACTATGATATTAGCCCTGCATTGCGTTTTGAAAATAATAACTACAACACCGTTAATAGATTTAAACACCTCGTCACTAACCAACAATATCCACGAACCAACAACGTTCTTTAAAGGTGAATAGTCGTAACGAACAGCACAATCTGTCTACCTCACAGAAACTAAATAATTTGTTTGTTTTCTGTGGTCTAGCCTACTAACTTTATTATTTGTGTGAACAAGATGAACGAGACAAAAAACTAATGATTATTATCGAACTAAAGTGAGTGTGTGTGCGTGTCTATAGTACCTATAGAAACAACTTATAGAATAAGGTCGTAAGTCGAACCGAAGCGTCAATCTATTGCTTTGCCAGATTGCTCATCGACTTAGAACCCCACTGTACATGTTTCGGAACAAAGCTTTCCTAACAAATATTTTTTTTTTCTTCACTAGTACTTTTCTTTTATTGGTCGTCATCGTGAAAGGACACTAGTAACCTTATGGCTGCTGTCTATGCGATGTATTATGACAACATCACTACAATTTACAATAAAAAATCCTTTGGAAAATTAATTATGTCTTAAGAATTGTTCAGAAATTTCCTTCACCTCTACATCTCCACGTCATCCACAACTCGAGGGAATTTCAATATTCACCTGTCGTTTGACACCAAGTCGATTATGCGCAATCTCGTTTCTTTCAGTTGCCAACCCGAATTGGGCATTCGGCTAGGTACTAGATTTTTATAAATCTCAAATTTCGTATGTATGCATTTTTTGGTCGACTGTTAGTCCTCAGATTTCTCGCAGAACCGCTTTTGATAAAATGTTATATAACTTTATTAAAGTTTGTATCAACGTCTAGGACAAATTTTACAGTGTGGGAGAAACGGACAGACATGTGGGGTGCTGCTCTAATTTTTATTGCAGTCGCAAGCTGTAAGTGAAAATTTGTATTTTTATATGGTATGTTTAGAGGGGCCCGTGGCTAAATAATAACAGTCTCACAGGTCGATCGATCAGGTTAAGCTACGCTTGCCGCGGTTGGTCTGTGGATGGGTGACCATCTTTACATACCGAGACCCCTCCGTGCCTCGGAAAGCACGTTACGCAGTTGGTCCCGGCTGTCATTCGTGGATCTTTGACAGTCGTTACGGGTCGTCAGAAGCCCGAAAATCTGACAACCAGTCTTACCAAGGGGTATCGTATTACCCAGTAACTGGGTTGTGGAGATCAGATAGGCATTCGCTCCATGTAAACTACTGGTATTCAGCTGCATCCGGTTCGACTGGAAGCCGACCCCAACATAGTTGGGAAAAGGCTTGGCAGATGATGATGATTTGGTATGTTTCAAAAGAAGACCTGACCAAAGCTTAGCCTTTTAAATTTTCTAGTTTGCCCCTCAAAAGTGACCCCCATATTCAAAATATTTTTTTTTTACGTTACACTTCCGTGTTTAAGAGCGTTTACGCCGTACGGCATTTCATACAAACTTTCAAGCCCTTATTTTTCGAAACGAATGAACCGATTTTAATGAAACTTCATACGCATAAAGCAGGATACAATGGTCTAAAAAGTTAGTAGAGATTTTCGAAAAATTGTGTTACAGCCAAATTAGACCGATTTTAAATTTTCCATAGAAACAGAGATTTCTAGTTATCTTTTTTTAAATAAGACATTTCGAAAATATTCTTTACTAACTATTTAGACCTTTTTAACCTGCTTATGTGTATGAAGTTTCATTAAAATCGGTTCATTAATTTCGAAAACTAAGGGCTTGAAAGTTTGTATGAAATGCCGTACGGCGTAAACGCTCTTAAGTCACAGAAATTCATATGTATGAGTACCAAATTTTAGTCCAGGAGATTCGGAGCAAATTGGCCGTGACAGACGGACAGACAGACACACGAGTGATCCTATAGGGGTTCCGTTTGCCATTAGGACGTACGGAACCGGTGAAGGAAAACATCGTGAGGCCACCGGCATGTCCTAGAATAAAAAATTCGACGACTTGTGACATCTAATAACCTGCACTGTGGTTCTCTAACAGAGAAGATTCTTGTGTCCTAGCAATGGGAACGTTATAAGCTTATTACCTATGCTAGTCTTTAATGTGGATGTGAACCGCAATTAGGAAAGTTTTTGTTGTTTTGTAGGTCATGCGGAACTGTACGACGACGTAGTCACCGCGGATCTGTCGAGGCTCAATACCGAATACCGTATTATTGGCGGGTCTCCTACCGTCATAGAGAAATACCCATTCGTCATGCAGGTAAGTGGAACAGATGGAAAAAAGACGAATAGAAAAGCAGACCTCAAAAAACAAGAAAACGTAATTTATTTTGCGATTTTCTATGTATTGGTATTCCATTTTGGTATTTTATAGTAGTTTCCTACCTATTTATCCCGTAAGTTTACCTGCCACGTTTTGTCTCTGCATCACCCTAAGGTTGACTGGTAAAAAATGCCTCAGGCATTAAGTCCGCCGTTGTACAGTATTTTTTTACATGGGCATAAAGTTTGAATAAATAAATAAATTTTGTGAATGTTTGCAACTGAACATAAGCCTTATTGATATTGTGGCCTGAACCTGTTCTGAACTCTTTCTGAACTCCTGGGTTCGATTCCCACTATTTCAACTTTGACATACTCTAAATTTAGATTCCCCGATTTCACTCTACGGCAAATGACCATGACCTGGATTAGGATCCAGGTCATTGAGAGTCCTGGCGTTGTATACCTACCTACCCTGGAATTGTATTCGGGAGGCACTGCGGTATCATCGCCGCCGCCCTATTACACATCGTGGTCGGGGGGTGTTCAGATCGCTGTCGAGTCTACCATGAAGTACCTGGGATTGGTGCTCGACAGCCGGTGGGATTTCGCCCCCACGTCAAAGCTGCTTCCCAATCTGGGGGGGGCCGAGCGCCGCCTGTAGGCGGCTCTACGTGGGGATAGTGCGATCGATGGCCCTGTATGGGGCCCTGATCTGGGCGACTGACCTGACGGCCGGTAGCATCGCAATTCTGCGAAAGCTGCTGAGAGCGATGGCCCTCAGAGTCGTCCATACTGGCTGGATCCCCGCCCTGGGACCTGGATGCAAAAGTACTCGCATCGCTGTACCGGTGGCGCGAAGAGGCGCGAGGCGAGCGGCTGATGTAGGGCCTTAGGGAGCTGCGTCGATCTCAGCTTCGCGAGGTTTTGGTGGCGGAATGGCGGGACAGGCTTTCACGCCCTACCGCCGCCGGCCTCGGCACCATCGAGGGGGTCCAGCCGGTACTTGAGCGCTGGCTCGGGAGGAGGCACGGCTCCCTGTCGTTCCGGGTGTCGCAGTGCTCTCGGGGCATGGTTGCTTCGGGAAGTACCTGTGTCGCATAAACAGGGAACCGGACGCGACGCGTCGACTGCCGGGAGGACACGGCGTGGCATACGCTGGCAGAGTGTGCCGCTTGGGAGGAGCCGCGTCGCGCCCTCAACTCAGAAGTAGGCAGTGACCTGTCGCTGCCGGCCGTGGTCGTGTCGATGGTTGGCAGCGAAGAGTCCTGGGACTCGTCGTCTGGCAGAAGGAGGCTGCAGAAAGGGAGAGGGAGATCTCGTCCACTCACCCGGCCCGCAGAAGGCGCACCGAGCGTTAGCGGAGGGCGGACATCGGCCTCTTCCAGCCCCCCTAAATGGGTCCAGGGGCGACATACTCGGGGACGTCCGTCGCCCCCCACAAATCAGGACCCGAGGTGGCGGCGCGGAGTGTTCCACGGACGCCCCTCTTAGACGTCGCGGGGGGAGTCAAACACCTCTCTACGCCCCCTGACCCGACGAGGCCCGCAGTGGCGACCAGTCGGGGGTTGCGGATAAATGATAAAGAGTTATTCCGTTCTGATCCCCTGAACCCCTCTCTGTTTTAATCTCTGTCTTATCCACTATAAACTTTCTCATTCCGCTTTGATCCGCTTTTTCTTTTATTTTTGATCCTGAAGGATCGTCAGCAACAAAAATAAGTAGGTACAGGGTTTATTGAAATACATAAGTTCGTAATTCTTATTGTAACGGATACGTGTATGTTAGTATTGAGGAACAACGACTCCACATTTTCGTCTTTGTCAAGTCACCGCACCCGGTTTGAACCCTTTTTAATAATTTTTAAAATATGGGTTTGCATCTCAGACTAAGTATCCTGTAGACGGAGCCTAGAGCCCCCGCGAACTGCAGACTTTCTATCGGCAGAGTTTAGTCGGGTTGGGCTGCTAGTGCGCACACTGAGCCAACTAAACAGTTTGGTTGATGATGAGTGCACAAACTAGTCAACAGTCGATCGACGATTCTCAAACGATTTGCAAGTTTGTAACCGACTTTTGAAGAGAACGGTCGCACAATAAAAATTAAAACTATTGTCCAGAAAGGTTATTATTGCTCTCATACAACGGAGGAGGAAAACCAAGAAGAGAGTACATTGGGTGCATTCCATCGAAAAAAAATCGCCTTTTATCGAATGAGCATAACCAGCTTCTATGAACTTGTCAAATTAATTGGACCAGCAATAGCGAAGGAGGACACAAATTTAAGAGGTCGGGTCATTTTTCGACTTCCTCAAACAAATTTACGACAGACGAATCTACAATCAGCGATTGAGAATTGGGCAATGCCATTATTAAAAAAAAAAACAGTGGCACTCCGGGAGTGCCGACAGAAGTGAAAACTTGAACAATTACGTGTGCATTTTTTGAATCGTCTTATTTATAAACTAAACATAAACAGAATACTTTGCCATCACTCGCTGACATATCGAATACTTATACATTAAAACCGAGTACATCCCGAGGAGAGCCGAACACATCCGAAGCGGTGTCGGTAATTACCTAATTACAGTGTCGCGAATTCAATGGTTTTTTTCCATCTCAAAAAATGCCCAACGCTCCTAAAGAAGTGTTCACATCAAAAATACGCACGACTGTCCGGCGCCAAAGCTCGGAACGAAATGAACTATCTGCCGAGTCGGCCGACTAAACAATCGTCGTGTGTGCGCGAGTGGCTAAAGCTGCCTCTACACGTCGTCAGATTCATCAGCAGATGGCCATCTGCCAGTGCCTCCGCCGACGTTTAGACGGGGTAATTTGCTAGTCTGTGGTAGCGTCTGTGGTGTGGTTTGTGGTTAGCATCTGCCGACGTCAAATACCTACCACAGACTAGCAAATTACCCCGTCTACACGTCGGCGGAGGCATTGGCAGATGGCCATCATCTGATAAATCTGATGACGTGTAGAGGCTTAGAAATACTGATTAAGCAGCCGGCCGATAGTTGGCCGACAGTTTAGTTTGAAGGCAATCGGGAAGCCCATCAAACTAATTTATCCGCCGATACCGAATCGTTCTAGTGAACGCACTTGCATACATCTTCATACTGATTAAGAGCCCGACTAAACTCTCGGCCGATAGAAAGTCTGCAGTTTGCGGGGTCTCTAAAGCTGGCTTCCCACGGTGCGTGATTCTGCGGATTATCTCGCACGGCCGACGACTACGGACAACCATGCACCGCACACAAGGTTCTTCCAACGGTGCGTTTCAGTCTGTGTGAGTCTTGAGAGATTCGAAGCCATCTTGACAATTCCACAATGCAAAGTGTAAGAGAACGAGATTCGTTCTCTTTCACTCGTCACCTTTGAAGTTACCGACTCGCCGCGGATCGGACGTGTCTACGTTACCATGGACGGTACTCTTCTCACGCGGTCACGGTGCGTCGGCGTCGGTGCGGGCTGGTCAGCGTCCGTCCGCAATATCACGCACCGTGGGAAGCCGAGAGAGAGAGACGCGTATCCTTTTCTTGTGAGTGTGCAGTTCTAAAGGGTAACAGGACACTTGCACGAACGGACTTTTGCGCGAAGGGACTCTTGCGCGAAACGGCACTTCAACGAATGGACTTTGCGCGAACAGAATTTTGTGCGAATGATCTTGAAAAAGAAATGAGATTTTTTCATAACATCACGCATGTATTCTTTCAAAGGGTTGGGCAGGGGTGTATAGTTCACCCACAATTCACCAATGTTTCATCATGGGGGTGTCGATTTCGTGGTTTTCTAGGGTGCTGAACCCGATGGCGAGGTCAAAATGAAAATCCAAGATGGCGGATGTGAAAAATGTTACAAATTTTCATCATGGGTGTCGATTTCGTGGTTTTCTAGGGGGCTGAAACCGATACGGGGGGATTAGGTTTTACCTGACACTGTACAAAAATATAAATACTAATAAAAAAAAAATATATTACAAGTCTCATTATTACGACATTTCGACGTCAGTGTATGCCATGAAAAGTTTAAAAGTTGCATGTCAAGCCCCTGCTTTCTCTGTACGACCATAGGGTTCTTACTCTACAAAGAATCTTAATGAAACCCAATCCAAAAGAAGATAGTACCTATAGACATTAGAAAAAAACTTTATAATTTCCAAAAATGCTAGATGGCATCTTTTTTAGACCAACTATGACGATTTGGGCCATTGGCCAGAACACGTTCAAAAATATATCGGTTTCTTTCTCTCAATATCCATGTCTATTTGTTTTTAATTATTTATTCCAACTGAAGTAAGTCAAACTAATTATTGCCGAACGAATTCATCCTGCAATGGAAGCAAGGCGGAAAGTAGCCTTTTCCCAAGTATGGGGTCGGCTTCCAGTCTAACCAGATGCAGTTGAATACCAGTATTTTACACGGAGCGACTGCCTATCTGACCTCCACAATCCAGTTACTGGGTAATAGATACGCCTTGGTAAGACTGGCTATCAGACTTTTGGGCTTCTGACGACCCGTAACGACTGTCAAAGATCCACGAATGACGGCCGGGTCCAAGGGCTTAAGGTGCTTTCCGAGGCACGCCGGGGTCTTGGTATGTAAAGATGGTCACCCATCCACGGAACAACCGCGGCAAGCGTAGCTTAACCTGATCGATCGATCCGTGCGGCTGTTATTACTTAGCCATAAGCCCCGATGTTGGTACCACTTATCTTTAGCAATTTCTTCTTTTTGTACATCGTTTTGCGGGGGGTGCGTTTGATTCATTTTTAGTAACAACCACTAGTTATTTGTAAATCTGCGTCCTCTTTCAGCACGTTCAGAAGCTGATGTAAACTGGCGTTCTTTGGCAAAGCCGAGTTTAATTTCTTATGCCAAGATTCTACGGCATATCTGGCTCGATTGCGTTTATCATGAACGCACCAAATGTCTACAAAACTCTCGTTTAATAGCCATTCTGACACCATTTAGTCATTAAAGTAATGTTTGATTGTCGTTAGTAGCAGCAGGACAATCTTCCACTATGTAGCACCAGCCTTCTGATATGATTTTACGAGGCAGTAAAGGCAGTAAAGCTGATAGTCTTACATGTCTTTGTGTGATAGCATTTTTTGTCAAATTCAAATGTTTTGCTTTTTTTCACACATTTTTTGGAATAATGAAAATAGCACACTCACAACTTACGGAAAAGCAGTTGAAATGGCTTTCATATTTGCGGCTAGTTCAAAAATCTGTTACTTATAAATTTATTTTGTATCATATTTTCAAATATTTTTTTGTGTTTCTTTTATTTTATTGTTAAGTAATACATAAATGAGAGGAACTACGCGAGTGTGATCTTCGTCACTTTCCAAATCACCGTGGATAGTATATAGCTGCACAAAAGGCTCAGGGGTGCAATCGAATGTTCCGTGATTCCGTCACATAAAACAGAATTGATTTGGATTGACCAAGATTGATTCGGGTATTGCAAGACTCGTCTTTATAATCGTAAAACAAAAAATCTCGAAATTGTAAAGGAACTTCTACTTCATCAAATGATTTACATTTATTTTTGTTATACTAGCTGCGTTGTTTTTTTTGCATAATATAATTTTGATTTCATGTTTGCAAATGATGAGAACTCACCAAGTCTGTTCCAGTAGCGCAGAATTGGCACCCTAGAAATAACCACGAAATCTTAGACACCCATGACAAAAAATTTGAAACTTACACATCCGCCATCTTGGATTTTCATTTTGACCTCACCTCTGTTTCAGCACCGTAGAAAACCACGAAATTGACACCCATGATGAAAAATTGTAAACTTTTTCACATCCGCCATCTTGGATTTTCATTTTGACCTCGCCATCGGGTTCAGCACCCTAGAAAACCACGAAATTGACACCCATGACTAAAGGTTTGAAACATTACACATCCGCCATCTTGGATTTTCAATTTGACTTCACCATCGATTTCAGCACCTTAGAAAACCACTAAATTGACACCCATGGCTAAAAATTTGAAACTTTCCCCATCGCCATCTTGGATTTTCATTTTGACCTTCATTTTGTTCAGGGGATCAGACCGGAATAAATCATGATAAATGATTTTTCGTACCACTTGCTCATAAAAGTGACATTCTATGCCACAAAAAGCGAACATAACAATAGTCATTTTTAATCTGTTAAAAACAGGGAATGAAAATTGTACTGAATTTCATTCATCGTCTAGGGGAAGAATGTGTTTTTTTGGAATACTTACCGAAAATACTGAACTACATCTGTGTTTACACCATTGAGTTTGTATATAAAGCATTATATGTACAGCTTTTTGAAAAAGGAATAGGCATTTATTATGCAGTTATGATTATTAAATAAAATTACGCAAAACCGACGAGGTCGTATGAGCTTGATGCCTTTGCTTTTCCGACAAAAAAATATTAGTCTAGGAATTAGCCGCGTTTTTGTTTTCTTCAAATAAACGTTAAGTTTATTTTTACTTTTATTTGTCATTATTTTTAATAAAGGCTTATCTCATATTATTATTGTGTTAATTTTTTCGCAAATGGTAGGAAAAGTAGAGTATTTTCTTCGGTGATGAAGCTGTCTTAGTCTTGGGTGAACTTAAATCGCGAGCGTAACTCGAGGTTTACTCCCGAGCGTAGCGAGGGTGTTAAAAACTTAAATCACGAGCGAAGCGAGGGATTTAAGACGAGTCCTGAGTGTAGCGAGGGATTTAAGTTCGTCACCCGCGACAGAAGACACTGCTTTATCCCCTTGGTTAATAATCTACTATTATTATTGTAAGTAGGTTTGCACAAACACTTATACACGTCAATCATATTTTTTTTAAATAAGATGAGAAGGGCGTTTCCTATCTGACAACTCTGAGAAGAAAGGCTTGGTCAGATCATGTGAAGACCATGAATATTAATGTCTAAAATGTTCTTTTGAGAAAAGAGCCACACAGATTCAGTGGATCTGTCCAGTCAATGCACCCATTTGTCAGTAATCTTGCAGCTCAACTCAGAACTTAAGGAGCTCAACGATTCGACGAACAATACCAATGAGAGGACATTTGGGTAGGCCGTATAAATTACTCCAACTGCCAGATCATGACTACAACGGAATTTACGGAATCAATGACCTGAAGAATGTCATAGTTGAAATTATTTTAAAAGTCAGCGTCTGACTTTATACTATCCGATAAGACCGACTATGGGAGGTTCTTAAAATTGGCAACACTGCTTTTACTAAAATACTCATAAATAATTTAAAAGAGTGTCCATGGAGTTTTTTTTTAGGCAGCACAGTTTTCGACTTTTGATGAAAAATGTAAAAAAATACCGTTCCCCCCACTTATCTCCAAAGTTTGCAAAGAGAACAATCTGAAATTATTCTATGTGATAGAAGTGTATGTAAAGATTACAGGAAAAATGAAACGAAGTCTCTAAATAGCACACTTTTTCAGAAATTATCAACAAAAGTTACATTAGTTCATAACACTGCAATATTCTACACCGCAGTGCAGTGTTAAAATTCTCTGACGAATATAGTCCTCGCCGATGAAAATTTAAAAACATATGATGGTATGGAACCCTCGGTGCGCGAGTCCGACTCGCTCTTGCCCGGCTTTTTTTTCACGTTAACTTAGAAGTTTGATTTTATGACAGCTTCAAGGGAATGCAAACCTGAGCATGGTTTTAATTTCAACTCGATACCTTGACAAACAGACAGACGGACAACAAAGTGATCCTATAAGGGTTCCGTTTTTCCCTTTTGAAGTACGGAACCCTATAAATCATACTGAGTTTCACAACTAATCCCATCTACCTCTTTTTCTAAAAATATAATTGCAACCAGTGGGATACGGTAGTTTTAATTCCTTTATCTGTGTGGTGCCGGACTTAAAGAATAGCACCACCCCAGACTTCCCGTGGGTGTCGTAAAAGGCGACTAAGGGTCGTACCGGGGAATGGGCAGCAGCGTTCTCTATGAATTCCACCACCATACTATACTGCGATCGCCAACCCACCTGCCAAGCGTGGCGATGCCCCGCCCTTGGGGGAGGCCTATGTCCGGCAGTGGACGTCTTTGGGCTGAAATGATGATGATGAATTCCTTTATGTCTGCAGGTACTTTACAATAAGAGGTTTCATTGCGGAGGCTCCCTGGTGACGCCGATACACATCCTCACAGCAGCACATTGCTTCGTTAATGAGTAAATTACACTTTACGTTTATTTAACTACGAAGTCTAAAACCACACGTAACGTTTATTTACATACGAAGTCTAAAATCACACGTAACTTTATGATGTTCTATAAGAATTGAGGGATACCAATGCCCGTTTTTAGTAACACTAGTTGACACCTAAATGAATCTATACTAATATTATAAAGCTGAAGAGTTTGTTTGTTTGTTTGAACGCGTTAATCTCAGGAACTACAGGTTCGAATTGAAAAAATAAAGTTCTGAAAAAAGTCCGCGACAGCATAATTATGATTGTCTATCTTTTAAGGTTGACGCGCTATAACCTTTTTATGTACCTATATTTGTTATATGTATATTTTTTGCAACAGGGAATGAAAGGGGGTCTGAAAAATTCCCCCATACAAATTTGCGAAGGTGTTTTTTTAAGTTATGATAAGATTTCTTTATTGTATATGTTACTGTAAAAGCCCGAACTGCGGTAAATCTTAGGATTTACCGGTAAATCCTAAGATTTACCAAGTCTCACCGGTAAAAGTCCGAATTGTTCTATAATAATCTTTAATTTCGAACTTTTACCGGCGATCAGTTGGTAAATCCTAGGTTTCACCGCAGACACCGGTAAATGTCCGAAATCAAAGATTTAATTACACTCGAGAACAATGAATTAAGAGACTGAAAGTCTCGGAAACTGAGAATGCTAGCTAAATGAAGAAAGTTGAAGTTGACAAAGAAAAGAAGAAGAAGAAGAGAAGTCCGAGAAGTTGTCCGAAAATTCTCTTTAACCGGAGGGCAAGGCAAAAAATGCTCGACGAAGAAGTGCGCTTGCAAGTCATCAGGATTACTTTGTAATTCTAAAGGCCATAATAGTTCACCATGTTGCAACAAGTGAAATCCTTTTCTTAACTGATTAGGTAAAGAACGTTTAGCTTACTCGTACCTACCTAGCGTAAAGTAGGTTTTATTAGTGAAAAGTATTTTTTTTGCGTTTTATTTTTCTAATCATGTTTTAAGACTTCACTAATAATAATAATAATGATTGTACCGAATAACGAAATGATTATCAAAACACTGTTTTGTTTCTGATTTGTGTTATCTGCATTTTATTTTTTTAAGGCATATTTAACATGTTTTAAGACTTGACTAATAACAATATGATGATAGCAATAGTATTGTTGAATAAATAGTTTCTGATTTATTAACTGCATTGTTTTCTCATTGTTTACTCTGAAAACTAACATTTACCGGTATCTGTGGTAAAACCTAAGATTTACCGACTGAATAGTCATAGTCATAGTAAAAGTCAGAAATTGATGATTATTATAGGACAATTTGGACTTTTACGCGTGAGACTTGCTAAATGTTAGGATTTACCGGTAAATCCTAAGATTTACCGCAGTTCGGGCTTTTACAGTAACATATACCTTTTTTTTTTTCTTTTGTCTGAAATTTTTGCATATACTTTTAATATTTTATAATTACCCTCGTCATTACTGTCATCAAATCATCGAATGATAAAAAATACCCACTAAGTACCTATCTGTACTATATCCGTACTCATAATTCAATGTTTTATTTAGCAGTCTAATGCAAAGGATCGTTAATTGTGTGGAAGTGTGTGAGTGTTTGTGAACGAGGAAGACTGACCTGCCGTGATACAGTTTTCACTAGTACGGAGGTCAGTGTGAATTAAGCTCAAACAACCGCATATTATATACGGGTATTTATTAGACATAAGTAATTATATTTTGTACTAGTAGACACGAATCACAGGATTGTTATGATTTGTGTGTAAGGTTTGTTCTTTTATTTTATATTGTCAATAAACTTTGTCAATAAACTAATATGAATATACCTACATACAAGAGCGTGCAAGATATTACCTATTTTGAGTCCAATCATGTTTAGCCGTAAGTATCGGCACAAAATACACTGTATTTTGTGGTATCGGCGTACAAATATTTCCATAACAACGAAAAGAATGAACATTACTAAAAATCGAAAAATGCAATTACAAAGTTTTAATTTAGAAACTTTACAAATTAGAAATTATTGTTGTGCGCCACAATTAAAGCCTGGTACTTACATAGTGACATTAGTTACCGTTAGCGCCATCTAGTATCGAGTAGCAGAACTAGTCGGGTCAAGATCATTCTAGAAATTTCGATACGAGAACTTTCTAGAACTATCGACATCTCTCTAGATATATCGATAACTAATGGCACCATGAATCAGGCATTAATTGTGGCGCGCAACACTGCCCCCTCCTAAGACATGCTCGTCCCAAGCATTATCGGCCCTATAATAACGCGCCAGTCGATCCACATGGACGATTTTAGGAGTACCTCTTGCACCTTTCTGTATCCGGTAGGTTACGACATTGATCTTTGTCACAATCCGGTACGGTCCGTCCCATTACGTTACTTTAAATCCTTTACACAGAAATAGGAGCCACGCGGGACTCCGTCGACATAGAGAACTGGTTTGGCCTAGGCGATACTAATTAGCCTCTTGTTGGTGAATTAAAGGTTAAGTTAATTAGAATTGTGACCAGCGAAAGAAAATATTTATAACTAGCTGCGCCACGCGGTTTTACCCGCGTAAATGTCGATCCCGTGGGAATATCGGGATAAAAAGTAGGTAGCCTATATGTTAATCCAGGGTGTCAGCTACCTCCATACCAAATTTTATCCAAATTGGTCCAGCCGTTTGAGCGTGAAGAAGTAACAAACATATAAACACACACACACACTCACAAACTTTCGCCTTTATAATATTAGTGTGATAGTGTGATAATAATAATATAATTTAATTGTCAGATATTACAATCCATTATTGTTAGTAAGGACATAAACATCTTACAAACTAGTGTTAGTACATTTATATTCGAAAGAAAATATTTTTATTCAAAAGTAAACAATCAAACAACGAACGAAATAGGCGACGTAGGAATGCAAGAGCGAGCGAAGGGCCGGGGTTAGGTTTGGTTAGGTTACTTTCAGCCCTTTACACAGAAATAGAGAGCGAGCGAATAATAATAATAATAATAACCCCGCCGCCGTATCTCTACGTTGACGCCGTGGTGGGGCTTGCGCGCTCCGAACTCTAGGCCTATGCCGGAAGAGTTTACTTTGCTGGAACAGGTCTAAGGTGAGGAGCCAGACCAAGAGAGATACAGAAATCCGCAGGGCAGCATGTGGCGAGCTGTTGGGCAGTAGCGACCCCACGGACCCTATCTTCAGGGAGAAGTCTTGTTCCTCACCTCTGGCTTGCCTTTATTGGCCGGCTGGAGTGAACAATGACGATGAACAGAGCTCCCACCTCATTCTTGCCTTTATTGGCCGGCTTGAGTGGAGATTCGCAAGAGCAAACGTGCTCGAAGGAAGGAAGTATTCCAGTAAGATGCTGGTAGGGATCTTGACCGTACTTCCGGGATTGTCATGATAGCCGTGGAATACCTCTCCACTCCTCATAAGCACCTCAGGACATGTTGCCCCCTTGTTGCTACGTCACTATGTGCTAGCGACCGTTTCCGGGGGCCCATTGTTGAGTGTGCAAGTCACCCCCTGCCATTTTATCCGTGTATATATAAAACATTGATCAGGCAGGGGTCGTAGTTATTCCATAGTTCTTGGTAACCAGTCCACTTTAGCCACCCAAACCCATAGTCCAACAACTTTTTATTTTTCCATATCCTGCAATAGTCCTACACCAACCGGGGGTTATCCTTGGGTGCACTTGCATAGCGCATACAGGGATAATCGTCGGTTGGTGCCGCATTTCATTAAAATTTCCTAAGGGGCCTCTGCGAGTTGGCTTCGGCCCCTCGTACGCCTTCCAAAGGACCGGGACCCAATGGTTCCGAGAAAAAAGAAGAAAAAAAGAATAATAATAATAACCTTTACCGTGCATCGCAGTAAAAATCTTTCGCGGTAACGTGCATCGAAGTCAAGTAGTATCGCAGTGAAGATCTATAACGTGCATCGAAGTGTCGTGGCGCATCGCAATTTTGTAGCATCGTATTAGCATTTATCGATATTTTGTACGTCGAAATTCCGTGTCCTACTCGTATATTTATCTTGCCATTCAGTTTACAAGGCGTTTTTATTTCGGGATTCTAAATAATCGGAATTCGTATTTTTGATGTTTCGAATTATCATTAAGTAATTCGGACTTTCTTTATTCGATGTATTGAAACTCGGTATTGTGAAAATAGTAATTATAAACGTTAGGAATATTGAAATTACGGAATTATAAAAATAGGATGAATGATACCTAAATCTTAGAATAATCTTAAGTTTTAAAATAACTCCGCAAAGCGGCCGGTCATGAGGGTATCCATACTTAATCAGTATTTATTTATTTATTTATTTAAACTTTTCGCACAAAAAGGTACAAAGGCGGACTTAATGCCTTAGGCATTCTCTACCAGTCAACCAAGTATCACACTAATATTATAAAGGCGAAAGTTTGTGAGTGTGTGTGTGTTTTTATTATGTTTGTTACTTCTTCACGCTCAAACGGCTGGACCAATTTTGATAAAATTTTGTATGGAGGTAGCCGACACCATGGATTAACGTACAGGCTACTTTTTATCCCACGGGATCGACATTAACGCTGGTGAAACCGCGGATCGCAGCTAGTAATATTATAAATTCGAAAGTAACTCTGTCTGTCTGTCTATATGTTACCTTTTCACGCCTAAACCACTGAACGGATTTCGATAAAATTTGGCAGAGAGTTAGATTGCATCCCGGGGAAGGACATAGGATAGTTTTTATCCCGATATCCCCACGGGGTCGACACTTATGCGGGTGAAACCGCGGGGCGCAGCTAGTAATGGAATATATTTTAGTAGGTTTTTTCCTCAAATTAACGCGGATGAAACCGCGGGGCACAGCTAGTGCTCTAATAAAAGCTTGCTATTGGATTGTCAACTTTCGCCACTGATCCGAGCGTGGAAAATCTAACAGCGCGGTTTTAGGCGAGGCAATTGCCATTAGTGCTCTTAAACACGAGCAACACGCGTCAGCGGCAGACTGCAGAGGCAACTGCAGCCGCCGATACGACTACAGCTGCCATTGACAACATAATGTATAATGTAATGAGTAGGTACAATGACTCCTTTTCAGGGCCTCAAGTCTGCTATTACAATAGTGTCAGAATGGTCTATCATTGATTTCATAATTGTTGATTTTGACAAGTTTGGTAATCTACTAATATAATGGCGTCATTATGACTTTCCAATGGTCAACCACTGACACTCCATTGAAAGAAATGGCGTAAAATGGTAATCTCGTACATAATGAAAAATGTATTAAACTGACTTACGCGGTAATCTGCAAACATTTTGAGTTCCTTTGATCAGTAACTTACCATTAGAACGTCATTGTGCAGTCATTGCTTTTAATTCGTTACGAGTATCGTATAATTTCTGTGCCATTGACCGACCAATGATCAACCATTATGAAATTAGCAGATTACGAACTTTTAGCTAAATGTCAATGGGATGGTGGTGGGATCGTGTTGGAATGACGATTTTATAAAAATAGCAAGACTAGGGCCCCTGGTTTTTAGTTAAAATTGTATGACACTAATAATTATTATATAGGCGAAAGTTTGTGTGTGTTTTTATATGTTTGTTACTTGGCGGGACCAATTAGGGTGAAACCGCGGGGCGCATCTAGCTGTGTCCCGCGGTTTCAACGGCATAAGTTTTGATCCCGTGGGAATATTGGGATAAAAAGTAGCCTAGATGTTAATCCAGGGTGTCAGCTACCTCCATGCAAAATTTTATCAAAATTGGTCCTGCCGTTTGAGCGTGAAGAAGTAACAACCATATAAACACTCCCACAAACTTTCGCCGTTATAATTATTAGTGTGATACAACGGGTGGAGGCCTTTTTTTTATTATTTTATTTAATATTTTAGAAATGTATATAAAAATGCGATTGAAACTTTATAATCATGTTATGAATTGTATTATTTTTGTTATTTTATGCATGCACATTTATGTAATAGTAATCTTATGATATAAGTATTTGTTTTTTAAGTCATTCATTATGGAAATAAAGAGGCTATAATAATAATTAATGTATCTCAAAATTTGCAGAGAAGGCGAACCTTTGGACGTCAAGCACTTTACCGTCCGTATGGCCACAACTACTTTGAATTCAGGTGAGTGACACACAGTCATTTCGGACTACCAATTTGACTTAGACAGCTCATTTATTTCAAAGAAGCTATGCCTTGATTTCACGTATAGTCACGAGCATTACATAATCAGCCTCGTTATAATGTTCCCACTGCTGGGTCAGAGGTCTCCTCTCGGTGAAAGGGAGTGGGTCGTAATCCACCACGCGGGCCCGGTTGGCAGATGTCACACGTCTTCGAATTTTTGGTTCTAGGACATGCCTGTTTCCTCACGATGTTTTCCTTCATTGTTTTGAGAGCAGTGGTGATGAAATAATTTACACAAAGTAAAGCGCCTATCTGGGGTCGAACCTACGACCTACAACTCGTAAGTCGCGGCCGTTACCACTTGGCCATCACCGCTCAGTCAGTCTCAGTCACAAGCATAAATTAGACAAATCTAAGCTTACACTTACGCAGAATTTTAAAGCGATTTTCTCGTTATAATATTTATGCTATAAGTACTACGAGTTTTTAATTCACTTTCACTCAGTTCATTTTTACCGCCACGTGTTTATTTCGGGATAACTGTAATAAATTCAATATTGCACATTTATTGCTAGTGAGTTCCTGCATACTGTATCATTCTACTTGGCTAATCCCCGTTAAGGTTAGCCGCAATTCAGTCGGGGGAGAATATTATTATTTGATTACCTACACATCCATCGCTACACAGCATATAACATCTCTGATGGAAAGGCAGCCCTAAGATTTTAGTAATTCAATTGTTACTCCTGACTAGTCCTGACTTGCAGTTGACCGAACGATACTGAACAGAACTAAAAACTCGTAGTATAATCTTGACCCAATGTTCCACAGGCGGTTCGGTACACTTAGTAAAAGATATCATAGCGCACGAGCTTTTCAACTTTACGAACTTTGACAACGATGTGGGGCTGGTCGTGCTGAAAACACTGGTCGATTTTAAAACCAGTGTAGCACAGAGAACCCGTATTGCTAAATGGGGCGCCATGGTCCCTAACAACGCATCCGTCACCACTGTTGGATGGGGGTGGACTGAAGTAAGTATTCATGATTACACCTACATCTTTAAAAAAAAATCACAGATCTCGTGCCTTTCACGACGTTTGTACATTGGAAATGCCTTAGATTAAAAAATGTCCAGATGGATAGTAGGCCACTGAGAATTGAAGTCAAAAACACGGGGGACAAATGTCCCGCGTCGTACGATCCATACGTCAGTCGCCTAGTAACGCTCCCCGCGTAAATTAAGTCACGAGTCCGTGTTTTGATATTTGAAAATGAAGGTTTGTGTTGTGAAATGGTGTAGAAATCACACTAAAAAAAAAGGAATGTGCCACTATATATCATTTCACAAGTAAGTATTCAATTTCACATGGTATTTCTTTGTTACCACATTCTAAATTTATGTAAACAAAAAGTATAACTTGACATTACTGTCACGCCATATTTGTTAAGTGTTGCCAGGGGCATAATTTTTTAATACCCATTATTTGTAAGTTTGTGCTATTTAACAGTTACCGTTTGTGCTATTTCTGCTTACTACCTATTTAAGTACACCAAATCAACAAAAATTTAACTAACTTACAAGCAAATATCACAAAAAGTCGTAACATAATAATTTCTGATAAAGTCGCACATGACAAATTACACAAATTAAAGAAACTCAACAATCGTAATAATAAAAAATCATGTCATTACTGTTGATGATATATTTTACGCTAAACGTAAAATACTGAAAATCTCCCACATTTAAGGGTAAATCTCTGCCACTGGTATTACACGCACATTGCACACAAGCGCAATTACGATACGTAATACACTCCCGACCGTGGCGCTCACTCACACATATTTTATAAAAAAGTGGCTTCACTTAAAACGTTGCGTTTTGTTTCGAACACGGAATCTGGACATTTTTTAATCTAAGGGAAATGCACTTAGATAGGGCAAACTATAATGAAAACAACTCTTTGCGCAAGAGTTAAACAAGGGTTAGTAGCAGTTACCGGCGAGTACCATTATTTTTTATAAACGGGTGGTTGACAGCCTCAATCGGATCGTACATCTGCTCTGTGAAGCTGCGATTTACAAAAATGAATTGTCTTGTCTTTGTTACCGATACGTGCGTCGATAATTTGGCTGGTTTTCTGTTGTTGTTTAAATTATACTTTTTTATTAGGTATATTTAGGTATATTATAAAAAAAACAAAATGACGTCATCAACGCCAAGCATCGAGTTAATGTGACCGCGTTGTAGTAAAGTAATACCAATTTTCAAATCAGGTAGGTAGTAAGAGTCCCTCTAATTATAGATATATATCTGTGCATAATTAATAGCATTGAGTATAATATAGATTTTAGACCACATGTCACATTTTAGCTCAAATGGGATTTTACATAGTCGCCAGTTTGTTTTCACGAAAAGTAGGTCGACGATTGAAGCGGGAGTAAAACTTATCAGTCACATTTTAGAATCCTCGGAAAAGTCCCAGGTTGTAATTGGCATTTACTGCGATCTCTCAAAAGCGATTGACTGCGTTGACCACAATACATACTGATCTGTAAATTACACCGCTACGGAATTCGTGGACAAGCTGCTGATCTTGTTCTTTCCTATCTAACAAACAGGTAGCAAAAAGTAAATGCTAATGGAATGGGGTGACGAGGATGTCGGCCCGTTAAGATGGGCGTACCTCAAGGTTCAATTCTTTGTCCTTTCCTTTTTCTAGTTCATGTTAATGACGAAGGTTACTGGTTAGTAGGTTACTTACATGATGGTTAAGTTATCGGATATAATTTTATTCGCTGGTGACACTTTTCTTTCTTTTATAATAGATAGAAACGACACGCATGTGTTACATGTCAACGATAGTCTGGCTGTTCCTTCGAAATGGTTCGTAGCAAATGGTTTACTTAATGCGGACAAAACGAAATGTCTTAAGTTCTCATTACCAAATGAGAGTCGTAAGTGGGGTGTCTATTATGTTCAACAGTAAACCAAGTTATATTGTTGAGTTCTGCGCAAATGGTGTATGTATTTCTTCGAATCTGGTGTAGAGCCAGTTAAAAAGGGCTGCTTCCGAACCCTTTTCCCGGGTATCCAACTATTTACCTGGCTTGCATGCTTTTGGGTTGCTTTTATCAGCCGCATAGAACCCTTAGAGTTCGAGACCGGCAAGTCTCTTTTGGTCCGCGACACAAGAAAGTAAATATTGAGACATTATTATCAGCCTATCATGGATTGGTCGCTCCTATTTTAAGATATGGTGTTGTTATCACCATATTCAGGATGCAAAAAAGATGTATACGATCAATGTGTGGTCTAAGAACAACGGATAATTGCGTTCCTTGTTATTTTTAGGTAATCTGTGCATTGAAAGAATATGTTTGATCTGTGTGTAAAATAAATGAATGTTCAGTTGTTGAAAAAACTCTGCTGCGTTTTATTAGGTTATGGGCCCAGTCCCTTAAATAATTCGCAAACGTCGTTAGTTTTTCCTAAATATCATTACCTTATCGTGGACTATCTGTATTTTGTTATTGTGTTCAAAGAAAGAATCAAAAAGTGATATCATTTTTTTACTGAAATTTAAAAATGGCCGGCAGTTATATTGTGAATGTGCCTAAACTAAAGGGCAGAGAAAACTACGATCAGTGGGCGTTTGCAGCAGAAAATTTTCTCATCCTTGATGGCGTCGATATATCCAAAGAATTAACAGCGGAGGAAGCTACTTCAACGGAAGAAAAAAAAGCAAAAACGAAGCTGATAATGACCATCGATTCATCGTTGTATGTTCACATCAAGAATGAAAAAACGGCTCGAGACATATGGAAGCGCCTGAAAACACTCTTCGACGATGCTAGCTTCACGCGGCGTATTAGTTTATTACGTCAGCTTATTTCTATCAGACTAGAAGACAGTGAATCGATGACGGCGTATGTAACCCAGATGGTAGATACAGCACAAAAACTGAAAGGAGCAGGTTTCCAAATCACGGATGAGTGGATTGGTTCATTGTTGTTGGCAGGATTAACCGAAAAATTTCCGCCAATGATTATGGCCATAGAACATTCCGGCATGGTGATAAGTACGGACGCCATTAACACGTTAAGTGCGAAACGAGGCCTAAATGACCCCTCATGCAACTTCCTTGTGGTGCGGCAAGGAAAAACGTGAACATCTCTGTCGTGCGAAGGGCATAGCTTTGGTTTGGTCCAGTATAGAAAAGAGATAAATGTATATTTGAGACGCGCTAATGGTCCCGGACTCGGTGGTATACCTACCTTGGTACCGGATGTCTTAGGCCTCGTACCGCACTGAATTAATATAATTTTAATGCAGTGCGGAACGAGGCTAAAACGTCCCGTATCCCCCCGGACCTCGTACCGCACCCAACGCGAGCTTCCTGCGACTAGTGTTGTGCATCACGTCGATTGGAGAGCACGTCCTTTTACATCGCCGAACATGTCTAAACGATGTCGGAAGAAGTTAATTTATGAAAATACAGAAACAGAACCAAAACAGGTAAGTTTTTAATTGATATTTTTGTAGGTAGTGAAAAACTCCACAATATACATTATCATTGCTATTCTCATCTACGATCTAACCTAGTAACAATGCCAGTTTTATTACGTTATCTTTCCATTTTTGTTATTTTTCAGCGCACGTCATTGCCTCGAAAAGAGTGAAAAAAGAAGAAGATGTGTTGGTTGTTACCAGAAACTACGCACATTTTTACCATCTCGTGAAGCTGACAAAAAATCCAAAAAGATTTTAACTCAGTGCTCTTAGTGCAAAAAATCTTATTGTCTACCCTGTTTCAATGAAAAACACTCATAAATAAGTACAAAATATATATTGCGATTTTTTATAAAAAAGTATATTGTTACTGATTTTTTTATGTTAATTCAAGTTCTAATAAGTGTATTTTTAAAGCCCGAGGCAGAATACATAGGATAGTTTCTCTTCTACTTCTGGTTTTCTTTTTTTTCTATTCTGTGAACCGCTTTAAGATTTTCACACAAAAATAGATAAACGTCGTAACGTCGATATTATTTTTCCCATCACTAATCTTAGCGAAAATTTGCCCTATTTCAGTGCGTTACGAGGTGTATAAGATCCCATATTTTGTTTTGCCAATAATTCCTAAACTAGCCATCAGATCCCGGGGCGACGGTAGATTAGGGTTCATCAATTCACTGTCTAATCGATAAGGACCAAAAATTTTCATTTATCTTTGATTTCGCGCCAGAAAATGGATTTTAGTCTGTTAAAGGAGGTGGGGTCTAATAGACCGCGTGTCGCCCTAACGTCTGGTCACGGTGCGGGCCGATAACACCTCGTGCCGCAGGAACGGAAAGTTTGCAAAAATTGGTGCCGCAGCTAACGTGTTAAAGCAAAATTATTGGATATGCAATCGGATGTTGGTAACACTGAAGGTGCACTTTTTTTAAAAGATGGCATCAACGAAAAAAAGGAAGTACCAACAAAAGGAACACAAACATAGCGGAAGAGTCTAAGTCAAAACTGATAACTTCAAATCCAAAGTCAACAAAAACAGTTCGTTGTTATCGATGTAAACAACTTGGACACTTTATGAATAAATGCCCTCAGAATAGTCAAAATACATCAGATAACGCATTCAGCGCTACTTTCTTGAATCCTGAAAATCGATTTCAAGAATCGGATTGGTATATTGACTCGGGAGCAAGTTCACATATGGTTGTTGACAAAAGATGTTTGGAAAATGTTTCACTCAGCCACAAGGTAAAGAGTATCGTAGTCGCCAACAAACAGACAGTACCCGTGTTGTGCGCAGGAAATACTAGAATAACGACAGTGGTCAACAACTCAGAATTCGATATAACAGTGAAGGATGTTTTGTGTATACCCAATCTAACTACCAATCTGCTTTCAGTTAGTCAGCTTCTTCGCAATGGCAATAAAGTTAATTTTGAGAAAGATGTTTGCTATATACGAAATCGGCATAATGAACTGGTGGGAAAAGCATAACTAGTAAATGGAGTTTATAGATTAAACATCAAGTCAGAGTTGTTTGCAGGCTCAGCGACAGCTACGACTAGTGTGATGTGGCATCGTAGGTTGGGACACATTAACAGCAAAGACCTTAACACTATGAGAAGTGGTGTGGTTAATGGCATCGATTTCTCTGACAGAGCAGTGATTGATAAATCCAAGTGCATCACATGTTGTGAAGGAAAGCAAGTGAGACTGCCTTTTTCACACAAAGGTACTAGGTGTGAAAATGTGCTGGAAGTGGTTCATGCAGATGTCTGTGGACCCATGGAGCAAGTCTCAATTGGATCATCGCGTTACTTTTTGCTCTTTGTCGATGATTTTAGTCGAATGGCTTTCGTCTGTTTCCTCAAGGCCAAAAGTGAGGTCTTTAATTACCTGAAGGAGTTTAAAGCTTCAGTTGAAAAACAAACTGGTAAAAGTTTAAAGGTATTGAGGACGGATAACGGAGGCGAATTTTGCTCTTCTGAGGTTGAAAGTTTTTTGAAAAGGGGTGGAATAGTTCACCAGAAAACTAACCCTTACACCCCAGAGCAAAATGGGATGTGTGAACGCTTAAACCGAACAGTGGTGGAAAGAGCTAGGTGTATGCTGTTTGACGCTAAACTTGGGAAACGTTTCTGGGCAGAAGCTGTGAATACTGCTGTATATCTGCGAAACAGGACTTTAGCATCTGGTCTAACAAAAACACCATTTGAACTCTGGACGGGTAAGAAGCCAGACGTTAGCCACCTTCGGGTTTTTGGAAGCACTGCCATGGTTCACATTCCAAAAATAAAAACAGCAAAGTGGGATAAGAAGGCGCAAACTCATATTTTTGTGGGTTATGAGAATAATGTAAAAGGTTACAGATTATATAATCCCAAGACAAATAAAATCATCACCAGCCGAGATGTCATTATAATGGAAGATACTCATAACAATCCAGATGTGATCCAAGTTGAAATTATGGATGAACAGAGTGTTAATACAACAGAGGAAGAAGAAACTGTTATAAACTCTTCGGATGCGACATACATAGACATACCAGATGAAACTGAAAGTAGCAGTTCTTCAATGTCTGACGAATCCTACAATACTGTCAGTGAAACAGAATTACAATCCACAACTGAAGAACCTACTGTTTCAGGTAAACGTCAGAGAAAGAAACCAGATAGATTTGGATTTAGTACCATCTGTGTAGAAAGTGTTGGTGATGAAAATTTAACTTATGAAGATGTCATGAATGGGACAGAACGTGAAAAATGGTGTAAAGCAATGGAGGAAGAGTTGCAGTCATTTCGTGAGTGCGATGCATGGGAAGTGGTGGACAAACCAGAAAGTGGAACAATAGTGCAGTGTAAATGGGTTTACAAAAAGAAGGTAAATAGTGATAATGAAGTGCGGTATCGTGCGCGTTTGGTGGCGAAGGGATTCACGCAAAAAGAAGGTATCGATTATAAAGAGACATTTTCACCTGTAGTTAGATATTCTACTTTAAAGTTACTGTTTGCATTGAGTGTTAAATTGGATATGAATATCACTCATTTTGATGTAGTAACTGCTTTCCTTAATGGTGACTTAGACGAGACTGTGTACATGCAACCACCTCAGAATTTTGCAGATAAAAATAAAGTTCTAAAATTAAAGAAGGCAATATACGGCCTTAAGCAATCTGCCCGAGCTTGGTACAAAAAGGTGGATGAATGTTTACAGGAATTCGGTTATAAAAAATCGCAATATGAGCCCTGTTCTCACACCTCGCTGCAGAAGGATAGGTTTCGAGGCCTGATCCTGGAGTCTGACTGACATAGTGGCGTTTTCGTACAGACACTTCAGCACTTCGATGTACCGATAGTCGATCTGGCACCGTTGAAGAGACTGCAGCACAGCCCATGTCTCGATCGAATCAAAGGCTTTTTCGTAGTCCACAAACGCTAAGCAGAGAGGCAGGTTATACTCTTCGGTCTTCTGTATAACCTGTCGCAGCGTATGTATGTGGTCTACGGTGCTAAAGCCTTTACGGAATCCGGCTTGTTCGGGAGGCTGGAAGTCGTCAAACCTGCGCGCGAGACGGTTCGTGATGACTCTCGAAAACAGCTTGTAGACATGGCTCAGGAGTGAGATGGGCCTATAATTCTTAAGGAGGGCATTATCGCCCTTCTTAAAGAAAAGTATCACCACACCCCTGTTCCATGCCTGTGGTGTTTTGCCCTCGAGTATGACGGAACCAAACAGCTTCTGAAGGGCCTTCAGAACGGGTTTTCCGCCGGCCTTCAGCAACTCGGCCGTAATTCCGTCATCACCCGGTGCCTTGTTGTTTTTGAGCTGCTTCAGAGCCATCCTAATCTCGTACACGCTGACGTCCGGGATGTCTTCGGTATATGTCGGATGTCGGGAGGTGTGAGACAGGGAGACGTTATCTCTCCGAAACTGTTCACCGCTGCACTGGAGGATGTCTTCAAGGTTCTGGACTGGAAAGGGGCTGGCATCAACATCAATGGCGAGTACATAACTCACCTTCGGTTTGCCGACGACATCGTAGTCATGGCTGAGACTATGGAGGACCTCAGTACAATGCTCGATGACCTCAGTAGAGCCTCCGAAAGAGTGGGTCTTAAAATGAACATGGACAAAACGAAGGTCATGTCAAATGCCCATGTAACACCCACTCTCATAAAAATCGGAGACGTTACACTCGAAGTCGTGGACGAGTACGTTTACCTAGGACAAACCGTCCAGTTAGGTAGGTCTAACTTCGAGAAAGAGGTCAATCGACGAATCCGTCTCGGCTGGGCAGCGTTCGGGAAGCTTCGCAATATCTTCTCGTCCCACATACCGAAGTGTCTCAAGACGAAAGTCTTTGACCAGTTTGTGTTGCCAGTGATGACTTATGGAACAGAAACGTGGTCGCTCACAATGGTAAGGACCATTGTGAGCCATAAGAAGGCTAAAAGTCACCCAAAGGGCAATGGAGAGGGCTATGCTTGGAGTTTCCCTGCGTGATCGAATCAGGAATGAGGAGATCCGCAGGAGAACCAAGGTAACCGACATAGCCCGAAGAATTGCTAAATTTAAGTGGCAGTGGGCAGGGCAGATTGCTCGCAGAACAGATGGCCGATGGGGCCGAAAGGTTCTGGAGTGGCGACCGCGTACCGGAAGACGTAGCGTTGGAAGGCCTCCCACAAGGTGGACCGATGACCTTGTGAAGGCCGCAGGAACCCGTTGGATGCGGGAAGCACAGGACCGGTCGAAGTGGAGGTGCTTGGGGGAGGCATATGTCCAGCAGTGGACGTCTTTCGGCTGAAATGATGATGATGATGATGATGATGAGCCCTGTTTGTTTGCTATTTGTAGACGACTTCTTTGTATTTTCAAATAATGATACCGAAGTTGAAAAAGTTAAAAGTCAGTTGAGTTCCAGATTTAAATTAAAAGATTTGGGTCATGTAAAACAGTGCCTAGGTATGCGAGTTGAAACCTGTAAAAATAAATTGTATATTGACCTAGAAAGGTTCATTGATAATTTATTGATAAAGATTGGAGTGGAAAATTGTAAAAATGTGTCCAATACTCCAATGGAAATCAATTTAAAATTAGATAAATGTGATAATGTTAATTGTGATGTTAAATATCCTTATCAGCAGTTAATAGGCAGCCTTATGTATCTGTCGGTACTTACTAGGCCAGATATATCCTATTGTGTGAGCTACTTAAGTCAATTTTACAATAATTATGGTAAAACACACTGGCAGCATGCTAAGAGAGTTTTAAAATATTTAAAAGCAACTAAGTCTTATCGCCTAACTTATGCTAAGGATAATTCTGATTTAGTAGGTTTTGTTGATGCCGACTGGGCTTCCAACACAGTTGACAGACGGTCTTACACCGGGTCCGCTTCAAACTCTCAGGAGGAGTAGTTTCACATGAATGTAAGAAGCAACAAACAGTAGCACTATCAAGTACTGAAGCCGAGTACATGGCTATTTGTGAAGCTAGTAAAGAGGCAATATTTCTTAAAAATCTGTTGTTAGAACTTACTGGAAAAGATATAGGACCTGTAATTCTGCATAATGATAATCAAAGTGCGAAAAATCTTACAGAGAACAGTATGTATCACAAAAGATCTAAGCATATAGATGTTAGATTCCATTTTATTAGAGAAGCTGTCTATAATAAATCAGTAAAAATTGTTTAATTAAATACAGAAAATATGCCTGCTGATATTCTTACAAAAAGTTTGTCAAGTGTTAGGCATTATAAATTTCTTTTGATACTAGGTTTATTTAAGCTTTGAATTGATATAATAACAAAGGCTAAGGCTATTTTTATTTCAATGAGTGGTGGTGTTATTTTTAGGTAATCTGTGCATTGAAAGAATATGTTTGATCTGTGTGTAAAATAAATGAATGTTCAGTTGTTGAAAAAACTCTGCTGCGTTTTATTATTCCTTACTTTAAAAAATTAAAAATATTAACTTCTAATTTAATTTAATTTTCTATCTTTGTATGTATTGGAAACTGCATTACTTGTTAAAGCGAATCAACAATTATTCCAAAAATTTTCAGTAGTTATGAGAACCCCAATTCGTGCCCAATATGCAAATTTGTTATGTCAAAACAAGTGTAAAACTGCTTTATTGAAAAAGAGTTTCTTTGGTATTGCTCCAAATATTTATAATAAAATACCAGATATTGTTAAATCTATGCCTCTAAACAAATTTAAAAAGTCCCTTCAGCGTAGATGAATTTTTAAATTATATTTTGCTTGTATAGAATTCTGATTCTGCGTATTCATTTGCTTTTTTTTATGTGTTACTCAGAATAAATTTAAATTTTGACATTGTATTTTGAGTTGAATTTAAAATTTGACGTTGTAATTTCAATTTAATTTTGACATTGTAGTTTTTTTTTTTTTTTCTTTTCGTTTGTTTTTTTTTTGTGTAGTGCAACAAATTGTGTATGCCATAAATGGCAAAACATGTAGCCACCTCATATTAATTATAAGAACTTCATACTGTATTCATGTTTTACAAAATAAACATTATCTTATCTTATCGTGTCCTGCATATCCTGTCAGCTGCACGTTACAGGAACTGGTGGACGCTGGTGATGGCGCCAAACAAGTAGCCGAATTCTGGGCCAAGTCCATTTAGATTGCTATCAACACGCTAAGAAAAAGAAGAAGGGGTGGATTTTACTGCTTGCGTCCATTAACTCGAAAATGGGTATCGGTCTTTGAGTCAAGTTATGAACACATCCCAAACGATTTTTCAAAAATCCACCCCTGTCGGGGTGAAAAGCGGGGGGATACAGTTTATTTAAATATTTGATTCCTTTGATCTACAAAATGATAAAGATCATAAACATACATTTTCGAAATTTTTAGAGGAAAGTAGATACGAATACACGCGGACGAAGTCGCGGGCATAGTGCTAGTTATAACTAGAAAGATTACTATAAATTGGTATTATAGTTATTGCCTATTGGTACGACATATGCACACTAATAAATAAAAACTTTTTACAAAAAAAATAACTGCCGACAAATTGAAAAATAACTTTAATTTCGGAAGTCGGTGTCAATAAACGAAAATGCTGAACCAAAGACACCAACTTCCGAAATTAAAGTTATTTTTCAATTTGTAGTGTATTTTTTGGAAGTCGGTTGTATTTTTTTTTGTAAAATGTTTATATTTTTCACTTTTTAGTGGGTCCGTTTGTAATTAAGTAATAGAACCAGGAGAACTCCTCAACAACCACTCACCATACACATTGTAACGAGCATATTTATGCTCGCGTGTATTTATGCACATTGCGTATGCGTTGCTAAGCAATTTTGCTTAGCAACCATATTAAAGTAATCGAATTGCAACCCGTGAAATATTTGTCATTGAGTAGTTCCAATGGCCATCTGTGATCTTCTTCATCAGCTCCACTTTACCAAATGATGATTTCCGAGAGCAAATGCTCCAGTTATTTAAAAAAATACTTACCCAAATCGTTATAGATTTGCCTATAAAATTTGAGGGTTTCCCTCGATTTCCATGGGATCCTCTCATCAGATTCCAACTTAATGATAATGGGTCCACCTCGAGAGTATACCCTTTCAAACATACGCAATGTGCATAAATACACGCGAGCATAAATATGCTCGTTACAATGCGTATGGTGAGTGGTTGTTGAGGAGTTCTCCTGGTTCTATTACTTAATTACAAACGGACCCACTAAAAAGTGAAAAATATAAACTTTTTACAAAAAAAAATACAACCGACTTTCAAAAAATACACTACAAATTGAAAAATAACTTTAATTTCGGAAGTTGGTGTCTTTGGTTCAGCATTTTCGTTTATTGACACCGACTTCCGAAATTAAAGTTATTTTTCAATTTGTAGTGTATTTTTTGGAAGTCGGTTGTATTTTTTTTTGAAATATTTGTCATTGAGTAGTTCCAATGGCCATCTGTGATCTTCTTCATCAGCTCCACTTTACCAAATGATGATTTCCGAGAGCAAATGCTCCAGTTATTTAAAAAAATACTTACCCAAATCGTTATAGATTTGCCTATAAAATTTGAGGGTTTCCCTCGATTTCCATGGGATCCTCTCATCAGATTCCAACTTAATGATAATGGGTCCACCTCGAGAGTATACCCTTTCAAACAAGAAAAGAATTTTGAAAATCGCTTCACAATTGGCGGAGTAATCGCGTAACAAACACACAAATAAAAAACATACCGACGAATTGAGAACCTCCTCCTTTTTTGAAGTCGGTTAAAAACAGAGCTCGCTCGTGTTATTTTAAAAGTATTCTTACCGACACAGCTGTCGGTGTGTGTCGGATGTAAAGCGAATAGGTCTGCAGTGCGTTCCTGGAGACTACTTCGTCACCAGAAGTGCACACGTGTGGTGGAACGACAGCATAGTATAAAGAGGGGAAGTAAGCTATCTCCGGCCCAATCCGCGATATAATTGCCTACTGTCTCAGGGTTGTCACTTTTAGCTAAATTTTAATTCAGTGCCTATAAATTGGCAAGGGTCGGGAAGTTGTATTTTTTACTTGTATTGTCTGGGTCGGTTTGTGAGGTCGGTTTTACCTAAACGATGATGAAACCTTTCACGATGAAAGAAAGAGCAACGGGCCAGCAGACGGGCGGCGCGGGGCGGTGATGAGCACGAGTAAAACGGTAGGTTACTGATAGTAACTATAGTACTAATTACGATTTTATAACTGTAAGAAGGTGCTTAGTTACTGTACCTACAATTATACTGAGAAATCGGCATGACTAAACGTAAACAAAGCAATAGCGGCAAATCAATTGACAGATCAAAAATACCTAATACATGGAAAGTAGTCCTACCTACTTCCTCTGTCTGATAGAAAACTAATACAACAAAAAATTTGTAAGTAGGTATCTCATCATCAAGTAAAAATGATATGCTAGAATAAGTGACTTGCTTACCTTTCCTGTTCAATAGGTAATCTGAACAGAGACAACTCTGGAATCGATGAATTATTAAGACACCCAAACACACAGCAATACGTTCTCCTGCGATTATCATAATTTTCATTCATTTAGCGGTGTCGAAAAGCCATGACGCGCGAACCTCGTGCGGTGTTAGCCCCGACTGGCGCCCTGAGAAACGGGTCCAAATTTTGTTTAAGTGTGCGCGCGGCGACGCATAGATACTTTGGCGCACACATACAAGCCGCGCGCGGTGCGTTTGTATGAAGATAACTTACTTCCCTCTTTATACTATGACGACAGTACTATATTGTATACCTGAAGCAGTACGCGCAGCGCGAGCCGTCGGCGGCACGCGTGTCGGCGGTGGCACGCACTGCTGTTGCTGTTTGGTCCAAAATAAATTATTTATTTAATATTTTTGAAGCTGCCGGCGGCGTTGGCGTTGGAGGAGTTTTCATCAAAAGTTCTGATGGAAGTGACGGTTCGGAAGATAAGCCTGAAAACCTGTCGGGAACGCTACATGAACAATCAGGCCAAGAGCGGCAAACGTTCACCCATCACCGACAATATGATCTGCGCAGGGATCCTCGATGTTGGAGGTCAGTATTTGAACCTATGACTTATGGCCCTTTATTCTGTTGAGAAATCCTCATGGATACCACCTAGGGAGACCGTGGTGTTATGTCGGACTCCTAACGACTTTAAAAGAGACCATGACCCCGTGAGTTTGTTTTGGAATTTCTTCTCAGGGATCAGTCAGCTAGGACACCATTTAGGAGCGCCATTCAGTTTAAAATATTGGCCAAAAATTACCTGTAAAATTGTTGTTCATTTTCATAGCGAGTAATTAATGTGCAGTTAGGGGTCCGTGGCTAACTAATAACAGCCGCACAGGTCGATCGATCAAGTTAAGCTACGCTTGCCGCGGTTGGTCTGTAGATGGGTGACCATCTTTACATACCGAGACCCCTCCGTGCCTTGGAAAGCACGTTAAGCCGTTGGTCCCGGCTGTCATTCGTGGATCTTTGACAGTCGTTACGGGTAGTCAGAAGCCCGAAAATCTAACAACCAGTCTTACCAAGGGGTATCGTATTACCCAGTAACTGGGTTGTGGAGGTCAGTTAGGCAGTCGCTCCATGTAAAATACTGGTATTCAGCTGCATCCGGTTCGACTGGAAGCCGACATGGTTGGAAAAGGCTAGGCAGATGATGATATAATTAATGTGCAGTTATTAAAAGAGAGCAGTGATGGCCCAGTTTTTTTTCATCCCCGATGGAGATCCTCATGGACTTCCTCCATCGTGGGAGTGACAGAGGGTATCTAGAGGTTAGAGGGTATCTATCAGAGGGGTCCTAGAACCAAGTATTCGAAGACATGACTGTTACATTTACCAACCCGCACTGAACCCGCGTGGTGGATTAGGTACGGCCCAATCCCTCGCACCGAGAGGAGGCCTGTGTCCAAGGAGTGGGAACATTATAGGCTGTTAATGATAATGTAAGTCACACGTATAGTAATGGAGTTAGTGGCGGTTACTATCAACTTCCCTGAGAAACTATCCCTTAGAAAGTCACGCCTGCCGAGGTCATATAATAATAAATAATAGCCTCCCCGACCGTTTTCGGCCACGGTGGCCAATCTCAATGGAGATTAGCCAGGTACGCAGGAGATATTATAGTGCACAAGTGTGTGCGCAAACACAGATGCACTTCCTTTACTCTCAGAGTCCGATGGGACGGCAATCCGACACGACCGGGGAGAGTTCAGGCGCATGACCAACGGCTTTACGTGCTTTCCGACCATTCCGAGGCACGGGGGTATTAAGCCGCCTACTTCCAAACTCCGGACTGTTACTAAGAAATTTCTAATGGAAAACTTAATAACACTGTCCGACCCGGAAATCTAACCCAGGACCCCACGCTCAGCAGTCGCGCTTGCAACCACGAGACCAACGGGGCAGTCTAGGCCATATATGCCTCTGATGGCTCTTTTCTGCAGAATAAAAGTTAAATATAGACTCGATGTCTGCAGCCCGTCCCCATAGTAAAATACCGTACGTCATAATACTATGAAAGTAATTTAAATAGACCAGCCTCGCGGTATCAACGTCAGTAAATTGAAGGATTTTTCTCACAGCATATGCTGCTGAACTTAGCCGTCCTGTAAAATGAGGAGCCCATTGAAGCCTTGGGTCTATCGTGATTCCCAAGAAAACAGTTTCATCAACGAATTCCATTTTCTCTTGATTAAATTTGTGCGTCGGAGCTTCCGCCACCAGAAAGGTCATTTGTTTAATGTCTGCCGTATAAATGTGCAGTGTCCCAAGTCACTACAGTGATCTGTTGGACACCTTTAACGACACCAATGCCCATGCCGTTCTGGTTTCTGAGAGTTAGCTCAAACCTCATCTTCTCTCCACCACCTACTCTCTCCCAGGTTTCACTCTTATCCGCAATAATAGAATTGGAAAGGGAGGGGATGGTGTAGCTATCTATCTTTGTAGCGATTTCCCTCTCAAAATCATTGCCTCTTCTCCCTTACAACACCATACTTCCGCTGAGTACCTCTTTCAGAAGCGTCAAGACCCTTCATGGTGTTGTCTATTGTCCGTCGTTGGCTATTTTTCCAACCTCGAATTGGCACTGGAATTCGTAGGGTCAGTTTGAGTTGTAATTTGTGGAAGATGGAATGAAAAGCTGGAGTAAGATTAGAATATAATTTTGTATTATAGTTAATACAAAATTATATTCTAATCTTACTTCTAATCTTACTTATTTATTAATGTAGGTACGTCTCTGTACTAGTACAGAGACGTACCTACATTAATAAATTCACCACCATTATCCGTGCGCAATATCTTAACAGGGTTTCCTTCATTTTCGCAAAGAGCGAGATAAATTTTAATTTTTGAAGTTACCTGACTTTTCTCTTTCAAAAAATATACGGAAGCATGGGGAGCGTCCGATTACAGTTTTTATTGGCACTGAATGGCAAATCGTTAGTCTAAAGTCTGTTTTGTATGTTCCAGATCTGAACGTAAATCTTTTTTCTACAACGAGCGCGCTATAGATAAAGGACTACAGATGGTATCTGATCAAAACATTTGTAAGTTGCATTAAATACAAAGAGGTTATAGCTCTGGCAAGGCGCAATGACCGTTTACTAAACTTCAAATGCTATTTAAAAATGTTAGCACGTCTAGGGCCTTGTCAAGTCAAAGTGACGTACTGATGTCGTCAAATGTGTGCAATAATAGTGACAGCGATTCCATGTTTTTTCATAAGAAACTCGCTCATCAGAATTTTGCATACATAAAGAAAATATTGCTAAAAAAATAACGTGTCAAAAGTAACGTGTGTACGTGTGTGACGTGTAAAAGTAACGTGTGAGGAATGAATAATTCCTCTAAAGGGCCACAAATATCGGCATGAACTATTTCGCCTCAAGCGACATTTTGTAAAACTCGCAGGAGGACGGATCAAAGTTTTTTTTTTTTTTTAATCATAAAATATCAACTGTTTGATAGACTTTTATTTACTTATTTAATAATAAATCTAAAAAAAAGTCTATCAAATAGTTGATATTAATGATTTAAAAAAAAACTTTGATCCGTCCTCCTGCGAGTTTTACAAAATGTCGCTTAGACCAAGCTACTTGTTTTGGATAAGCTAGAATAAGCGGTCCTGCACTGTTTTCCTTCTACACATGCAGTACAAAAATGCTGTTTCATGCTCTTGCATGGCAAAGAAAATATTGCTAAAAAATAACGTGAATATTGCTAAAAAAATAACGTGTCGGTCTCGACACGGTCGGGTTTTTTAGCAATATTTTCTTTATGTATGCAAAATTCTGATGAGCAAGTTTCTGAAAAAACATGAAATCGCAGTCACTATTATTGCACACATTTGACGACGTCAGTACGTCACTTTGACTTGACAAGGCCCTAGAAGTGCTAACATTTTTAAATAGCATTTGAAATAAACGGCCATGGCGCCTTGCCAGAGCTATAACCTCTTTGTATTTAATGAACTTACAAATGTTTTGATCAGATACCATCTGTAGTCCTTTATCAAGTGCGCTCGTTGTAGAAAAAAATTTTAAGTGTGGATCTGGAACATACAAAACAGACTTAAGACTATAACGATCTGCCATTCAATGCCAATAAAAGCCTGTAACCGGGCGCTCCCCATGCCGAGGGCTTTTATAGTTGTTCCATCGCCAAGCTGCACAAAATGATCGTAATCCAAGTTTTTCTATTCTGACATATTTTCTCGGCTTCTGCACATATGTTGAGTACAACCACTATACATAATACCAAATGTCGTGCGGACTGTTGAAACCAGAAGCTATTAGAGCTAGTTCGACATCATTTCTCTTCTTCTTCGATTTATTATTTTTGAAGAAACAATTTTTAGTCGGATGACCCATCTTTTTACAATAATTGCACTGCATGGCAGTCCTTTTTAGAGAGGCCAGATTTTCCGCACACGGCACACTGTGTCTGCGCTCTGCTCCCGTTACCTCGGTGCTGTGCCACAAGTGCAACTGCCACATCATCTTCAGCGTTAGCTCCTTCTTCTTCCAGCAGTAAACGTGGCACCAGCTCTATCACTTCGGTACGCCCCTTAGTCGCCTTTTACGACACCCACGGGAAGTATGGGGTGGTGGTATTCTTTAAGTCCAGCACCACACAGACAGCTCTATAAGTGTCTGTTTTTCAACCGGAGCAGACTCCCATGCTGAGCGAAAATGTTTAAATCTTTCTGGTAAAGACATTAATATTTGGTTATTACTAACTTGTCATCAATAGGGTCACCAGCTTGTTTTAGTCTAGCACGAATGTCTTCTATTTTTGACATGAATATGGAGACTGAATCCGTACCAAACTGAACGGTAAAGAACTTTTGTTGGAGTGGATGGACGCTTACGACAGACTCCTTCTCATACCCTGCCTTCAACTTAATCCACATCTCCGCTGATGACTGAATTGCGCGAGTGGCCCATACTGCATTCGCATGACAATAAGCTATTGGGCTTGGACTTCCAGCGCACCCCACTCTTCAGATTCTTTTGTTTTGTCAAATTTCGGTTTTAACTTGGTCCCCGAAACAATATTATACCATCCTCGGTCCTCTAAAAGAACTTGTGTTTCAAATTTCCATAGCGGCCAATTCTCGCCGTTGAATTTTGAATTGGTCGATATTGAAAACTCCATTTTGTTTTTACCCATAGCTCTGAACCGTTATTGGAGCAACGTTTTATTTTATAGAACTTACGGTTTTATATTTCTTCCAAGTAATCCTGGGCCCATAACTAGTTGTAAGTTGTGGAAGATGGAAAGAAAAGCTGGAGTAAGATTAGAATATAATTTTATATTAGTACAGCAGAGGCGTACCTACATTCACAGCCAAAGACTACAATATAATGCGGTGTTTCACAGCCTACATTATTACCAGAGAGAAGTGACAGTTAATTTTTTTTTATTTATATCTAAATAAAATACACAACATTGTCTACAAACCAAAACCTACAAACCAAACCAAAAACAACCTACCACAAACCTACTTTTATTGAAATAACAACAGCCCCCCTCAATAAAAGTAAACGTTAAGTACAAAAAAAAATGTTAAAAAGAACTTAACACATAACCAACTTCTTAACTTAAACACCTAGACAAACAATGAGAGGTTTTTCTTTTCAGTATTTAAAAAAAAAAATAGTTCCCAAGAACCCTGAAGATGGCGTTGAACTGACTATGTTACTAGATGCCAAAGTCAAAACGCTTGGAAAAAAAACATTGCGTCACGTCATATACGCTCGTTGAGTGACAGTTTCGTTTGCTTTCGTTTTACGATCTTAAAATTACATCCAAGTGAATTAATAAAAAAATTATGTAACTTCCGTTCCTTGCAGTAACTTACCAAGTTCAGCGCCATCTATCCAGCGACTAGGGAAGCGTTAAAAAAAAAAGAAAAAGAAAATCCCTCATTAAGAACAGGCATTTAAGAAAAAAAAAAAAAAAAAAAAACAGTAAAAATTAATGCTGAATTGAAACGCTTATTTGAGTCAAAGGGAATAAAGCACCAAACGTCCGTCCCGTACACTCCTACCCAAAACGCAAAAATTGGACGCGAAATGCGTACAGTCATGGAGGCCGCTCGTACACTAATGAAAGCGAGTCAAGTGCATAACAATTCATGGGCGGAGGCTGTAAATACTGTCATTTACGTTATTAACAGAACAGGAGTAAGTGCGCAAGAAAATAAAACGCCTTATGATCTCTTTTATCAGAAACCGTTTGATCGTTTTTGGCTCTGAAGTATGGGCTCATATTCCAAAGCAACGGCGGCGGAAACTGGATAGTAAGAGTAGAAGAGGTTTACTCGTTGGATATGGCGAAACTAAAAAAGGCTATAAGATATTTTATCCTGAGAGTAAAACTTTTTCCTTAGAAAGAGAAATAATTATATCGCCTCACCAGGAACCAATAAATCTCACAGGAAAAGTAGTGGAACATATTGCTACGGTTAATTTCGATGTCACTGATCTACATGCTGCTGCGTCAGCAGTTTCATCAAGTTTGGATAAACAAATGTAAATGATAAATGTAAAATTTTATATGTTTTTGTTCTGTAAACTTTTTTTATTGCAATACTATGTTTATTGTTTTGTTTTAATATTGTAGAATAAGCTCAACAATAAATCAAACAAATAGATACGAGTGCCACGCCACTACCACGATAGTTTTTTGTGCATAAGCCAAAGTTGACAACCCTAGCGCGACCGCCAAGCGTAGGTATGAAAATTGAAGTATAAATTGCCGGCACGTAACTTGGCAAGAGTTTTTGTGGTGGGGGAAGTTTGCGCACGCACAATTTCATACATTTTTATATGCGCGAACTTCCCCCACTACGAAAATCTCTTGCCAAGTTACGTGCCGGTAACAATACATACATGGCAGAGCGCGCGCGTTCCCGCACCCGCGCCCGCGCCCGCCCCGCACCCCAGTCTGGACGCACGCTGAATGCAATGGACAGACGTCAGTTGTCAGCATGTCAGTTGAATACAGATAATAAAATGCAAAGATTAGAGTGACACCGACGAAAGAAATAACTTGACTAAATATTATTAGGTTAACATTTAAGTAACTACCTAGTGTCCCTTCTGTTTCAGGCAAGGACACGTGCAAGGGCGATTCCGGGGGCCCGCTGCTCTACCAAGGAATACTCGTGGGCATTACATCGTGGGGCTACGACTGCGCACATCCCGAATACCCGGGAGTCTACGCCAGGGTTAGCAAATACACCAACTGGATCATTGATACGGTAGGTAAGCAGGAGTTAAACTATAAAGCCCGGTTAAGACCTGCCGGGGCAGCGGGATTGTCCGAAAGGGTTACCGCTACCCCGGAACATAAAGGGCTAAGGAAGGAACACGGGTGGGTTTTGGTCAGTAAGGGTCTGACACTCCCTTCCGCTCCACCCAGAGCGGGAGCGGTCATTTGATGATTTCCCACCCAAAAAAAAAAAAGCCTGGTTAAGACGGTGCGATTTAGTTGCCTGTGGCATACCATAAGTTGAAGCAACAAAATTTGTAACAAGTTGTAAGTCATTTGTTGCTTCAATTTTATAAAGAAACTGGACCCGGAAAAACAGATTGTTTTTTTTAAAGAAAAAAAAAGAGATTTCTGCCTTATGCTTCTACTACGTTCACGCTGTTTTTGTCCAGACAGTAAAAAGGCAGCTTGTATTATGATAGTTCGTAAAACGTGCAAAGAAAAACATAAAGTTTAGGGTCCACATAAAAACACAGAACATATTATAACCTCCTCCTTTTTGGAAGCCTTTTAAAAATACGAAAAAACTTTTTCCCCGACCTAACACAATGACAATAATTTATACAATCTGCTTTCGTCATAGATACCTATACAAGTATACATACATAATGTAATAGACTAGTAATAGATCCAATCTCAACGGAGACTGCCTTTGGAGCGAGATATATTATAGTGCACAAGTGTCTCTTCCCTCAATCTATAGTCCGATGGGACGGCAATCCGACACGATCGGAGAGATCAGATGCAGGACCAACGGCTTAACGTGCTTTTCGAGGTACGGGGGTATCACACCGCCAACGTCCAAACTCCGGGCTGTTACTAAGAAATTCCAAATGGAAAAACTTAGTAACACTTTGGCCGACCCGGCAATCACGCTTGCGACCACGAGATCAACATGTAATTATGTTGTTGTATGTTTGTTGTGTGTAGTAATAAAATCGTAGCCGAGTGAAAATTACACATTGAATTTTTTTTGTGAGTAAAGGCTTTTCGTTTGGACTTTAGAGGGACAGGCAGCAGTATTCTTCTGTCTCCCTCCAATAAACTGCGATCCTGATTAAGTACATTGTTTTTTTCCCAGGCAAAAAAGAGCGCGGAAAGCGGCTCGTTCAGCAACAAGGTTGGGGCTGTCACGCTGCTTACCCCTCTCCTGTACTTAATACTCAGCGTTTAGATGTTACGAGTTGATGGATTAGGCGGATTTTCGAGCAGAGCTGTACAAAAAAAGGGAGCGGTTAGCTAATATTTATTTGTATAACGCGTGTTGTGTGTTGTTTTTATTTGTATTGTTTATTTGTATTTATTTATGTTTTTTGTTTGTTGTTTTTTTTCTAAACCTTACCTATCTGTTAGCAGCTGATGAAAATGTAAACAAACAGATCCACTCAGACATTAAAATTATCTTAAACTTCTTTGCCACTTACAATTTGAGCGCTTTGATTTGAATATTTATAAATCACCTTTAAAAAAAAAAATTCTAAGTGTATACTTGTGAGTTTGTTTTGTAACTTTATATTGAAACTAAATAAAATGAAGATATTTAATAAAATTCCGTTGTTTCTGTTTTACCCCATCTCTTCAATTGACAATAATGAAAAATGTAACTTTCGTCATAGCCCAAGCGAAAAGAAACTAAAACTAAATGTAGTCGCCGCGCCATGCCAACTCGAAAATAAACTACTCAAAAGAAAATAGTCCACCCAGCTTTTAGGCTGTTTATGAATATATAGTACTTATATTAAAGATAGTGGTTTTTATGAATAGATATCTTTGGAGTAGGAGTTTAAAAATCGTTTAAACATTTGAAAATGGCAAACAATAGTAAAATTCGCTTATTTCGATCGAATTACACAAAAAAAGCACTTGCAGGGGAAATAAATGCTTAGATAGCAAGTGGGGCCTCCTCTGTTTTGTATGCCCTCTGTAAGCCTATCTGGAACACTTTCAATAAGATTTATTTCACTACAAATACATTACATAAACTCACGATTCTTTCCATGGAGTAGACTGCAACTACACAATCCCTAACTAATATTTAAAAAAAAAAAACTTGGAGCATGTTCATTCTAAACTCAGACCAACAAAAAAAGAAAGACGGCGCGCCGCTAACATCAAAAGTGAAGCCATAAAACCGTGCTCCTGCAAGTAAACATACATGCTCACGCACACACCTACACTAAAACCATGCTCATCGCTCTTAGTACGTCACGAGTCGTCGTCAAGTTAACATAGATTAAAAAAATATAATTATGCCTTCCTGTGCAGTGAAAAGTTGCAAAAACAACAGCAAATCACATAAAAAGTCTCACGGAATCACTTTTCACTTGTAAGTACTTGAAATAATATCGTTTCTATAATATTAAATTTTAGATTACTTGGAACAAAAGACCTCAACGAACGAAAGTAGTGACATAAGGTGCGGGGGTTGCCATAATACGATTTAAATTTTCCCCATTCGATTAATACATACATATAAATATAATTTGTTACTTCGAGTTATATTCCTATTTTCTTTTTTATGTATTGAATATTTTGGGTTTCCAATTAATACCAATACCATACTCAACAATATCTTACTCGTACAATATTATACTAGTTCCTACTCCCACAAATATCCCCAAATTATAGGGAAAACATTTAACAAATAGCAAGCCTTCGATACACACATAGATAAAAAGGTGGCTTCAGTTTTAATGTTCGTGGCGCGCTGTCTATCTTTTTTTGTTGGTCTGAGATTCTAAACAATATCCGTGTTCTAAACATATTTAAAAAAAAAATAAGTAAGTATGATGCCGTTCAAGCCGACATCTTTTTCTCTTCCCCGCTCGCTATGGAAAACATGAAACAAAAAATAAATACTTCATGCCCTGCTGATCTCACAAAAATAATGCAGTGACATGATATAATAAAGACAATGGCCAAAAACGTTACACGATAAACTGTTAATAGATAAAAATCCATCTGTTAAAATTAAAAAAAACTCCGACAGAATCAAAAGCTGTAAAAAGTAAAAAATAATAATTTCTATTAATATAAGTTATAGGAAATATTTTGATCCAAGCGTCCTCGCGCCGTGGGACGTTAATGAAAATTGGAAGATAACAGCAGCTACCTTTTCTACAATACGATAGGTACATTAATTATTGCTGGGTATAGGTAAGCCTCGTCTGTTTGGCGTTTTCATTACTACACGTCGGCGGACGCCGACAGATGCATCAGCAGATGGATCACCACGATCCGACCACACGACTGTTGGGTTGGTCGTTCAGTCTGTGTTAATTCTCGACAGACGCAACTCGTACGCACGCAACATTAAAAAAATGGATGTCCATAGCTGCCGCAGCTATTTATTTAATTAGTACCTACTTTTAACTGCTTTTGAGTGTGCATCGTATGTCAGGTAGACATTTAAGTTGTTTTAATTCCAACCGAAATAAAAATTACCTACATAGACTCTGTTAGATGTCCAATTTGCAATTACAGGATCCAATTTACAGTAGCCTCAACATAATCAAATAATTAAATTATTTTAATTAATTGTATATGTTTAAACTTACAACATTTTTATTTTTGTAGTAAGTGTAGTGTATGCGCAGGCATTGGCGTGGCTGTCGCTTACCGCCGGTAGGCGCGTGCAGACGTTATCTGGGTTTCGCATAGACTACTTCACCTTAACTGATCTGTCAAAGTGTGTTTTATTAACCCAGCGAACATTACAAGTGGCGACGAGGATAAAAGTAAGTGCTGAAAACATTTACCAAAAAAAGGGGAAGAATACGCGCCGAAAAATAATGCACGTTGAAAGTTGTTTACGATCTGTTAAGCGACTATATTTCGATAAGGATCGTTTATAGTTGGATACTAAAGTAAAAACAGAACGTAGTCACGCTGTACCTACCTACCTACACGTAAATAAATCGTTATCAAGGTAGATGGTTACAGCTAATGATTGCTTTATTGTCTGTTTCGTATGATTAAGTTACGAAAAATAAATTCTGCTTCGACTGATGTAAACAACAAAAGCGTAGGTAAATGTTAAAAAGGCCATGCAGGGAATATTGTTCACAACAAAACAAAGGGCCATGCCTGAATAGTACGCAATTATTTTAAATGTGCTGTAGGTAATGCAAACAGTAAATTATTGTTAGGTAGTTATTATTATTGAGTAAGTGCTTTCATTTAAATAACTAGATAATTGAGTTATTGCACGCTTCTAATTTTAAATAAAATTAATAACCGATTATTATCATAAATCTTGGACATACTTAACTTTTCTGTTGTAAATAACCTACATACCCACTTATTGTAAATATAAAACAAAATCGGTAGATACTATTTTAATCAGGTCACTGGTTTTGCCAGGATCAATTGTTTGCATTTCGACCCAGAAATATCAAGGTCACGCAAATACTATTCGCAATACGACCATGCTTAATGGATAAATATCAGAAAAGACCGGGAAACGTTAGTGTAAGCATCAATAATGGCTTAATTACTAGCATATTTACTGCCAACTAGTTAATAAACCTAATTTGTTAATAGATAAAGGTTATTATCAGTCAATTCCCATAATAATAGTAAAGTATAACACTTAATATCGTGTCCTGCGTGTCCTGTCAGCTGCACGTTACAGGAACTGATGGACGCTGGTGAAGGCGCCAAACAAGTATCCGAATTCTGGGCCGAGTCCATTTAGATTGCTATTCTGGGCCGAGTTCACTTAGATTGCTATCGACACACTAAAAAGAAGATTGTAAAGTAACGTTACTGAATAAAGTTATTCAGTTTATTTAGTTAGTCATACTTACGCTTACGTCAAAGGTCATGCTGAATCCGAAATGCTCTAATGAGCACGCATACGAGTCTCAAAATCCTGTTACAGGACGCCACAAAAAATGACTCACGCAATAAGTACTTACATAACATACATACATAATCAGCCTATAATGTTCCCACTGCTGGGACACAGGCCTCCTCTCGGTGGGAGGGAGTGGGCCGTAATCCACCACGCGGGCCCAGTGCGGGTTGGCAGATGTCACATGTCTTTTTGTCTTCAATAAGTACTTACAAAAATATAATAAGGCATGCAGTTGTGATACTGTTACTGATTTTCAGTAAAAGCCACGCAAAAATAAGAATCGATACAGAGTAATGTATTCATTGTAATACTTACGAAAGATAACAAAAAAAAAAATAAAAAAAAAACCGTCCCACAGAGGATAATTTCCTGCATGTAGGAAGAACTACCTAATGAGTACTACTGATAATAACATATGTACCCGAGTTCTAGGGTGACATAATTTAGATTGCTACCTATCAACAGACTAAGGAAAAGACAAAAGCTATGTAATTGTTACTACACACATCAAAAGTGTCTAGGGATCAAGCATTTTTATGCGGATTTCTTGAGATTGAGATGTGGCTTTGTAATAAATTTATGATTTTATAAATTTATATGGATCCTTTTTGGTGCATTTCATAATTTGAATCAGGAACTGTGAATCAAATTCGAGTAAAAGATGAAAATCAGCTGTCAATATTTTCCCTATAAAAACATACAACGCATTGAAGACATTATTAGTGCTACTGTTTCCCTACTACTGATTAAAACCAACGTTATTATTGAGCGGCGACGTCATTTAAGCAGGGAAGAAATGCTCAGAGCCGTGGGAATGATAGAAGCTGGTTCCCGGCAACGTACTGTGGCTTTAGCTCTGAATACAAGTCAGAGTGTTATCAGTCGACTTTGGACACGTTACCGAAGCACTGGTACCGTGCCTGAGCGCCATGGAGGACGGTATCGCTGCACCACACGGAGACAAGACCGATACATTCAAATCTTAACTCGAAGAGCTCCAACAATAACCGCCATGATGTTAGCCGTGAGGCTTCATCACTCTTCAGGGAACTTAATTAGCGACCAAACAGTCAGAAACCGCTTGCATGAAGTGAACGTTCATTACCGAAGACCGCTACGGGTACCACCTATAGCAGTGCACAATCGTAGGATTCGATATCAATGGGCTCTTGAACACAGAAATTGGGCAGAAGAACAATGGCGTTTCGTGTGCTTTTCTGATGAGTCTCGTTTTGGTATGAGACCGGATACAAGACGTATACGACACTGGAGAACCCCTGGACGCCAACAGCGATTAAAATCCTGCCAGGAAGTCCATCCTTATAGTGGTGGAACCATCATGGTATGGGCGGGTATTTGGATCGGCGGAAGAACTGAGTTGGTTTGGATCAGAGGCAACCTCAACGCTCAAATTTATGCTGAGACGATTGTATCAGACGTCATTGTTCCTCTACAAGTGCAAATCGGTCCCTTATTTCAGTTAATGCATGATAATGCACGACCGCACACCGCAAGAGTTGTAAGACAGACTCTCGCCGCAGCTAACATCAATGTCCTGCCCTGGCCTGCTCAGTCGCCAGACTTGAACCCGATTGAGCATGCATGGGATATGCTACAGAGAAGAGCTCTGCCGAATATGGAGGGTATCCAGTCGCAAGAAGACCTTTTTTTGTTGTTGCAACGAACATGGGCGGCCATTCCACAGCGTGATTTGGATGAACTCATTTTGAGTATGCCAAACCGATGTTCTTGTGTTGTTAGTGTTCGCGGTAGAAACACGGATTATTAATTGTTTAAGTTACCCAATAAAATTTTAAAGAAAACTGTTATTTCAGTCTTTTTTTCGAACTTTTGTGTTAGTGGTTCAAATGTCAAAAATCCCTTTATTAGGAAAATGGCAAATTTCTTTATTTATGCAAAGGTGACTTGGTTTATCGTTACTGTGACAAACGAAAACACTTTATTTGATGAATCCTTAAAGAAAATTTTAATTCATATCAATCAGGAGAAAAGTTATTGCAAAAATATATGTTGATCCCTAGACACTTTTGATGTGTGTATAATTAAATACTAGTACCAACCAGTTAAAATAATAAGTATACATACTTTGAAATAAAATGTGGGCAAAGTGAAAATAAAAAGTCACAATAACAACAAACTGCTGTTTGATGTTATTGCAATGTTAATTAATAATAATAACAGAAAGCTGCCATCATAAACACCTGCAGAATAGTTAGGAAATTCATGCAGTTAGAGGAAGAAAACACACTCTAATACACACCACACGTTGCATTTACTTGGTTTTGGCCCGTAAATGTAGCTAAAACCAGCCTAAGAGGTGAGAAAAAAAGACAAAAAATAATAAAAATAATGTTTATTTCCAGAACAATGTTCACAAAGGTTACAAGTACAGTAATATGGTACAACATATAGTACATTGAGTATTATCGCCTGGCACCCAAACTAGGTTTATAGCCTGTGACTTGGGGACAGATAGATGAACAAAATGTTTTAGTAAAACTCTTTTCACCAGTAACATGAATTAGAATGACATAATATTTTCTTATGATAATATGATGAATCGGTAAATCAATTTTGTAGAAGAGAAGTTCCCTTCTTCTGTTGGAATTTTGTGGTAGTACCTTCAAAGGTCACTAAGTTACAGGTGCCATGTAACATTATGTGAAACCAAGACAATAATGTACAATAAAGCAATAAAGATTGCTTATCTATTCAAACATAGGTGGGAGAACAGGCGTGATGTGGTTATGAGATTATAATTCTTATTTATCATAAAGTTGATAATACTGCCCTATATGAGGTAATTAAAATGTATTTGTGATGTACCTACCATTATTGATGTAGCACACAACTCAGTGGCAACACTGCTCGAGTCAGTCACGGCTTACCCCCGTGTCGACCCCTTATGTAAATAATATCGAGAAAATATTATTCGATCAAATAAAAAAATGTTCCAGCGAAAATATCGTTAATGTACCAGTTTTAACAGAAGTTCCACTACGGTAAAATCGAAGTTAAGTAACAAATAAAATTATTATCTTACCTACTGTTATAACTAACTAGTGTCATAAAATCTGTTATGGTTAATGATTGAACTAATCGTAGTCAAATCAAATGCATTTTGCACTGGCTATTGTAATTTGTAATCAACAAAAGAATTCATAGAATTCATTACAGTGTTGTAATATCAAGTGAACATTTGCTTTAATCACATAGCACACGTCGTCAAAGGACCTTTGTTCGACTTGCTGGCTAGTCAAATATGAACGGCGGTGATTTAGTTTAAAATAAACTTTAATTACAATTATTACAATTATAGGACAAAAAACATTGAGCAACTGTACTGGGTATGGTACAACAAGACATATTTTGATATACATTAAAATATGTGCGTGTGTGTGTGAAAGACACAAATGGAACAAGTTCCAACAAAACAACCTAATGGTTGCGAAAAACACAAATGGAACAAGTTCCAAAAAAACAACCTAATGGTTGCGAAAAACACAAATGGAACAAGTTCCAACAAAACAACCTAATGGTTGCGAAAAACACAAATGGAACAAGTTCCAACAAAACAACCTAATGGTTGCGATTAATACTGGCAAGTTAACGAATGAGGTTTATTTAATTAATAAAATTGTTTCTCCAAATAGTTAGTGGCAAAATATAGCATTATTGATTGACTATTTATATAGCATTATTGATTCATTATTTTTTTTAAATTTTGTAAATGTAAGAACCATGTTTCCGTTTATTATGATTTTTTTTTTCTGTTGTTGACTTGAAAGAGCATGGCAGTTGAGAACGTGTCATGCTCACTTAAATGTCTCACCGATGGTGGCGCGTGTGTTGGATTATTCGGTTCCCTACAAAATGGTTGAGCTGGATGGTGCTGATCCACGCGTCATGTTCGTGAACGGGTGCCGTCGGTTGAGACTGGTCATCTCTTAACTGCCAAGGCTTATTTTTAATCTTATATTTTGAATTGTTTCTTCATTTGTCTTTTTCTTTTTACATTGTTCTCACATATAGAAGCAACAAGAATAATGTACCCAGGATTTTGTAATAACTTGATTTAAAAGAGTGTCCATGGAGTTTCTTGCCCGTTCTTCTCCATAGAGATCTACGTTTTGGAATGGGCAACTAGCTTCAACTTTCTGACTAACTGACAGACTATTTAATTTTGACAATTCAAAAGTGCCTGTACAAGGTTTAATTGAAATAAATGCTTTGAGTTTGAGTTTGAGTTTGAGTTTGACTATTTGGGAAACACGGGAAGTACTGGTGTTATTTTCGGGAACATGCGAGTGTAAAATCTAATAATTCTAAATTTGCTTATATCTCGAAAACGGTGCGTCCTATCAAAAAAATAATGGAAAATTTCCCCCCCTTTTAGAAACCCCTTGTCGCAAAATTCGCGACATGGACAAAAAAAAAATGACTATGTTATTTTTGTACAGCGTTTCAACTTTCTTATGCTTAATATGTACAGTGAATTTATAGTTTTACTTTTATTTCGTATAACCTCATTTGTTGATAGGTGCCAACCCAACTGTTGGTTAACAGAATTGCCTAATATTAGGCAAATAAGATCGCGGAAGTCGCGATACTGATAGATTATGTGGTTAATCGGTATCAAAACATTACGAAGTAATTTTAAGAGGTAAACAATCAAATGAATAGTAGGTACCTAAAAGTTAACAATAACTATACATTGGTATAATCAACCAGTGTATGCAATCAATGGGTGAAAACTCATCAAGTTCATACATTGGAACCGACTAGATTACGCAATTTACAAAATAAATCATGGTTAGACATTAAAAAGATTTTGATCTCTATTGCCAATCCTAGGTATGAGGGGCACGTTGCTAAATAATAACAGCCGCATAGGTCGATCGATCAGGTTAAGCTACGCTTGCCGCGGTTGGTCTATGGATGGGTGGGTGATCTTTACATACCGTGTCCCTTCCGTGCCTCGGAAAGCACGTTAAGCCGTTGGTCCCGGCTGTCATTCGTGAATCTTTGACAGTCGTTACGGGTAGTCAGAAGCCCGGAAAGTCTGACAACCAGTCTTATCAAGCGGTATCGTATTACCCAGTAACTGGGCTGTGGAGGTCAGATAGGCAGTCGCTCCATGTAAAATACTGGTATTCAGCTGCATCCGCTAAGACTGGAAGCCGACCCCAACATAGTTGGGAAAAAGGCTAGGCAGATGCCAATACCTAGGTATGGCAGTAGAAATCACAAAAGAGATAAAATTTCCTGACCTGTAAATAATGCAAATTGCATAAAAGGGTAAAAGTTTCCTGCCCTGTAATTAATGCAAATTGCATAAAAGGGTAAAAGTAAAAGATGTAACTTCAGTAAAAATCACAAATGAGATAATAATTCCTTGCCCTGTAATTAATCCAAATTGCAAAAAAGGGTAAACGAAAAACGGTAAACTTAGTAAAAATGGAAAAGTAATAGACTAAGTAAAAATCACAAAATAATAATAACAATAATAATAATCTTTATTTCAAAAAGCCAAGTACAATTTGTCCATCTCAATCAAGCATTAAAAAAAAAAAAACAAAATAAAACAAAACAATGAAGTACAACGCTATGCATTATTTGAGACAGAGTGAACGTCTGTGTCTGTGCTAGTATAAACTGTGTTACAGACACAGGCTGCAAAAGTGATAATAGTTCGTGCCCTAAAATAATGCTAATTGCAAAATTACCTTTAATCTCACTACATTTTGACAAGTTTTGACATTTGTTTGTCGCCGATATGAGACTGAGACTAGATTTTGAACGTTTTAAATTAGTAGAATTGGCCTTCTGGTGTCATACCGCACCGTGTCATACGTAGGCACATACACATAATAATAGCATTTAATTTCAGCACAACAGTGGTGGTGGTCTAGCCCGACTAAGTTCGTGGGTTCGAAACCAGGCAGGCATTTTGTGTATTTTCACTCATCACCACTGTTCATCAATGGTGAAGGAAAACACCGTGAGGAAACCGGCATGTCTGAGAACCAATACTTCGAAGACATGTGATTCATTAAATTGGACGCAATGGGCATCCATTAGATTGGACGCATTTGGACATCCATTAAGGACGCCTTTACGAATCTGACAAAAATAAGCCGTTTTTCGGTGCATTTTGCGGCAAAATGAGACGAAACCAAATGTAACTAATAATTACCACAGATAGATTACTCTTTCATCTCCAAATGGTAGCCATTTTTTATTCGAAAATGTTGGTTTATAATATAGTAAAAAATAATTTCCGTTGCCTCTTCACACAAAATCGACGATATCGTGCTGTATTTGGGATCATTTTTCTTCTATTTAATAACATAAACATATTTATTTTAAAATATTTTATGTAAGCAGACATGTTCAACTCAAAAAGGTAGCCAAAAGAACTATCAAAATGTTAAAAATAAGCTCAGAAAAAAATAAAAATCGGAGTCTATTTTTTCACATATTTAGCTGTAATACGTGAATCTTATTGGATTGAAATAAGGGTTATTTTACTGGTCACTGTCTCGGTTTATTGCACAAAAATTTGTAATTGTAATGAAATATTAGTCTGCGCTCGGCCGCCGTTGTGAGTGGACTCTGTGTCGGTTGTAAGCAGCAGCTTGTGCTAAAAGAAGATCGCTGTACGGATACAAAATATTTGACACACAAAACTTGATACTTCACGCATTCTGTATGTACCTATTACCCAAGGAAAGATTTGATTCACAGTCTTATATTTTTTCTAGAAGTAAGTAGGGTTTATAAATTCATATTTCGTTCCGGACTTGCTGGAGTGACCTGCACAGCAGGTGTACTTCGAAGACTGCTACTGGAACTAACAGCCGAGCTGAGGAGTTATTCCGGTCTGATCCCCTGAAGACTTACAATATTTCATGATGGGTGTCAATTTCGTGGTTTTCGAGGGTGCTGAAACCGACGGTGGGGTCAAAATAAAAATCCAAGATGGCGGATGTGACAAATGTTACAATTTTTCATGATGGGTGTCAATTTCGTGGTTTTCGAGGGTGCTGAAACCGATGGTTGGGTCAAAATAAAAATCCAAGATGGCGGATGTGAAAAATGTTACAATTTTTCATGATGGGTGTCAATTTCGTGGTTTTCGAGGGTGCTGAAACCGATGGTGGGGTCAAAATAAAAATCCAAGATGGCGGATGTGAAAAATGTTACAATTTTTCATGATGGGTGTCAATTTCGTGGTTTTCGAGGGTGCTGAAACCGATGGTGGGGTCAAAATAAAAATCCAAGATGGCCGATGTGAAAAATGTTACAATTTTTCATGATGGGTGTCAATTTCGTGGTTTTCGAGGGTGCTGAAACCGATGGTGGGGTCAAAATAAAAATCCAAGATGGCTGATGTGAAAAATGTTATAATTTTTCATGATGGGTGTCAATTTCGTGGTTTTCTAGGGTGCTGAAACCGACGGTGGGGTCAAAATGAAAATCCAAGATGGCGGATGTGAAAAATGTTACAATTTTTCATGATGGGTGTCAACTTCGTGGTTTTCGAGGGTGCTGAAACCGACGGTGCGGTCAAAATGAAAATCCAAGATGGCGGATGTGAAAAATGTTACAATTTTTCATGATGGGTGTCAATTTCGTGGTTTTCGAGGTTGCTGAAACCGACGGTGGGGTCAAAATGAAAATCCAAGATGGCGGATGTGAAAAATGTTACAATTTTTCATGATGGGTGTCAATTTCGTGGTTTTCGAGGGTCCTGAAACCGATGGTGGGGTCAAAATAAAAATCCAACCATCGGTTTCAGCACCCTCGAAAACCACGAAATTGACACCCATCATGAAAAATTATAAAATTTTTCACATCCGCCATCTTGGATTTTTATTTTGACCCAACCATCGGTTTCAGCACCCTCGAAAACCACGAAATTGACACCCATCATGAAAAATTTTAACATTTGTCACATCCGCCTTCTTGGATTTTTATTTTGACCTTACCGTCGATTTCAGCACCCTCGAAAACCACGAAATTGACACCCATCATGAAAAATTGTAACATTTTTCACATCCGCCATCTTGGATTCTCATTTTGACCTCACCATCGGTTTCAGCACCCTCGAAAACCACGAAATTGACACCCATCATGAAAATATTGTAACACTTTTCACATCCGCCATCTTGGATTTTCATTTTGACCTCACCATCGGTTTCAGCACCCTCGAAAACCACGAAATTGACACACATCATGAAAAATTGTAACATTTTTCACATCGGCCATCTTGGATTTTTATTTTGACCCCACCATCGGTTTCAGCACCCTCGAAAACCACGAAATTGACACCCATCATGAAATATATCGGCAGGCTTTTATCGACCTACCACGCACTGACGGTGAAAAACATCGCAGAGTGCGGCAGTGCATGGGCCTATTTCGGCCTGCCCTCCCAACAGGCAGCTGGCGACCCGATACCGCACAGAGCGCGCGCCCCGCCAGTTAGTGTTGTGCTATTTAACTGATCTGACATAGCGTTCGATATAATCAATGATGGCAAGCAATAAAAGAAAAATACAAATTTTGGAAAATAGAGGAATTCGCCCTGCAGTTATTGATAGTGATGGAGTGAGCCGTCAATAGTGTCAATTCCTAGCAAAAACAAACTCACTTCACCTAAGTTTTCACGGTGAGATTTTTACAGAATCGTCCGGCAGTACTGTTCATTTTACCTGATGACTGGCCAGGACGAAACTCTTGAATAACTACTAGTAAGTAAACTGATAGAGAGTGGACTCTTACGATGTCATATGTCATAATGAGTTCAAATAAAAATATCTAAAGTTTTTATTTAAAAAAAGTAGAATAGATAAACAGTTCTATATCTTCCACTATTATACCATTTACTAAGTTTTGTGTAAATCACATTTTAACAGTTAATCTTTTGTTTGCTTATGTTTGCTTATAAGATACTAAATAAGTTTTTATTGTATTATTATGCGGATAACGGTGCTGGTTGCGTTATTATTACTCAAATGTTCTTAAATCTATCTGTACTAGTATCATTACGCAATTGTTTGTTGTCCTGAATAAATAAAAATAAAAACGACGGGTTGCACTCCGGGAGTGCTGGCGGCAGAAGTGAAAACTTGAATATTAACGTTGTGCATTTTTGATATTTTGGAATCTTACGAATTTTCGATCAGGTCACTAAGTTTCGCTGTATACTTGTAGCTAAGTTTCGCTAGCTAATTTAATTTGATCCTGTATTTTTGTAGCTAAGTTTCGCTAGCTAATTTATTTCGATCCTGTATACTTGTGGCTAAGTTTCGCTAGCTAATTTAATTTGATTCTGTATACTTGTGGCTAAGTTTCGCTAGCTAATTTAATTTGATCCTGTATACTTGTTGCTAAGTTTCGCTAGCTAATTTAATTTGATCCTGGATACTTGTTTTCAATTTTTAGGGTTCCGTTGCCAAATGGCAAAAAACGGAACCCTTGTTATAGATTCGTCATGTCTGTCTGTCTGTCTGTCCGTCCGTATGTCACAGCCACTTATCTCCGAAACTATAAGAACTATACTGTTAAAACTTGGTAAGTAGATGTATTCTGTGAACCACATTAAGATTTTCACACAAAAATAGAAAAAAAAAACAATACATTTTGGGGTTCCCCATACTTAGAACTGAAACTAAAAAAAATTTCTTTCGTTAAACCTATACGTGTGGGGTATCTATGGATAGGTCTTCAAAAATGATATTGAGGTTTCTAATATCATTTTTTTCTAAACTTTCCAAAGTTCCAAAGTGGTAAAATGTGTGTGGGGGACACACATTTTACCACTTTGGAAGGGTCTCTCGCGCAAACTATTCAGTTTAGAAAATGTGTCCCCCCCCCCCCCCCCCCCCCGTAACTTCTAAAATAAATCAAATCAAATCAAATCAAAATCATTTATTTGCATAAATAAGGTACAGAAGGTTCATAAAGATATAGGTATTGATCTCTTATTCTGCCATTAATTTCGGCGTGCAAATTTTACATACTTATTAAATAAATCTACAAAGAGAAATTAATTAATTTGAATTGTGCATGCATTAAATAAATTAAAAGTAAGTAAATTGGATGTCAGCAAAAGCCCATACAACTTTGCCCAAACATGTACCTCGAGGTACATGTGCACCAAATCGTAGAGAAAAAATAGGGGAATTCGAAAATCATTGTGTTTTTATCCATAAATAATTTAAAACTACATAATAAATTATTTAAAGTTTTAATAACCTGTAACACAATTAAATCATGTGGCAACTTTGCATGTACGAGTTGACATTAAGTGTCAACTCGTACATGCAAAGTTGCCACATGAGTATACGTGTTCTGTGGACATCACATTATTTCGTGGGTAAATCTTATTCCGTTCGTTTCTGCATAGACTAATATATAAATGTTTCTGCGTTTCGGGATACTCGTCTGTGTTGTGTATTTTGTTTAATAACTTGGCTATTCTTTCTGGTATTCCATTTGTCACCTCACGATTTGGTTCCTGTCCTGACGGATTGGGTATTCATAATGGACATTACGATTTGGATACTCAGGCTTTTGGTTTGAGCGTCGCGTAAGTATCCTGTTCACATTTTATCATTATGAAGAGAATAAAATACTTAAGATTTTAACAAATCTATTGCTTTCAGGCTAGTGCTTACAAACATGAGGTGCGTTTCTTGTCAAGGAGTACAGGATCATAACATACAGTCTTACAATATCTCCCATGTAATATATCTAACAAGACCGGCAAGGCACATCACCAAGATAGTGATAGCCAACATATTGCTGGGATTGAAAGCCAACCATCAAATGAAACATCAAATTGTGTATGGTGTCTTGCTGGTATCCATACGCATTCTTTGCCTCAATGACCTGAAAGAGATGAAATAGCATTTCTAATATTACCTATTAATATGAATAGATGAAGAGCACATTTTCATAGCATTGATGCAGGTGTTACACTTTTGGAAGAGTTCCCAATGATGACAATGTCAGACTTAATTTTGTTTGCACTGGGAACTTATCAAATTAAGCAGGCCCGGTCATATTATGGGGAACACATTAGAGAAAATGGATCTTTTTTAATTGAAATCTGTGATGCCGAGCAAATCCATATATCAATTAAAAGTGCAGAGGAAGTAAAACTAATAAGGGGACGGATAAAATCAAAACATACAGGGTCTAAAATATATTATACCTACATTTTATTAAATATGGCTCATACCAATTGGGAGCACAGAATCCACAGCTACTACTGTAGTTGCATTGTTGGCAAATGAACAGTGGATTGCTGTGCTCACGTTATGACAATGATTTGGTATATGGGTAAGGAAATATAACAGCGCCTGCCACTTTCCTTGATAATATTTTAGTGAGAGATGAAATTGAAAATGAAGAACGCTAATAAAAAAACAAAAATATTTATTGTTTTATTCCATACAACAAACTCGATAAGTCTATTTATTCCAATGTTATTGGTAGATATTACTGGAAAGATGACTTCCAGGCTTTAATTGATTCGAGTGCCGCTCGGGCTCCAGGGTCCGATAACAATAGGAAATGCTTTTGAATTCCATGAAGTGGGCTACTCAGTATCGAATCTCAAATTCAACTTCCACCCCTTATGCACATCACAATAAAGGCAGAGTAAGCATAAAAAAGGGTTTTTTATGTAAGTATTCGATGTTTCTTGGCCTAATGTTTTATTTATTTCAAGAAATCAAGATGAAGTCAATAAAAGGCTTTATGTAAATGCGACTTCTATTCACTGAAACTTGATGATCTGGCGTATGTTAAGCTTGCTGGAAACCCTTGTATGTCGACGCTAAGGAACTCATTTATTTATCGAGTTTGTTAATCGCTCTGATAGACTTCTAACACTGCTTCTAATATTATGTACTGGTCATCAACATTCAAAGCTTGTATTCAGCTACTTTTGGGTATAAGCATCCTTTCTTATTTTAGGTAGGTACATAACGTTGCCTAACGATAATCGAATAGACAATGAGAGTTATTATTTAATTTAGATTGAATTATAATATAAAAATATTTGAAATGAAACAAAAACAACAGCAGCTAAAGCCGACAGCAAACAACTGTCAAACTGTCAACTTCACATAGTAGTACTTTTTGATAGACTGAAACATCAACTTGACAGTTTTTTCTTTTATTAGGTAAGGTAATGGACCAAGGTAGTATAATTGTGCCTAAAATGTCGAGCTTTTTATTACGATAAAAGTTATTTTATTCTCGTCCCCGGGTAACCATAAGAAAAATATATAAATGCAACATTATTCAGTGTAATCTAGTGTATTTTATGCCACTAAGTGTACCTCGGTACTTCGTTTGGGCAGATTGTGGTGACATCCTTTTAATTTATTTAATGCATGCACAATTCAAATTAATTAATTTCTCTTTGTAGATTTATTTAATAAGTATGTAAAATTTGCACGCCGAAATTAATGGCAGAATAAGAGATCAATACCTATATCTTTATGAACCTTCTGTACCTTATTTATGCAAATAAATGATTTTGATTTGATTTGATTTGATTTATTTTAGAAGTTACGGGGGGGGGGGGGACACATTTTCTAAACTGAATAGTTTGCGCGAGAGACCCTTCCAAAGTGGTAAAATGTGTGTCCCCCACACACATTTTACCACTTTGGAACTTTGGAAAGTTTAGAAAAAAATGATATTAGAAACCTCAATATCATTTTTGAAGACCTATCCATAGATACCCCACACGTATAGGTTTGACGAAATAATTTTTTTTTAGTTTCAGTTCTAAGTATGGGGAACCCCAAAATGTATTGTTTTTTTTTTCTATTTTTGTGTGAAAATCTTAATGTGGTTCACAGAATACATCTACTTACCAAGTTTTAACAGTATAGTTCTTATAGTTTCGGAGATAAGTGGCTGTGACATACGGACGGACAGACAGACAGACAGACATGACGAATCTATAACAAGGGTTCCGTTTTTTGCCATTTGGCAACGGAACCCTAAAAATTGAAAACAAGTATCCAGGATCAAATTAAATTAGCTAGCGAAACTTAGCAACAAGTATACAGGATCAAATTAAATTAGCTAGCGAAACTTAGCCACAAGTATACAGAATCAAATTAAATTAGCTAGCGAAACTTAGCCACAAGTATACAGGATCGAAATAAATTAGCTAGCGAAACTTAGCTACAAAAATACAGGATCAAATTAAATTAGCTAGCGAAACTTAGCTACAAGTATACAGCGAAACTTAGTGACCTGATCGAAAATTCGTAAGATTCCAAAATATCAAAAATGCACAACGTTAATATTCAAGTTTTCACTTCTGCCGCCAGCACTCCCGGAGTGCAACCCATCGTTTTTATTTTTATTTATTCAGGACAACAAACAATTGCGTAATGATACTAGTACAGATAGATTTAAGAACATTTGAGTAATAATAACGCAACCAGCACCGTTATCCGCATAATAATACAATAAAAACTTATTTAGTATCTTATAAGCAAACATAAGCAAACAAAAGATTAACTGTTAAAATGTGATTTACACAAAACTTAGTAAATGGTATAATAGTGGAAGATATAGAACTGTTTATCTATTCTACTTTTTTTAAATAAAAACTTTAGATATTTTTATTTGAACTCATTATGACATATGACATCGTAAGAGTCCACTCTCTATCAGTTTACTTACTAGTAGTTATTCAAGAGTTTCGTCCTGGCCAGTCATCAGGTAAAATGAACCGTACTGCCGGACGATTCTGTAAAAATCTCACCGTGAAAACTTAGGTGAAGTGAGTTTGTTTTTGCTAGGAATTGACACTATTGACGGCTCACTCCATCACTATCAATAACTGCAGGGCGAATTCCTCTATTTTCCAAAATTTGTATTTTTCTTTTATTGCTTGCCATCATTGATTATATCGAACGCTATGTCAGATCAGTTAAATAGCACAACACTAACTGGCGGGGCGCGCGCTCTGTGCGGTATCGGGTCGCCAGCTGCCTGTTGGGAGGGCAGGCCGAAATAGGCCCATGCACTGCCGCACTCTGCGATGTTTTTCACCGTCAGTGCGTGGTAGGTCGATAAAAGCCTGCCGATATATTTTGATGGGGAACACCTACAATTTTGACCGCAAGATGAAATATATATTTGTCTCTGTCGAATTTTTACAAACACCTGAGATAATCGTTTCGCACAAGCGGGAGGGACATAGTTTTCTTCGTCCGCACCAGCTGAAGTACCGCGGCAGGCCGATATCGGCCTGCTACGCAGTGAACGTGTTAATAAAGGCTTATCTCATATTATTATTGTGTTAATTTTTTCGCAAATGGTAGGAAAAGTAGAGTATTTTCCTCGGTGATAAAGCTGTCTTAGTCTTGGGTGAACTTAAATCCCTCGCTACGCTCGGGAGTAAACCTTGAGTCCTTCGTTACGCTCGCGATTTCAATCGTCACCCGCGACAGAAGACACTGCTTTATCCCCTTGGTTAATAATCTACTATTTATTTATGAATAGTGATATATGTAGATCATAATAAATCTATTAAGTAATATTATAATTTATAAAACTGAAGATTTTGTTTGTTTGTTTGGTTGAACGCGTTAATCTCAGAAACTACTGGTTCGAATTGAAAACATCTTTTTGTGTCGGATAGCCCATTTATCGAGAAAGGCTATAGGCTATATAACATCACGCTACAACTAATAGGAGCGGAGCATCAATGAAACATATGGCAAAAAAACGGAAAAAATTATTCCATTTGAGAGCTTCTGTTGCGTACGCTGCGTATACAGTTAAAGTTACGCAAAATAATGTAAAAAAAAAAGTCCGCGACAGCATATGTCTATCTTATAAGGTTGACTCAATATAACCTTTTTTATGGTAGGTAATCAAATGTGTTCCAAAATAATGCATTATTTGCAGAGGTGTTTTTTATAAACATGATATAAATCCTTATCCAAATAAATACGTCATTCATTACAAGTGTGTAATTTTGAATAAAATTTCCTTTGACAGCATTTGATTTCAATAAATATCTTATGAGATATCATAGACAATCATAGTTTTTAAAGGCACTGATTTAAAGAGGCAGTTGTAAATAGTGGTTTTGGTAAGTTAAAAATTATAAATGGCACGTTTAATAACTACACACATCAAAAGTGTCTAGGGATCAACATATATTTTTGCAATAACTTTTCTCCTGATTGATATTAATTAAAATTTTCTTTAAGGATTCCTTAAATAAAGTGTTTTCGTTTGTCACAGTAACGATAAACCAAGTCACCTTTGCATTAATAAAGAAATTTGCCATTTTCCTAATAAAGGGATTTTTGACATTTGAACCACTAACACAAAAGTTCGAAAAAAAGACTGAAATAACAGTTTTCTTTAAAATTTTATTGGGTAACTTAAACAATTAATAATCCGTGTTTCTACCGCGAACACTAACAACACAAGAACATCGGTTTGGCATACTCAAAATGAGTTCATCCAAATCACGCTGTGGAATGGCCGCCCATGTTCGTTGCAACAACAAAAAAAGGTCTTCTTGCGACTGGATACCCTCCATATTCGGCAGAGCTCTTCTCTGTAGCATATCCCATGCATGCTCAATCGGGTTCAAGTCTGGCGACTGAGCAGGCCAGGGCAGGACATTGATGTTAGCTGCGGCGAGAGTCTGTCTTACAACTCTTGCGGTGTGCGGTCGTGCATTATCATGCATTAACTGAAATAAGGGACCGATTTGCACTTGTAGAGGAACGATGACGTCTGATACAATCGTCTCAGCAAAAATTTGAGCGTTGAGGTTGCCTCTGATCCAAATCAACTCAGTTCTTCCGCCGATCCAAATACCCGCCCATACCATGATGGTTCCACCACTATAAGGATGGACTTCCTGGCAGGATTTTAATCGCTGTTGGCGTCCAGGGGTTCTCCAGTGTCGTATACGTCTTGTATCCGGTCTCATACCAAAACGAGACTCATCAGAAAAGCACACGAAACGCCATTGTTCTTCTGCCCAATTTCTGTGTTCAAGAGCCCATTGATATCGAATCCTACGATTGTGCATTGCGGTGGTACCCGTAGCGGTCTTCGGGAATGAAGGTTCACTTCATGCGAGCGGTTTCTGACTGTTTGGTCGCTAATTAAGTTCCCTGAAGAGTGATGAAGCCTCACGGCTAACATCATGGCGGTTATTGTTGGAGCTCTTCGAGTTAAGATTTGAATGTATCGGTCTTGTCTCCGTGTGGTGCAGCGATACCGTCCTCCATGGCGCTCAGCCACGGTACCAGTGCTTCGGTAACGTGTCCAAAGTCGACTGATAACACTCTGACTTGTATTCAGAGCTAAAGCCACAGTACGTTGCCGGGAACCAGCTTCTATCATTCCCACGGCTCTGAGCATTTCTTCCCTGCTTAAATGACGTCGCCGCTCCATAATAACGTTGGTTTTAATCAGTAGTAGGGAAACAGTAGCACTAATAATGTCTTCAATGCGTTGTATGTTTTTATAGGGAAAATATTGACAGCTGATTTTCATCTTTTACTCGAATTTGATTCACAGTTCCTGATTCAAATTATGAAATGCACCAAAAAGGATCCATATAAATTTATAAAATCATAAATTTATTACAAAGCCACATCTCAATCTCAAGAAATCCGCATAAAAATGCTTGATCCCTAGACACTTTTGATGTGTGTAGTTCAGCAGTTAAAACTAATCAGTAAAATAAACAAAAATGAGTAATAAAAAATAATGAAATAGATCAGTGAATTGTTATTAATTTATTATACAAGGACAATGTTTTGGAATCTGCAGTTGGTTGCCAACAAGGTGACCCTCTCGGGCCAGTCATTTTCAGTCTGGCTATTCATCCAATTATACAGAAAGTAAATTCAAAATTTAACATATGGTATTTAGACGATGGAACGCTAGGAGGTGACGTAGACACTGTTTTGAAAGATCTACAACTCCTCAAATAGGAATTTCAATCTATTGGCTTGGACCTTAACCCCTCAAAATGTGAACTTTACCTTTCTGACACTACTGACAGACAATTGACTCTAGATAAATTTAATACAATAGCCCCACAAATCAAAATTTTAGACAAAAGTTCACTGCACCTCCTAGGTTCCCCGATTTTAGAAGATAGTTTTACTCCTTTCATCGACGAAAAAATTAAAAATTTCAATGAGATTTCGGACAGACTCTCCAAAATTAATTTACATTCGGCATTCACTCACCCTGATTAGATACTGTTGTTTTGGCCCAAATTTTATTTATTTCCTAGGCTCTTACCCTTTATGGAAGCAGCCACACCTCTTGGACAAAATTGACCAAATTATTCGCAGCACACTAACATCCATTCTAAATGTGGCCTTGGACGACCGAGCGTGGCTTCAAGCCATACCTACTACCCATCCGTTTTGGTGGCCTCGGCGTCCGCAAAATTACCAGTATTAGCTTACCGGCGTTCCTGTCTTCTGTCCACAGCACTGAAAAGTTGACCAGGAAAATGTTAGCCCCCTGCCTGGTTGACTCTGAAGTGCCGTGCTTGACCGACGCGGTGAACGCCTGGAAAGCGGCTTGCCCGGATACAGATCGGCCCGTAAACCCATCTTCCCAGCGACAGTGGGATGAGCCGCTCTGCAGGTTGGTACGGAATAATCTTATTAATTACGTCCACCAATTCCGCTGAGCGTGCCCGCCTGCTGGCTGTGGGTGAGTGGGAGTCGGGGCTCTGGCTTCAAGCACTCCCGTCACCCAACATAGGCACTATGCTGGGTGACACCACCTTCCGGCTCGCTACCTGTCTGCGTTTGGGCGCTCCTTGCGGGGCTCCGCATCGCTGTGAGTGCGGTGAAGCTGTCGACTGTCTCGGACACCATGGCCTATCTTGCAGTAGCAGCGCAGGCCGGATAGCACGGCACGCCAGCATTAATGACATCATCCGTCGTGCTCTTGCCACCACTTGGTGCCAACTGTTTTAGAACCCAAGTGCCTGTCACGCGAGGATGGGAAGAGACCAGACGGGATGACCATAATGCCCTGGAAGTTTGGCAGACCTTTGGTGTGGGATGCAACATGTGCAACCCTTGCGCCATCACATCTTCCTAGCACGGTGGGCTGTGCTGGGGCGGCTGCTGCAGGTGCAGAAAACCTGGTGGTTGGCGCTGCCGAGGCCCGTGGAAGAACACGGCCTCGGTCTCGTGCAGCGCCACCGTCAATCCTAGGCGGCGGATCCTCCCCGCGAGCAAGGATCCGCCCGCCGAGGCCAATTGGCCGCCTCCCTGAAACTCTCCCCCCGGGCGGTGAGGAGAGTGTCATCCGCGTAGCAGACGACACTCGTGCCTCGGAGGAGAGTTCCCCGCAAAAGCCAGTCGTAGCCGACGTTCCAGAGGAGAGGTCCCACGACTGACCCCTGCGGAACGCCGGCCTCGACTGCGTACTGCGTACGACTTGGCCAGCCCTGTTCACGAGGACGATCGCCCGATCCTCCAGGTAGCTGGCCAGTAGACGCCGCATGTATTGAGGCACCCCGTGGAATCGGAGCGCCTCTAGGATCGTGCTGTGGGGAACAGAATTGAAGGCGTTGGCTATGTCGAATGACACCGCCAACAATCCGTCCCCCGCCTCCATCGCCTCCTTCACCTGGCCCTTAAGCCGTGCCAGCGCGTCTACCGTGGAACGATCAGCCCGGAAGAGCGGGAGGCCGTCCGGCGGGAGGCGAAGGACGCCATTGTCGTCCACTGGACGCGGGACCTCGCCGCCGCAGCCTTCGGCCGCCGAACCCCCGACGCGATTGGGCCGGTCCTGCGAGACTGGCTCGAGCGGTCGCACGGGTTCTTCTCTTTCCGTCTGGTGCAGGTGCTGTCCGGACATGGTTGCTTCGGATCGTACCTGCACCGTATCGGGCGGGAGGAGACGCCGTCGTGTCACGACTGTGGCGCAGCGGAGGACACGGCGCAGCACACTCTCGAGGTGTGCCCGTCGTGGTCCGGGCCGCGCCGCAGTCTCAACGCGGCGATCGGAACGGACCTCTCGCTCCTCGGCTTGGTCAACGCCATGCTGGGGGATGATGGGTCCTGGGCGGCATTCGCCTCCTTCTGCGAACACGTCATGTCCCAGAAGGAGACGGCGGAGCGCGCGCGGGAGGAAGACCCTCTCGCGGCGCTGCTCCGAAGGCGGAGGAGGGGTCGAAGAAGACGTCAGTATGACAGTCATGTCCGACTCCTCCCAGGTGGAAGCCAGCAGGCGACGGGTGCGGGAGCACCCTCGCCTGTATTGTACAGGCTTCCACGAGTGCCGGACGGGAATGGCCAGGTGTTCCCGGCCATTCCCATAGCCCCCCAGCCTGGGGGACATGCGCGGCCCGCCAGTTAGGCGGGCATGCGCCGGGGGGGTTGTGGACGCAAAGGCTGAGCCGGTTTCCCATGACCCCCCCATCAAGGCGATGAGGGAACACCGCTGAGTTTTAGTGGGTATACTGCCACTCTGGCAGGGAGGCTGGCAGGCCCACATACTCCGTCTCGTCCCCCGACGAGCGGAGATGCGTAATGTCATTTCTCAGCGACAAAAAAAAAAAAGGGCAGAAAACCTCAAACGGCGAAAATATTCCAACCCGATTAGGAGTTATATGTTCGAGCCGTTTGGGGTTGAAACACTAGGGCCATGGGGTCCGAATGCCCACTTGGTTTTTTGAGATATCGCCAAGCGGTTAGTCGACTCTTCACGTGACCAGAGGGCTGGCCTATTTCTTGGCCAAAGAATTAGCATTGCCATTCAATGTGGCAATGCTGCTAGCCTTTTGGGCACTGTTCCTGTTGACAGCGATGCGGACGAATTTTTTGATGCCCTATGATTATTTTACTTATTTTTTCATATAAATGTACATATTATTGTTATTATTAGCACTAAGCATTTCTTCTTCCAATAACAATATAAATAAATAAAGGGATTCTGCCGATCAGTGAATAAATTGAGCAGGAAAATAATTAAATGGGCGGTAAAAATTATTGACCGAGCGTTTTCGTGTGGGCAGTAATAAATCGGAATTAATTGGACGTATTTATGCAAAAGGGAACCAACCCACAAGTTGGTCAAAATTGAGTTAAGTATACAGAAACCTTTTAAATTGCACCTTCTAACGGCCCTGTAAAGATCATAGTTGTCTGATTACTCTTTCATATCAAAACATTATGTCGACAAGGATACCAACTCATATATTAGCAGTTTCCGAATGAAATAAAAAGACCCATGCTGTATGGTAATGTTAAAAACTGCAAGTTTTTGTGGTTATATTGTTTGACAAAGAACCATGTCACATGGTTCCGCATAAAACATATTTATATGATTTAACAAAAGGGATCATGCGGTTTGGTTCCAGTTTGCATAATAAAATTGCCGTTAGCCTAAGCTTTGACAAAGAACCATGTCACATGGTTCCACATAAAGCATATTTATTTTAATTTACAAAAGAGATCATGCGGTTTGGTTCCAATTTGCATAATAAAATTGCCGTTAGTCTATGAGATTCATATCACATGGCTCCTTGGGAAGGGAACCAATCCACACAATGACAGTTTCGAGAGAAAACGATTTTTAACAGAATGTTGTGAAGAAAGTAAACTGTTGATAATATCATAATAGGTTTCATCTACCTCGAAATCAGGTTGCCCTGAAAAACCTTCCAGATCATCATCAAGTCTCCCACAAGATTAATATAAAAGCCATGGGAGTCTTTAGGAATGAGGTGCAGAAGGCTCTTCGGGTCCTTTAACATAGCCTTAGGAACAGGCTTCCCGGTTGGCCAAAGAGGTTCCATTACCTCTCTCGTAAGAACAAAAGTTGGCCTACCTCGTAATTTTTTTTAAATGTTAACCGTTTTATAATCTTCGGTCAAATTAGACTACATAAAAATTGTGAAAATTTCCTCCTTTTTGAGCTTTATTTCCCTTGTGTCATGCCAAGACACTTTATGACCAGCCTCGCTAAAACATGCTTGATTATACAAGAGCCTACCTCTTGAGCACCGCGACCTGCTTCACCTTCTACCCACATATTGCAATGAGCTTCATCATTGCTCCCGGTGTGAATACCTAAATTGTATACCCAAAGTTGTCTTTGGGTAGAAGGTGAAACAGGCCGCGGTGTTCAAGAGGAAGGCCGCTGTCTAATCAAGTATATTTGAGAGAGCATTGGGAGCAACGTGAAACGCACAATCCTATGGAGTGATTCGTGCGGTGAACAAAACCGTAATATAAATTTGGTTTTGATGCTAAAAGCTGTGCCTTCTACAATTTGTAGAATCGGGATACAGCTTTCTTCCCAACAACAATGATTTCGGAAAAATTTAATCTTCTTTAAAAAAAACGTAACGTAATCAGCCTATAACGTTGCCACTGCTGGGACACAGGCCTCCTCTCAGTGAGAGGGAGTGGGCTGTAATCCACCACGCGGGCCCCGGAATGGCAGATGTCACATGTCTTCGAATTTTTGGTTCTGGGACATGCCGGTTTCTTCACGATGTTTTCCTTCATCGTTTTGAAAGCAGTGGTGATGGAATAATTTACACGAAGTAAAGCGCCTGTCTGGGACTTGTACTATTTATTCTGTGGTCTGGGTTCGAACCTATGACCTACAACTCGTAAGTCGCGACTGTTACCACTAGGCCGCCACTGCTCCCTATTCTTGTCTTCATTGAAGCTGGAAAAAAACATAACAAATAGGAAGAAAACTGTAGATGGTCTTAAAGTATCTTGGCTTAACACAAAGGAAATAATGCTCAAAAAGGAGGAAATGTTCACAATTTTTATGAGGTCTAATTTGACCGAGGATTATAAAAAGGGTTAACATTAAAAAAATTACGCGGTAGGCCAACTTTTGTTCTTACGAGGGATGTAATGGAACCTCTTTGGCCAAACGGGAAGCCTGTTCCTGAGGCTAAGGTAAAAGGCCTGAAGAGCCTTCTGCACCTCATTCCTAAAGATTCCCATTGCTTTTATATTAATCTTGTAGGAGACGATAGAATTGAGGATGATCTGGAAGGTTTTTCAGGGCAACCTGATTTTGAGGTAGATGAACCAGATGAGCGAAAATAATAAAATTAGTAGCTTTAACAAGCTACAAATTTTGACCAATCTGGGTCCACAACTCGCTCCATTGTAGCGAGTTCAGCCGATTATGTAAGTATTTAGGTATCCAAGTAATTTTTCAATAAAATTTCCTTAAAAAAGCTGAGTTTTTGTTATTTTCACCAATAATATTCATATGTTTATATATTGTAACAAGGAACCAACCCACATTTTAGGGTTTTTGCAACAAGGAACCAGAGACAATTTATTAAAAAAAAGACACTTTTTACATAGCAAACTCTTTTTTTTTTACATAGATTCATAAAATGCAGTATCTTACACAATACTGCAAAAAAAACCTATTATAATTATGAACAGTTTACTTTCTTTACAACATTTTGTTAAAAATTGATTTATCTCGAAACTGTTAATGTGTGGGTTGGTTCCCTTTTGCATAAGTACGTCCAATTGTCGGTAAGAAATCTCATTCTAAGCAATTCTATAAACAATGAGGTGGTAAAGTAGTTTTGGGTGTGTAGTCGACGGAGGCCCGCTTCGCGGGGCCCCTATTTCTGTCTACAGGGTTTAAAGGAACCTAATACGAAGGGGATGACGGGGGCTCGTTCGCTCGCTTAGCTCGCTCACTCGAGCCCCCGTCATCCCCTTCGAACCTAACCTGTCCGAGTCGGGGTGCCCCAACTTGTCCCGAGCTCTTGCATCCTAGGTTGTTATTACAAATGTGTTACGAGCTCATTCGAACCGCTCATTCCATCATTTTTACCGCTCATTCAGTTATTGGACTGCTCAATTATTTTTAGAATTGACATTGTATGATAAAATAACCGACTAATTGATTTTTTTATTACTGTCCATGTTTTACTGTCGCAATAATTAAGCAACCGCCATTAAATTAAATAACTGCTAAATATGTTTTTCAACTGATCATAATAAGTAACATCTCGAATATTTAAATAACAGCTCAAAAAATTAGTTCCCGTTTTAAAATAATCTATCTATCTTCTATCTATCTATCTTCTGTCTTCTATCTATCTATACATAAATTAATCTGTAGAAGGGTCAATTCTGTACATTGAAAATATTGAAAAAATAAATAGCGGGGGATGTTGCTGGATCGATACCAAACCCAAATATGTGATTAAAAAAATTTTTGTCTGTCTGTCTGTCTGTCTGTCTGTCTGTATATGCAGGCATCACGTGAAAACTAACGGTTCGATTTCGATGAAACTTGGTATAATTATACCTTATTATCCTGGGCATAAAATGGGATACTTTTTATCCTGGAAAAATACGTAGAAAAAAAAATCTTATTTTTCAGTTTTATTCATAGACGTTGTTCTGTAGAACCGCGAACACACGTTGCATTACCCGCAGTGGATTCAGCGCCGTAACCTGTAGCGCCGAAAGTCGGATTTGGCTTGAACCGTTTGCGGCACACGCGGGCCACACCTCCCAGACTCCTATATAAGGATCCGCGTTCCGCGCCGCGCGATGCATATAAATTCTGAATTTTGATGCGAGCGGACGTGTCCAGTGTGGCGAGCGGTCGTCCGTGGAATTAGTGTCCAAACACCAAAGAACACGACCGAAGATACACGACCAAAGTTCCGCGGCTGATTTTACGTCTCGACGTATTCGGCTGATATGACACACCATAAGTACCGAACTTACGCGGCAGAAATGCAGTTGCGCACACGCGGGGCGTAGACATGTCTGTCTCCCGCTGCCCCGGATCTTTTTCGGCAATCGAACCGAACTTCGCTCGCGTATAATGTGTGCTCTACTACAGATTACGTTGCCGCCGAATTGCCGCTGAACTTACCCCCGACCGAAGTTCGGCTGTACAATTAACGCAACGTAATTTCGGCATAATGTGTCGTCAGTAATTCAAATAGCATTGCAGGCGTAATCATGCCGAACTTCGGTCGCGTCCCTTCGACATAGTGTGTTTAGACAATATTGTATGCGTGTAATTTTAAACCGTGCTTTTCAGCGCGACCTTTTTGATTACTGTTCCGATCAGTTATTTGTAAATACTTTTGTAAAGTACGTACGTAGTTTAAGTTTTCATTACTGCTACATGCTACTTATCAAGGTCGGAATTACTATGAAAAAAATACTTACTACAGAACGCGAGCTCAACAGCAGTAGCTCAATAGAGGGATCTCCTTAATTATTATAGGCTTAGCCGTATTTGGGTCCAATAGATATTTATAAGATGTCATTGTCAGAGTTACTCAAAATGGAGAAATAAACCATCCACGCGAAGACCGACATCCGCGCGGACGGAGTCGCGGGCGGAAGCTAGTACTAATAATAAAGCTGAAGAGTTTGTTTGTTTAAAAGCTCAAATCTCGAGAAGTATGGGTCGGATTTATAAAAATCGTTTTGCATTTGATAGCGCAATTCTTGAAAAAGGCTGTAGGCTATTAAACATCACGCTAGGACCCTGGAAGTTCAGAAAAAAGAAAAAAAACGTCAGAAGTTTTCGCTAAGCGGAAACGAAGTAATAGCGAATGCAGGCGATGCAATGCGACGGGGTGGGTCAGGGGAGCAAAAATTTCACGCGGACGAAGTCGCGGGCAGAAGCTAGTGTTCCAATAAAATTTAAGGTGGAAGACGCGTTTTCTAGAGCAGTGGTAAACTGGTAACGGCTGCGACTTACAAGTTATAGGTTCTTCTTCTTAGTGTGTCGATAGCAATCTAAATGTACTCGCCCCAGAATTCCGCTACTTGTTTGGCGCCTTCACCACCGTCCATCAGTTCCTGTAACGTGCAGCTGACAGGACACGCAGGACACGATATTAAGTGTCGCATCATTTGTGGGACAGCACCACATTTACACTCCAAGGCGGAGTCGTCTATGACAGGTTTTCCTTGCTTCGGCCAACCTGGGTCTTGAGTCTGTTTAAAGACTTCCAGATTACCCAAGGTGGACGATTACTGGAAGATTACTCATGTCCAGGTCTTCAGCTGGTGGGACGAACGGTTTGGGTAAGGTAGCACTGTCTCGCCACAGCTTCAGTATCTCTTGTCATGGTACGCCAGTGAGTGGAACGAGTTGTAGGTCGTAGGTTCGAACCCAGACAGGCGCTTTACTTTGTGTACATTATTTAATCACCACTGCTTTCAAAACGATGTACGAAAACATCGTTAGGAAACCGGGATGTCCCAGAACCAAAAACCAACCCGCACTGGGCCCTCGTGGTAGTTTATGGTCCACTCCCTCTCTAGAGGAGGCTTGTGACCTACCAGTGGGACCATTATAGGCTAAGTTATTTAGACGTGTTTTCAAAATAGGTATTTTAGTAACGTTTTCCCATCAAACTTACCATCAGTAGGTCCCGAACATGCTATCGCTTCGGCCATCTTTTTAACATTGGTTATTTCCACGAATCTGAAGTTTGTGACATTATGGATCGGCTTCTACCAAAATCAACTCAAGGTCAGATAGAATACCACAGTACTTGGTTTAGGCACTACCTCGAAAATCTAAAATCCTCGAAAACCTACTAAGTGAGCGAAAGTGATGCAATTACTTTTGAAACGCAAAAGAAGAGTGATGGCTTTATTAATGTGCGTGCGCTCAGAATAAAACGACGTAGGTACGTCATCATCTGCCTAGCCTTTTCCCAACTATGTTGGGGTCGGCTTCCAGTGTAACCGGATGCAACTGAATACCAGTATTTTACATGGAGCGACTGCCTATCTGACCTCCACAACCCAGTTACTGGGTAATACGATACCCCTTGGTAAAACTGGTTGTCAGACTTTTGGGCTTCTAGATGACTACCCGTAGCAACTGTCAAAGATTCACGAATGACAGCCGGGACCAACGGCTTAACGTGCTTTCCGAGGCACGGAGGGGTCTCGGTATGTAAAGATGGTCACCCATCCACAGATCAACCGCGGCAAGCGTAGCTTAACCTGATCGACCGACCCTGTGCGACTGTTATTATTTAGCCACGGACCCCTCCAAAACGAATTTACAAATTTTTTAACAATGTAAATGAACGAAATTTAAAACTACTTTGAGTAAACTTTGATATGATAAAAATTCCATTGAATAACGCTTGTTACGTCGTGATGTCAAAAAAAGTAAAAAAATAGACATAACTTTGTAATTTTTTTGTATCGAGAAAAATTCATTGAATCGTGTAGGTATTCCTTGTACATGGTACTAGACCAAAGAGTCAAAAAACATTATTATACCAAAATGTTAAATCCCTATAATCCCTATTAGAAATACTTACCTACTTAACGAGTTACACGAAAAAGAAAAAACACATTTTTTTCAATATATACCCTAAGGACGGCTGCGAAATTATCAAATTGCCCTTGCAATTTATCAAATTAATAGTTTGTGAAACTGTTAAATAAGCAGGAAAACACCAGTCATGTGCAGTGTTATATACTATTTAGACTATTTACCCAACTACGTGACAGCACAGGACAGGATGTATCTTAAGGGTAAACTAAAACACCTGTATTTCCAATTAAAAAAAAATAAAAAAAACTAATAAAATAAACTTAATAAAATAAACTTCAATCGAATATTTACATTTTAATTAGTTTAAATATAAAGTTACAAAAGCAAACTCACAAATATAAACTTCAACGGACGACAAAAGAATATCACAGAACTAATCACTAGGGTTTGGCGTTAAATAATTTTTTTTTTTAATAAGAAAATAATTTGAAACAAAGTTTTAAAAAAACACCGAAACAGACCCTAGAATACACAAATAAAAGCAGACGGGCTGTTTTTATTTTCTAGTTTTAACTTTGTCCCCTACAAATAGGATTTGTTTACTTTATCGTGGGTACATAGGGGCCGTTCAAGTATTACGTAAACAGATTTTTTTGCAATTATTAACCCCCCTCCATGAGAGATGGCGGGACGAGCTCGACTCTTTCCACAGGGATTGGCGTATAACAGCACTGGATAGGGATAAGTGGAAGGAGGGAAGGGAGGCCTTTGCCCTGCAGTGGGACAGAAACGGCTGATAATAATAATAATAATAATAACCCCCCTCCCCCTCGTCAGCAATAGTAAGCAAAGCTCTTACCCCCCCTCCCATGCTTACGTAAACATTGGTACGTGCATTTTATTTCTTTTAGGTACTCGGTTCGTATCTAAGCGAGTACACATATATCCATTATTTTCGAGAATCCCTGAAAATGCGTTTCGTTATCAAGCATAGACAAGCAGGGCCGCCATATTATGTGATTAAATCAAAATCGAGTAAATGTAGGAAATCCAAAAAAATAAATACTGCTGACGTAATCACCATCCAGACCCCCCATCCCCAATGTCATCAAAAATAAGCAATGCAAAGATCCCCCCGCTCCCTGTAGTGCTTACGTAATACTCGAATGGTCCCATTTACATATACATAAATCTCACATAGGTACACGAACTGCATATACGGTTACGGCCTACGGGGTTGCACCCGAAGCAACTATCTACAGGGCCAAGTTAAATTAGCTAGCGAAACTCCACAGACTTATGCTTCTTTTAACCTGCGGTAATTGACCCCCCAAAAAATGATCTAATTGTTCTTTTTTATCATGTTTAAATATTGTTACCTATCACGTCTCACTAACTAATTTAATTTGACCCAGTATTTGCTCCGTGCGGTAAACGAACCCCCAGCAGCCGTGCTCTGCACGTAATCCGCCTAATCCATCGACTCGTAACAACTAAACGCAGAGTATTAAATACAGGAGAGGGGAGAGCAGCGTGATAGCCCCAACCTTGTTGCTGAGCGAGCCGGTGCTGCCAGGGTAGGTACCGTTACCGGTACTGTTACCGGTTAAATTCTGGATCTGCAGCATCGAGTCATTTATCTGGGGAAAATTGAAAAATAATTTATCGCAGTTTATTGGAGGGACAAAGACAAAGACATTTATTCGTAGGATATGGTAGGTACAAAGTTGGTTGGTATAATGGATAAGTTCAACACATCCGCCGCTAATAGCGGCATACGAATATTTACAATGTGAACCTAATGTAGGTAGGTACACGTGGGTAGGTATAAAACCTAACTTGTTTATTACATAAACTTTATTAAACACAAAACACTTATAAAATCGACATTTTATACTCTTATAATAATGTGTATAAATATCAAATAAAAACATAACAATAACAACATTTCTATTATCTAACTAAATAAACCTACCATATTATTAAAAAAGAAAAAAAAAAGAAAAATATTATTTACTTTCCCTTATAATCAAAAAATTCTTTTAAAGTGTAAAAATTATTTTGGAGAAGCCAATTTTTCAGACTTTTTTTGTAAAAATTAAATGGTAGTTCTCTTATCACTTTTGGAATGTTGTTAAATATTTTAATGGACATAAGGTAGCTGTTTCTGTAGTGGAGAGTGCTACTACAAAATAGATTTTTTAAATTGGTGGGGTCTCTTTTTGCAAATCTATTGTTTTCAGCTACTGTGGAGAAGAAGTGAGAGTTGGGAGACAGGAGGACACTGCTGCCCTAAAGTTCATTATCCATACACTGACCGAAAACGCACATATAGTGGTGTGTGGCATCTACAACGCCAGATGAGAATTACAAAAAACTTGGATTTTTATTTTACTGTGTTTAGTTTAGTTTGTGATCTTCCTGTACGAGTCGCAATAAATACTTTTCCTTTCTTTCAACTACGCATCACAACTAACGTAACTCAAATCCTATATATGTTGTAGCAAGCAGATTTGTTCGCGATTAACATAATATGTTTCGCAGATCAATTGTCAAATCCGCTGTTTTAACCGCTTGTGTGCCGTAATTACAGACACAGTTAAAAAGCCATTGTGTCTCGCGTAGATCTACGTTCCGGCAGACTAAGGGTTAAATAACCGTTGAGCTGAGAATCGTTGATATAAATGGTAAATAGCGGTGGTCTTAATATGCTTCCTTGCGGTACGCCATAGTTGACGCTACGCTCCCCAGATGTCAAACCGCAATTTGTCTTCCTTAGATAAAAGTTATCTGAAATATTAAAAATTGACACTTAGTTAAATTCCTGCTTACCGTATAATTGACCCAGTTTGTAAAACTAGCGACCCTGGCGGAGACTCCCGGGTAGTTAGGCTCCGCGCAGCCATAGCCCCACGATGTAACGCCCACGACTACTCCGTTGTAGATCAGCGGCCCCCCGGAGTCGCCCTGACACGCGTCCTTGCCTGAAACACAAGGGACACGGATTAAAGAACATACATACATCAATTCACGCTTACCTCCATGGAAAAAATTCCATGGGGGTAGGCAGAAACTACAGAATGACACCTGCTACAATCCTTAACGAAAAGAAAAAAACTGGCCAAGTGCGAGTCAGACTCGCACACGAAATGTTTCCGTACTACAAGGCAAAAACGCCGAAAAAACACTTTTGTTGTATGGGAGCCCCCCTTAAATATTTATTTTATTTTGTTTTTAGTATTTTGTTGTTATAGCGGCAACAGAAATACATAATTTGTGAAAATTTCAACTGTCTAGCTATCGCGGTTCTTGAGATACAGCCTGGTGACAGACAGACGGACGGACAGACAGCGAAGTCTTAGTAATAGGGTCTCGTTTTTACCCTTTGGGTACGGAACCCTAAAAAATAAGAAAGAAAAATTGTTTATTCTGCAAGACGTTCGATTGCGTAAACCATGAGACAATTATGCTGAAACGAGTACTATGGGATTAGGAATATACTTACCTCTTGATTTGCTAAGATCATACCTAAAAGATAGAAAGGTTAAAGTTCAAGTAAACGGCAAAAGCTCATTAGGGTCTACAATGACAATCGGCGTTCCTCAAGGTTCGATATTGGGTCCATTCCTCTTTTTAGTTTAGAGCTAGTATTATATTATCTGTGGTTTAGATGAATGATTTACCCGAATTACTTCACACTACTCCTACTCCTTACTTCTTTTTACTTTTCTTCATTCTTTATATGGTGTACATAATAAAGAGTACCTATTCTATTGTACTTCAAAATCAACCGAAGATGGTGTTATTTGCAGATGACACATCATTGATCTTTAAAATAGACCGACGGTCACAAAATCTTAACGACGTGAATAACTCTATTCTTCAGGTCCAAGATTTGTTTACGGTAAATCATTTAGTAATAAATGAAAAAAAAAAAACCATATGAGTTAGCAGTGAAAGTGATATCATAAAAATCGTCCCGGCTGTAATTCGTAGATCTTTGACCGATTCAGAAGCCCGAAAGGTATTATTTAGTAACTGGGTTTGTAGAGGTCAGGGGGCCTAAAAAGGTTTTCGCCATATTACGATTCATAATGTTATCCTTTTATGATTCTCCAAAATGGCCTAATCAGACGGTTTTCCCAGCAATCACGCTAGACGGGAAATTACAATAGGGACCTCATATAACATCTCTTTCGGGGCTAAGATCAGCCGCGTATGCGGTTAGAAACATAAGTCAGTTAACAGAATGATGTAGATATCGCGCGTTTGGTCAATTTTAGCTACTTCCACAACATTATATCGTATGGCATTTTACTGTGGGGTCGGGCTGCCGACATTGAATCCATGTTTATTTTGCAAAAAGAGAGCTGTTTGATTTTGATAACGAAACAATCATAAAACTATGTATATGAATAATTAATGAATTATGTTGATTTGTGATGTTTTTTTTGTAGGTACTTACACTGTTAAAATAAGATCGTTTAAATAAAAGGAAAATATGATTTCATGATTAATTTATTCAGTGGCAGCATTACTTTTTTTAATTATTTCGAGCTATTGATTTTTTATGCTGCAATCACAAATCAAAAATCTTAAAACGGCATGAACAAATGAAAGCGGCCATTTTTATTCGTGCACGAATCGAACTTACCTAGTTCCGGTCACAACAGGGATACCTAACTAATTTGATAATTAAACGGCGTATTCCCAGGAGCTTCAAATTTATTGTTCCCCAAACAATTTCACTCCATATATTGATTCCAAAGAGCTTCATAGTTTAATTAGTTATAATAATACAATACTAAAATAGTTCCGCCGGGAGTAAAATTATGGAGCGCCTGGGAATAAGCCAATTAAACCGCTAACAAGAATTGTATTGTTGTTGGATTGTTTTTTGAATTTAATTGAGTTGTGTTGTAACACTTTGGGCATGGGCGTAGCCAGGTTTTAGTATCGGGGGGGGGTTCAAGAAAATAAAACGGCTAAAAGTACATACCTACCGTACATAAAATAACCCTTGTTTATGAAAAATATTAAACATGTGAAAAATACATCCGGTATGAGAAAGTTTATAGTGGATAAGACAAAGATTAAAACAGAAGACGAACAAGCAAGGGATCCGAGGTCCTTTTTCGAGCAGTGGGACAATATGAGCTAAAAAAAATTACGTTCTGTTATATTTATATATCACAGAAACGCAGAATATTACAAAATTAATCTTCTCTTTTTCTGTTTAAATATATCCACTACTTCATTCGCATCAATTTCTATCCCATAGTGAATGTTCAGGAGAGCCAAGCCGTTCAGTCTGCTTTCACTCGTTGTGTTCTTAATTTGATTCTATGAATGTTAATATCTGAAATTTTCGGGGGGGGGTTTGAACCCCCAAAACCCTCCCCCTGGCTACGCCCGTGACTTTGGGTATTTTAATTTGAGGCCTGAATAACGTTTTAATCGAAGTAACAAAAGCACTTGAAATTCCAGTCACTTTCTTATCACATCACACGTGTGACGTGTCTACTAGGAAGTACGGCTAACTAATTCCGTATTTGATCCGTGAACGTAGTACTTGTCAAAAAAAACTTTTTTACAAAAAAAAAAACAACCAACTTCCAAAAAAAAAAACAACTTCCAAAAAAGACACTACAAATTGAAAAATAACTTTAATTTCGGAAGTCGGTCTCAATAAACGAAAATGTGGCACCAAAGACAACGACTTCCGAAATTAAAGTTATTTTTACCCGGCTACGCGACGCAAAGGAGTGGTACTTAAGAGTCCTGTTACATTTTTTACGCAAATTCATGATTTTTGACGCTGTAATTTTCAGCAGTTGTAAGATATTTTAATTATTTGTTTAAGAATAACGATAGTACTATTCTCTTTCTTGTAAGTTGCAGTTATAAGAAGATACTTTGAATGTTTTACTTGTTTATTGGAGTTCTAGAATTCCTTTAAATTCCTTGAGTTTTTATGGATAAAATCGTAAAGAAAGCCTAATTTAAGCAATAAATGTCTTGATTCAGCGTCCATTACACTCCAAATTAACGCAACTTTATCAAATAAACTAATATTATATAAAACTTCAATCTACAATGAATACGTTTCATTAGTTTTCGTTTCTCAATTTAATAAAACAAAATTGCAATAAATAAAGTTAAAATGCTCTATATTCTGCGTCAATTCGGCGCGCCCCTCATTCCCGCGCAAGCGCTTGACGAGGTAGGACCTGTCGCCGAATTTTTAGCGCGCAATCGTCCGGAGATCGCTACTATTATCGACTCGTGTACGCCGATCGAAATAATTTGATTTGCGTTTACGATCCGTAATAGGACTCTTAATGTGTTCATCAGCCTGTGTATGTATGTTCCTTTGAAGCACTTTACAGACCAAACGCCTGGGCCGATTTTTATGATTCACACGTTAATCGATTCCTCTTAGTCCGGCGAGTGTCACTAAAGACATGACGTTAGTGAAAATTCAATATGGCGACTACTGGACGCCATATTAATTTATTTTTTTTCCAAGCCTATCGAGTGGGGTATCAAAATAAAGGGGTTTAAAAGGTGATTACAAAAATATATACAACATATATACTTAAAAGCAATTCGAAGTGACAAATCGCAAAAAAACAACTACCAAGAACTAAATCGTCTGCGAAATCTTTCAAATTTGTAAACTAAAAAGCTGGAATTTTCACTAACGTCATGTCTTTAGTGACACTCGCCGGCCTAAGAGGAATCGATTAACGTGTGAATCATAAAAATCGGCCCAGGCGTTTGGTCTGTATAGTGCTTCAAAGGAACATACAAACATAAATACATAGGCTGATGAACACATTACCACTCCTTTGTGTCGCGCAGTCGGGTCAAAATGGTGTGGGTCCCGCCTGCTTCCAACTTTTATTTAATTTAAAATGGGCTTGTTTTTAGCTTTTCAGTTTCTTTTAACTTAAGTTTTTTACCGCAGTCGGGTTTTTTTGATTTTTTTAAATAACTTTTTCAATGTGTATCTATCTAGTGGTTTTTTTTTGGAAGTCGGTTTTTTTTTGTAGCAAAGTTTTTATTTTCACTTTTTAGTGGGTCAGTTTGTAATCTATCTAAGTTACAATAGCCTAATGTCAACTGCTCATCACCTTTTACAAAATATTGCTTTTCCCGATGATGTCAAACCATCTTCTAGGAATAATTATAAAGTAATTTAAGACAAACTGTGTTTAATTGATTCGTCTCGGTACTGAGAGCTCGTAAAGCTCTCACAGTACCTACGAGTAAGTTGTTGCTATTCCAGAACCTTTTGGCCCTATTCAGGTGCTGTTCTTCAAATAAAAACTACCTTATCATACTGACTAATATTGATGTGCACTTGAGGGCTTATGCGTCAGTTTTTATCATTTGATACTGCTATTTACGATTGGGACGCGGTGAATTACCTAATAGGTTTTTACGTGAAACGTATATTGTCTTATAGTTTCAATCGTTGTCACGTAGGTACTTCGGGCTGATGAATCAATACTATTTAAGTTCCTCAGTGTGACGATGCAATTTTCTACTTAAACACAATTATGGTTGAATTCATCATCATCTTTCAGGTTGCCAAGTATGCAAGCTGAAGTCGCAGTGGGCCGGCCATGTCTGTCGAAGGACCGATAGGCGCCACCGCCTATCGGTCCTTCGACAGACATGGCCGCAATTCAGCAGACGAGTCCTGGAGTGGCGACTGCGTATCGGCAAGAGTAGTGTGGTAGCTGAGACAGACTGGTATTGTAGCGCAGCCCAAGAGAGACCTATGTCCAGCAGTGGACTGCGATAGGCTGAATTGATTGACTGATTTCAAGGTTAACCCGAACGAGGTGGTGAAACTGACCGTTAGGTAGTCGTGTTTAATAAAGTTGAGTTTTAAAATTTTGAGGATTATTTTCAGTGGCCCCTAAAAGGAAATGTGGGGTTTTAGTCGGTGGGAGTCCGAAATAATCCTCAAATAATCATTGAGGACTCACATATTATTCGTTTTGATTACCATCTTTTATTTTGTGGTTGTTCACAGGCTTGCACTGTTCTCCCATTATGGGAGTTAATAGGTATGGGAGTCCCATACCTATTAACTTTGTACCTAATATTGGAAATATTGTAAAAGTCAATTATTTTTAAAAGAGTTACCGTGGAGTTTCATACCGGCCCTTCTCCATAGGAAACGATCAATTGGAACCAAGCACCTAGCTTCATCCGTTTCTTGTAGGTTTATGTGAAATAAAATTTGAGATACATATACATCTCGATATCAAATTCATAATATTTTATTCTATAACTATGGACGTTTTTAACACGCTTTTATTAGGTCGACCTGTATGTAACTAACTATGTAATGGAATCTAAGGTAACTAATTTAACCATCTTCCAAGGATCGTAGCGTAATGAAAATTGGCAGCTGTATGTAGTTCTGATGACAATACAATAATATGGTACTGTCGAACTGATCTGATGATGGAGCCGGAAGATATGAACTGGAACTTCATGATGGAAAATCGTATCGTAGCTGTTTTGGATTTCGTAGAAAAGTCTTGTTTTGAACTTTGACCACGATTAGGTTTCAAGGTCTGATGATGAAGCCGGAAGATAGGCACTGGCATTCCATGATGGAATATCGTATCATAGTCGTGTTTGCACTTGTGAGAAAGGCCAAACGTGTTTTTCTAGTGTTTTTTTTTTACTATTCTAATTTAAATATAAGAGCCTTTTTAAAGGCTCCTACACACATGCCGGCGGCACAGCCGGCGGGTTTTGCCGCGCGGAAGTGCCCCCGGCATCATTTCAGTTGTGCAGCTCGTTTTTGCGGCAAGCCCGGCTGCGCCGGCCTGCCGGCGGCAGTGTCGGCGGCCCGGCCGGCGGCTCAGCCGCCGGCACTGTGTGTAGGAGCCTTAAGAGTGATAGTTGTAGCACAAAACGTTTAATTATCTGCGAGGCAATTGCGTAACACATTATCAGTAGTATAGTTGCCGGCACGTAACTTGGCAAAAGTTTTTGTAGTGGGGGAAGTTTGCGCACGCACAATTTCATACATTTTTATATGCGCGAACTTCCCCCACTACGAAAATCTCTTGCCAAGTTACGTGCCGGTAACTGTAATGGGTTTCATTTTGACAGTTCGTCAACATTCATTGCGTTATTCACGTTGTTGAGCAGACACATTTTTCGAACATATGGAGCAATGGACTAGCAATATCCTTCAAACTTTTTTTTTTTTTTTATTAAAATTAAAATGAATCAGATTGAGATTTATAGCAGGTATGTTACGCAACTAGGGTGCATCCGAGTCTCTGTGTGCCCTTTGGCAAAGGGCTCCTCCAACCCCTCCCTGTTTCTTGCCTATCTAGTCCATGTCTTTCCAGCCGTCCTCACCAGACCCATAGGTCTTAGCTAAAGTACTGACCTCCGACATCGAGGATCCCTGCGCAGATCATATTACTGGTGACGGGATAAGGGTAGCCGGTCGCGACCTGGAGGCTCATGTAGCGAGCCTGACAGACGGCCTGGTTTATCTTCCGCACCGTCACTTCGTTCAGCACAGTTGATGCAGCTAAATTGTTTACCTGTTGAAAAAGTTCCGGGTTTTTCATAAAGTGACCATTCTTCAAGGTGGCAGGGATATTGACTCGTGAACTGCTACCATGAATTCAGTACGTAATAATTCTAAGCCCCACTGCGTTCAAAAATTTGAACGCAGTGGGGCTGCGTTCAAATTTTTAGTAGATTATTTTTAAAAAAATGCTGTGCGTATGTGTGTGCATTTTGACCGCGTAGTAGGTGCACCAGAAGACGAGGTACACGCCGAGGGTGCAGTTATTGGAGTCGCACCGCAACGTCTACTTCAAGGCGTTCGTGGTGCGCGTGCCGAATTGTTATCTGCCCGTCGTCATGGAAGAAGACTCCTGGCCGCAGGACGTGGTGTTCCGTCGCTTCCGCGGACAAGTACCACAGACCAGCACAAGAATAAGCTAGTGAAGTACTTACTATTTTATAATAAAAATATGTATGTTTAGGTTAAGGTATGGGCCTGCGCCGCCTGAAATAAATGAATAAATAAATAAATTGCACTTTTCGATGAAACAGCCGATGTTTTTTTTGTCAACGGACGAAAAAATTCTACACTGGGTCTACCAATTATGAGCTGAATTCATGGTTACAGTTTGCGCATCGAAGTCCCTCTGACACCCTTAAGTGCACTGCAGTTAACGAAACCCCAGTTGCGTAATTCACTCACAAACACATTCCCTCCCTTTCATAATTCATTTCATAAGTGGCTTACAGGACCTAAACGCAAAAAACGCAAGTTTTAGAAACAATAAAAGTTTATGATCGACTACAGTAAACAAAATCAGGAAAATGTATGATATTCTTCAGGATATATGCTAGATAGATAGTGTGTTGTAAACATATTTGATACGATAGAAAAAAATCATGAAAATACACCTAAAAACTTTCTTTTTACAATAAAAACCATACTCGTAGGTATACTAGAAAAAGAAAGTAAGTAAATACAATCATTCTGATTTTTTGACAGATTATTCTACAAGCAACATACTAAAACACTAGTGTTTTAATTTCTCGTCTGCTCGAGAACGACAACCTGATCGAATCGCATTAAGGTGAATGGATAGTGGTAGACCGCGAAATTAAAATTTTCTTATGTTTTTTGTAATTTGCAGGTCAGTGTCAGATTGTATCTTGATCAAAATATGATTCGCGACAATAACAGGTACATATTTAGAGAATTAAAATACCCTCCAACTTCATAAAGGAGTAAGAAGAAAAAAAAAAACAGAAAAAGTAATTCCTACAGCTTTATGAACTTAGAGCGTTTTATTGATGATTATAATTCTGTAACTACATATGTCTTACAGCCGCGAATAATATTTTAATCAAGATACAATCTGACACTGACCTCCAAATTACAAAAAACATAAGAAAATTTGAATTTCGCGGTCTCTACTACCCATTCACCTTAAGTAGGTATTGTTAAATTTTCGAAGATATGTGACATCCACGAACCCGCTCTGGGCTCGCGTGACGGATCACGTGTGGCCCACTATCTGACATCAGAAGGCCAATTCGTCCAAAATCTAGTCGTAATGTCATCCCATCGACAGTCAACGTCAATAACTTGTCAAAAATGTAGTCAAATTAGAGGTATTTTTGACAGATTGAGACTGAGATCAGGGGGCCTAAAAAGGCCACTTTGGAGAATCATAAAATTATCAATCGTAATATAGCGAAGACAGTCCATGTTTTTCTTTTCTTCGCTGCACTACGTAGGTATCATCATTTCAGCCGAAAGACGTCCACTGCTGGACATAGGCCTCACCCAAGCACCTCCACTCCGACCGGTCCTGTGCTTCGTAGGTATAGGTATCAAAGAGATTGGGATTGGATTTGGATCGGATTGATTGGTAATGGCACAGACAAAAAAAAATTAACTGAAAAATGCTTCACCAATGGGATTTGACACGATTAACTTAACAGTTAACTGTCCATTATGTTATCCTTTTATGATTCTGCCAAAGTGGCCTTTTTAGGCCCCCAGGAAAGCAATTCTCGCGTTAACACTCGTAACTCACGCATTCGTCATTGTCGGTCGTCTCCTATGTCGCTTATAAATGCTGACATTATATCCTTCTTAAAACGTAGAAATTAAAAAGTAGGTACTCACATTAGTCAGCCCCCATCCGACAGCAATGACGGACGCGTTATCAGGCACCACGGCGTTCTGATAAGGAATGATGGCTAGTCGAGCGACACCGGTGGTCAAATTGACCGGTGTGGCCATCAGGACCACCGCCACATCGTTGTCGCGAACCGGAAGGTTGTATAACTCGTGGACCTTGATTGCTGTTACCAGGTGAAGAGTGCCTCCTGTGGAAAAATGGGTCAAGTTCATTCCCTTCGAGTTCTGTTCAGTATTGTACAACAGCTCGTTAGGAGTATCATTTGAACTACTAAAACCAGCACTTAATTCTGTGACACACTTTCAATCACAATCCAAGGGTTTTGAAGGAAATTCCTAATCCATTTCATTTCCATTTCTTTTCAGGTTTGAAAAATTTAGACGAATTTGCCTAGAACAAAATTTATCGAACAATTGATTATACTAGTTTAGTTTTTCGCGTGGCTGAGTACGGTGAGAGCAAATCTAGTGATTTAAATCTTCGGGCAGCGGCGTTTGACTTAATGTCAATTAGTTTAAGTTGGTTTAGTGGATTGGATTAGTTCTTATTTTTGTAATTTTTGCATGCCTACTGGTAAAATATGGCTGAACCTATTTCCTTAAAAAACACCATGTATAGTCCCCGTCACGAGAAGGTATAAATTATGTAAACACACATTCACGGGTTCGCAACTTTTGGATCAAATTAAAAAAAAAAACTGTTTTGTTTTTTTTTTTTATATAGGGATATAATTAAGGTAACACACACATCTAATTACTGCCGTCAGACGATTCCGAGTATTCTGTAACTTACCTACTTCAAAATGGCGATGGCGGCCCAAATGTTTACGTTCCATGAGTCAGACGCGTTCCAGTACCACAAATCCGACCAAGTGAAATTGCTCGTTAGTTTCGTATTACACGTACGTTACATTGAGTTGATTGAATTTAGGATTACTTATTGAACTTTAGTATAAAGTTCTTTATTTACAAAGTTTATAGCTTCTCGTGACGGGGACTTTAGTGTACCCATTTTGCAAAATAAAATATCCTTTATCTGGTGTAAATGACAGATTTTCGTGACAGCCATATGGTGGAAACGCTTTCCAAGGAACCAAAACTTAACACACATAAAAATAAAAATTTATCGCAATGTCATTTTGACAGTTCAACAACAGTCATTATTGCGTTAGGTACTACATTAGATTATTTCATTTTATTTTCGAACATTTATGAAGCAATGGATTAGCAATATCCTTAAAAATTATTCAGTGTGTGATAGATAGTGTGGTACTCAACTAGTGTGGGGGTCTTTTCCAATCCCCAGGAAAAATTCCAATTTCCAAATCGCTTTGGATTTTACGCTAGTGTAAAGTATGCTCGTGACTGTACATGAAATCAAGGCATAACTTCTTTGAAATAAAGGAGCTGTCTAAGTCAAATTGGTAGTATATGGACCTCCGGTTGACCGTAGCACATGACTGTGTACTCACCTGAATTCAAAATAGTTGTGCCCTCACGAATGGAATAGAGGCTCGCGCTCATAACATAGCCATTACTGCAAAGATTGAGATAATATGAATAATTAATATATACAAGGTGTAAAATAACTGAAAACCTAAAAAACTCAAACTCAAAGCATTTATTTCAATTAAACCATTTACAGGCACGTTTGAATTGTCAAGAAGTCGATCAGTCAGAAAACATGAAGCTATAGTCCGACTTTTAATTAGCTGCAGTAATGACACTTTCTAATAACTCATTTCGGACTGAGTTTAGAGATATGCATGTCAAATAAGTTTCGTTTGTTACACTATTCTGTACTAGAAAAACAAGATTTGGTTGAAGGCCGTGAAAAAACAAAAAGACGCCAATTTCAGTCATTTAAGTAACACATAAGCTGTCATTTTACTGCAGCTAATTAAAAGTCCGACTATAGTTACCCATCCCAAAGCGTAGTGGGGACCTATAAAGAAGAACGGTGAAGAAACTCCATGGACAATCTTTTAAATTATATTTTTACAAAAATATTAGTTGCATCATGAATTTATAATTGTACTAACAGTGCCCCGCGGTTTCACCCACATAAGTGTCGATCCCGTGGGAATATCGGGATAAAAACTATCCTATGTCCTTTCCCGGGACTCAAATTATCTCTATACCAAATTTCATCTAAATCGGTTCAGCGGTTTAAGCGTGAAGAGGTAACAGACAGACACACTTTCGTATTTATGATATTAAGTATGGATGTGAGAACGGTAAGTGTCTAAACACACTATGCCGAAGTTACGCGACCGAAGTTCGGCATGATTACGCCTGCAATGCTATTTGAATTACTGACGACACGTTATGCCGAAATTACGTTGCATTAAATAGCATTGCAGGCGTAATCTTGCCGAACTTCGGTCGCGTAACTTCGGCATAGTGTGTTTAGACACTAAAAGACGTAAAAGGAGTCACTATAGCTACTCATTATAATCAACTCATACAACCCGATACTCACCTGCAAATTGTAAATACGTAAGAAAATTTAAATTTCGCGGGATACTGACGCTTTCGCCTATCCAAACATCATTGCGTCTCTGTCATCTTCAAAGGATTGACAGAAACAGAACGATGTTTTAATTTAGCGCTTACATTTAGTGATTTGTGGTCCAATTGGGCCTTAGAATCTTTCAATGTCTTAAAGAACGTCATAGCGTTAAGTATCGTTTGAGACTTCGTAGGAAAATAAATGTAAAGTGTATCTTACTCATCAACGAAGCAATGTCCTGCTGAAAGGACATGTCTTGTCGTCACCAGGGAGCCTCCACAATAGAACTGCGATGTGTAAAGTACCTGCAGACGTAAATGAAAGTCAAAGGTTGGGATGCATGAAGAAACCTCCTCGTGTAGCGCAGTTTGTTCCGCCAGTTACTCAACTGAACGAACGCTCGGCGCATCCTGGACAGTCACACCCAACATCTTATTTAACTGGCCAATTCTTTCCTTGGGATGGCTAAAGTCCGCCTGCTCTGCGACCACACAGCAGACTGATTGACGCCGGACTCCGGTGGGAGGGTTCCCACAGGAGACCGGCGTCAAGCAGCCTGCTGTGTTTCGTCGATGCGTGGGAGTTCCAGTGCCTTAGGCATCTTCTGGGCACGCTTGTTCCATCATAGACCTCATCCATCGCTTTCCATCAGGCGTGATCGAGGCCAAGTGCGGGCCCATTCAGCAATAAAAAAGTCACCTCATCACATTCGGTTGGACACACCAAACGTTGGGACCAGAAACGGAATCATCAATTGGAGATCAGCAATAATAACAGCAGCCTAATTCCGTAACACATTTTCAATTAAAATCTGAATCATTTTAAAGGATACTTATTGCTAATCCATTGCGTCATTATGTTTGAAAAATTCTTGCTTTTCTTGGCTACATATTGTCCGACCCGGCGACCAAACCCAGAAGCCACGGTCACCGCCATAGATTTTAATATTTTGTAGATATACAGGGTTATTGGTAAAACATTAACAACCTTTTAAGAGGTCATTGTACTCATCATTACGAACTACTTTTACTATGGGACCAAACCTGAAATCTCGAAAAAAAAATCAGCTGTTCCCTACATTTATGATCGTATAACTCGTCAAAATGAAGGGAACAGCAGACTTTTTTGTCATGATTTCAGGTTTTGTCCCTTAATAAAAGTTGTTCATAATGATGAGTACAATGGCCTCTTAAGAGGTTGTTAATGTTTTACCAATAAAGTATAGGGTGTTTGGAAGCTGGATACAAAGCCGGGGGTGATAGTTGACACCATTTAGAGCATTTTGAGCCAAACACGTCTTAGACGAAGTCCGAAGGCCCGTAGCTATATAATAACAGCCGCATAGGTCGATCGATCAGGTTAAGCTACGCTTGCCGCGGTTGGTCTGTGGATGGGTGACCATCTTTACATACCGTGACCCCTCCGTGCCTCGAAAAGCACGTTAAGCCGTTGGTCCCGGCTGTCATTCGTGGATCTTTGACAGTCGTTACGGGTAGTCATTAGCCCGAAAGTCTGACAACTAGTCTACCAAGGGGTATCGTATTACGGTATTACCCAATAACTGGGTTGTGGAGGTCAGATAGGCAGTCGCTCCATGTAAAATACTGGTATTCAGCTGCATCCGGTTAGACTGGAAGCCGACCCCAACATAGTTGGGAAAAGGCTAGGCAGATGACATGTATTAGACGAAGTATGTATTTTTTATTTTGTTCCCAGTTAAAGTTGGTATGTTATTTTTGACTTACTACTTCGTCTAAGACATGTATGACTCAAAATGCTGTAAATGGTGTCAACGATCACTGCCTTAAAGCTTTGCACTCAGCTTCCAAACACCCTTTATAATATTTCTATCATCATCATCATTTCAGCCGAAAGACGTCCAATGCTGGACATAGGCCTCCCCCAAGCAACTCCACTTCGACCGGTCCTGTGCTTCCCGCATCCAACGGGTTCCTGCGGCCTTCACAAGGTCGTCGGTCCACCTTGTGGGAGGCCTTCCAACGCTACGTCTTCCGGTACGCGGTCGCCACTCCAGAACCTTTCGGCCCCATCGGCCATCTGTTCTGCGAGCAATGTGCCCTGCCCACAGCCACTTAAGTTTGGCAATTCAATCCGACTCGGCTGGGCAGCGTTCGGGAAACTACGCAATATCTTCTCGTCCGACATACCGCAGTGTCTCAAGACGAACGTCTTTGACCAGTGCGTGTTGCCAGTGATGACTTATGGCACTGAAACGTGGTCGCTTACAATGGGCCTTATAAGAAGGCTATAAGTCACCCAAAGGGCAATGGAGAGGGCTATGCTTGGAGATTCCCAGCGTGATAGAATCAGGAATGAGATCCGCAGGAGAACCAAGGTAACCGACATATTTCTATGGTCACTGCTAACCCAAAACGGTACCTATTCATAGCTTCTTACATTCAAAATCGTTAGAGGATTTTCTTGTTTTGTAAAAATCCCACGGTAAAAACTTACATAAATACCAAGCTCTTCAATCAGTGCATCCTGCTAGTTATGACTTACGGAGCCGAAACGTGGACACTCACGGTACAGCTGGTCCATAAAGGCAAGGTCGGCAGAGCGAGCTATGGAATGGGCTATGCTTGGAGTCTCTCTGAGGGATCGCATCCGCAACGAGGTGATCCGGCAGAGAACCAAAGTTGTCGACATAATAGCTCACAGAATAAGCAAGCTGAAGTGGCAATGGCCTTATTAGCCGTAGAACCGATGTCCGTTAGACGTGTTCTTGAGTGGAGACCGCAAATCGGTAAACGTAAGGTGACGCCCTCGAGCTGGGTGGAGCTATCTTCGCAGGATGGCTGGTAGCTGCTGGATGACAGTTGCCGAAAATGGAGTTGAATGGCGTGCAATAGGAGAGGCTATGTCCAGCAGTGGGCTGCTACAGGCTGATGAAGATGATGATGAAAAACTTACCGGAGTGAACTTAAAGTGAGCTGTCAAATAGTACCAATCCTAGCATCAGGTGGAACGAAAGCTCACTTGACCTAAGTTTTCACCGTGAGATTCTAACAGAGAAACAGACGGCTGGTCGTTCAACCACAAGACAAACGAAGTTTCTAGTCGATTGCAAAAAATCACAAAATTAGATTTTTCTTTTTTTTCTGAATTTTTCCGATATTTTCCCGTAAGAACTTATTAAGAGTATTTTTTCATTTATTTCATGGGAAGTGTGTAGCCCTAGGGGTACAATACAATGGAGCGAGGACGTAAAAAAAATTGTTTTTCTTTCAGAAAACCAATTTTATTGCAGTATCGGGTTAACCATGTCTATAGAAACCATTTAACTTCTGAGAAGCATGGTTTTACGATTTACCGTTTCCGAGAAATAGGCCTTCGAATATTTTTTAAACTTAAAATTTCTAAAACAAATTTTCGAAGAGTGGATAGAGTAGGTAGTCTTACCTGCACCGTGAATGGGTACTGTTGTATGGTGGTAGAGGACCCGCCAATGATGCGGTTATCCACCGTCGTCGGCAGATCCGCGGTCTTTAATTGGTACAGTTCTGCATTGCCTGCAAAATAACAACAACTTTTCTACAGTCCTCTGGTAGCAGCAACCCAAAAGCAACCTTTTTGTAAAAAGAATAAAGATCAATGTGCTTTTAACAGTGGTGCAAATTAGAGGTACCTACAGTCCGTTCACAGTTACTTTACCTCTGGCAGCAGCAATCTAACAGCAACCCATTGTGACGAGAATAAAGATCACAATGATTTTGACAGACTTGTCAGTGGTAGCAGCCTAACATCGACCTTATTAGAATGAGAATAAAGATCACTGTGATTGGACAGTCATGCAAAATCAGAGGTAAAATACCTGTTATAGGACTGTAAAGTCCCCGTCACGAGAAGCTATAACTTTTGTAAACACACATTTAGGGGTTCGCAACCTTTGGATCAAATAAAAAAAAACTGTTTTTAATGATTTTTATTTTTATATAGGCATATAATTATGTTAACACACACATCTAACTACTTTCGTCAGACGATTCCGAGTATTCTGCATCTGCATTCTGCAGCATTGACAGTGTCAGCGTGAACTTACCTACTTCAAAACGGCGGCCCAAATGTTTACGTTCCATGAGTCAGACGCGTTCCAGTAAGACGACAGCGCTTTATATTGCTAAAATATAACCCGGCTAAGTGAAATTGCTAGTAATTTATTACACGTATGTTACTTTGAGTTAATTGAATTTGGGATTATTTGTTGTTGAATGAATTTCCGCTACGTAACTTACTTAGTAGAAGTTCTTTATTTACAAAATGTATAGCTTCTAGTGACGGAAACTGTAGTTAAGTTTCACACTCACAACTTTTTAAGACTAATAGGTATCTAGAGATAGCAAAAAACATTCGAATGAATTTATTTTGTCTTTCAATGGCATTTGTCGTGTCGGAAGCAAAATCATCAAAATAAATGATTTCAACTTTTCAAAACAGTGAAGGGAAACATCATTGTGAGAAAACAGGCATGTCATAAAACCAAAAAATTCGACCCGCACTGGGCCCGTATGGTGAATTACGGCCCAGTTCCTCTCACAGAGATGAGGTCTGTTATCTAATAACTATCGTTTCGGTTCTGTTTTTGAGGTTTTTAATCACACTAATATTATAAAGGCGAAAGTTTGTGAGTGTGTGTGTGTGTTTATATGTTTGTTACTTCTTCACGCTCAAACGGCTGGACCAGTTTTGATAAAATTTGGTATGGAGGTAGCTGACACCGTGGATTAACATATAGGTTACTTTTTATCCCGATATTCCCACGGGATCGACATTTACGCGGGTGCAACCGCGGGGCGCAGCTAGTCTTTAATAATTATGTAGGTTCCTAGACAATTTGACAATATAGATAACAGCCATGTTCCCCAGATCCAATATTATAAGTACCTAAATGATTTTTTTTAACCTGTGCTCAGACTGACCAATAATTCAGCCTATGACTCTAGACCCCCTAATGTAAAATTTCTAACCGGCAAAAAAAAATCAGCTCTTTCATAGAAAAATGCAATTGATTTTTTTTTGAGCGATGCGGATGAATTTTTTGATGCCCTTTGATTATGTCCCCTCCTTTTTATACACTTGTACATATTATTTTAATACTGTTAACATTTAAAATTTTGCTTTCAGAATTTATTACTTAGTATAAAATTCGTTCAAAATTTTGGTATGTACCTGCTGAATTACACAATGAGGTTGAGGAGTTTGCGCACTGGTTAAAAAAAATCCGGTACCTAGGTGTTATAAGAGTTCCAATTATTGTTATCAATATTTTTTTTTTGCGTATAAACAAAGTAATCTTATCTAGCTGAATTAAGCACTTTTCATTTAGGGCAATCAGTTAAGTAGGTGCAGTTTGCATTTTTCCGCCCAGTAGGTACTTACAGTGTAAGTAGATATGAGTTGATAAAAAAAAATACATTTATTTCTAAATCTTGTAAAGTTGATAAACATCTGATTTGGGATTGAAGTAAAATTAAATCGGACAACCTCACTTCACAATAATAAAACAATCACTTTCTATTATTTCAGTCACGCGTATATTCTATTCACTGTTTCAATTTTACACTTCCAAGACCATTTTTCAAGTGCTTAGACCAACAATTTAATCAATACGTAGGTATCTAAACACTATTCTATTTAATATTTATGCACATAAACCACCTAAAAACATCACCAAAATTCACCATTCACGAAAAGGAAAAAATATATCTAATAAAAAAATAATTTTATCACTTACAGTTTGCGACTGCGATAAAAATTAGAGCAACACCCCACATGTCTGTCCGTTTGTCCCACACTGTATGACTTGTCCTAGATGTCGATACAAACCTTATCATATTGATAAAATATTTTATCGGAAACGTTTCTGCGAAAAATCTTAGGACACTGACAGACGAGCAACACATACTTACGACTATGTACACACGCCAGCACATCAAGCTACTACAATCTGTCAAATTTCTTTAATAGATTTGTAACTTTATCGCTAAAGCATAAGGTTCAAAGTTGATTGGGTAAATATGACAGTTTTAAATAGCCTAACACTTGTGCGAAAAGACACTTCCGCGAATGGACTTTTACGCGAATACACTTTTGCGCGAATGGTCTTTTGCGCGACTGGTCATTGCGCGAAAGACTGGCGCGTCACATCACGCATGTATTCTTTCAAAAAATTGGGCAGGGGTGTATAGTACACCCACAATTCACCAATGTTTCACCATGGATGTCGCTTATGATTTTCGAGGGCTGTAAAGCCGATAGAAAGGTTGAAATGAATATCCAAGATGGCGGCTGAAAAGATTTTCAAATTTGCTATCATTGGTGTCGTTTTCATGGTTTTCGAGGGTGCTGAAGCCGATAGTGAGGTCAAAATGAAAATCCAAGATGGCGGACGCGAAAAGTTTCAAATTTTTCATCATGGGTATCGTTTTCGTGGTTTTCGAGGGTACTAAAGCCGATAGTGAGATCAAAAGAAAAATCCAAGATGGCGGAGGAGAAAACATAAAAAAAAATTGTAAGTAGGTACATTATTGTACATTCGCCCAATAAAAAATTAGAATGCATCAGATGGCTTATCTTCACTGGTATTAGTACCTACTTACCGAGATAAGTCATGGGATATCACCAATTACAATATTGTGCAATTCTATTGACTGTTATCTTAAATATTATCTCTATCAGTCTATGGCGTTGAGTAGTGACGTGTGAAGTGTATGACTTATATTCGCGATGACTCATGTTCACCCTGGTATTGGCTTCGAAGCGTGATCCCTTTAATTTATAATCATATATCTTAGCTTCCTAAAATAGCTAGGTTATTTAATGAACGATCAGCATCGATAGCGTATTCGGTTTGTTAATTGTAAACAAACTCCTCTCCTTGCGGTTTCGACGTTTATGGTCGCAGGAATCTATACTTATTATAATACATAATTATATCATTATCTATACCTACTAATAATAAAGCTGAAGAGATTATTTGTCTAAACGCGCTAATCTCTGGTACTACCTACCAGTCGGATTTGTTTTTTTTTTTTTATTGCATTTGATAACGCAATTCTTCAGAAAGGCTATACAGGGTTATTGGTAAAACATTAACAACCTCTTAAGAGGTCACTGTACTCATCATTATGAACAACTTTTACTATGGGACCAAACCTGAAATCGTGTTCGCATAACTCGTCAAAATGTAGGGAACAGCTGATTTTTTTTCGCGATTTCATGTTTGGTCGCATAGTAAAAGTTGTTCATAATGATGAGTACAATGACCTCTTAAGAGGTTGTTAATGTTTTACCAATAACCCTGTATATGCTACTTAACACACGCTAGGACCCTGAGGTGCCGAGGAAAAAAAAAAAGTCAGAAATCGCCATCACATTCATACATCTGTCCAAAATGGGGACGCATCCAAAATTTGGAAATTTCTTAGATCATTGGGGGTCGGTAAAACCCGACAAGAGACAATCCCAAAAGATTTAGACATTGATGCAATGAACAATCATTTTACTGCTTCGTCCGATTTTGATAGGACAATAAAATTTAATACACTGCGTTATCTTTCATCTCTTCCGACTCCCAGTTATTCTCCATTTGTTTTTGGTCAATTCTCCGCATGTGATGTTAAGAAGAGCATACTATCGATTACCTCCAATGCAGTGGGAAGTGACTGTATCAGCCGTAATATGTTAGTCCCTGTGCTGGACGTAATCCTTCCCGTCATTTGCCACATCCTCAACTTTTCTGCATCTAGTGGTGTCTTTCCATGTTCATGGAAAGATGCTCAAATAATTCCATTACCTAAAAAAGCTAATCCGTCATCCTTTTCTGAATATCGTCCAATATCCGTCTTACCCTTTCTATCCAAAGTCCTTGAACGGTTAATCCACGATCAAATAAACACTTTCCTCTCCAAAAATAATCTCCTTAACCCTTTCCAGTCTGGCTTCCGTCCTGGTCATAGTACCACCACAGCGCTTCTGAATATTACGGATGATATAAGGTCAGCCATGGAAAGCGGTAATCTAACGGTCTTAGCTTTACTAGATTTCAGTAATGCTTTTAATATTGTTGATTTCGATGTTTTGCTTGGTATTCTATGCTCTCTTAATATATCTCCATCGGTAGTTGACTGGTTTCGTAGTTACCTGTTCGGTCGCCGGCAACGTATTTACATCGGAGAGACATTGTCTACCTGGAGTAATACTTCTGCCGGTGTACCACAGGGTGGCGTTCTTTCCCCTTTACTTTTCGCAGTTTTTATTAACTCAATCTCCGACGAACTAATTTCTTCCTACCACCTTTATGCAGATGATTTACAGATCTACGCGCGAGCTCCTCTTGGAAATCTGTCCGAAGCTATCTTAGTGATTAATCGTGATCTGGCCCGTATATGCGACTGGAGCAAGAGGTATGGACTTATGGTCAATCCCATAAAAACGCAGGTTGTGGTGGTTGGCAGTTCTAGGACGGTCTCAAGGATTGACTGGACGACTCTTCCCCAAGTTTCTTTTGATAACTCTATTATTCCCTTCAGCGAAAAAGTTAAAAACTTGGGGATATTCATTGACAAGAACTTCTCTTGGACTGCCCAACTACAGGAAGTTAGCCGCAAGCTATTTGCATCCGCTGCATCTTTGAAGAGACTGCGTAATTTTCTACCAACTGCCACCAAGATTGCGCTTGCACAATCACTTCTTCTACCCATTCTTGATTATGCTGATGCCAGCTATCTTGACCTTACCCAAGACCAACTTGATAAACTTGAGCGCCTTCAAAATGTCTGTATAAGGTTCATATTCGGTTTGCGCAAATATGACCATGTTTCCGAATTTCGTGTGAAGCTCAAGTGGTTACCAATTCGCCTTCGCAGGAATGCACATATTCTGTCCCTACTGTATAATGTGCTCTTTTCCCCTTCCACCCCTACCTATCTTAAAAAACGTTTTCAGTATCTTTGCGACTCCCACACGAAGTTTTTGAGATCATCGGATAATTTAAAGCTTAAAATGCCAATGCATTCTACAACATTTTTCGACAAATCCTTTTCTGTTCAGGCCGCTCTTTTATGGAATGCATTGCCAGTTCAAATAAAACGCGCGCAATCGTTAGCTGTATTTAAGAGACTCGTGAAGGAACAATTCTTGTTGTTGTGATCTTGTTTTCGTAGCTGCAATAATCTGTAGTCATCATTTATTTTCGTTGTTTATATGTATATTTAGTATGTATTTATTTATGTATCTATTATACAGCATTATACATGTATATATCTATGTATCTATTGTAGTATATTATTTTGCACCAATAACAACCCCATTTTTTTATATCCACGCATTCACTGTCCATTCCAAGGTTGCCTGGAAGAGATCGCAGAAAGCGATAAGGCCGCCCATTGTATGTTTTGTATTAAAAATCGTATTTTTTTGTTATGTTTTTTCTGGTGTACAATAAAGTATATATACAGGCTGTTTGGTGCATCGTTTGCCAAATGGAATTGGCCGAAAGGAGAGGTCAAGGAATGAGTAACTGGGCCTTAAGAGATAGCAAACTATCTCTTAAGGCCCAGTTACTCATTCCTTGTGACACCGGTTTTTTTATTATGACATTTTAATTTTTATTTAGAACAATCTAAGAACTCTGCATATAAACTCCAATTTTAAAAAAAAAGTTATGAGTATAGCCTTCAAATTTTATTTTAATTCTTATGTTTACCTCTTGTATGGTTCTATGATATTCAAAATTACTTGCTAATAACATCTAGTTCCTTTTTAATAACTCACAAATTTTTGAAAAAAGTAAAAATACACTTAACACTCAACTTTAAATTGCTGTAAAAAAAAAACTAAAAGCGATAAGTTCTAAAAGCAAAAAGTTCTCTAGTTTGTCCCCTTTCCAACGGTGTGCAATATATCAAAAAAAACTTTTGATAACTTCAGTAATTCGCTAAATGTGTAATCGAGACACATCAGGCTGATATTCGATACTACAGTAAGAACACTAGTTTTCAAGTAAATAAAATTCTTTAAGTAGGTGGATAGTGTTATCTCACTCTTACGCAGTGTCTTATCTCTTTCTAGGGTTGTAACTATCCTCGAACTTGAAATAAAAATTAAACTTTTATTTAATAAGTCCTAAAGGGGACAATTTGTACAAAATTTATATTTTGTTCAAATTGTCCTCCACTACTGCGTAATGAATAAGAAAAAAGTACAATCCGTGCGGGATGACATGACATCTGGCAGAGTGACGTCAAAGCCGTTACCTAGAACATCGGTGAGGTACGAAGTAGAGCTAAAATGGGTTTGCATTGCATGTTAGCGCGTACGGTTGTAAGTCACTATCAAAGCAGAAATACCTTAGACAAAGAAAAGTATAGACGGCGGGTAGCTCCATTTCATTTCCACAAGAAAGGGATAAAGTATTGAGTTATTATAAGTAACAGAAAAGGATACAGCTATACTATTTCCGTCTCTCACTGCGTGCCAGTTTTATCAAGGCAGCTACTTATGTAGCCTATGTTACTTAAATTAGTTTTTTGTCTCATGTGTGGCCACGATACCCGATGCTCTATAGGTTTAGCGAAAACATCCGAAGCGATCGTCAAGTGCGACTTAAAGCGATCAGTAGTGCAATTGTGTTTTCTAATTAGTGTGTTTGAGTTGTAATTAGTGTTGTTAATTAAAGTGTCAATTTTTGGTTATTAAATCGGCAGTTTTTATCGTCACGAACCCGAAGCTCGTAACATTATTAAATAAAAGTTTATTTTTATTTCAAGTTCGAGGAAAGTTAGAACCCTAGAAAGAGATAAGAGACTGCGTAAGAGTGAGATAACACTATCCACCTACTTAAATGATGTTATTTATGTGAAAATTAGTGTTCTTACCGTAATATCGAATATCAGCCTGATGTGTCTCGATTACACATTTAGCGAATTACTGAAGTTATTAAAAGTTTTTTTTTGTATATTGCACAGTGCACACCGTTGGAAAGAGGACAAACTAGAGAACTTTTTAAAAGAATTCGAAGATCCCGATCGCTTTTAGTTTTTTTTTTACAGCAATTTAGAGTTGAGTGTTAAGTGTATTTTTCCTTTTTTCAAAAACTTGGTGACTTATTAAAAAGGAACTAGATGTTATTAGCAAGTAATTATGAATTTCATAGAACCATACAAGAGTAAACATAAGAATTAAAATGAAATTTGAAGGCTATACTCATAACTTTTTTTTAAATTTGAGCTTATATGCAGAGTTCTTAGATTTTTCTAAATAAAAATTAAAATGTCATAATAAAAAAACCGGTGTAACAAGGAATGAGTTACTGGGCCTTAAGAGATAGCAAATGACCTCTTCTTTCGGCCAATTCCATTTGGCAAACGATGCATCAAACACCCTGTATATAAATAAATAAATATAAAATAAAAATATTTAAAAATAGTTGCCCACCGGTATCGGGATCAGGGTCCAAGCTACCGGCGGTCAGGGCTCCAAAGAGTGGAACCTCCTGACAATGCGAGCCGTTTCCAGAAGTACTACTTTCTGAATCAAGCCCTTGATCCAGCTGCCCAACGAGAGCATCTTCAGGTGTTGGTCGAGGCTCTTGGCTATTAATCCATTGGCTGTCACGACTATCGGCACAATAATTGCTGAGTCCACATCCCGCATGTCGACAACCTCGTGAGCCAAGTCAAGATACCTAATTTGTTTATCTTTCTCGGCTTTCACGAGGTTCTCATCATGCGGGACGGTTATGTCAACAATCAATGCACGCCGCTCTGATCGATCCACCACCACTATATCAGGCTTATTGGCAACAATAGTCCTGTCAGTGATGATGGATCGATCCCAGTACAATGTGATATTTCCATTTTCGAGAACTGGGTCGGGCACATACCTGTAGTACGGTACCTCCAATTCAACAAGGCTGTATCTCAGAGCAAGTTGCTGATGGATTATCCTGGCTACAAGGTTGTGTCTATGCAAATACTCTCCGTTAGCTAGACGAGAACACCCAGAGATAATATGCCTGATTGATTCCCCCGGCTGGTGGCATGCCCGACAGATGTCAACCGTGCCGTCTTTAACAATAAATCTCCGGTAATTGTTCGTCATCATAACTTCGTCCATAATTGCACAAACGAAACGGTTTCGGTTTCTCCAAAGAGGTCACCTTAACGCAACCAGGCTACGGACGCTAGTAAATCTACATCGGGTCCGTGTAGGGCCCGGAAAAAGCGTGCGTGAAGCTCCTTACTCAGCCATACCTCCATGTGATCATTAGTATCAAGCACTACTGGCTTGCGCCAGTTCTCTTTACCTAAGGAGAGCGGGGTGAGGCCCCTGTCCACGGCGACTACATCCCAATGCATCCCCACGTCGGTTTCTAGGAAATATTCCCTGAGGCTGCATATCTCACGATTGTGAAGAGTCTTAGCGTTTAAAAAAGCCTCGACCTCCACACTTTCGCGGGATATACAGCCTCATTACCGAATTATGATATTAGTATTTTTAAAGGGTCACTTAGCAAAGACAGGTTTGTGTGGAGGAAGAATAAGCATTTTGAGACAAAAGAAGTCTGAATTTAGATTAAGTAGATACGTAGATAGACTTATTATTCGAAGATATTCGTAGATGATATAAATAAAAGAGGTATAGTTAGATATCACATATGAATATTTTATTTACGAATAGTGATATAGATATATTACATGTTACAATAAATATAAGGTACAAGGTGATCGCTACTCTCGTCATAACTGCGCCGGTTGCACCGACACAAGCACCACCTGGCGACACACGGCTGAAACAAAAACACTATTGTTAGGCAAGGTAAGTAATAGGTACTACGCGCTGGTGTCCGCAATTCCACGTCAATGCGCGTATTTTGCGTATGTTGTTGTTAGGCAAATTACTTTTTTCATTAAGGGGCTTACAAGAGCTAAACGCAAGTTTTAGAAACAATAAAAGTATATGATCGACTACAGTAAACAAAATCAGAAAAATATATGATATTCTTCAGGATATATGCTAGATTGATAGTGTGTTGAAAACATAATACAACTAATTTGATACGATAGAAAAAAATCATGAAGATACCACAAAAAAATTTCTTTTTACAATAAAATCCATACTAATATACATACAATCATTCCGATTTTTTGTCAGATTATTCTACAAGCAACATACTAGTGTTTTAATTTTTTTGTCCAAACAATAGATCCTTTGTAAATCGCATTTTGATATTTCCGAACAGAATACGCGCGTATGTGTGCGTAAACGCCTGTGTAGCGACACTGCCATAGATAAAAATACTAAATGTACAATTGATGGGCCACTGAGGTTTTCGTTTTATAAAAAGTCAGTACTCTGACCCAGAGATAGCGCTGCATGTCCCAATTTCCCCTTCGCTTACGCTAGATGGCGCTTTTAGGAATTTTTGTTTCTAGTATTAAATCCTTAGAATGAAGAATGCTAACCTATGAGATTTATTTGTGTGGTGTGTCTAAAACACACAACAATTATATTTATTCCACACAAGACTATGATGAAAATATCATATTCTAGTTATATTGTCTTACAGGAAATGTAGAATTTGAAACATACACAAGAATTTACATATTTCACTTTATTTTCGCAAAATCGAGGCCCAATAATACACGTTGTTGGTACAATCGTTTACGTATCTTATCACAGGGTCCAAGGGAGAAGCAGGGTCAAACGTTTTATCAAGAAAAAAAGCACAGTCCTAAGTCGTAAAAGAACACAAAACAGATCACCAGAGCACAACGAACCGGGATTCAGGCGTGGTCCACCTGCTTAGTTCACCTGGGTGGACCACGGGCACTTTTTCTTGCCGTTGGATCACCTAAATGATGAGGAATATGCAAATAAAATCCTCTTGTAATGTTTTCAAAACCCAACTGACAGTTTGAACTCGAACTGTCTATCCTCATTTACGTTTCGTTTCAATTTTTAAAAAGATTTTATTTATTGTGCTACTATATTTTATAAATTTATTTCTAATGCTATAGTAAAATAATACTTGTTTATTATTGTTTAATTTGTGTATTAGTTTTAGTTTTGTTGGTACTGTTGTAAAGTAGCTCTATTTAGCAGCTTAAAATGTAAAACTATGGCTAAAGTTTCTGTACCCACACTCTAAGGTAGCAGCACTATCTATGAATATTTTATTAGAAGGCAATGTATGGAAGTTTCACAGCCCTGGACACTGCCGGCCGAGGCCTGATGCTATATGGACGTGTCGCTCTTTTCGCCGCATTATTTCCGCCAAGATTGTTATGTTTTGTAAAGTTTTATTTGTAAATTAATTGTTTATTATTATTTGCATATCTTCTATCCGTAAATATTTTTATTTCGTGTAAATATAAAAGACTTTTAAGTTAAAATAGCGTAATAATTTGGTGTCAATTATCATTTGTAAATATGGGAAGTAGTGAAAAGTTCCGTTAGGAGGACTATAAAACGTTCATATAAAACAAACGCCGAACATGAACGAAATTAAAAAGTAAAAGCATTTATTATTACTGAATATTTATTTTTTTAACAATAAAACTATGAATTTGGAAACGTCTAAGATAGTGCAATCATTACCAGTGGTCGGAGTAGGTAGATTGAATTGGGGTCATTGATCCGAAACGTATATATTAATATGGAGATTCCTTCGGAATTTCGGGATTGAAACGTTACGTGAAAACAGATAAATAATAAATTAATTTAGTGTTAATACCTTCCTTTAAATTTTGAATTGAGTAGTAGTAATAATCACTACCAACATTAACAATACTTAATTGGATCCGGAAATACCGGAATTACTTTCCGGGAAAATGGCTTATCCATGTTATTCTTTCTGTGGGCATTTATGATACAAGTACCAAAAATCAATCTACCTACTCCGACCATTGGTCATTACGCATATACGCATAAGCTCAATTTTTTTAAGCACAACTGTTACGTATGTGGCTGGTGTGTAGATTTGCATTCGAGTCCCCGGGTTCGACTCTCAGGGAAGAAAACTTGAAATTTCTTTTTTAGGTTTTATTTAAATATATTTTGAATTTATGTATATATATTTTTTCATTTAAAACTAAAAAAACGTCTAAATGTAATTATCTTTCACAGGAGAAAGAAAGTTTAAAATATCAACACAGAAGTTATTTCTAATGCGTAAGTATAGACGCCAGCCCATCAAGCTACTACAATCTGTCAAATTTCTTTAATAGATTTTCAACTTTATTTTTAAAGCATAAGGTTCAAAGTTGATTGGGAAAATTGGACAGCTTCGGGTAGCTTGATGTGCTGGCGTCTACGTCTGCAGGTACCTACACGTTTTCTAAACTATTATAACAATTTAAAAAAACTTAAAAATACTTACCTAAAGTTTTTATTAACAGACCGCGACTTATTGATAATGGGCATAACGAAATAACAGATTCATTGCGATGAAAATTACGATGAAAACAACAAATTGCGATGAAAATTATCACAAGCAAGAGTTTAATTTTTAACCGGCTTCAAAAAGATGAAGGTTCTCAATTCGGATGTTTATATATGTTACCGGAAATGTATGAAACCTAGGAGTTTTACGCAATTCCTAGGAAATATATGCAATTCCGAGCCTACTTAGGAAACGTGTAAAATAATCTTTCAAAGATTCTCTAAATACACACATTTCCTGTGAAATGTATGTATTTTCTAGGAGTTGTATGCAATTCCAAGATGATACTAGGAAATATATAAAAAGTAATTTATTTATTTAATGCTTTCTGTGACTTATGGCTGATTTTTCAATCATCTAATAACTTTATTCGAGGAATAATTTTGAAATTTTGACAGTTATTTCAAACAAAATCTGTCAAACGTCAATTTTATTCCCCGAATAAAAGTTATCTGGCATTGGAAACATCAGCCCTAAAAGAAATAAAATACGTTTGTAAATTTCTCTAATCAAAAAAAAAAAAAAAAAAAAAATCTATTTCTCTAATGAATAAACATTACATTCTAAAGCATAAATTTAACATGCTGCATGTTTTATTTCTAACGACGTCGCGTCGACGTCAGGTCGACGGAGCCCCGCGCATTTTGTCTGCAGGGTTTAATTAAAGGAACCGAACCAAACCGAACCTCGGGGAGCCCTTCGCTCGCTTTTGCATCCACGTCGTCTAGTAGCACAACATATTGAATTTTTAAGATTTCCGATTGCTATTTAGGAAGTGTATAGATTTCCTAGGAAAAGTGCATATTAAAAATATATCATAGATTTCCTATCTATTTTAGGAATTGTACAAATTTCCTAGGAATTGTATAGAATGACGGATTGCACACTTTTCCGTTAACATATATATTTTTTATGTATGTACGGTTATGTATGTAATTCTTTTTTTGTTCGAAAGAGGTTTATTATTATTGATTTTGTTTATAATAAATAGAATTCATGATTATATATATATGAATGTTAGGTATCTTTGAGGCCGTTTACACATTATGCCGAAGCTGCAGCGGTCGAATCAGTCACCCTTGGATTTGTATGAACACACGGCGCCGCGGCGGCGGCGACGAGACCGATAAGATAAGACCTATCAAAACTCGCCGCCGAAGCTGCGCCGCGGAAGAACAGGGCCACAAAATATAATCATCAACCTACTTGAGTTTCTTTATTGTTTTGTGATTGTACATAAAGGTAATTTTTATTTACCGACTTCTAAAAAGGAAGAGGTTCTCAATTCAGATGTTTCTATTTTTTTTAATGTATGTTCGGGTATAACTCCGTCATAATAATATGATCTAGGAACATATGATCTATGAAAGATCTGATGATGAGTTTCGGAGACAGACAACGGAACTTTTCAATAAGTGCCAGCAAATCAACCGCGATTGCTGCTATCGCATTTGTATGCATTGTTTACGCAATCACACAACATAACATCACGCCTGTACCCTTTAAAGGGGTAGGCAGATGTGTTCAATAGCTTCCTGTCACTGATATTAAGATAGCAAGTAGTGTTATACGAATTTGTGTGGGGTGGGTAGGTACAACTGAAAAGCGAAAAATAAAAACTTTTTACAAAAAAAAGCTTCGTAATTCGGTGTCGTTGGTTTTGCATTTTTGTTTTTTGACACCGACAAAAAACGAAATTAAAGTTATTTTTCACTTTGTACCTAGGTTCCTATTGTTTTTTTTGGAAGTCGGTTGTTTTTTTTTAAGTTTTTTTTATGTTTTACTTAAGGAATAGCACCATCCCATACTTCCCGTGAGTGTCGTAAAAGGCGTCTAAGGGCCTACCAGAGAATGGGCAGCAGCGTTCACTATGCATTCCACCACCATACTATACTGCGATCGCCAACCCGCCTGTCAAGCGTGGCGATTATGGCAAAACCACCCCCAGAATGACAAGCACAAAAAACACTTGGCCCCTAGTACTCGGCGGCCCACCTACCCTTGGCTACGGTAGCGGCCAAGGCCACGGTGAGGCAAGGGGTGCTAAGAATCCCTAGAAGGGATCCGGCTACCACAATCACCGAAAACTGGACCTGGCAACATACAACACGCGAACACTCCGCGCCGACGAGAAGATCACCGAACTCGAGGAAGAATTGAGCAGGTTACGATGGAGTATAGTGGGGTTATCTGAAGTCCGAAGAGAGGGGGAGGACTCGATAATCCTCAAATCCGGAAACTTGCTCTATTTCCGGGAGGGCAACCAGCAATCCCAAGGTGGTGTCGGGTTTATCGTCCATAAGTCCCTTGTGAGCAACGTGGTGATGATCGAGAGTGTGTCGACCAGGGTGGCGTACCTTATACTCAGAATATCCGAAAGGTATTCGCTGAAGTTCGTACATGTACGCTAAATTACCGGTAACTCAATAGACGGATCTCTAAGTCCTTGAAAAGCGATCTTCGCCGCTTTAATACAAACCGTATTAAGGACGCGATAGAGCGAAATAAAGGCTCCAAGGTCTTTGTCAACTGAAGACGATGATGGCAGGATCGGAATATCGGATCCGTCAAACCTGAGCTGTCGAAAGAGATCGAGAGGTTCTATGGACAGTTATACACGTCAGCAAGTAACCCCGTTACGAATCAGGCAAACGGCCCAAGAGCTAGATGGACCCGACACAGACAGAATTACGGTCGAGCTCCTGAAGGCCGGTGGAAAACTCGTTCTTAAGGCCCTTCAGAAGCTGTTTGGTTCCGTCATACTCGAGGGTAAAACACCACGAGGTGTGGTGATATTATATTATATTATAGGCCCATCTCACTTCTGAGCCATGTCTACAAGCTGTTTTCGAGAGTCATCTTGAACCGTTTCGCGCGCAGGTTTGACGAGTTCCAGCCTCCCGAACAAGCCGGATTCCGTAAAGGCCTTAGCACCGTAGACCACATATATACGCTGCGACAGGTTATACAGAAGACCGAAGAGTATTACCTGCCTCTGCTTAGCGTTTGGGTGACTACGAGAAAGCCTTTGATTCGATCGAGACATGAGCTGTACTGCTACTACTGCAGCCTCTTCAACGTGCCAGATCGACTATCGGTACATCGAGGTCCTGAAGTATCTGTACGAAAACGCCACTGTGTCAGATCGACTCCAGGATCAGACCTCGAAGCGAGGTGTTGAGACAGGGAGACGTTATCTCTCCGAAACAGTGCACCGCTGCACTGGAGGACGTCTTCAAGGTTCTGGACTGGAAAAGAGCTGGCATTAACATCAATGGCGAGTACATAACTTACCTTCAGTTTGCCGACGATATCGTACTCATGGCTTTTCATGGAGGACCTCAGTACAATGTTTTCTATTGGCTGTCAAAGGACACTTCACTTCAACCACAGTATCTTTTCCAGTTAATCCATCAGGCGATGCACCCAAGAAACATGGTTCTTGGTCTATAAATAAACCACAGGGTCTAATGGTTATGTGTTCTTGTATAGCCAATTGTGCGAGGGCGGTTTTTTCATTTTATTGGCCATGCCCTTATGGATTCTACGTGATCAATTTTTTTTCGGTAAAGTATATCTTTTACTAAATTAGCACATTGTGTATTAGTACGTACGTAACGTACGTAATCAGCCTATGACGTTCCCACTGCTGGGACACAGGCCTCCTCTCTGTGAGAGGGAGTGTTCCGTAATCCACCACGCAGGCCCAGTGCGGGTTGGTAGATGTCACATGTCTTCGAATTTGTGGTTCTAGGACATGCCGGTTTCCTCACGATGTTTTCCTTCACCGTTTTGAGAGCAGTGGTGATGAAATAATTTACACAGAGTAAAGCGCCTGTCTGGGTTCGAACCTACGACCTACAACTCGTAAGTCGCGGCCGTTACTACTTGGCCACCACTGCTCGTGTATTGGTACGCCTTTTTATAACCCTACCGAAATTGGATGCAGTCAATAAAGATTTTCTCATCTCTAGCCATTCTCCATTAGCACTTTGTAAAATATTTTTTCTTTCCATCGTTGCTCGCTCTTCATCCGCCTTTTTTAATTTTTTCATGAAATCATCTTTCATTTTATCCAGTACTTCTAGGAATATCAGGCTTTTCACATGACTGGCCATAGTAATCACTTTGATTTTTACTGAAAATTAGCCGTCTCTTTTTTGCTTGAGTCACCGTCAGATATCAGTCGTCCGTATATCAGACCGTGGGTAGCCAAAGATTGTTTAAAACCTTCCACTATAATTTTCTTCCGCTCTCCATTCTTGTGACGGACCGGAACAGTTTTTTAATCGAAAATGAAGATAAAAGCGAAAACAAAGAGAAAAGCGAAAGCAAAAATGAAGATAACGACAAAGAAGAACGTAAAAATTATGAAGAAAATTATTCACAACAAATGGTTCATTTGTTGTGTACACGTTTCTTAGATTTTAGTAAATTTTAGGAACAAAAATAATTTTATAACATGATCATGGTAATTATTGTACAATTGTTTGTTTTTCCCAAATAAATAAAATAAAAATAAATAATGGTTCATTGTGTACAGTCGGTGACCAACATTGTCTGACCCACCCAACATTGCCTGACCCACCGGCATAACTTGTCAAGCCATTTTAATCATTATCTTCTTGTCGTTAAAGTTGAAAGGATTTTAAGTAACACGGCCATACTTACTACCTAATCTTTAATTTCGCGTATTTTCAACCAGTCATTGTGGCTTCGCGGTTCGATGCTGGATTCGCGACGAACAACATGTGGGTTCGAAAACACAATCCACCTTATATCAATTTCTTTATAATTTCTTTTTCTTTATTTGTTTTCATTTATTATTTCTACAATATTTCTTGCATTATTATAGAACGACCAATATGATTTTTGCCTAACAACTTTTCTGGAAAACAAGTGGGTAAATAAAAAAAAACTATAAGTCCTCAAATAAGTAGGACGAAGTAAAAGTTTACATCGTGGGGTAGATGGATAAATAAAATAAATAAATTGATCTAAGTGACAAAAGTCAGTCTACCTAAACTACCTAAACAGTGACTGCGGCGCACAAACATTTCTAAAACGTTCGACGTTAATCGTGAAAAGTATTTTTAATGAATTTGGTCTAATCAAAGCGTATTGTCGGAACTTAATGACTACCTATACAAAACATTGCTGGCTGGACGGTGACGTTCTGCTGCCGACTCGACTGTGCGAATTGCCTATCCAAATACAGATATTTACTTCGTGCAAGATAACTGCTCCATCCACCGTGCAGGCATTGTTTGTTTGTGTTGCAAGAATTGGTTAGCTGCTCAAGAAGGTGTAACTGTTATTTACTGGCCATCTAAAACTCCCGATTTGAACCCTATAGAAAACCTATGGGGTCAAATGGTTTTAAATTGGGACACATCCGAAGGGCGAAATAAAAACGATTTGGCTGAGATCGTGTCATCGACATGGGAGCACATGAGAGGAAAAGATTTGTGTTGGAACATGGTGAGCGGTATGCGTAGCCGCTTACAGCAAGTTATAGAAGGAGACGGTGCGCCACTTCGCTACTAACTAATCTACTAATAAGTATTTTGAAACACACTATCTAAGTAAATGCTCAATTGAATGAATGCTAAACCATTAAAATGTAAGATTCTGTGGTGATGTTATTGTTATAAATGGAAATGCATTTTTCTATTTAAATAACATGTTGATTCACTACATATACTTAGCTATAAATCTGTAAAACATTTCACAAATTCATTATTTTCTCGCATTTACCTATAGACATCAATGTTTTCTCGATAACACACTTCCAAGCAATTACCATTAGCATGACTTTTTTTAAATGTTTATAAATGGTTAGGTTTGGATATGATATTATAAAATGTATTAATTTAAGAGCATTTACTTACTTTATCTTACTTATGTATATTTTAATGAATTAATAAACATTTTTATTACTTGCAATGATTTTGTTTCATTTCTATACAAACTGCCCATTTAAAAAGATATTTGCCGACTTCGTTCGTAAAAAAAAATTAAAAAAATAGATAATAATAAAAAACAAAACATTGCTAACAAAAAACTGTTAGGTTTTTCCTGATTTCGAACGCAGACAACGATAAATATCGAACTGCCTTAGTGACCACGAGACCAACACAACTCTTGTAATATGTTTTGAAATTCGATCTTAGTTGTGATGACAGACGCAATATTCTAAAGAATTTGAACCGTAACGTATATTTTCATAAAGTTCATTATCGCACAATCACAACCAGCTATTAAAATGAATCACGGAATTTAGCTACCTATTAACCGTAGACACCTTTAAAATGTTACTGATGCGCGATATTTTTTTTTATTCATCCACCCTCGCCTTGGTTTTTTTTTAGTAATCTTGAAACTCATTAGCCTTTCAACCTTAACAACAACAATATAATGATTAAAATCGCCTAACAACATGATTTATCGAAATGCTTGCACGGAGTATTCCAAATGTTCACGATAAGGTTCAAATTCGCTATCACTCAAGTGGGTCAGATAATGTTGGCCACCGACTGTACTATAAAAGTGTAATCGTAACCCTGAAAAAAGCTTAAAACTAAATGTGGTATAATGTAAATGTAAAAAAACTCGTAACTACCATTTCGATATTTTTTAAATAAAAATGTTTTAAAATTCATTGATGAATCAGTTTTATTTCAAAATCACCCACATCCTTAATTTTTACAAATCACACACAAAAAAAAAATAAAAAAACAATTTTACAAAAAAAAACCGACCTCAAAAAAAAACACTACAAAGCCAGAACCAACGACACCGATTTCCGAAATTAAAGTTATTTTTTACTTTGTAGTGTTTTTTTTTTTGAAGTCGGTAGTTTTTTTTTTTTTTGTAAACCAACCTCACAAAAATTCATATAACACTTCTATTCACATAGCGTGAATTTCAGTGACAGGAAGCTATTGAACACATCTGCCTACCCCTTTAAAGGGTACAGGCCTGATGTTATGTTGTGTGATTGCGTAAACAATGCATACACATGCGATAGCAGCAATCGCGGTTGATTTGCTGGCATTTATTGAAGAGTTCCGTTGTCTGTCTCCGAAACTCATCAGCAGATCTTTACGAAATTTAAATGGGACCATTTCGGAATAAACCTCTTTCGAACAAAAAAGAATTTTGCAAATCCGTCTATTCGGAGGTCGTCTTAGGACCCGAACATACATAAAAAAAATATATAAAATAAATACCCGAATTGAGAACCTCCTCCTTTTTTGAAGTCGGTTAAAAATTAAACTCTTGTTTGTGATCATTTTCATCGCAATTTTCAGATGAATCTGTTATTTCGTTATTTCAATAAGTCACGGTCTGTTAATAAAAACTTTAGGTAAGTATTTTTAGTTTTTTTTTTAAATTGTTATAATAGTTTAGAAAACGTGTAGGTACCTGCAGACGTAGACGCCAGCACATCAAGCTACCCGAAACTGTCAAATTTTCCCAATCAACTTTGAACCTTATGCTTCGGTAATAAAGTTGAAAATCTATTAAAGAAATTTGACAGATTGTAGTAGCTTGATGTGCTGGCGTCTGTACTTACGCATTAGAAATAACTTCCGTGTTGATATTTTCAACTTTCTTTCTCCTGTGAAAGATAATTACATTATAGACGTTTTTTTAGTTATTTATAAATATATATATACAGGGTGTGTCGTAAATAGTGGTCCAGAGTAAAGGAGTCGATACACTGATGTGTCACATACCGAAATTTTAACCATTTTCAGTTAAGGGTCTCCGAAAAAAAAAAGTTGTGTTTTAAAATTTCTGTACCTCTTGCTTCTCGAATTTGGCTAGAATTTCTTTTTATACATTAAATTAAAAAAAAAAACAGAATTAAAAAGAATTGATATTTGTTGAAATTCCAGCCAAATACGAAAAAACGTACGTTTAGTCGAAAAAATTGAGCTTATTTCAGGGACTCTCGAATACATATCGGTTAATAATTTTGTTGTCATAACTATTTGTTTCCGCGCCATCTATTGGAATACTCGGGCGTAATCTCGCAAAAACTTATTACTTCTAAATCTGCAATGCATGCGTTTTTCAAGGACACTTAGCTCTTGTAGTGCTCTTAATAGTTGTCAAATTTGTACACTAGGCCTCTGTTGATTTTGAGCATTTTTTGAGGGTTCTAATAGTGCTTATAAAAATAATGTATCATCAAAAAGGAAAAAAAAAGCATAGGGACACAGTATATATCCTTTCTGTTTATGAAATATCTTTTAAATTGGTCCAATATTCGAGGAGACAACTGCAAGCAAGAGCCAAACCTCGAATTAAGACTTTTTACTTAGGTTTTTTCAAAGTCTCTCCGACCGGATTTCCTCTTAAAGTCACTGTTACGAGTTCCGTTTCACCAGTTTAGCTCACAAGCACGATATATTGGTAAGTTACAATTTTAGGCAAATCATCTACTTTTACAATTTTTGTAAATGTAGATGTTCAAATTAATTATGTGATGGATACATGGTGGTCATTTTTTACCAGTTGTGGTAATTTTATTCTAGGTGTATCGACTTCACATTTTTATATAATTAATGTATACACAATATTGTACAATATTTTTAACAGAGTAACGGTGGAGTTTCTTGCCTATTTTTCTCCATACGAAACTATCTTTTGGAAATGGCGACTCGAATATTTTTTTTTTTTTTTATATTTTGACGTAGGTAGTGCCTTTTATGTGCCTATTTGAAATAAACGATTTGACTTTCGACTTTGAATAGTGGAATAGGCCGCAGAAATTCGCTGGATGCGAGAAGCACAGAACCCGTCGAAGTGGCGGTGCTCGGGGAGGGCTATGTCCCTCATCTTTCGGCTGAAATGAAGATGAAACAATAGCGGACCATAGCCTGACCTCTGTCGGTGAGCGTGTCTTGCGTGACGAGGCTGGCGGCGAGCGCGGGCCGGCCCGGCGCGGCCAGCACGCAGGAGCCCGGCGCGGCCAGCACGCAGGGGCCCGGCGCGGCCAGCGCGCAGGGGCCCGGCGCGGCCAGCGCGCAGGGGCCGCCCGCCTGCGCCAGCTGCCAGCGCGCCAGCTCCGCGCGGGCCGACAGCGAGCCCGACTGCTGCCAATATACAATTCTATTCATTTATTTTCTGAAGGCGGGTAGAAAAAGTTCAGAGGAATATTCGCATTGTCCTGTAGACAGACATAATAAGATCTCAGGAATATAATAACAAACAATGGGCCACTTATATAGTTAACTTTTATGCAAATGTTCATGACTAAACTCGCGACAATGTTAGAAGTCGGAATTGGCTGCTATAAAAATACTTTGTGTAGTGATGGGAAAAAAAAAAAATCTGTTGCTTTAAAAACATATCAAGTTTGTCTTACTTAGAGTTTAACAACAACTTACCGTTGTAACTTTTAGGCAAATATTCATGACTACAGACAATTTTAAACGGTTTTGTTTACGGATAAAAAAAATCGTCTTCTATCTCATTCACGCAAGATTGCTTTATGATGTTCTTCGGGGAGGGTATTAAAATATCCATAGTGTCCAAAAGTTTAGTCTTAGAAACAACTTTCAAGCTTGGATCTTTTTATTAAGTGACAATATACTATCTAATTTTTTCTTATCTAAAGAAGATTTCGGGAAAGTATTTGCTTAGGACATGTCATATGCTTAGAGGTGCAGGTGGTGTTGTTTTGTTTGAAAATGCTACGCCATGGTTCACTTACCTCGTTGTTGTTATGCTGCGGCGCGGCATACTTTTCCTCCTGGAAGGGCGTGAAGCTGGGGTCGGAGCTCAGGCGCAGCGCCCGGTCAATGACCGCGCACGTCAGCTGACGCCACGGGTCTACGATCAGGTAGGATTGCTCGCATTCTGAGCTGCCTTCTCGACGATCTTCCGGTGAGCCAAGGACTGGTGAACTCTGATGAATATAGACAAGAAATATAATATTAAAGTCAGCCTATGAAAACGATGACTATTCTTAGGACCTTGTCTTGCAAATGCTGGTGTGAAAAATATCTCATTCACTACGTAATGACAACTTGTACAACGGGACAAAGTCGAAATTAGGATTTTCTTTTAAGTGCAAAAAATAATTGTTATGGGATGCAGAAATTCGATACTTTTTAAAGGTTCCATACCTCAAAAGAAAAAAACGGATCCCTTATAGGATCACTTCGTTTCTTCGCTAATCAATCAAAACCTATAGGGTACTTCCTGTTGAACTAGACTCCTAGTTTGGCAAGATAATTGTCAAAAGAAATACTATTAGGCGCCATTTTTCCAATATGGCGGCGCGAGCGGCAAAGATACGTGGTGGCAAAATTAAAATTCGAGCACATCGAAATCGATAAAATTACCCATTTTCAAAACTCCCGGAAAACTTTCCAGGTAACCTATTTTTTTTTCGAACCAAATGACTGTACTATAAGCGAGAGTTCAAATTACTGTTATCACTATGTACGGTCACCTGCAAAAGTGCATGGATACCCTAATGGCTATTTTCCTGTGAACGTTTGAGTTCAAGTTTTCTAAAATAAACTAGATGGCTTCACAACTGTGACTAATTTACGAAACGTAAGTAAGCAATTGGGAAGAAACACATTAAGAAAGGAGTTACACAGCTAATTTATTTATCTAACTATTACATTACATTTGCTAGCATATGAAAATATAATAAAAGAAACCGATAGGAATAATTAAGTATGCGCAGAGGCGCCCTCGTTGTTTATTTGGTTATTTCTTACTTACTACTAATAAATTGTTATTCAATTTTAACATAGTAGGTTAATAGTTAGGAAGATTGTTTTAAAAAGTAAATATTAATTATAAATTGTTTGAATGTTTGAAGTGACAAAAAGAAACTATAAAAATATTTTGTCATAAAAAGCAAAGCAACGCCATCTAGTAACAGTATACTGAAATTTTGTTAGTCGTTAACTGGTTTTACGCTAGATGGCGTCATTTCTCGCTTCACACGATTATATTTCTGAAACTACCATTCACTTTTGCAGCCCTACTGTACTAGTAAGAATTTATGGCTCAGGCAGTTTCGGCGGATATCTCAAATTGCAAGTTGGTTTTTCACGTGGATTTTTTTGTAGTGGCCTCACCTCGTGCATGTTGTGGCCAGGGTCTATGATGGTGGCCACGGCATCAGCCAGCGCATCGTGCACCAGGTATGTGTGAGCCCTGGTGTCGGTGATGACGTAGGTCTCTCCGCCCGCAGCCTCTTCGTATGAGGAGTTGTTGTCTGCGCAGGATACTTCATCTAAACCACCTTCTGTGTAAGGGTGGGCTTGTAGAAGGTCCAGTTTTTCTTTGCCTGTAGGAAAAATTAATACATTAAATTCAGCAAACATTACGGTCGATTATTATGAATCGACGTCGACCGTAATCTCTGAATATGCCACAAACCATGTCTCAGAAGCCACACATGATCAAACTCGGCCTGATTGCAACCTTAAAATGCGGGATCTTTTCATACTCATAATAATAGCTTCGGCCCCTCATACGCCTTCCAAAAGAGTTTGCAAATATAAAAATAAAATAATCATAATAAATCCTCCAGCAGTGTGCTTAGAGGATTCAAGGCTAAGCAGAACCAAAGCGGACTCAAACTGTCGCCCTGGAATATGCCTCGCTCGATCCTTATCGGCTCGCTATTCCTCTGGATATTTCGACATCCTGGATAGCGAAGGATCGTCCTCCATTGCCCCATAAACGACATCAGGAAGGTGCGTAAAGTTGTACCTACTTTATAGAACTCCAACACCCTCATGAGCCATGTATGCGGCACCGAGTCATAGACCTTCTTATAATTTATGTATTTAGTTGAGTAAAGGGAATAAATTTCTATATTACCATAATAACAGGTTACAGAAAAATGTGAGACCCTGGCTCCAGAGCTAGGTAATAATAATAATAACAAGTTTATTGATTCATAGACAAGTGTTACAAAATTTAGGTATGACACTGGAGCCCGCACTAGGATACCCTGTGTCGCAGGATCCGGTCTCTTTCGACAGATAATATGTATTATTTAAGATATGTTACAAATGCAACGGTTTCAATAGATATAATTAATTTAAACATAGAACTAAAATAAAGGTTAGAGTACCTGCATTTCAGGAACCAGTGACTTTTTCCATTTTCGTTACAAATTAAGCAAGTGTTATGCAGCAAAAGGTGATGAAATTATATTACTTAAAATTAAGTTTAATAGTAAACATTTAATTGAGGCATTAAAAATAGAATTAGAATTAAACAAATATATAACATCAGTATCGCTCACCATGTTCACTAGGCAGCAACCGGCACAGCTCGTATCCGCGGCAGGGCGCAGCCCGAGACACGCGGAACCGCGCCGACCGGGACTCCCACTCCGGACCCAACTCTGTCGACAGACGTACGAATTTAATCTGTGCCGAACATAATATAGGGGGGCAAAGACTACTAATTCTCAAACGTTGCAATGATCTCTCTGCCATCTTTTCTATGGCCCGGTGGCCATAGAAGAGATGGCTGCCACAGGATGATCGCTACGAAAGTGATAACTGTCTTTAACGTTTGCCGTAATGACAGCCGCCATAAAACGGCACCGCTATGATTGTGACGGCAGTCATAAAACGGCATCACTATAATTGTGACGGCAGTCATAAAACGGCACCACTATAATTGTGATGGCAGTCATAAAACGGCACCACTATAATTGTGACGAGAGTCATAAAACGGCACCACTATAATTGTGACGGCAGTCATAAAACGGCACCACTATAATTGTGATGGCAGTCATAAAACGGCACTACTATAATTATGACAGTCGTCTGTTCACGTCATTGCGTGGCGGCGCCGTTGTCTTTCGCTTAAATTTTAAAATTGACATTGCGTTCGCGCAGCCTATAAGTTCGACGAAAGCCTACTCGAGTCAGACTTTAACCCTGAACAGTACCGCGTAGGTACGCAGTTACTAATACTAAAACGAAATATTTTGTTTCTTAAGGTACGAACAACAAAATGACCCCCCTGTGGGCTTTATAATAACTGGAGCAGTTGTACCCCACGTAGTTTAAATCTATAACCATGATTAGAAGTAATACAGCGACGTGCGCTTTACATACAACGTGTAACATAATTAACGAAAGACCTCATACATCCTAATTGGAGTATCGAGTTAAAAGCATACTTAATACAACGACCAAAACTTTTTTTAAAGCTAAGTATTATTATTAAGTAAACTGTGTTGACCCTATCATTATTTTATGCATTTAAAATTGAGTCTTATTGTCTTGAAATAAGATTTAATTTTCTTTGACTCAATCGGCGGTCAGTGTGGCTCAAACATAATTTAAAAAAAAAACCTATTGTAAAAGTTACCGAAATCGATTCAGTAATCAATTGTGAACAAACTACTTTCAGGACTTCCGTTTATTCTGTTACACCTTGTATAATAATCCAGTGTAAAAACACGTTATAAGTGTGTGCGAGAAGACGAGTAGCGTCAGCAAGTTACGCACGACTCCGTCATTGTCTCGAACAGTACCGAGAGCTTCTGTAGACACACATTCACAGCGTGTTTGTAGACTTGGTAACCAAGTAAGGTAAGTAATATGCTAACTATAGCCTAATTATAAGGCTATTAGATCTAATTATGGTTTCAGCATTATAGTACTAGGGATTTTTAGAAAACCGACTTTCAAAACTAAGAAAATAATGTTTGTGTGCAACAGGTAACGTATTCTCTACGACATAATGAACGAAACAGCGCGAAATGAACGCGAAGTTGACGTGATTTGCTAATGGAAATGGAATCATTAAAGAGTCGTCAGACCCTACAGTCAAACTATTAAGGCCCTACACTTGAAAGTAAATCGCGAAAGTAGCTGGCATGAAAGTTACTGGCATGTACAAGTAACTGCGGATACATTTGCAAGTAATACTGGCATGGAAGTTGTGCCCTTGCATGCCAGTATTACCATTGCGTCGCACAAAAGTATGCTTTGGCAATCCCCCGCGGCCTCTCCCTCAACGGGCATGCAAGTAAATCAAATGTTGTGCTAGCTAATTGTATGCCAGTTACAGGCATGCCAGTTAGTGTATACACATGATAGTAGCTGGCACATGCAAGGAGCTGGTATGCTAGTATGCAAGCTACGGGCATGTGTATCCCCAGCATTACTACGGTTTTGTGGGGCTTAGTTTGTAAGTTTTTTTTGCATGATGTGAACTTATAATAAATAATAATAATTGAGAGGTCCTAGTAAATTGGGGCCCTCTTCGACTTGAATTCAATACTTTTGGGCATCTTCTCCAAAAACTGCTTGACAAAACATTGTTTTCATCGTTTCGAAATGGTGTTCAATTCATGTTTGTCTTTTATAAATAAATGTTCAACTAACACAGAAAGAAAAGGACTTTATTTTGTTTTTTTATTCATTTATTTTAGTTAACGTTTTTTATTTATTTCAGGTAACAAGGACTCTTACATATAAATCTTATATACTAACTTACAAAGTTACAAATAGCGTTAAAGGCACTACAATTATATGATTTAATCTAAACGTAGAGGTGTTTTCGTCTCACTATGTGAAAATCTGCCTAGCCTTTTGCTAACTATGTTGGGGTCGGCTTTAGTCTAACCGGATGCAGTTGAATATCAGTATTTTACATGAAGCGACTGCGTATCTGTCACTCACAACCCAGTTACTGGGTAATACCCTTTGGTAAGACTGGTAGTCTCACTAGGTATCGTCTAATTTAAAACAACTCCTGTTGGCCAAAAAACTGTACTGAGGACAGATACATGAGAGGAAATGTGTAGAATTCAAAATTAAATTTCTTCTCGACTTTATTCGGGACAGCTTCCGTTCCTCTGCACGTAGTCGATCTAGGTCCCACTGGGAGATGTCACCATCATCATAACTCTTGCCAATATCCCAATGTACAGACGCCAGCACATCAAGCTACTACAATCTGTCAAATTTCTTTAATAGATCTTCAACTTTATCGCTAAAGCATTAGGTTCGAAGTTGATTGAGAAAATTTGACAGTTTCGGGCAGCTTGATGTGCTGGCGTCTGTACTTTGGGGTCGGCGCAACATGACTTGTCCTTCTATATTTCTCTATGAGTCGTCATCTCGGTAGTCACCACGCCTCTGGGAGATGTATAAAACCACGATGGACGCTGAAGATTCAACTTTCCTGGTTGTAGGAGCTTTACCCCGTTTTTTGCGTTTACTTCGCGATCTTCTTTTGTCTTTACCCGGAGTAAACCCATCATTATTTATTTTACTAGTTCGGGGAACTGGTGATTTCTGCAGTTTTGTCTGACCAACCATTGTTTGGTCTAAGCAAGGGACGTACAGGATCGTGGTAGGTCTTGCAGCTCGAGAATCTTCGCTTGCAGGAGCGGTGCCGGGTTTTGCGAGGTTACATCGTGATTTATTCTTGCCATCAACGGAAGGAAAGCTGGTTCTGTTGATTTCTTTAGCTTGAGTAGCTGGAGTCTCCTGTTGTTTTGTTACAGCAACTAATGCACCGGCCGGCCGATGACAAGGTTGGTAGCGTGAAATCTTCTTTGCGTATCTTATGCTGGGGAGCTGTGACATTTGTGCTGGCTCCGACTGGTCTATGAGGGTTACGTTTTTAAGCTGTAAGGTCATAGCATCACTTTGCACGTCGCGGTCAATGACCTGCTTTTCCCTCTGGATATTCTCCGCGTTTTCGTTGACAGCCACGTCACTCTGACTAGCATTTACATTATGTGAAGGTGACAGCATTGCACTACGTAACAATAAAACTTCTTGCTTCAATTCTTCAGCAGTCCGTTCTGAAGTATCAAGCTTCTTGTTTATCAGTTCTACTGCAGTTTTTAATGACGTTACGTCATTTAACAGTCTTGTGACGACCTGATAGTCAAATGTTGATGTTGGTAGTTTGGATAAGTCTCGTGCTACATATGTTAGGATATCTTCTGGATAAGTTTCCTTTAAGTCTTGGAATATACCATGCAAGTGATTCTTGCTTCGTTCATCTTGCGTTCGTGCGTCAATAATAATGTTGGTGTTAACAGTCTCGGTAAGTATATTCATAGCTTCTAAAATCTCTTCTTCCGTGTAATGAAACTTGCATGTTTGCTCAAGAGAGAATTCATCCATCAGTACTATCTTGTTCTGAAGAAAGGCGAGGAGTTCATGCACCACTATGGTATCACTAAGTTTGGGTTCCCTTGTTGCTGTTTCTCGTGAATAATCTGTAATTTATTAATGACTACAAAATGATGTTCGCGCTGACACTTCCGTTTTTGTTGACGGTACTGTCGTAACTCTGTTAACTTTTTGACCGCCACAGTCATGTATAATGACCAGTGATCGGAATAGGCTCAGTATATTTACCTAAAGTTTAAAGAACAGAGACGTAAATCGGAGACTTCCTTATGACAAAATTTTTTTTTACCGGTTTGATCAACAAACAAATAAATGTATTACGCTTTAATTTTTAGTGTCATATTAGAAACCATTTTCTTGTACAGTTTCGATCGTAAATCAATATAATTTGGCTACAAAAACTATACAAAGGTGAGCCGCGGAAAATTCCCTTGCGAGTAGAACCACCCAAACGCTTTAATTTATAAAAATAAGGTGAGCCGCGGAAAATTCCCTTGCGAGTAGAACCACCCAAACGCTTTAATTTATAACTTATTTGTTCCTAAAGGTTTGTATTATTTTGTTAGTACATATGTGTAACTTTAAAACAAATATATAAAAAGGATTTCAAAGTAATAAATATATTCATGTTATATTGAAATATTCAAACAACATAAAAAAAATAAAAATATTTTTAATATTGGTTATTTTATTTATCAAAACGTAGATTACGATTTATTAAAGCATTTATAATATTAATGATAAAATAAGATATTGAAAGTTACATAATTAAAGTTCCGGTAAATTTACCGGTGAAAAAAAATTTTGTCACAAGGAAGTCTCCGATTTCCGTCTCTGTTCTTTAAACTTTAGGTAAATATACTCAGCCTATTCCGATCACTGATGCCCAGCACGCCGCGGTTCGACTACATGACAGACTGACGCCAAGGGCACATCTAATATTATAAAGAGGTAAAGTTTGTAAGTTTGTATGTAGGGGGTAATCTCTGGAACTACTAGTCGGATTTGAAAAAATATTTTTGTATTTGATAGCCCAATTCTTGAGGAAGGCTATAGGCTATTTAACATCACGCTCTGACCCTTAGGAGCCGAGCAAAAAGAGAAAAAGTAAAAAAAACGCTAAGCAATTATGAAGTAATAGCGCGGGCAGGCGATGAGATGCGACGGGGGAAGACAGACGAAGTCGCGGGCAGAAGCTAGTTTTTGATATTTTGACGTGTGGCGGTCAAAAGGTTTGATATGTTTAGATGTTAGATGGGATTGCAGTTCACCAATAGGTATATCATTACTAACCCGCACTGGGCACTCTGCGCGTCTGTGTGGTGCCGGACTTAAAGAATACCACCACCCCTTACTTCCCGTGGGTGTCGTAAAAGGCAACTAAGGATCGTACCGGAGAATGGGCAGCAGCGTTCTCTATGTATTCCACCATCATACCATACTGCGATCGCCAACCCGCCTGCCAAGCGTGGCGATTATGGCAAACCCTCCCGAAATTGGGGGAGGCCTATGTCCAGCAGTGGACGTCTATCGGCTGAAACGACGACTGGGCACTTGTGGTAGATTACAGACCACTCTCTCTCCAAGAGTGGAGGGCTGTCAGTAAGAACATTATAGGCTGACTATGATGATGTGATAATCTGCGTATATCCTTGTTCCAACTATGTTGGGGGCTGCTTCCAGTTCAACCGGATGTACATAGATGATTACCAGTATTTTAGATGAAGCAACTTTTTAGCGGTTAAAGTGAATGGATAGTGGTAGACCGCGAAATTCAAAATTTTCTTACGTTTTTTGCAATTTGCAGGTCAGTGTCAGATTGTATCTTGATCAAATCTTGAAAATTTGCATTTCGCGGTCTTAACTACCCATTCACCTTAAAACTCATATTGACAGTGAGAAGTGTTAAGTTAGGTTAGTAAGTGGATCTCATTACATTGAGATGAAATGAGAACCAGTTAAACACAGGCGTTGAAATGACACAATGAGCTTTAGAAAGAGAATGTTATACAGGTATGAATGATAGAGGTAGGGCCGTAGGGCTGAGCTGGGTTTAGACTAAACGAACAATGAAGCTGATCAAGAGCTGGAGTTCTTTTGTTGATATTCTTGGCATTTCAGTAGGAATAGACCAACGAAGGAATGTTCTGTCCCTGTTTACACAGAGTTTAGTGGAATGGGTATAGAATGTGCATTCGTTTGGTCTATATCGACCCTTATACAAAGTCGAACTTATTAGAAAAACGCCATAATAACGACCCTTTACTATGTTTCTATTTGAGGTATTTTAGATATATTGACATGATGTTCGTTGACTTGCTTGACAGGCAGTTAGAAGTCTAAACCGTTACCCTCTTACTAATAAACTATGTATAGCGTCTGTATACTTACACAACGCTCTGTCTTCTTCTTTCGAAAGTCAAATTACTGACGACTGAAAGAGAGATATCGGTGTGTAGAATTAATTTGATATAATACGTTTATTGGTAAGGGGTTAAAATAAGAACTAGTTATCTGATTAACATGATTCTTCTCAAGCCCGGCCGTCCCCCAAAAGACCCACGCATAGCGTTAAATCTCGCTGTAGCCACATATGTTTTTAAACTATTACGTGGTAAGACCTATAATTCGAGTGTTTTGAGGGAGATTTGTCTGAATGTGCCTGACAATTACGTGTCGCGGCGCCGGAAGCCACGGTTACTAGCAGTGCCACATGCACGAACCAACTTGCTCAGCAAAGCGCCACTGACGCGCGCCTTACACGCACTGAATGACACGGCTGACAGGAGCGATTTATTTTCATGCTCTCTGAATGAATTCACAAAAATAATGTTATATGTGTTATGTTATTTAAGTTAGTTATTTAATATAGTATAAGTAAGGACCACGCTACCCCATTAGGAACTTCCTGTAATGGTAACAGTGTTTGTGATAAATAAATAAAATAAATCTCATTAGCCCACGTTCGTAGGGACGTCAGAATATCGCGGCGGGATTTTATCGCACACTGGATTTTCAGCTCTCGATGTTGAGCCGAGAAATAAAAATCCAATATCACGCATACCAACGCGTCAAACAAAACATCCTGTAGGATTTTTAACTCGGTGCTAAGCAGCGCATTGAAAAAAAACCGCAGCGGGAAAACACACCCTTGCGAACCTGGACTTAGTCGAGCTTGAAAGGTTAATTCATAAATTATGTTATCGAGTTAGGTTTTAGTATACTATCCGTGGTCATATATCAGACAATGAATGAATGAATGAATTGCACCGATCCCAGCGTGGTTAAACCAGACTCGATTAATCGAATGAACCCCAAGATTCACACTAGCTCCTGTAGCCTCATGTTCATGGTGCTACAGCGACCATTGCATATCAAGGAATAGACCGGGGGGCGCGGTAATGGTAGGGAAGACGTGCCCGTAGGATAGGTAAGGATTTAAAGGCCTACCGGATATGCATCCTAGAGTAAGCATTGGACTAGTGGAGTGATGGGTAATTATTAAATAAATTAATAGTTCGAAAACACTAGAAAAACAAGCTTGGTCTTTCTCACCAGTGCAAACACGACTATGATACAATATTCTATCATGGAATGCCAGTGCCTATCTTCCGGCTTCATCATCAGACCTTGAAACCTAATCGTGGTCAAAGTTCATTACAAGACTTTTCTAAGAAATCCAAACAGCTATGATACGATATTCCATCATGAAGTTCCAGTTCATATTCTCCGGCTCCATCATCAGATCAGTTCGACAGTACCATATTATTGTATTGTCATCAGAACTACATACAGCTGCCAATTTTCATTACGCTACGACCATTGGAAGATGGTTAAATTAGTTACCTTAGATTCCATTACATAGTTACATACAGGTCGACCTAATAAAAGCGTGTTAATATAATGTGTATCATGACTAACCTTCATAATTATTGACAGCACCGTCGTTGATGGTCGCCGCGAGCATTTCATGCTCTTCCGGGTTGTGTTCTATGAACACATCCTGTAACAAGCAATCGATTTTGTTTAGAATAATCAGCCTATAATGTTCCCACTGCTGGGACACGGGCCTCCTCTCTAAGAAAGGGAGTCGGCCATAATCTACCACGCGGGCCCAATATGGGTTGGTAGATGTCACATGTCTTCGACATTTTGGTCCTAGGACATGCCAGTTTCATCAAGAGGTTTTCCTTTAGCGTTTTTAAAGCAGTGGTGATGAAGTTATTTACATAAATACATAAGTTATAAGTTAAACTTTATGTAAATAACTTCATCACCACTGCTGCTTTAGCACCTGCCTGGGATCGAACCCACGCCCTCTGCTTCTGCTGTCTGTGCGTCGTACGGACTCGATGCGGTCTAGCATAAAATATCCACGCACGGTCCTTTAATCTAGAAGCTGGCCTTCCGCAGTCGTATACCACGTGTGGTCCTCACTGGCGACATACCTTGGGCGGCGGATGCTTGTAGTGCAGGCTGATCTTGCTGAGCTCGTGGTCCAGCTCCGCTAGCTGCGCCGCGTGGCGCGTCTTGTGGGCCACGGGCGGCCCGCCGTCCGACACCTCGGTGCCTTCCGTCTGTAATTATATAACAGTTTATTATGGAGCCCGACTGAAGTCATAATCATCTTCATATCTGCCGAAATATGTACACATGTATTTTTCTGGTTCCCCACCCGAAACTAGGTCGATATTAATTAACGTCACTTAGCGCTTAATCTCTCTCCGGTCGTGTCAGATTTCCGTCCCATCGGACTATGAGAGTGAGGGATTGCACCTGTTTGTGCACTATCGCACTATCACTATCTGCTGCGAACTTGGCTAATCTCCGCTGAGGTTGGTTGCTTTCTGACCGGAGTTCGGTCGGGAGAATATTAAGGGGGAAGCGATAAGGTAGCCCGCGAAATTTAAATTTTCTTATGTTTTTTGCAATTTGCTGGTCAGTATTAAGTTGTACGTTGATTAAAATATGTATTTTAAAATATTATACAACTTGTTAAGTTAGTAGAATCCTAAAAATGTCAAAATTTCATGAAACAGTCATTCAGTAGAATTACTTGGTCTTAGAGAGTTGTGTTGATGACTTTAATGCTTATAATTCTGTAAATACATATTTGTTATGGTCGCGAATCATATTTTAATCAACGTACAACTTAATACTGACCAGCAAATTGCAAAAAACGTAAAAAAAAAATAATTTCGCGGGCTACCCAGGCGCTTTCGCCTTAAGTGCAAGATAGACGGGAACATGCCTATCCCAAAGCATGTGCTAAGTAAGGTTTATCTCGGCCTTTGACATTTATTTATTCACCATGACACATGATCTGGCAGTTTGAGTAATTTACGCGGCCTACCCAAATGTCCTTTCTTTGGTATTGTTCTTCGAATCGTTGAACTCCTCAAGTTCTGAGTTGAGCTGCACGATTTTTGACAAATGCGTGCACTGACTGGACAGGTCCGCTCAATCTGTGTGGTTCTCTCCTCAAATGACCATTTCAGACACCAATCTACATGGTCTTCACACGATCTGACCAAGATTTTGTCTGGACTTTAAAAGAGACTGTGACCTCTGAGTTTGTTTCGGCCTTTCTTCTCAGAATAGTCCGATAGGAAACGCTGACCTCATCTAGTTTCAAACAAAAAATATAATTGACGTGTAAAAGTGTTTGTACAAACCTACTTACAGAAAATAAATCATTTATCACAAAGACAGATCGCTTTTTTTTCCTTGATTTAATTAATTTTAATTCAATATAAGACAAGTTTTACAAAGTACAACAAACCTTGGGCATGTTATGCAGAGGTGGTCGGTGTGTTGGTGATAATGCAGGACTGTACTCCAACGGAGACTGGGGGGAAACCGGACCCTGAGAACAAGTTATCATCATCATTGACTACTTTGTATTTTCGTTATACTACTGGTTATTGTCAGCCTGCATCAATCCACTGCTGGGCAAAGGCTCTCCCCACAACCTTGTATGGGAGCCCCCCTTAAATAATTATTTTATTTTGTTTTTAGTATTTGTTGTTATAGCGGCAACAGAATTACATCATCTGTTTCAACTCTAGCTATCACGGTTCATGAGATACAGCCTGGTGACAGACAGACGGACAGTGGAGTCTTAGTAATAGGGTCCCGTTTTTACCCTTTGGGTACGGAACCTTTATATGGTGTACTTATTGAAGAGTCGTCGTTTCAGCCGATAGACGTCCACTGCTGGACATAGGCCTCCCCCAATTTTGGGAGGGTTTGCCATAATCGCCACGCTTGGCAGGCGGGTTGGCGATCGCAGTATAGTATGATGGTGGAATACATAGAGAACGCTGCTGCCCATTCTCCGGTACGATCCTTGAAGAGTATTCTATTCTTTTTACAAGTTGGGTTACTTGCTACGCTGCGTACCTACCATGGTGAATCCACCAACCCTCACTGGGTGGTGGCTTATTATGGCACATTCCCCCTCACAAAGAGCAGGCCTATGTCCCAGCAGTGGGAACATTATAGGCTGATTATGCTATACCTAATCTGCATTCGCGATTTATTTGCCAAGAATGTAAACAAATATGAGTCTATAGAAAAATAACTTCAAATCCTACACAATAAAGTTCAGTTTACGCTACAACTTCAGGCATTTTTATAACATTTTCAATAGTGCTAGTCACTCTAAAATCAACTTAATTATAGTTAAAATAAAGTTGATATTTGTTTAACTTGAAATAATATTAATTTGTAACATAAGTGTGAATAAACTTTAGCATGGTAACAATTTTGGTAGGGCAGTAGACTATGATAGATTCAATTAGGTAAATACAAGCTGCGCTCCGCGGTTTCACCCGCGTAAATGTCGATCCAGGGGGAATATCGGGATAAAAAGTAGCCTATATGTTAATCTAGGGTGTCAGCTACCTCCTCACAAAATGTTATCATTATTAGTCCAGCCGTTTGAGCGTGAAAGAGTAAGGTGCAGCGCAGACGACAGACTATCCGTGACGCACTTTTTAGTCTGTGAAAATAGAACCTATGCAATTATATGCAGTAACGCACACGACGCGCAAAAAGTCCGGCGCACAAAAAATCCGTGTAATTCGGGCAGACCGCACCGCGCCGCTCGGCACAAAAAGTTTGTGTGAAAAAAATTGAATGTTTGCTTCAACGCGCGCTAACGCAGACGGCGACACTTTAGTCGGCAATCTGCATTTGTTAGGGATGGACGTAACGCACGCGATCTATTATCATGGCGCCAGAGGTCGATGTAACGATGTTAATTGAAGAAATACAAAACAGACCAGCAATTTATGATACTTCTTCTACCCAAAATTCTCTATTTCTTCTTCTTTTTCTGTACTTCATGTACAAAATAATACTTCGCGATCTCTGCACGATTTCCATAGCGTCTACGTCCCTACAGCTCTGCCGACAGAATGATCGAAGATGTGCGTCGTGTGCGTTGAGTCTGTGAAAAATCCGCGACCGACTTTTTGCGCGCCATGCAGACTTTTTGTGCGCCGCAGACTCGATCGCACAAAAAGTGTGCCGTCTGCGCTGCACCTAACAAACATTTAAACAAACACACACACACACTCAAAAAATTTTCGCCTTTATAATACGAGTGTGATACTCACGCTATTGGATATCGAGGCCAGTTTGTGCTGTAGTGTGAGCATGTACTCGTTGTAGGAGTGCGCCTTGTTCGGCGTGCTCGGCTGAGACGAGCCTGTCGAGTTCACGTTCGTCATGCCTGTCACAAAGTAAACATTTAATAATCTATTACGTTATGTCTCCTAGAAGAGAATGGAAGATAAATACATATTGAGACATCCCAAAGGGATATGGGTACGGAGCAAGAGAAAGAAGAATTCGTCTCATGAACACCTTAAAAGTTCAAAAACAATGCCTTTTCATTCAGCGGGATTGTCCGAAAGGGTTACCGCTGGCCCGGAACATAAAGTGCTAAGGAAGGAATACGGGTGGGTTTTAGTCAGTAAGAGTCTGACACTCCCTTCCGCTCCACCCAGAGCGGGAGGAGTCATTTGATGATTTCCAATCCGCAAAAAAAAAGCCTTTTCAATGGAATTGAATTTATCCTGAATCATAAGCAAATCTGCGTTTGCTTTAGCCCCAGATCTAGACAACTATCTATAACTTCACCAATTGGGAGAACTTGAATTCAAAGTCAGCTGGTACAAAATAAATGTGTGTTTCGTTCATCTTCTCTAAGTACAGACGCCAGCACATCAAGCTACTACAATCTGTCAAATTTCTTTAATAGACTTTCAACTTTATCAATAAAGCATAAGGTTCAATGTTGATTGGGAAAATTTGGCAGATTCGGGTAGCTTGATGTGCTGGCGTCTGTACATGCGTTGGCTAAATAGATGTAACTAAGGGTCAATTTACGCCGAAACGTAACGCGACGCAACGTTGCGCGTATATTTTACAATCGCGATACAAAACCAAACTTATTATAAGCGCTGGGCAGCAGGGCACAACTGAGCGTACTTCGACACGCGTTCATGTCCGCATTGAAATGATACCTTTTCGTTAAGTAAATAAGATCGATAATGTGTTATTATCTTGAAAAGTGCATGAAAAGCGTTGCGTTGCGTCACGTCTCGGTGTGAACTGACTGACTGACCCTAAGCCGACAGCCCCTAATGAGTAGGTAAGTGCCAAGTTCTATGGTCCTTTTCGAGACCAACCTACTGTAGAAGGAGCGCACTCAGAAGATGCCTATTTAATCGAATATAAAATAAGCACTCAAAATCTTCTATGATTTACCTGCCATATCCATATCAGCAGCCCTCCTCGCTAACGCATGATGCACCGCCCGATGAGCCACCAGCTGACCAAGGTTCTGATTAATTAATCCTAGATTCTGCCCTCCTAGAGCCAAGTTCTGACCGCCTAGAGCAAGGTTTTGCCCGCCTATGAGATTCTGACCGCCTAATCCTAAGTTCTGACTTGCTAGACCTGAAACAAATGTGGTTTATTATTGGAGGTGCATATGTAAAGTTACAGCTGGTCGAAGTGGCGATGCTTGGGGGAGGCCTATGTCCAGCAGTGGGGCTGAAATGATGATGATGTAAAGTTAAGATCTACAGTAATATTAAAAAAGGCAAAAACGCCGAAAAAAACTCGTTTGTTGTATGGGGGGGCCATACAACAAACGTTTAAATATTTATTTTATTTTGTTTTTAGTATTTGTTGTTATAGCGGCAACAGAAATATATAATTTGTGAAAATTTCAACTGTATAGCTATCGCGGTTCTTGAAATGCAGCCTGGTGACAGACAGACGGACTGACGGAGAGAGGGACAGACAGCGAAGTCTTAGTAATAGGGTCTCGTTTTTACCCTTTGGGTACGGAACCCTAGGTATCATCATCCAAAAAATTCTAAAATAAAATGGCCCAGATGAGCAAGCCCCTATGGTCACGTGAACAGTCAACCAATATCTTGAGGATGTCTCGATAAAGTAAACGAACACTTGGACCACATGACCCCATTGTTTTCGATATACTATTGACACTAAAATTACGAATCTCGGGATTGTTTATAAATCCGAAAATGCTGGAATATCCATATTTCTATAAGCATTTGTGTTCAAGCACATAATCAAGCCGGGTCAGCGGGATTGTCCGAAAGGGTGACCGCTGGCCCGGAACATAAAGGGCTAAGGAAGGAACACGGGTGGGTTTTAGTCAGTAAGAGTCTGACACTCCTCCACCTCCACCCAGAGCGGGAGGGGTATTTGATGATTTCCCGTCCGTAAAAAAAAAGCACAATCACGTTACTAAATTCCGATCCTTGATTTATCGATCGCAAATTAGTAAGCGAACGGGAAAACGGACACAGACTAGGTGGCGCTACGACCTCAGCTTGTTGGCTGATGGCAGTAGCAATACAAGTAGCCGAAGATGGAGTGAAATGCTCCAATGCTTTTTTTTTGTATATATGTATCTAAGTATTTATTCTTATATTCTAGTTATTTTCTAAGTTGTTTTCTGGTGTTGCACCTACTGTGTATTGTTTCCGCATCACCATAAGGTAGACTGGTAGAAAATGCCCAAGGCATTAAGTCCGCCTTTGTACAGTTTTACTTGTGCATAAAGTTTTAATAAATAAATGCTATGCAATTGGTGAGGCCTATATATGTCTAGCAGTGAATAGCTGGCTGACTACCATGAAAATGATGTTTATGATCATCCTACTAATATTATAAAAGTGAAAGTTTGTGAAGATGTTTGGATGTTTGTTACTTAATCACACGTAAACCGTTGAACAGATTTAGATGAAATTTGGTATAGAGATAGTTTCGAGTCCCGGGAAAGGACATAGGATAGTATTTATCCCAATATTCCCACGGGATCGAAACTTACGCGGATGAAAATTTGGGGCGCTGTTAGTAAATCATAAACATCATGGTCATGGTCATACTGGGTTTATGAACTGTACATTGTAATGAGTAACATTGTCAATTGTGAATAAAGATTGATTTGATTTTGATAAATCAACGCCAATGAAGTCTAAAATTTCGAGAGCTAAACCAAATTAAAGCAAGCAAGACGACTACCTGTATAGTTACCCAAGTTCTGTCCCAGATTCTGTCCCATAAGATTCTGGTTGAGGCCCATCTGTGCGATGTTCTGATGCTGGAACGCGAGCGCCTGCGGGGGGAGGGGGGGCAGAGGGGGAGCCAGGCCCATCATGCCAAGTTGGCTCATCTGTTGGCTGGCCAGCTGGTTCACTGACGACTGCAAGGCTTGCTGCTGAGCTGATGACGGAAAGAGGGGATTGAATCCTGTGTTGGCGAGAAACAGAATATTATTATTTGCGTTTGTTGGTTATGTTGGCCCTTTCATATCTGTTTCAGCACTTTGGATGAGGTACACCGTATTTTCTGGTAGGTTTTCAGTCAGTGAGTTTTTGGTTTCTAAATTGTAGTAACTCAGATCGAGTAAACGGCACAGGTCACTAACTAAAATTTAAAAACCAAGTACTAAGGCCCGTATTTTATACCGATAGCATTGCTCTCCACTCACGACATTTCATTCTAATCCGCCTTTTTAAATCAATAAAACACTCGACAATTAACATAAGCATAATCAGCCTCTGCTGGTGGTTCCCACTGATGGGACCCAGGCCTCCTCCTCTTGGACAGACAGTGGGCTGTCATCTATCACGCGGGCCCAGTGCAAGTTGGTAGATGTCACATGTCTTCGGATTTTTAGTTCTAGAAGATGCCGGTTTCCTCACGATGTTTTTCTACACCGTTTTGAGAGCAGTGGTGATGATATAAATTACACAAAGTAATGTGGCTGGGTGCAATGCTTTAGTCGTTCTAAAAAACGGGTCTATCACTAAACTGAAACCCATGTAGACAGGCCCTTATTTATTAAAATCGATGTAATACCACCAAGTCGTCAATAACAGCTATATTTGCTTAGGCTGAAATTGAAAACCATTATTAATTCCCCTAATGGGATGCTCAAAAACAATGAAACCTTTTGGGGTATAATAAAATCAATACTTAAAAGCAAAATAAAAAAATAAACATCGACCACTAGACAACTTAAATGCCTTATTTTACTTCATAAAAGTATGATAGGCATATTTAACTAAAGCTTTAAAAAAAACTAAAACTAAGTGCTATGAAACAGATAAAAGTAATGAAGCCAACATAAAAAGGTAGTGCGATGACATTTAACAGTTATAACTAAAATATTAATAACACTGTGATTGAGAAAGAAGGCGATACCATCTGTAAGAATAGGACAAAAAATAGAAACGTAATTTGTGATAGAAAATTCGCTGGTATTAGTAGCCTGGTTACCTGCGCACTGAGCGATTTAACGATCAAATTGGTGATATGAAGGGAACGTGACGCTAGTAACGCCAGCCATTATGATTCTACAATAAAACAACTCCACTTATACAGGCTGGTCAAAAAGTTGTAGATCAAACGAAATCCATACTAATATTATAAATTCGAAAGTAACTATTTCTGTCTGTGTGTTACCTTTTCATAAATTTGGCAGAGAGATAGATTGCATCCCGGGGAAGAACATCGGATAGTTTTTATCCCAATATTCTCACGGGATCAACACTTTTGCGGGTGAAACCGCGGGGCGCTGCTAGTATGGAGATAAAGGAGGTAGTTTCCAACAAAAAATCTTTCTACAGCATGGCCATAATTCAATTGCCCTAAAAGTTATGAATATTATTGTATAGAGTTATTTTATAATTAGACTAATTAAAAAAAAAGTGATATAAAACAAACGGTGTTGTATTATTACTAGATAACCATGACTTTTTGACCACCCTGAATATTATATATAACGGCACTTGGCCATTATCAGTGATTTCCAGGTTCATTACGGCTGCCGAGCTATCGTGAGTAGGCGGGCGAGGAGAATCAAAACCACGTATACAACGAAACGATTATTATTCTATCAAAAATATTAACAGAACCGTAATCCACACTTCCCAACTAATCGAAATACACCGACGCTCCACCGAACCCGTTTTACTTGAGCACGATGCAAGCGGATCCTGCATCGGCTGCCTGCAAAAGAGCCCAGAGTTGCGTCAGAGTGAAGGAACGTCAACCCGCGACGTTTCTTGACACTCTCAAAACTTTAAAGCGCCGCGCCGTCATATAAAACAATAGCCTAGTTATTTAGAACACGACTGTACCCCTTCGCAGACACACTGTCGCTCAGCGTTCTTTTTACGTGACCACAGCAATAAATTTGCCAAAAAAATTAAAATTGTTTCTTTTGCCCTCTTTAAGCGTCTAAAACACACCTTTTACATAGATTACATGTTAAGTTATGTGTGATCACTTATTTCTGAGATTGCTTGAAAACCTATAATTGGCAACTGTGTAAGACCGAGGCTGTTGTGATCTATTGTACTTAAGATATATTATACATAGAAGCTGTTGGTGTACCTTAATAAATACATAAGTTATAACAGTGGTATCGTCCTCTATCTCAATTCAAGCACACACACACACAAACAAAGAAAGAAAAAAGGAGAAATAAGAGGTGGTTACCAATAAAGTCGTTGGACAGCATCGGCTGGTAGTACTTCTGCTGCTGGTACTGCGGCGGCAGGCGCGCGGCCATCATGGGCGCTGACGTCACAACACGGGTTAGTCACACACGGGATGCAGGGTACGGTTATGTGTAGTACGAGAGGGGACTTAAGTCGCTTCACGTTACAAAAGACTGTTGCACGAAAGTTTTGAGGAAGGCTGATATTGCATTATAATATTATATTGTCATACTACGCTATGGCAAGGCTGATATTGCATTATAATATTATATTGTCATACTACGCTATGTCATACTACATTTTTATAATAAACTTCCTAGCCACATTCAAGAACTAAGCCTTAATAAATTCAAATATTTTATAAAGCGAAAACTATGCCAGAAAGCCTATTATACTGTAAAACACTATATTGAGGAAAAAAGGGTTGGGATTGAGCTGCTCCAATAGGTTTAGACAGTAAATGTTGTTTTTATTTTGCTATTTTACAATTTTTTTCTAATATCTATTTACTTATACAATGACATGTACATTTACTGTATAAAGTATAATATTATTTTAATTATTGTGAATGTGAGAACTATGTGGGTCATTGTTTCAGTTTTAATCATAGTCTGGCTGTTTGAGTAGTTTATGCGGCCTACCCAAATGTCCTGTCTTTGGTATTGTTCGTCGAATCGTTGAGCTCCTTAAGTTCTGAGTTGAGCTGCACGGTTACTGACCATTTCAGACACAAATCTACATGGTCTTCACACGATCTGACCAAGATTTTGTCTGGACTTTAAAAGAGACTGTAACCTCTGAGTTTGTTTCGGCCTTTCTTCTCAGAATAGTCAGATAGGAAACGCCGACCTCATCTTGTTTAAAAAAATATAATTTACGATTGGCGTAACCATGCCGAAGTTCGGTCGCGTAACTTCGGCATAGTGTGTTTAGACACTTACGCCCAAGCTGCCGGTTAGATTTTAAATTTCCCTAAAAGTACTGTCAGTTTGGTCAGGAACTTTTTAATAGTCATCATTTCAGTTATGGTCCTTTGTAAAATGTATTGTGGCGAACGACTTAAGTAGCCTATCATACGGATAACACACAGAAACTATTCTACACAGTGGGTCATTGCTTTTGTATTCATTTGACGCTAAGTTTTTCGAGAGGGTTTGTGAAGAGTGGTCTATCTGTCAAAAGCCTTTGCGTTGGCCGAATGCGTAGAAACAGATATTGATAGACCGTGCATTAAATATTCAGGAAAGAATTTTATTTCTACTTTATATTATTGCTATTGCACTGAAAAAAAAAATGCTAATTCGAGTTTACGTAAAAGGGTCAACATATCATTTCAGAGTGCAAACGGGGAACCTTTTTCCCGTAATTCGGTTTCGTATGTGTGAAAACTTATAAATCATGTAATTTATCTATATATATATATCACTGCATTTTTGAAGTGAAAACTTAGGCGCGTTGGGCAGGCACTTTTGAGATGGGGAAAAAACCATTGAACTCGAGCCACTGTTACCGTAAGCGACACCGCGCGTGATTTGTTATAAGACGATTAAAAAAATACCCGCTTCGGATGTGTTCGCCTGTCCCCGGGATGTACCTACTCGGTTTTAATGTATATCCGATATGTCAGTGAGTGATAGCAAAGTATTCCGTTTGTGTTTTGTTTTCACTTCTATAAGCACTCCCGGAGTGCCACTGTTTTTTTATTTATTATTTCTTGCTCGAATACGTATAGTTTTTTTGTAGTTGTTGGTATGTTGGCGTGGCAAGCTGACATATCATCTGCCTAGCCTTTTCCCAACTATGTTAGGGTCGGCTTCCAGTCTAACCGGATGCAGCTAAATACCAGTATTTTACATGGAGCGGCTGCCTATCTGACCTCCACAACCCAGTTACTGGGTAATACGATACCCTTTGATAAGACTGTTTGTCAGACTTTCGGGCTTCTGACTACCCGTAACGACTATCAAAGATCCACGAATGACAGCCGGGACCAACGGCTTAACGTGCTTTCCGAGGCACGGAAGGGTCTCGGTATGTAAAGATGGTCACCCATCCACAGACCAACCGCGGCAAGCGTAGCTTAACCTAATTGATCGACCTGTGCGGCTGTTATTATTTAGCCACGAACCCCTCCAAGCTGACATATAAATAATTTAATTTAATGTTCTGTGTTTTGTAAAGTCAATTACATTGCATACCTAGTATTGTATACAATCAAGTATTTTCTAAGTGCAATGAACAGGCACATGTACTGCTGGGGAGTTTGTTGCGTCACTTCTTACCACCGAAAGCAGTAGAAAATGGTGAAGGGCGGGCGTTTTGTGGGAACTGTCTTTTGTAATTTTGACGTTCGAAAATTGCTGATTCTCAGCCTAATTTGAATAAATGACTTTTGATTTTAAAATCAAGTGTTGTCTTAGACATTGTTGAAGCACTATTACAAATTGACCGTTTTACGTAAAACCACTAGAAGAAAGCATAACTTAAAACAGTTAATTCCGGGAAAACGCAGAGAGAAATATAACTAGTTTTATTTGCTAAAAGAATGAAACAACAAAAAGAGTACTAGAAACACTAGGAGTGTAACACATATTAATACTAAAGGGTGCTTGCATAAAGGGGACCCGTACCATAATAGATAATTATTAAAGTCAAAGTACTTTATTTCAAAGAGGCACATAAAAAGCACTTTTGAACGTCAAAAATTACGATAAAATAGAATTGATTCTAGTCGCCCGTTCCAAAAGGTAGTTTTCGTATGGAGAAGAATGGGCAAGAAACTCCACCATTACTCTTTTAAAATGTTTAACATGAATGCTGTAAACAGGACTTTGTAACCATATTATTTTGATTTAAAAGAGTGTCCATGGAGTTTCTTGCCCGTTCTTCTCCATACGAAAACTACCTTTAGGAACGGGCGGGCTTGACAATTCAAAAGTGCCTGTAATTGATTTAATTGAAATAAATGCTTTGAGTTTGAGTTTTTTTCAGGGCGTATGGTGTGCAAAGCGACAGACCACAGTTGCACCACACATTGTTTAAAATTCACCCTGACACTTCACCACATATTTTGCTAAATATTGACCTAATAGTCCTTTTAAAGTTAATTGACAACAAAGTGATCTTTATTTTCGTTAGAATAAGGTTGCGAATGGGTTGCTACCACTCACAAACCTGTCAACAACAAAGTGATCTTTATTTTCGTTGAGATAAGGTTGCGATTGGCTTGCTACCACTCACAAGCCTGTCAAAAACAAAGTGATCGTTATTTACGTTGAAATAAGGTTCCGATTGGCTTGCTACCACTCACAAGCCTGTCAAAAACAAAGTGATCGTTATTTACGTTGAAATAAGGTTGCGATTGGCTTGCTACCACTCACAAGCCTGTCGAAAACAAAGTAGTCTTTATTTTCGTTGAAATAAGGTTGCGATTGGGTTGCTACCACTCACAAGCCTGTCAAAAACAAAGTGACCTTTATTTTCGTTGATATAAGGTTGCGATTGGGTTGCTACCACTCACAAGCCTGTCAAAAACAAAGTAGTCTTTATTTTCGTTGAAATAAGGTTGCGGACCGGGTTGCTACCACTCACAAGCCTGTCAAAATAAAATGATCTTTATTTTCGTTGAAATAAGGTTGCGATTGGCTTGCTACGACTCACAAGCCTGTCAACAACAAAGTAGTCTTAATTATCGTTGAAATAAGGTTGCGATTGGGTTGCTACCACTCACAAGCCTGTCAAAAACAAAGTGATCTTTATTTACGTTGAAATAAGGTTGCGATTGGCTTGCTACCACTCACAAGTCTGTCAACAACAAAGTAGTCTTCATTTTCGTTGAAATAAGGTTGCGATTGGCTTGCTACCACTCACAAGTCTGTCAACAACAAAGTAGTCTTCATTTTCGTTGAAATAAGGTTGCGATTGGCTTGCTACCACTCACAAGTCTGTCAAAAATAAAGTAGTCTTCATTTTCGTTAAAATAAGGTTGCGATTGGATTGCTACCACTCACAAACCTGTCAACAACAAAGTGATCTTTATTTACATTGAAATAAGGTTGCGATCGGGTTGCTACCACTCACAAGCCTGTCAAAAACAAAGTGACCTTTATTTTCGTTGATATAAGGTTGCGATTGGGTTGCTACTACTCATAAGCCTGTCAAAAACAAAGTGACCTTTATTTTCGTTGATATAAGGTTGCGATTGGGTTGCTACTACTCACAAGCCTGCCAAAATAAAATGATCTTTATTTTCGTTAAAATAAGGTTGCGATTGGGTTGCTACCACTCACAAGCCTGTCAAAATAAAATGATCTTTATTTTCGTTGAAATAAGGTTGCGATTGGGTTGCTACCACTCACAAGCCTGTCAAAAACAAAGTGATCTTTATTTTCGATGAAATAAGGTTACAACTGGGTTGCTATCACTCACAAGCCCGTCAAAAACAAAGTGATCTTTATTTTCGTCGAAATAAGGTTACAACTGGGTTGCTATCACTCACAAGCCCGTCAAAAACAAAGTGATCTTTATTTTCGATGAAATAAGGTTACAACTGGGTTGCTATCACTCACAAGCCCGTCAAAAACAAAGTGATCTTTATTTTCGTCGAAATAAGGTTGCGATTGGGTTGCTACCACTCACAAGCCTGTCAAAAACAAAGTGATCTTTATTTCCGTTAAAATAAGGTTGCGATTGGGTTGCTACTAGTCACAAGCCTGTCAAAAACAAAGTACTTAGTCTTTATTTTCGTTGAAATAAGGTTGCGATTGGCTTGCTACCACTCACAAGCCTGTCAAAAACAAAGTGACCTTTATATTCGTTGAAATAAGGTTGCGATTGGCTTGCTACCACTCACAAGCCTGTCAAAATAAAATTATCTTTATTTTCGTTGAAATAAGGTTTCGATTGGGTTGCTACCACTCACAAGTCTGTCAAAAACAAAGTGACCTTTATTTTCGTTGATATAAGGTTGCGATTGGGTTGCTACTACTCACAAGCCTGTCAAAATAAAATTATCTTTATTTTCGTTGAAATAAGGTTTCGGATCGGGTTGCTACCACTCACAAGCCTGTCAAAAACAAAGTGATCTTTATTTACGTTGAAATAAGGTTGCGATCGGGTTGCTACCACTCACAAGCCTGTCAAAAACAAAGTGACCTTTATTTTCATTGATATAAGGTTGCGATTGGGTTGCTACTACTCACAAGCCTGTCAAAATAAAATGATCTTTATTTTCGTTGAAATAAGGTTGCGATTGGGTTGCTACTACTCACAAGCCTGTCAAAATAAAATGATCTTTATGTTCGTTGAATTAAGGTTGCGATCGGGTTGCTACCACTCACAAGCCTGTCAAAAACAAAGTGACCTTTATTTTAGTTGACATAAGGTTGCGATTGGGTTGCTACCACTCACAAGCCTGTCAAAATAAAATGATCTTTATTTTCGTTGAAATAAGGTTGCGATTGGGTTGCTACTACTCACAAGCCTGTAAAAATAAAATTATCTTTATTTTCGTTGAAATAAGGTTGCGATTGGGTTGCTACCACTCACAAGCCTGTCAAAATAAAATGATCTTTATTTTCGTTGAAATAAGGTTGCGATTGGGTTGCTACCACTCACAAGCCTGTCAAAATAAAATGATCTTTATTTTCGTTGAAATAAGGTTGCGATTGGGTTGCTACCACTCATAAGCCTGTCAAAATCACAGTGATCTTTATTCTCATAACCATACGGTTGCTGTTGGATTGCTGATGTCAGAGGAAAATAACTATAAAAGGACTGTACTATAAGTATTTGGTAACCACCCTCTTCGTACTGATCAGTGTGCACTGTGAATGTTGATATAATTATATGTAAAGAAATGGTTACCTGTTTTACCAGTTTCTATAAATGCGTACGCGCACGGACGATTAATAACAGAGAATTATTTTCGGTGCGGGTTGATTATTCGTGATTATCTCATTGATTTGTAAAGTAAAAACTTGCCTCTTTATGCAATCACCCACAAAAGTCTCTACTTTATAAAAAAAAAAAAACTATTATTAGAAAAACAAAACATTCTAAATGTGAAATAACTACAAACTCACCAGGCTGTGTGTTGTTCAGTAAAGTGTTGTGTAGACCAAGGTCTGGTTGCGGATACGATTGCTGGTTGAGCAACCCTAGTAGGTTGGGCCCGGACAGATTTTGTTGCTGACTATACAGAAAAAAAAAAACAAATAATTTAGTACTTTTTATACTTGATCTGTCTTCTATGAAGCTTTCTTCTGTAAATAGAAATGGAGAAGCACGGTTTGTATTAAGAGCGTTTACGACGTACGGCATTTCATACGAACTTTCAAGCCCTTGTTTTTCGAAATGAATGAACCGATTTTAATAAAACTTCATACGCATAAGCAGGATACAAAGGTCCAAAAAGTTACTTAAGAACATTTTCGAAAATAGTGTTACAGCCAAATTAGACCGATTTTAAAGTTTCATTAAAATCGGTTCATTTATTTCGAAAAACAAGGGCTTGAAAGTTTGTATGAAATGCCGTAAGTTACGTCGTAAACGCTCTTAACAGTTTACGTAACTACATGTTCCTTCATTTGTTTGCGAAATGAAATAAATAATAATGAATCAGAAGCATAAGAATTTTAATGCTTGCCAAGAGCTTCGATTGTCATCTATTACAAGCTCACATTAAATCGAATCAAAGTTTATTATAAAAAAAAAATAAAAAAAATAAAGTTAGACTATGGAGCTATAGTCCGCGCGGAACTAGTTGGCCGCGCCCTGGGTGGGGACGGGGGTGAGGGCGGCGGGGTTGCCTATTGTTCGCAACGCACGTACTGAGTCATGATCGTAATGTAACATTCTCGTGAGAAATCCAGAAAAATGAAAATCTTGAATATTTATCGCAAGTATTGCATAATCAGCCTGTAATGTTCCCACTGCCGGGACACAGGCCTCGTCTCCGTGAAGGAGTGGGCCATAATCCACCACGCGGGCCCAGTGCGGATTGGTTGGTAGATGTCACATGTCTTCGAATTTTTGGTTCTAGGTCATGTCGGTTTCCTTACGGTGTTTTCCTTCAACGTTTTGAGAGCAGTGGTGATGAAATAATTTACACAAAGTAAAGCACTTGTGAGGGTTCGAACCCATGGCGTACAACTCGGTAAGTCGGGATCGTTACCACTGGGTCACCATTGCTTTTACATAATTGCAAGTATTAAATAAATAAAAATTCACTTACTTCATAATATTTTGCTTTAACAACATCCTCTGTATATTCTCCGCATTGGGCATCGTATCGCTGGCCCCCGGCGGGCCCCCGGCGTGCGGCCCGAGGCCCCGCGCGGCCCCCTGCGGCCCCGCGCTCCTCAGCTCCCCGCCCACGCCCATAGGCGTCCCCACTTGACTCAACCCCAACAACGGCGTGTCAGTAGCTATTTGTAAAGGTGTGGTCAAGTTAGGTTGTAAATTCGAAGTATTGATCATAGGATTCTGAATGAGGTTCTGATTTTGAACTGGAAGTTGAGGTACAGTCTGAACTGTTTGTATATTTGACACTATAGGTGCCGGTACCGCAGTGACAGTTACTGGCACTTCTTTTGGTACTTCGACAGGTCTTTCGACTGGCTGGATTTCTGGTCTTATTTCTACTGGGGGAGGAATCTGCGTAGGTAATGAATACTGTTTAGTGGGCACATATTCTTGTGGCGGGAGCGAAGGGGGGACTTCCATCTCTGGGAGGCCATTGACTTGGACTTCTTTCGCTGGTTCCTTGGTTTCCGTGGGTTCGGGGATAGGCTTTTCTTCTGGAACGTTCTCGCCGCGATCGACAACGGGGCTGACTAGAAATCTGGATATCTTTCGGGTTGGTTTCGATTGTTTTTTCTCGCCGTTCTGTGATTCTGTGCTACCGGAGCGTTCGGGCGCCATTGATCCGCCGTCTGATTGATTGGAACCTGGGAGAAACAAATTATCTCATTATTATATACGAGGAAAATAAAGAAGTGTTTGAATACAGAATTTTTAAAATTCGATAGGACAGAATAATGATTATGAGTCAACTGAGTAGTTTTTTTTTATGAATTTGGGTGTTGTGGCAATTTAATAATTCTAAGAAGAGAAGCTCACTTATAGTGAAAGCGATTTAGTTTTTTTAACAGTATAGAGGTATGAGGAACAGGGTGCAAAGTTCACTCATACTCTATAGTAAAGGGAGGATCCTCCGACCAGTCGGGTGTCGTGTCTGGCGGGCAACTGCCCGATGATTCATGTCGGGCCGTTGCCCGCAAGCAGAGTTTACCGCGGAACCAGCATAGATATATGCTAGTTCCGCGGTAAACTCTGCTTGCGAGATGCAGGATTTTGCGTGACGTTAGTATGACGCGTTCTCCGCATGTGGCGTTGTAGATACCGCTACAACAGTATTATTGATCATGAGCTCTGCTTTGTCACTCTAGTGAGCGTAGCCTCATCATGGTCATGATATTTAGGATATAGAATCATCTCCTTCTTTCTCACTACAAGGGTATATCATTGTTTGGTAAACAAGGCAAATGGATTATGTAAGGATAGTAGCAACAAGGTATTCTGTAGTTTCTACCTACCCTCTGAGAAAAAGGCGTGAGTTTATGTACAGGCGCCAGCACATTAATCTACCCGAAACGGTCAAATTTTCTCAATCGACTTTGATCCTTATACTTTAGCGATAAAGTTGAAAATCTATTAAAGAAATTTGACAGATTGTAGTAGCTTGATGTGCTGGCGTCTGTACAAAAAGTATATTCAAACTTGTTTCAAATTAATATTATTTCAAGTTAAACAAATGTCACCTTTATTTTAATGGTAATTAAGTTGATTTCAGAGTGACTAGGACTATTGAAAAAGTTATAAAAATGTTTGGAGTTGTACTCAATACTCAATACTTTATTGCATTCCATAATGTGTACATAATAGTTGGTATTTTAAAACATCGAATCAATTATGGACCCTGTCGGGCACAGCAAAGTTAATTTTTAATAGGAGAGAGGATGAAGGCGCTTTTTGTTATAAAAAAATAATAATTTATTATTAAATTAAAATAGTATCATTAAATTAAAATAGTATCATTAAATAGTATTAATTGCTTTTATGGTATTTATATTTTATTTAAGTAGGTATGTATTTGGTTTTAAGCTTTATTTATATATTGCACGATTTACATTATTAACACTATAAATTATAATAAACTAAATATTTACAATTTTATTGAGTCTTGTAGAATGATAATATTATTAATTTTGCACATTTTAGCATATATTAATTATTAAATTAGAGTATTTTAGTGTATTAAAATAAATTTGTATTCAAAGTGAAATGTAATATAAAATGTGGTTTTATGTAAAAAATATGGTTTATTGGTTTTTTTTTGGTTTTTGTAGTGTAAACTGAGCTTTATGGTGTAGGATCTAAAGTAATTTTTCCATAAACTCATATTTGTTTATATTTTTTGCATCGCGAATGCGGATTATGTGTACCATAGCTCCGTAAAAAAGAATTAGCTCACCTATAGACGAAGCAGTACTGATCTTCCTGGCCACCGTGTCGATATGCGCCGCCTTGGCCACGGCGTCCAGCTGCGCGTGCGCAGGCGCGTGCGCGGGCAGCTCGGCGTGCTCGGGCGGCAGGTCGTACGCGAGCTCGGCCGCGATGTTGTCGTGGCTGGCCGTGGGCGTCGTGCACTCAGAGTTGTCCTGGTTAGAATCCGTGAGGTTTTCTTCGCGTTCGGTTGTTTCGGAGTCGTAGTCAGTCTGGAATTGATGAGATAAACCGATTTACTATTAAGGATACAGAAACGACTAAAAAGTAAAAGATTAGTATGAAGTAGTAGGTAAGAATTTTAAATTGTCATCATCATAATCAGCCTATAACGTTCCCACTGCTGGGACACAGACCTCCTCTCAGTGAGAGGGAGTGGGCCGTAATCCACCACGCGGGCCCCAGTGCGGATTGGCAGATGTCACATGTCTTCGAATTTTTGGTTCTAGGACATGCCGATTTCCTCACGATGTTTTCCTTCACCGATTTGAAAGCAGTAGCGATGAAATAATTTACACAAAGTAAAGCACCTGTCTGGGTTCGAACCTACGACCTACAACTCGTCGGTTACCACTTGGCCACCACTGCTCTTACGCGAGACATAACAGTAAGTAGGGTAGCCTGCTTACTGTACCGTTTCCACCCTTCATTTATAGCTTTTTTTCCTATGTTGTTGTAGCGTGAACGCGTGCAAAGTAAAGCATCGAGGCTTCACTTCTCACCTGCCAAATGTCTTTCTATCTGAGGCCACCTATTAAGATTTCGATATTCTTCCAGTAATCTCCTTCTGGGTCAGCCGCGCTCCCTACGATTTGAAATCCACTGCATGCTGCGAAGATATTTTGCCCATATTTTGCAACAGATTTCTTATAATAATGAATAACCTTATCAATGTTGAGCCTCAGCGCCGAGTGGTGTGCCGGGTTGAGTACGGGTGTAACTCCAGGGTTACTGATCAGCTGGTTCACGATGTCCTTGATGAGCTCCATGAACGTGGCACTCTGCCATTCTGGGAGTAGGTTGTTGGACACCTGAAAACAACAAAATAATTTATTAATATTGAGTCCCCACAATCGATTGATTATTTCGTCAATCTTGACTGCACGGTTGGCGCAGTGGTTGTAAGCGATTGACTGCTGCGCTGCGTGTCGCGAGTTCGATTCCTGCACGGAACAAATATTTGTATGACCTACAAGTAGTTGATCCGGGTCTGGCTGTTTGTGTTTGTGAGTTTAAATGTTTGTAAACGCGCCAACAATACAGGAGAAATTCCTAGTGTGGCGCAACGCTTTAAAAAAAAAATGGCATCACCGTTTGTGCGATTGCGCAACTCCTGTAGAATACATAAAGGACAAGGTACTGCATTTTTTTTCTGTTGAGCCGTAACGTTTGACGTTACTTTAAATATTGTTTTCATCTGAACTATTGAAATATAATTAAAATCCTTATCAACGAAAACGTTCAGGTGCATTTCCATAACGTAATCTTTGTGTGATAATCCTTAGCGATGCCTCCATCATTCATCGTTCATTCGTCATTTTCTCGAACGTAACCTCAAAATATTAAGTAGGTAAGTGGCAAAAAAATACGAACTGCGGAAATCCATGTAAAAATAGTTAGCAATATAGGAAGGACATTAAATTCTCCTCTAAATACTATGTTTGGTTCTGACATCGGACTTTTTTCGTTTGGTACAGGGCGCCCTATATTTGACGCCATTCTCCTTTGTACGGAGCCCTCAGTGCGCGAGTCCGACTCGCACTTGACAGTTTTTAGGGTTCCGTACCCAAAGGGTAAAAACGGAACCCTATTACTAAGACTTCGCTGTCTGTCCGTCTGTCTGTCACCAGGCTGTATCTCAAGAACCGCGATAGCTAGACAGTTGAAATTTTCACAAATTATGTATTTGTGTTGCCGCTATAACAACAAACACTAAAAACAAAATAAAATAAATATTTAAGGGGGCTCCCATAAAACAAACGCGATTTTTTTGCCCTTTTTTGCTCGATATCAATAATAGCAACAGGTAGACACTTAAAATATTCACAAAATACTCAGTTGTATTTTTACTTTAATAATAAATAATAAAATTAAAACAAAATAAATATTTAAGGGGGGCCCTCCCATACAACAAACATATTTTTTTCGGCGTTTTTGCCTTGTGGTACGGAACCCTTCGTGTGCGAGTTCGACTCGCACTTGGCCAGTTTTTTTATGTTTGTTTGCATACAACTCCCTACATTTCCTCTTTTATCGTTGGGAATAGCCTAACTGTAGTATACATTTTGATAAAACTCGCATTACTCACCAGGTTACTAGCTATCTCCTCCGGGTTGACATCAGTGACGTCGAACTTGAAGGTAACAGTCTTGGACTTTGACTCCAGCTGACACTCCACTACGGTTGCCGCTTCATTCACCTCTAAGACAGTCAGCTTGGGCAGCTTGTCTTTCTCCCGGGAACGTTTCTTGGAACCCCGGGACTTCTTTTCGCTTGTTATCGGAGAAGATATCGCTGTACCCGCTGGAAATTGGAAAAGATTATTATTTTTGTGATCTACCGATTTACTTTAAGGCGAAAGCGCCAGGGTAGCTCGCGAAATTCATTTTTTTTACGTTTTTTGCAATTTGCTGGTCAGTATCAAGTTGTACGTTGATTAAAATACGATTCGCGGCCGTGACAAATATGTATTTATAGAATTATAATCATTTAAGTCATCAACACAACTCTCTAAGACCAAGTAATCCCCAAGAATGATTATTTCATGAAATCTTGACATTTGGGGATTATACTAACTTAACAAGTGGTATTACTGATTGTAATGATTATAATTTTGTAAATACATGTTTGTTACGACCGCGAATCATATTTTCATCAACGTACAACTTAATACTGACCAGCAAATTGCAAAAAACGTAAGAAAATTTGAATATCGCGGGCTACCTTAGCGCTTCCCCCTTAAATCTATATACATATTATAAATTAAACTCGCTGTTCGAGTCTGCGTTGTCCTTGTTTTAAATTACTCCACGGCGTTTTTATGCGTTTTTCACTATAGATAAACTATTCCGAAAGGTTTATGGGTATATTACATTAATATTTATTAAACTTACTAAAAATAAAGAAATCTCGATTATTTATCAAGTCATAAAAAGCGTGCAATCCAGGAGCGGGTTGTTAGTTTAAAATATAATAATCATTATTAAAACTAACCTTCTTGTTGCTGGGTCTCCGCCTGCTTCTCCTCAACGGAACTAAGGTCAGGTTGCTTTATCGCCTCAGCATGGTTATTAGGAAACTCCGTCAACGGAGTATGGAACTGTTCTTTCTGACCACCATTACTCTGATACCCATTCTCTGCCTGCTCTGCTGGAAGGTTCAACTGCTGGGGCTGGACTTGCTGTACCATATCCTGGGTTATAGGGACTTGGTGGACTTGAGGATGTTGTTGCATAGGTGGCAAAGGCTGAGGAAGTGACTGAACAGGCTGAGCCATCTGTACTTGAGAAGACGGCATTGTTTGGATCTGTTGTTGCATCGGCTGCAACTGTTGCTGAACTTGCGTCTGCTGTTGTAAAGACTGCACGGGCTGCTGAATTGATTGTATTGGATGTGGTAACGAAGACCCTTGAGGGACTGATTGTACAGACGACTGTACAGTTTGAGGTACTGAATGCATCGGCTGCTGAGGCACTGAATGTACTGCCTGGGGTAAAGACTGAGGAACGGTTGTCATCGTCTGCGGTATAGATTGGGGGACTGTCATCTGCGGCTGCATGGTATCTTGGACTGATTGTGCAACTTGTTGAGGCATAGACGCGGCCACGGACGACGGTATAGTTTGCTCCATTTGGTTGGACTGATATACATTCTGCATCATCTGAACTGGTTGACTCTGACCTTGCTGGTACATCTGCAAAGGATTGGTAGTATAATTCTGCACAGGAGTGCCTTCATGACTAGATATCTGCCTTTCGTTTTGATGTACCAAGCTAAAGTTTTGCTGCATCTGCATGTTATGTGGAAGAGACTGGCCCTGCATGCTCGGCATTTGGTGATAGTGGTCATCAGACCTCTGTTTACCATAATGCATCTGATCTACAGACATTTGTTGCTGCAGCTGAGGCTTCTGACCATACTGATCAGGCATCATGACTTGTTGCTGATCGTGGACATCAGCTGAACTGATCTGACTCTGTTCTGAGCCCTGACGTTGATACATAGGACGCTGTGACCTAAGAACTTCTTCTACTTTCTGCTGCTGTTGGTCCATAAGTTGCTGTTTTTGAAGTAGCATCGCCCAGTTTTGAGTTATAATGTTCTGTTGGGTTTGAAGTTGTAATTCCTGCTGAGCTAAATACTGTTGTTGTTGTTGGAAATGCCTAAAATGGTGCGGAGAGAGAGTCTGACCAGGCATTTGGAATTGTTGTTGACTGATAATATGTTGTTGGAGGACTAGCTGTTGTTGAGCCAGCACTTGTTTCTGCATGTCAAGCTGTTGTTGAGCTTGGGCTACTTGTTGTTGGGCTTGCGACACTTGTTGTTGTTGGGCGAGGAAGCTTGGATCAACACCTAGTTGTTGTAACGTCGGTGGTTGGAACTGTTGGCTCTGATGGTAGTTCACATTCTGTTGTTGCATCTGTGTTGATATAAGATTCTGCATTTGTTGATGCAACGCTTCTTGTTCCTGATTCTGTTGCATTTCAACGTTTTCTTGCGGTTGTTGTGTCATTTGTTGCTGTTGTTGTTGTTGCGGCTGTTGTTGGTTTTCAGATTCCGACTCCTTTCTTGATTGCAGTGTATCGGGCCTTTGTATAATTTGAGCCAGAATATTCTGTAGGTTTTGAAGAGATGGGTCTAACATTTGACCTGAGACGAGATTCTGAGGACCTGGGATGATGTTCTCTTGAGCTGTGAACTGTTCTTCGAACTGCTTCTGCTGTATGGCGGCAGCTTGTTGAGCTATTATAGTCTGCTGTTGTTGAATGATCTGCTGCTGTAAGACCTGGTTTTGATTGTTGATTTCAGCTGTTAACTGTTGGTTTAGAAGGCTTGGATGCAGGTGCGTTTGTGAGGGGGCCTGTTCCATAAGGTTCTGTTGGACCTGTTGCTCCATTAGAACCTGGCCTTGGACTGACTGTTCCAGCATTTGCTGGTTGATGAGATTCTGCTCCATCATTGCCTAGAGAACCAATTATGATAAGATTAGTAATATTTTTCTAGGATCGAGGGACAGATTGTACAACGAACAAGATTCAGAGACGCTATCATATTTTTAAGTGTCACCATTCTAAACACTTCGTAGATACCTTACTTTAATTTCAATAGTATTAAAAGCCAAAAATTCTATTAAATTGACATTCGACACCGGATCGAGTGATCACGCTTTTAGACAAAACTTGCATCCGAAGGGAGAATATACCCGCGAGTTTGCGAGTTTGTTAGTGCACCTTTGTCTGCACACACACTTGTGCACTATAATATCTCACGCGCCAAAGACTGGTCTCCGCAATGATTCGGCCGAAATTCGGTGTGTAGACTTTATTTATTTCCTTTACCTTTCTACGTATTAATTTTAACACATACCTGTTGCTTCATATTCTGCTCCAAAAACATCGTATTCTGCAAGATCTGTTGGTCAGAGGCCATGGAGGGGGATATCCTGGACTGCATAAAATTCTGCTGCAGCAGCTTCATGGCTGCATCCTCGTTGTTCAGCTGCTGAAACTGCTGTTGTAGCAGCTGTTGCTGGCATTGGAGGAGCTGCGATTGTGGGTCGAGCCTGGAGAGGAAGACGAGTATGCAAAATATTGTAAAACATTTTAAAAGAGTAACGGTGGAGATTCTTGCTCATTCTTCTACATACGAAAACAACCTTTTGGAAGGGGCTACTAGAATCAATCCTATTTTATTGTAAATTTTTTAAGCTCAAAGGTGCCTTTATAATAAACATGGCGTTCCACAGGGAAGTGTGCTGGGCCCAATATTATTCCTCATTTATATAAATGACATCGTAAAAATAACTAATCATAAATGCGTATTATTTGCTGACGATATTTCTATTATAGTGACATCTAATAAAAAACTAAATACCATTTCAGAACATGAACTTGACATTAATAATACAATTGACAAATTATTGCATTGGCTTGACATTAACCATTTGATGATAAATTTAGACAAATCCGTTTACATCCAATTTAATCGATCAAATAATTCCAAAAATGACATTAAACTTATTATTAATAAAATCAATGAAGTAACGCGTACCAGATTTTTAGGTGTAATAATAGATAAAGACATTAACTGGAAAGAGCACATAGATAATGTTAGCACTAAAATTAATAAATTTGTTTACGCATTAAAACAAGTAAAAAATGTAACTAATATAAAAACTGCTTTAATGTCATACATACCACGCGTACGTCGAATCGTTGTTACGTTATGGACTAATAATGTGGGGTAACAGCACTGACTTCCAAAGAGCGTTCATTGCTCAAAAAAAGTGCATGAGAGCAATTTGTGGACTTAAGCCCGACGACTCATGTCGACCAATATTTAAAAGACTTGGTTTGTTACCGTTACCGTCGCTTTACATTTACGAAATATGTGTGTTTGTTATGAAAAATAAGCAACTATTTAAGACTGCAAATGAGGTCAATCCTCGGAACCGACGAGATCCATATAAACTAGTGTTAAATGATTTGCCTAGACTATCTAAATACAATAGTAACTGCTTGGCAATGTGTGTGAGCATTTATAATAAAATACCAAAGCATTTCAAAGCTTTAAATACAAAATTATTTAAAATTAAATTTCATAAGTGGTTACTCGAGTGTAGTTTTTATAGTTTAAAAGAATTTATAGATAAAAAATGTTGATGTTTTTTTTTTTTTTTTAAACGATTGTTGTTGTTTAACTTGTCTTTTAAATTTTGCATGCAATGTTTTATCCTAGCTAAACATGCTTGTGCCTCAATTTGTATTTAACACCCTTGTATACCATGTTTTACGCAAATAAATATTCTATTCTATTCTATTCTATTTAATGTGGCTATTTGAAATAAATGCTTTGACTTTGAATTCTGACTTTGAGTGTTTTAGGGATTATTGCGGATTGCCATTCAAATGCAGGCCGAGAGTGCAGTTGCTTGAATCGCGCCGCAACGTCAACTTTAAGGCGTTCGTGGTGCGAGTACCTACATGCTACCTGCACCTCGTCATGGCAGAGGACTTTTGGCCGCAAGGTGTAATGTTCCGTCGCTTCCGCGGACAAGTGCCACACGAACGCACAAAGACAGTGCTCGAGTGAAGTGTTTCACTAACATAGTTTTAAGTTTATACAATAACCCACAATGTATTATTATAATATATATGTTAGTCTGTAAGGTATTTATCTATGGGCCAAAGTAGCCTGAAAATAAAGGTTTTATTATTATTATTATTATTAAATGAATAAATTAAAAGTTTATAGTTTTTATGGGTTTAAATTAGCTCAGTTCTTTGGATCTCATGGGTTCTGCATCAAAAGAGCGATCGAGCTTTTGTCCTGTTAAACAATTAGCAGGTTGCCAACATGTTATTAAGATGCATACTATGGCTTTTTCATAGAAACAGCTGTTCGTAATAAACTATAGACCCTCCCATCGATAGATTCCGTGGGCCGACAAGATTCCTTACTCTCTGATAGATTATTGGAACGTTAAAACTAGAGATAGATAGGTTTGTGGCACTGGTCGTATTCAGAGGAGAATTTGTGGTTGCTCGGAGGATGTGAGAAGAAATGACAGGCGTTTTTCCAAGTTGAAGATAGAAGTTTTAATAGATTGAGAAAGTTCGGATTTACAGTTTAAAATATATAAGAGGAAACAAGCATATGGCGAAATATTATTAAGTAACTATAATATTATAAAATGTGTTGGAAAATTTATGACAGACTTCTCACGGCTTCTCATAAAAAAGTGTCGTAGCGCCGCCTTTAAACGCATAGACAAAGGTGCGAGCTACGTGTGTTCCAAACAGGTGCGTCCTCTGATTACGGCCAGTGCCACAGGTTTTTCTATCTCTAAAAATTGGTGATAGATACGATATTAGGTTCGGCCGTACGTAGAGGTCGGTCTGTCTAGTCTATTGCAGCCGTATTGACAATTTTCACGTAGCAAATGGTATCATGTAAACTGAAGTTACATAATAAGGAATGATGTGCCTATAATATTTGAAGAGTTCCTTCGATTTCTCCAGGATCCCATTATCTGACCTGATGACAATGGGACCACCTGGAAAGTATACCCTTTCAAACAAATTTTTTTTTTTTCATATCGGTCTAGCCGTCTTAAAGTAATCTGGAACATAATTGAAAAAAAAGTCCCCGTCGAACTGAGTACCTCCTCCTTTTTTTGAAGTCGGTTAAAAATAAAAAAGTGTGGTTTAGGGTTTTCCAACTCCTACCAAGGTGGAAAAGAGTTATAAAGTTTAAGGGTTGGATTTTACTGCTTGCTTCCATTAACTCGAAAATGGGTATGGGTCTTTGAGTCAAGATATGAACACATCCCAAACGATTTTTAAAAATTCCACGCCTGTGGGGGCGAAAAGCGGGGATACAGTTGATTTGAAAAATACAAAACCCTTTGATCTATAAACTTAAAAATTGGCCCGAATACTTATTTATCTAAATAAATTTTTAGAGGAAAGTACGAATTTCACGCGGACGAAGTCGCGGGCAGAAGCTAGTCTTATATAATTATATAAAATTCAAAGCCCTGTCCTAGAGACATGAAATTTAGAGGGTGTGTTCTATGTGAAAAGTAGGCATCCACTAAGAAAAGGTTTTTCGAAATTCCATCCATAAGAGGGTGAATGGCGGGAGGGTGAAATTTGACGCGGACGAAGTCGCGGCCAGAAGCTAGTGCCATACGTATAAAGTGTTAACTTACTGTACGCCTGCCAGGGGTTGTTGTCCGACGCCGTTGAGAAGCCCTGCTGTAAGGCCCTGGTCCACAGGTCCTACTTGCTGCTGATTTTGTATCATCTTCATCTGTGTGAAAACACAGTTCAATTGAAGAATATCTCGTCTATCAACATTTTCAGTCTCAAGTTGGCAAGAAATGGTCAACGACAAGAAATGGCGTGCTATGCATGCGTTAATTCATGGTCATTTTAATAAGCTCCAATTACTAATTTACATTTATCCACTATATTGAAATCACAATGTACAAAATAGTTTGCAACACGCACCATTTTATTAAATTTGTCGAAAAAGTAGATAAACGATCATTTTTAAACACCTTTACATTTAAAAAGGGGACACGACACTGTCAGTAAAGAGTACCATTAGTACTCCGAATCTCTCTTTCAAGACTACTTCACCTCCGCGGATCATAACATTAATACTTTCAATCCCAATTCATTCTGAACAACAGTACTAACGACCTTGACCATGCCCTATCTCAACGTCACTGACCTGCCTCAACTGCTGTTCATAGAGCTGCTGCCTGTTCTGTTCGATGATCGCCTCCTGGTTGAAGAGCATCTGAGCCTTCTTCTCGCTCCTCTCCCTGAGAATGAAAGAGATGACATGAGTATACAATACAGGCAGATAAATGTTCATTTTTCCGCTGCTTATTGGACTGAGGTATTATAATAATAATAATAATATAACTTTATTTCATACATAATACAGATTTAACATGTAATATAAAGACAGTTTTAAATGAGCTTTGGTAGTAACACTGTAATACAAATCTAAGAATTAAAATCTGTACACAATATGGAAAACCCTGCCTCTCAAACTAGGCAACCTGTATCTTGAGAGACAGTGATTCAGCTTAAGATGTGGTGCTTATTATAATAGTTGACTGTGTCGATCTACCCGAGCGAATGAAGATAATAATAATTACTACTAATACTAAAACTAATTTAAGTATATATTGTATACGAGATGTGTGTGTGTGCGTTCGTGTGAGAGTGTGCGTTCGTGTGAGTGTGTGCGTGTGTGTGTGAGGGGGTGTGTGTGTGTGTGTTGTGTGTGATTGGGGATATGTAGGTAGTTAGGTGACGTACTTAAGTAAGGATTCAGTTTGTAGATAGTCCCGTTCTAGTAGCCATTCGGTTAATTTTGATTTTATTTCATATTTATTTAGATCGACAATGTTTAATTTCTTGTGAATTTGTTTGTAGATGTATGTACTTAATGTGTAGTATTGGTGTTGAGCGAAGGATGTTTTGTGAGGGGTACTTAAGGGTAGTTTCTTCCTTTTTTTAGGGTCAGATGGGGGAACGCTAGCGTGTTTTCTAACAGTTGACTGCAGTACAAAAAGCTGGCGCACAGAAAGTACTTTACAATCAGCGTATAGTTGCGTAGTGGGATAGCGATAAGGTTTGCGCGACATAACCTTCAGCACGGCTCTCTGCGCTCTTTCAATCCTCAGAAGACTGGTTTTATTTGCACCACCCCATACTGTGATGCAATATCCAATGACGGATTGACATAATGCATAATACACCATCTTCAGGGTTTCAGGCGCAGCCGAGTTCCTAAGGGATTTGAAAATATGCAAGAGTTTCATAGCTCTAGTGGTAACGGCGTCAACTTGTTTGTCCCATCGTAATCCTCCGTCTATTTGGACACCCAGATATTTTACATTATCAGTTCTAGTAAGTGTCGGACATAAGCATTGTGGAGATTGTTTGGAGCAGGTGTGCGCTGTTATGGTAAAAGATTTGTCGGGCAAGTTGTTACGCCGGATGGCGAATGGAATGTACGATGTTTTTTCGCAGTTTAGGGTAAGTAAGTTTAGGTTGAGCCATTCCATTATACTTGTTAATGCCGCTTCTGCGTAACACTTAACGCTATCCCAAGATGGTCCGTAAACTATGACTGCGGTGTCGTCTGCATACGCAATGATCTTGGAGATTATTGGACTTTTTATGTGCTCGTAAATGTATGGGAATGGACTTTAGGTGTTTTGATAAGATCTATGCATTAAAATGGTGTTGTTTGAAATAATTTTGCACATTTTCAGCCTACTTTAAGTTCAGGGGCGTTTTGAAAAAAATAACAAATTCTAACGAGGGATAACTTATGATATTGTTACTGATGCAAGAAAATAGCATTATGAATCTCGACGATGACGATGTGTGAATACACGACGACGGGGCAAATTCTGATCATAATACAAACGCCCCTCCCCTAACGTGTCATGACGTTTGTCACAGTTTGATTGACATCAGCTGTAAGTGACCCCCGAGCGAGGCAGAACTGACGTCAGAGGCCGTGTAATGACGGAATTGTTTTTTTTTTATCTTTTGAGGCAGGTTGAATTATTGCCAAAAATGAGTGTATAACGCAGAGCTGAATTTTCAAATGCATCTCAATTTTTAGCCTCACGCAGTCCTTGTATAGATATTCATACATTTAAGAACGTCTAATAGTAAAGTGTCGTTTGACAATTCGGGGGATATTATTGCGGAAATCGTAAAAGTATCGTGTCTTACGTTTCGCGACTGTTTTCACATCTATGCGACAGAATGATCAATAGTGTTTGCGGGTGCACGTGTTCAGAAAGTGAGACAGGTGCTGTGTTCAAGTGTTGACGATTGATAATTAGATGTTTACAGGGTTTTTATAACAGTTGTAACTAGAGATGGGTTTCTACCCGGTAAATACCGGGTAAATACCCAAAATACCCAAATGCAGGGTTTTTACCTGGGTAAATACCCAAATGGTGGGTATTTACTTTTTCATTATTGTTTTAAGTCTTTTATACACTTTAAGCAATAAAAAATGTTTATCAAATGTGTTTTATGCATGAAATGTAAATGGTGTCAGCAAAGAATAGTTTTCTACTAACAAATCATATAAAGATTGTACGTCTGTATTTTTTACATATTATATTAGGTGGTTTATATTACATTTGATTATAGTAGTTTTAAATTAAAGACTATTTGAATATCACAGCATGTCGTAACAAATATTTATTGATAAAATACATTAAATAAACGTGAAACATCAAACTCTTGAGTATGTAAGATGAAGAACTAAAATCTGGCAAACTCGCGTATATGCTCAGAACTAGACGAACGGACAGACAGACATGACGAATCCATAAGGGTTCCGTTCTTTGCCATTTGGCTACGGAACCCTAAAAAGGGAGTTCCGATTCCAAATTAAATGAAAGGACATATGCACAAGGAAAATCAGCCAAGTTCAGTACATTTTGACCAGTTAGGCGAACACAAATGTACTGACCAGCAGATTTTTTTTTCGCGATTTCAGGTTTGGTCCCATAGTAAAAGTTGTTTGTTTTCATGACTACAATCACGTGTTTAAGTGTCGTTCACTAATTATCAGTCACCCTATATATGTCATTTACTATATAGAAACTTCATCAAATCAGTTAAAGAAATTTTACATTTATGCTAAAATTACAGTTATTATCAGTTAATAAAGCAATTTAATCAGGCTTTGAGACGAAAAACATATGAAAGTAGCCGAACTTATAACATGGATGTGTTAAAAAAAAACGGTCTAAAATTCACCTAAACTTTATTAAATAAAACGTTCCATAAAGTGTTTATAGTTTATACCCATGCTTTTGGGTATTTACCGGGTAAAAACCCTGTTTATACCCAAATTGGGTATTTACCCGGTAAATACCCGATGGGTATTTACCCACCGCCCATCTCTAGTTGTAACCTTGTAACAGTGTAGGTTGACAAAAGAATATTTTCTGAGAGAGTTATCTTTCTGAGGTACTTAAATTTATCTACTAGCTTCGGCCCGCGACTTCATCCGCGTAAAATTTCCTGTTCTCCCGACCCACCCCGTCGCATCGCATCGTTTTCCCGCGCCATTACTTCGTTAGCCTGATGTTAAAAGCATATAGCCATTCTCAAAAATTAGACTTTCTTATGCAAAAATATTTTTTCGAATCCGACTGGTAGTTCGAGATATTAGCCGGGGAGCCAGCATTAGAGGGGCCCGTGGCTAAATAATAACAGCCGCACAGGTCGATCGATCAGGTTAGGCTACGCTTGTTGCAGTTGGTCTGTGGATGGGTGATCATCTTTAAATACCGAGACCCCTCCGTGCCCGGAGGGGCCGTGCCTCGGAAAGCACGTTAAGCCGTTGGTCTCGGCTGTCATTCGTGGATCTTTGACAGTCGCTACGGGTAGTCAGAAGCCCGAAAGTCTGACAACCAGTCTTACCACGGGGTATCGTACTACCCAGTAACTGGGTTGTGGAGGTCAGATAGGCAGTCGCTCCATGTAAAATACTGGTATTTAGCTGCATTCGGTTAGGTTGGAAGCCGACCCCAACATAGTTGGGAAAAGGCTAGGCAAATGATGAAAATAAGTTCGAAAGATTAGCGCGTTCCCAAAAAAAAAATCTGCTGTTCCCTACATTTATGTTCGTACAACTCGTCAAAATGTAGGGAACAGCTATTTTTTTTTGCGATTTCAGTTTTGGTCCCAAAGTAATAGTTGTTCATAATGATGAGTACATAGACCACTTAAGAGGTTGTTAATGTTTTACCAATAACCCTGTATAGGTAATATTATATTCTGAAATAAATAGGTAACAATAAAGTTGAAATCTGTATTTTATAATATCTGAACGCTAGATATTTTCTTGGAAAGTAGTTAGTACTTAAATCCTCTTCTAATTTCTCGCAATTAATGTTCACTCACAAAACGCTCTAATTTATGAAACACTTATTAATGATCGCAAAACAATAACGTTTATTCCACTTACACGAGCGAAACGAAAATGTAATCATAAATTGCAATAAAAAACGGATTTATTGTTCTTAAAAACAATAATAATGATTCAGTATTATTTTAAGAAATCTTTATCGTGACATAAACAATACACGTGGTTACAGGTCATTAACACTTAGTAAAAACAATTATTTACCTCCTATTTCCTTTTAGTCCTACTTTAAAATTACTAGTAACCTCATCACAACACTAATACACAAAAATCACCAGTAAAATATATTTGATCTTTTAAAAAAAACGGCACGAATTTCAAAACATTTACAAAAAACTTTTTCAAAAAATTAACAACACCTTTCGTTCTCCGCAAAGAAACCAAAACAAAACAAAAAAATATCACATCGTATAAAAGTAATAAACAGCTATAAATTTTAATAAGTAACCTTCGTTAAAGGAAACCGCTCTAATTAAACTGAACGGCGCTGTATTGGAGCTGAAAGAGGCTCACGCGAGGTCACCTAAACATTTTAACTTGGTTACCGTTGCCATGGTTACGGTGGTAACAATTTTTACATAGCGATGGTATTTCAGATAGAAAACGACAGTAACAAATAGGATTTGTGGAGGCTAGACGTTAGATTTGTATGTTAATAATAAAGCCTGTTTAAGCCTCGTGTCTAATTTCAATACATCCTTGAAAGAAATTGCTTCATAAACAAACGTGCGTTTTTGTAAGAATATATATTCATTGCCAGATCTAATATTTCGCGAGCAATGAACTGGCATTTTTGCATAAACAACATGATGCAGCATTAACATCATAACGTTTAATTTCTCAAATATTGTAAATCGTAAAAGTTCCAGATCATTCTACAACACGTCATTAAAAAGTCGCGCCCAAAAAGATAAATATGCAAACTCACTTTAATCCTCTAAGAGGTTAATCACTTTCACAATGTAAACATGATCACAGAGCCACTGTCAAAACACTGCTACTAACTTTCACTACCACATTTAAAATGCACTAACACCGGTTTCTCACAAAAAAAAATGTCTGCCACTTCGGTAACACCAAAAAGTTTTAATTTAAAGAAGCATATAAATTAATAAAACCTCAATCTAAAACCCCGAAGTTATCGTTGATAGCATTGGCACAACAATGATAATAAAACGCGATGTGCCCATACGGTACGTGCAAGTATTATGATGACGCACTGCGCCCGCGACGGTTGCTAAACAAATAACGAAATTAGTATAAACAAATACGAAGTTATAAGGGTCATTATCCATTCACCGAAATGATAAGAAGCGTGGAACGAGACGAGAGTAAGGTATCCGGAACTGTTAATGGGCATTGATAACGTATTTTACCGATACCAGTCATATTTTTACAAAACCCGGAAGTTCCCGAAGACGTCCCGAAGATTTCCGAATGTAGTTAGAAGTATGTTTGCGTTTTTGAATACAGGCTACAACTTTAGGAGAATCGTAAAAAATGACTGCGTTTTGTAACTCGTAATACCGGTTTCGATTGAGCAGTGCATTGACTTTTCTTTTCTTTCGCGTCAACATTTGCTGTGTGGCTGAAATGCCATTCATTCACCGGGAAGGGTGCTTGGTACTATTTTTAACTTAGGTGTGTTCAAGAGTAGGGGAAGAACAAAGAAACGATGGATTGACTGTGTGAAAGATGACATGGCTAGAAAGGGCCGACTACTGAGATGACGAATGATTGAAGAAGACATGTTGCGGCGAGTCCAGATAAATTGGTACAAGGGCACGAGAAAGATATACAACGGCCTTCAAAAGTTCGTTGACCTTTTTCCACTCTCTCTCACACACCACAATATGATTTAAAATTCTAGTGATCCAAATGTTTGAACTGCTATAAAGTTTTAATTGCCTAACTAGCAGCGCTCCGCGGTTGCACCCGCATTGTCGATCCCGTGGGAATATCGGGATAAAAAGTATCCTATGTCCTTCCCGGGACTCAAACTATCTCTATAATTTAAGCGTGAAAGGTAACAGACAGACACACTTTCGTAATGATAATAATAATAATATGGATTAGTATGGATTCAATCAACTACATACCTTTGACTTATCATAAAATATAATCAAGTAATCCCTTAAGAGTACCTGATTATTTTTTTTATTTTAAATTCTAATGTGGCATTACAGCTGAAGTGGAAAAACGTCAACTAACTTTCGGAGGGCATTGTATAATATATTCATTACTAGCTGCGCCCCGCGGTTTCTAGTAAATGTGGATCACTTGGGAATATCGGGATAAAAAGTAGCTTATTTGTTAATCCAGGGTGTCAGCTCGTCGTTTCAGCCGATAGACGTCCACTGCTGGACATAGGCCTCCCCCAATTTTGGGAGGGTTTGCCATAATCGCCACGCTTGGCAGGCGGGTTGGCGATCGCAGTATGGTATGGTGGTGAAATACACAGAGAACGCTGCTGCCCATTCTCCGGTGCGATCCTTAGTCGCCTTTTACGACACCCACGGGAAGTAAGGGGTGGTGGTATTCTTTAAGTCCGGCACCACACAGACCAGGGTGTCAGCTACCTCCATACAAAATTTTATAAAAATTGATCCAGCCGTTTGAGCGTGAAGAAGTAACAAACAAACAATCAAACAAACACCCTCACCCACACCCTCACACACATTTTTTTTTTTTTTTTGTTTGTTCATTGTAATCCGCGATCAGTTGTACTTTTAGCGGATGAGTTGGGGGTAAACATTGACAACACACACATGCACACGCACCCTCACACGCACACTCACACGTACACGCACACTCACACGCATACGCACACTCACACTCACACGCACACGAACACGAACACGCACACGAACACGCACACACACACAAACCTTCGCCTTTATAATATTAGTGGGATTAGTTTAGTGCCTTAGAAGGACAGTAGTGGGTAAGATACGTTTTAGCAGAAACAACAGTTGATCAATTAAATAAGATAAGCATATCCACTGGTCCTTTTTTAGCGCAAAACCTTTTTGGTATCTTGTGAAATCACAATGCTTTAAACGAGACCACTCTGACATGTTATTTCAGAATTACATCTTCAATGTTTTGCTTCTTTGTGTAATATTCAGACTGTTAGGCTGCCTGTCCACCGGAGCGGAGTGAGGCTGCGAAGCGGAGAAACGGAGAAATATTAACCAACTAGCTTCCGCCTGCGACTTCGTCCGCGTGAAATGTTTTGTTCCCCCAACCCACTCCGTAGCATCGCATCGCCCGCCCGCCCAACGATCTCTCTGTCATATTTTGAATTTGCTCGGCTCCTAAGGGTCCTATCGTGATGGTAAATAGCCTATAGCCTTCCTCAAGAATTGGGCTATCAAATGCAAAAAGAATCTTTCAAATCCGACCGGTAGTTCCAGAGATTATCGCGTTCAAACAAACAAACTCTTCAGCTTTATTATTAGTATACAGGGTTACTTTTCAAAGACCATCCAAATTTTTACATGGTGTTCTACCCATGAATATAAACAACTTTCACTATGAGACCAACTCTGAAATCACGAAAAAAAAATCAGCTGTTTCATAGATTTTGGTCAAGTAGATATTGAAGTTTTGTATGAAACAGCAAATTTTTTTTTCGTGATTTCACAGTTGGTTGGGTTTGCCCCTCCTCCCTCTCCCCCCAGATCCGCGGCTGAATGGGTTAGCAATATCCTTCAAAATGATTTAGATCGTGATTGATAGTGTGTTATGCATTTAGGGTGCTGGTGAGTATGTATAGCTTTGTATGTCTACCCCTGCTACTACCAAGTCCCAGTCGGATTTGAAAAAATCTTTTTACATTTGATAGCCCAATTTTTAAGGAAGGCTATATAAAATCACGCTAGGACTCTCTCCGAGCAAAAAGAAAAAACTGGCCAAGTGCGAGTCGGACTCTTACACGAAGGGTTTCGTACCACGAGGCAAAAACACGTTTGTTGTATGGGAGCCCCCCTTAAATATTTATTTTATTTTAATTTTATTATTAAAGTAAAAATACATCTGAGTATTTTGTGAATATTTGAAGTGCTTACCTGTTGCCATTATTGATATCGAGCAAAAAAATCGCGTTTGTTGTATGGGAGCCCCTCTTAAATATTTATTCTATTTTGTTTTTAGTATTTGTTGTTATAGCGGCAACAGAAATACATACTTTGTGAAATTTTCAACTGTCTAGCTATCGCGGTTCTTGAGATACAGCCTGGTGACAGACAGACGGACAGACAGCGAAGTCTTAGTAATAGGGTCCCGTTTTTACCCTTTGGGTACGGAACCCTAAAAATGTAAGAAAAACCGCTAAGCGAAAACGAAGTACCAGCGCGGGCAAGCAATGCGATGCGATACGATGCGACGGGGAGGGTCGAGGGGACAAGAAATGTCACGCGGACGAAGTCGCGGGCAGAAGCTAATAAAACATAACTTACCACAAATAAGATCAAGATCAAGATCTTGTCAAGAGCGCGGTCTAGTTCTAACAGCATCCTAAGTATGTTGATAGAGAAATACGACGCACCCTGGTTGTCGCACGCTGTGGAGGTGCTGGTCAGAAGACCCCACAGCTAGCCTTATGTTGCCTTTTTTGTTTTGGTTTCTGTGTTTGTTTACTAACAATAGATTTTAAGAATAATGTTACTAACAATTGGGCCTAGTTGCCATTAATAAACAAATATTTAATTTAATTTTAATTTTAATAAGACTTGAAAAACATAAAGATTCCCACAACATTGTGACCTTTACATAAATATAACTGATAAAGATAAATATAGGTAATCTCAACCTTGAATACGTTACTCGTTATCATTTAATTTGCAAACGTTTTCTATTTTATTTATTTTAATTAGGCGGTCGTATTTGTCTTTTAAATGTTAAGTATACAGAGATTAGGATACGTTGACCTAAGTGGCAAAGACTTCGGGAAGTGCTTGCTTTGTAAGATAAGTGTAAAACTGTAAACTCGTTTTTAGGGTTCCGTACCCAAAGGGTAAAAACGGGACCCTATTACTAAGACTTCGCTGTCTGTCCGTCCGTCTGTCTGTCACCAGGCTGTATCTCAAGAACCTCGATAGCTAGACAGTTGAAATTTTCACAAATTATGTATTTCTGTTGCCGCTATAACAACAAATACTAAAAACAAAATAAAATGAATATTTAAGGGGGCCCCCCATACAACAAACGTGTTTTTTTCGGCGTTTTTGCCTTGTGGTACGGAACCCTTCGTGTGCGAGTCCGACTCGCACTTGGCCAGTTTTTATTTGGGCTAAGCCACAAGAGAAAATAGTAAAACAGTTCAGTTGCTCAGGTTTCATACTGAATTTCTGGGAAAACCTACTGGGTAATTTGTTGAGATGCAATGGTTTTATCGGTGTATGTAATCATATCTAATTTCATAAGAACGCAAGGCATAACCACTGCTTTGAAAACGTGAAGGAAATCATCATGAGGAAACCGGCATGTGTCATGAACCAAAAATTCGAAGACATGCGACATCTGCATCCGCGCCGTGCCCGCGTGGTGGATTACGGCCATTTCCGTTACCCCAAGAGGAGGCCTGTATCCCAGCAGTGGGAACATTACAGGCTGATTATGCTATGCAAAGCATAAAGGCCTACGCAGACCGGGACGGCATGGCAAGGGATATAAAATTTTACTAATGGACATTCAAACGTATCGATATAGAAATACGACATTAATTGCTATGCTTTAAAATGCCTACGACCTATTCTCAGACCTACCAATTATACACAAAAAATTTCATAAAAATCGGTCAAGCCCGTTTCGGAGGAGTTCGATGATTCGATAACAAACACTGTGACACGAGATGTTTATATATTAGAAGATAATTATAATTATTCATTAATTAACCCCTTGAACAGTCAGTAACAACAATAATATCTAACGGCCATTAATACACAATAGTAGTGCATTGTTGCGTCACAGTAATTATAAGACGCGTTCGTGCGTGCATTTGATCGTGTGTATGCGCCGGAGTACCAATCACGCATGCTCAAGTATTTAAGTACTTAAAAATTAGTTAACCCGGATTAGCCGCCACATTACCCGTACAATATTGATTCAAACTTCTGCAAGATAATATGAAGATCTTATATGACCCATTCCACCTTGAAATTATGCCTTTGCGAAGTGAAAAAAATATCATATCGTATTTAACAACTGCAATTTCAATTTAGTCGATGCAATCTTCGTACTTTTTGTTACTGTTATTTAGAGTGATTATTTGGAGGTAAAAATTACACTAACGAGACGGCCTTCTTCGGCTAATGAATTTTCATCATTCAAGAGAAACTTGTTGCTACAATCACCAAGGTAGTTAGTCCACGCTGTCTATGATGCTTGCAGAGATGGGTAGCATGTTCTTCTGCCGAATTTAATAACACGAAACAAAACAAAAGAACATTAGGCGCGTGTAGTGATGAATAGGTGGAACCTGGATTTATCTAGAATAGTCGCTTTTAATGTTATGCATCGTTCGCACATGCATAATTTCGACATGAATGATGTTAACCAATATCTTGTAACCATATAATAATTTAAAAGTGGATGTGGAGTTTCTTGCCCGTTCATTTTCTTAAGAACCTATTACGCTTTGGAATGGGCAAATAGCTTCAGCTATCTTTCTTTTACCCGACTGCGCGACGCAAAGGAGTGGTAATGTGTTTTTTGAGTTTGAGGTACAGTCGTTACGGGTAGTCAGAAGCCCGAAAGTCTGACAACCAGCCTTACCAAGGAGTATCATATTACCCAGTAGCTGGGTTGTGGAGGTCAGATAGACAGTCGCTCCATGTAAAATACTGGTATTCAGCTGCATCCGGTTGGACTGGAAGCCGACCCCAACATAGTTGGGAAAAGGCTAGGCAGATGATGCGGTAGAGATTTTTTAAAGAATGTGTAGTAGGTAACTACAATCTTTTAACCAGCTTAATAAAGTCCGGAGGTCCAAAAAAGTCACCACTTTTCTTTTCACTATGTAAATCTGAATGAAACAAAAAGCAAAATCCAGCCAGCTGGATTCTTAGCATCGCGTGACGAACATTCGTTCGTATTCGGGCCGATGTCTCCGAAATAATCGTTTGCGTTCAATGCCGTTTCACGTTCCTTCAAAGAATTATTGGTAGGTAATAATCGTTCGAGAAATACTTTTGTTCTTATATCGATCTGTCTTTGCGATTTCCCGCTGAGATTTTTACGTGTTATTTTTAGAATTTGCAGGGCTTTGAACGCGAAGGAAGTACGTCAAAATAATTTGGAAGTCGTGATTATACTGACAGGCGGGATCGCAGGTCTTTGTTTTATTATTCACTAGCATTTTCTGCGGCTCAGCCAGCGTGGATGGCGGAAAATATCACTCAGGAACGTACGACGTAAATAAAAGTATCTTATCTTATCTTACGACCGGGATTAAATGAAACTACCTACACCTACCCATGTATTAATCCAGGTTTATTATCTGTGTGCCAGATTTCATTCAATGTTTACGTTTTACGTGATGCACGCCAGTAAAGTTTCCAGTCGTCATTTTTCCGATATCTTCAACAATTATCGTCATATTTTAACCTAACCTAAGCTAAACGTTTCTCATGAATCATTCCGTCCATTAGTGAAATCCGTATTCGATCAAATCCTTTCGGTAGTTTTTGAGTTTATCGTGTTCAGGCAGAGAGACAGACAAACAGACGCGTCGGGAACTTTGTTTTATAAGCGATTCTTACAATTAAAACTATCAGGAAGTCTGTCAGGTATTTTAGTGTCGCGACCCAGTCCATATTTTTATTTTCGACGGAGCTAACTCCTTTCCTGGCAAAGGACAGTGGGTACGTTATATGGGCGTGTCCTGAGTTTTACGCCTCGCTGTTTGGCATTATGTTTTCCCCACATGAGCTCATTATAGTTTTTGCCGACACGACTGCAGAAGAACAAGGAAAGTATAACGGTTCAAAACAAATGACCAATAATCCACATTAGTTCTGAATCAAAATTGCTGGAGTCATGGGGAGGACTTTCCCAGCATTGGGATTGGATGGTGCAGACTGACAGTATCCAGTGAAGGCAGTGCCACGAGCATAGCTTGTTCCTACAGAACAAACTAGAAATCAAAGAAATATAGGGCAAAAAGTACCTATTTTTATCGGACGCATACCAATGCGGGGGATTCGAAGCGTGATGGAATCTCACACATTGCGTGTTTGACTGCATACAACGTCTTTAACGAGGTTTCTCTACGCGAGCCTTTGAGTGCAATGTAGGGCACTAAATATTTACATCCTTTAGGTTTTAAACGTACACTTCCCAAAACGTTCCCTCTCCTAAAACGTCCACTTCCCAAAATGATAATTCCCTAAGTGTCTAAACACACTATGCCGAAGTTACGCGACCGAAGTTCGGCATGATTACGCCTGCAATGCTATTTGAATTACTGACGACACATTATGCCGAAATTACGTTGCGTTAAATAGCATTGAAATAGCATTGCGGGCGTCGTCGTCGTCGTTTCAGCCGATAGACGTCCACTGCTGGACATAGGCCTCCCCCAATTTTGGGAGGGTTTGCCATAATCGCCACGCTTGGCAGGCGGGTTGGCGATCGCAGTATGGTATGATGGTGGAATACATAGAGAACGCTGCTGCCCATTCTCCGGTACGATCCTTAGTCGCCTTTTACGACACCCACGGGAAGTAAGGGGTGGTGGTATTCTTTAAGTCCGGCACCACACAGACCTATTGCGGGCGTAGTCTTGCCGAACTTCGGTCGCGTAACTTCGGCATAGTGTGTTTAGATACTACGTGTCTATTTCCCACTGCGTCCACTTGCCCAAAAAATGTACTTTCCTTATCGTCAACTCTCAAAACGTCCACTTTCCAAATAAGTTTCTTTTTCATCAAAGTGTTACTGGCTCCAGTTCCCGCACAAGACAAATATTTGTCACGGCTAATAGCCGAAGCGCGGCTACACCTAGTTTTAGCCGGGTACAACTAGGTGCATCCTACGTCGACGGACTCCTATTTCTGTGTAAAGGGTTTAATACAACCTAACCAAACTTAACCTCGAGGTGCCCTTCGCTCGCTCTTGCATCCTACGTCGCCTATCACAGATATAGATATACCTAGATAACGCAAGTATCACGAACTGTATGAAAACCAAGCGTGCCATATTTTTGACTACCTACTATGACGTCACAAGCTCGCGCTCTCGCTCACACTTACCCAGGCAGCAGTACAAAGGACTGAGCGCGAAAGGGGCGGCTTACGATTTGTAATCATAAGCTGGTGCAATTTTTGGCACGCGAAGTAGTTACTCTTGCGTCTGTGTCGCCTATCGACCGACCGCAACCATGCAACCGATATTTGGAAAGTGGACGTTTTGGGAGAGTGAACGTTTTGGGAAGTGTACGTTTAGAACCTAACGGGGCTATATAATGCTAGCGTAATGCGAGGTGCATACCATTATTTACTAAATTCTATAAATACATATATCTATTATAGTCGCGAATCATATTTTGATCAAGATACAACCTGACACTGGCCTACAAATTGCAAAAAACGTAAGAAAATTTGAATTTCGCGGTCTACCACTGCGCTTCACCTTAAGCGTAATGTCTGGAACATACAGTACAGTCACGAGCATAAGTATGTATACACTTGGCTTTATTCAAAGGCGATTTTCTCCTTTATTTTTTAATGAAATTGTATGTTATTTCGAACATTGTGTTTTCGAAACCATAGGTTTATGTAAAGTGTCGTATTTCAACTTTGCATTCGTTATTTCGCCAAGTTGCCAAGTGTTGACATATTAGTGCTCGTGACTGTACATGCAGTATGTTTGTCTGTTTGTCATGTAGATCACCATCGTAGATTTCAGCATGTAATACCTAGTAAGATAGTGATCAAGATTAAGATATTAGTTATCACGTCTACGATCTAATCGATAAAACAACAATAGGATCCATTAAAGACTATTCTTTGTCTGGGCGCAATGAATCGAGAAATCGTCCTTTTAGCTCAAAAAATTCACGTGTTTTATTGAGCTTAAATATCACTTACATGACCTAGATTCTAGTCTTACATTTATCTAATTGCAGCGATGACTAGAATAAAAATAATAAGTCTGCAATAAACTCAATTTGACTTTTTTATGACGAAGTACTCTAACAACGGTTAAATGGAAAGAGATATTTAGAGCACTTTGAGGTAAGATACACATCTTTTATCCCTGGAATTAAATTTAGGTCTAGACAGGTATTGTATAGAAAAACTGGCTTAAAATCTATTTTTACGTAGAATAAGACTTATATTACGTACTAGTTGTGCCCGCTACTTCGTTCGCGTGCATAACGGACAAATTAGATTTCAGGGGTTTTAATTTTTTTTTCGCGGAACCCTTATTCTTTTTTGTAAAATAAACATAATGCCTAAGTTACTCTTTATAACACCAGCTGCCAGTGAAAGTCCCATCGATTAGTCGGGCAAACAGACAGATAGACAAAAAAAATGAAAATTGTTTTTCTGTTATAAGTACCGTACTTATTATAATTTCATAAGCATTTAGTAAAAAGCTGTTATTTTGACATTGCAAACAGACAGTGCCGGCCACGACTTACGAGTTGTAGGTCGTAGGTTCGAACCCAGACAGGCGCTTTACTTTGTGTAAAATATTTCATCACCACTGCTCTCACATCGTGAGGAAACCGGCATGTCCTAGAACCAAAAATTCGAAGACATGTGACATCTACCAACCCGCACTGGTCCCGCGTGGTGGATTACGGCCCACTCAACATTATAGGCTGATAATGAAACAGACACTTCAATTTTATATATTTGTATAGATATAGATAAAATTTCTGTTGAATTCGCCCTTAATAGAAAGAAAGTGCCTTTAATTTCATTAGTTTCTTAAAAAATATTACAAGTTTTAGCAAATCACTTATTCATGATAGTTCTATTAGGTTAACCTTATCAATAACAGTTTCATGGCTCATTTATCTGAAAACAGTCGTAAAACTATTTATTATCTATTATGTTTTTGTTTTAATAAGATAATAAACACGTGGTTAGAGATACGTAGGTACATTTACGTCAAGGCCAGCCATAAACGTGCTCGAAATGGAAGGCCCATTTCAAGCACGTTTATAGCTGGGCTAATAATAAACTGTTAAAGGAAAAATTGCCGTAATCAGACGGACTGGTAAATGATAAATGATTTTATTTCTGTAAGTAGGTTTGTAAGTACAAACACTTTTACACGTCAATAATTTTTTTTAAACTATGTGAGGACGGCGTTTCCTATTTGACTACTCTGAGAAGAAAGGCCGAAACAAACTCAGAGGTCACAGTCTCTTTTAAAATCCAGACATAATCTTGGTCAGACCATGTAGATTGGTGTTGGTAACCGTAGTTTATTGTTTTTAAAAGTAAAGCCTCATTTACACGGTGCAAGTTTTTAAAACGTTCAAGAGCAATACATGCATAAAGCACGTTCAATTATTGCCATTCAAGAAATGGATGCAGGAGTTTACACGCGTGCGAATCCCATAAAATGGCATACAATAATTGAATTCAAGTTTTGCCGTTCGATAATTGCACTTCTGTTTACACCAAAGGGAATCATTGCAAATCAATTATTGCATGCAAGTTTTACCTAGTCTAAACAAAGAGTTGCACGTCCTCATACATTAATTTTAGGATTTCTTGTCCCAAATGAGCATGTTCGGATGATATATTTTCAAGCCAGAATTTTATGCGATTTTATTGTACGTCCGATTTTCACTAGTACCAGTTTTGAACGGCAACAAACTTGCCCGTATCGTGCAATAATTGAACGTGTTGTTTAGACGGTACCAGTCAACTGTTGCTTCAATTTTATAGTACGCCTCAATACTCAATCACACTAATATTATAAAGGCGAAAGTTTGTGAATGTGTGTGTTTACATGTTTGTTACTTCTCCACGTTCAAACGGCTGGACCAATTTTGATAAAATTTTGTGTGGACAGCCTGGATTAATATATAGGCTACTTTTTATCACCCGATATACCTACGGGATCGACATTTACGCGGGTGAAACCGCGGGGCGCAGCTAGTACTCAATATATTTATTGCTTCCACATGTGAACTTAGGTGGTAGATTTTACAGAATATGATCATTGTGGTGTGTGGTGCCGGACTTAAAGAATTGCACCACCCCTTGCTTCCTGTGGGTGTCGTAAAAGGCGACTAAGGGTCTTACCGGAGAATGGACAGCAGCGTTCTCTATTTATTCCACCATCATACCATACTGCGATCGCCAACCCGCCTGCCAAGCGTAGCGATTATGGCAAACCCCCCCCAAAATTGGGGGAGGCCTATGTCCAGCAGTGGACGTCTATCGGCTGAAACGACGATCATTGTGGACCCTGTCGGGCACAGCAAAAGTAGGAGAGAGGAAGAGGGCTTTTATTTGACTACTTTGTTGTTATAATAAATCATCATCATCTGCCTAGCCTTTTTCCCAACTATGTTGAGGTCGGCTTCCAGTCTAACCGGATTCAGCTGAATACCAGTATTTTACATGGAGCGACTGCCTATCTGACCTCCACAACCCAGTTACTGGGTAATACGATACCCCTTGGTAAGACTGGTTGTCAGACTTTCGGGCTTCTGACTACCCGTAACGACTGTCAAAGATCCACAAATGACAGCCGGGACCAACGGCTTAACGTGCTTTCCGAGGCACGGAGGGGTCACGGTATGTAAAGATGGTCACCCATCCACAGACCAACCGCGGCAAGCGTAGCTTAACCTGATCGATCGACCTGTGCGGCTGTTATTATTTAGCCACGGGCCCCTCAAATAAAATAATAATAAATATTGTAATTATTTTATAAAAACATGTAAGTAATTTAAAATTTGTCATTTAAATATTCATTGATATTATAATAGCATTTATATATTAGAAGTTGTTTAAATTTATTTATGAATATATTATATTTTTGTTCTTCTTTAATTATTTCTGGTAATTTATTATATATTTTATTTGACATGACTAGTGTTCTTGTTGAGTGCATTTTTAACTTAGAGCTTGGTAAGTTTAACCTATTTTTCTGACTGTACATTTTCTCTTGTTGTGTAAAAATGTGGATAATTTGGAACGAATTTTCATATTTCTAGGATGTATGAGCGAGCAGGGGAGGGTAAGGATTCTATGTCCTTGGAAATGAGGTTTGCAACTGTCGGAGTCTTCTATGCAGGTTGTTAGGTTAAACGAGGGACACACTTTGAGGGGAGTTAGTACTCATGAAAATGAGCAACTTTTACTGCTTGCGGTCTGTTAGGACCGATTCCCATATTGTACTGATCTCATAATGAACAAACCTCAAAATCACCTTTTCTTAAAATGACTAATTTTCTAAATGTCTTCGTTTTTAATGTCGGGAATAAAACTGTCTTATTGGTGTACAGTCAGTAACATATGGGGCCGAACCTGAAATCGCAAAAAAAAAAATCAGCTGTTCAGTACATTTTGACGAGCTATGCGAACATAGTAGGAAACGGCTGATTTTTTTTTGCGATTTCAGGGTGATTCCCATATTAAAATTTGTTCATTTTCATGAGTACTAACTTCCCCTCAAAGTATGTCCCTCGTTTAACCTAACGCTCTGTATTTACTAGGATTCTTATTAGTTTTTTTTGCAATGTGAAAAGTTTAGGCGCATCCTCAGACAATAGCTTGCAGCGTGTAAATGAATCTTAAGAGGAAATGCGGGAGGTCGTTTCTCCATAGAAACTCTCTCGCCTGTTTTCTTTCAGGTTAATGACCATAAAGCAATAATTTTTTACAGAATAATAAATATTAACTACTTGCATGTCCCTATGTTTTCTTTTTTGATGATACATTATTTTATAAGCACTAGAACCCTCAAAAAATGCCGATTTAAACCGCTGTTAACAGAGAGAGAAACATAGGGTCACAGTATAATATTCTTCTTATTCAGTTTATGAAATATCTTTTAAATTGGTCCAATATTAGAGGAGGAAATAGGCGAGTGCCAAACCTCGAATTACGACTTTTTACTTAGGCTTTTTCAAAAGTCTCTCCGACCGAATTTCCTCTTAAGGAGGACGTCACAGCCCGTTCTCTTTTATTTAATTCGGTGGTAATTAAATTTAACTTTACGTTTGCGACAACGCGAAAAGGACTTATACTTAATTGACATAAGGCAAAGGCTAGTATGAAAATAGTAATGTAAATACTTTATCTACATCGTATTCAAATATCAACTTTAATTACACGACCACAAGGTCCATCTTAAAATGACTCAAACTACTGAGACTGCCATAATTCATGTTTCAATAAAAACTGTACTATATGAACTGGAAATAAGGTTTCTAATTCCAAACCAAAGTAGGACACGTCTACTGAAGTTATAATTTTATCTAAAAAGGTGCATAAACTAGCCCAAAATGCCCTCCACATTGTTTGTTGATGTTTTCTTGCGCAAAGTTTACATCGCTGCTTTTCACACTCGGGTCGAATACGTCTTGACTGCAAAATTAATTAGGTACAGACGCCAGCACATCAAGCTATAACTACAATCTGTCAAACTTTAATAGATAGATTTTCAACTTTATCGCTACAGCATAAGGTTCAAGGTTGATTGGGAAAATTTGACAGTTTCGGGTAGCTTGTGGCGTCTGTACGTTTACTAGTAAACCCCTATTTTCGAATGAAGTCTTGGGAAGAAGTAGTCCTAGCTGCTATCCTTGTTTCTCTCTTGTCTCTGGCCTATTTTAAATAACTGCCATTACTAAATAATTCACCAGCCGCTGACGACAGTTTGTTCCAATACCAATGGTCAGAACTCTTTTACGGCTTACACCATGAATCATTATTATAGTAGCGAGGTATGAGGAACAGGGTATAAAGGTCACACACTCCTCCACCATGAAAACACAAGATCCTCCGACCAGACGGGTGTTATACTGTCTGGTGGGCTACTGTCCGATGATGATTGATGATTGATGTCGAGGCGTGTATACACCAAAAAAAATTAACCGGCGCGCAAACTGTAACCATGAATTTGCGCGGTAAACTCTGCATGCGCGATGCAAGATTTTACGCGACGTCAGTGTGATCCATAATTCGCATGTGGCACACTTCTCCGTCTCTCTCTCTATAGTGAACTGTGAATAAAACTGAACCGTCACGCTCGGGCTGAACCGGGTATGCTCGGCTCCAGCTGTACGTTTTCACTTCTATCATGTCACCCTCACACTTTCTTTTTTTATAGAGACCGTTTATGGATCGCAGAGTGACATAGGACTATTTATCCCGAGAAAATTAACGGTTCCTGTTATAATGATACAAGCTGCGCCCCGCGGTTTTACCCGCGTAAGTTTCGATTCCAAAAAAAAAAATCTGGAGAGGGCCACCCTTATCACCCAGGGGTATAAAAATAGCCTACGGCCTATTCTCCGACCTACAAAATATACACGAAAAAATGCATAAAAATCGATCAAACCGTTTCGGAGGAGTTCGATAACAAACGCTGTGACACGAGTTTTTTATATATATGAATAATTATATATTTTTATATATAGGTCAGTACCTATTAACACTGATGAGCTGTGACTTGAGCAGCTTGAAGACGATCCTGGCGACTTCCTCCATGATGGGACCTGCCTTTGCCAAGTCGTTGGCGACTTCTTCGATTGTGAACAAGGGAATCGGCGCCATTACTGACCTATTAAGACTGATGAGCTGTGACTTGAGCAGCTTGAAGACGATCCTGGCGTCTTCCTCCATGATGAGACCTGCCTTCGCCATTTCGTTGGCGACTTCTTCGCAGTCGTCGTTTTCCATGTCGAACTCGAATTGGATTGCTTCGTTCTCTTTGTGAGTGTAGGACCTGGTGGAGAAGAAATAATGATATCTATATAAATAAAACAACGTCGGGTTAGATACACCATAATTCAAGAACGGCTGGACCGATTTTATGATCTTTGATTTGTTGGATTTGTCTTCGCATCGAATAGCAGAATAACTATTAAAAACTTGGGAAAATTTTACAAAAACAAATTATGGAAATAATTCATTTTCTCATACATTTTGTATGGAGCGGCTTTTCTGATGATATCTCGCGAATGTTGATTCTGAGGCAGTACGAATTTCGCCGGGTTGGCTAGTTAATAATATTAGCAAGGTTTTGTAAGTTAGCAAGGGTCTTGTGCCAGAGGATGCCATGATCTGGTTTTATGAAAAACTAGATTTTTTAATAGTAAATACAGTGTAAAATAGATCAATACAGTAGCAGTAACACATCTTGGGATCGACAATTAATCACGTGAAGCTCGAAGGAGGAGATGGGAACAAATCACGGTATCTGCGGTAGTTGTGCATGACCCTTTGCAAAAGTTTGTCGGATGCACGTTGAAATCTTAGTTTGCAACGCTTTTTTTTTGTTTGACCAATTAATAAAGGGCCTTTATTAAACTTAATTGGTTTTGTTTGACCAATGAACGAAGAATGTCGCCTAAAAAGGATGACCCTAAAATGTACAATGGCGCCGATTCTGTTGTGCACAAACTAAACTAAATTTAAGTTCATGCATCTTTTTCTTTCTATTTCATTAAGAAAAGGACAGGAGATAAATATTAGTTTAGTCCTGTCAAATTAAGGTACTCCATAGACAACTTAGACGAGATTAAAAAATTGGCTATTAAAACTACATCAATTTACGTCAGGCGCTGACTAATTTGACAGGACTAAACTAATATTTATCTTCTGTCCTTTTCATAATGAAATAGAAAGAAAAAGATGCCTGAACTTAAATTTAGTTTAGTTTGTGAAAACACAGAATTGGCGCCAATGTCCCTTTTCTTAAACGTTAATTGCTGTATTACTTCAGTTGCAACTTGCACTTCTAACGATTGAGAAAGCTAGGGAAGGCAAAAATAACATTCTTACTAGCTTAATGTTTACAATTTTTTTTTTCTTAACTTGATTAGAACCACTTTCTTATAATGTGCTATTGGTGGACGAAAACAACGTAGGCGGGGCCCGTGCATACGAAAAGCGCCCTAATGGGGGTTATGCACAAAAATCGTTGATATACTTACATAAGACAACCACTTTGAAAATAATTAAGAAAAGAAAGAAAGTAATTTCGAGTGCAAAATATTTTAATTCACGACATTGTTTTTAACTTACCGTTTCTTAGGATCGATGATTTTCAAACGGAACTGTATCTTGGTGATGTCGGAGGTGGTGACCAGGTCTCGGCTCACGATCTCCAGCCGAAGACCGATGTCCTCGCCGAAGAACTCGTGGTTCAACAGGTCTTTTACTTTTGGCCTGCATTTACGGAGAAAGAAGATAGTATTTTGTTGATATGATAGAAGATAATAGTGATTTCTGAAAGCCTGAATAAGCCCCGGTATTGATAAATAGTTAATTTATTTTATTATTAAACCCCTTGTGAGCTAATATCGGTCAGCTAATCAATCAACCTCTGCCTACCCTTCTCCCAACTATGTTGGGGTCGGCTTCCAGTCTAATCGAATGCAGTTGAATACCAGTATTTTACATGGAGCGACTGCCAATCTGACCTCCACAATACTGTTACTGGGTAATACTGGTTGTCATACTTTTTGGGCTTCTGACTACCCATGAAGACTGTCAAAGATCCACGAATGACAGCCGGGACCACCGCGCGACGGCTTAACGTGCTTTCCGAGACGTGGAGGGGTCACGATATGAAATGGATGTTCACCCATCCACGAAACGAACCGATCGCTGCAATTGCAGCTTAACCTTAGCTTAGCTTAAGTGGGTGCTTGGTGCGCGGATGTGACGCATGTTTACCCCAATTTGTTTTTTCTCTGCGTCATGTTTACCGCAAAACACGATTTTTTTTTCTAATTCTTCGCTAATAAGCCAGGCTTTCAGAAATCAGCGCTTAGAGTAAGTACTTAGTGGTCGCACAACGCTGCCTGTTCACGCGAGTTACGACAAACTATACAGCGAGTCTGCGACAATCTATAAGACCGAAAACCTTTAGTACTAATATTCTATAATTTATTCTACTAAATAGTAGGTACTTATTTTAAATTTATAGTCATTGGAAAATCTAGCTCTAACTTAGACCTTTAAACCTAAAGTTAGAATATTAAATAAAGGTAGATTACAAAATCTAAAGGCTGTAAATAATTTGTACTTTTCTATTTCACTTTTGGCTACATCAGCCATGGCTTGTCTCTGCCTGTTTTTTTTAATTAAGGTATGCGCACATTAGGCGATCAAAGCACCATGATATTTACCGTATGCATTCATGTATGAAGCTGCAGTGTATCAAAATGCCTACAGGGTGAATACAGGGCGATTCACCTCTGCATCCCGCTGCGCCGATGTGAATCGGGACGAAATTTTAAAATGGATTTAAATGTTGATAATATTATATTTGCCAACGAGGGCATTTAATCGTTAATTATAATAATATAAACACATTACGAGTTGTTTTTGGCAATAAATTATATTATTTCAATGTTAAAATCCCTTTTAAGTTTCATCGCGATTCACCCCTTTGACGGCACCAACTTTCACCAGACCGCATAATGCGCGTTTTCCCTTACAAGTTGGCTACATTAGTTTAACACGAGAATCATTATAGTAACGTTATTACTTATTACATCTAAAGCTACTAACAATAATAAAAAACACACGAAAGCAACTCCACACGAAAAAAACTTTGAAAGATACATCGAACTTGTGTTAAATGTCAAGAAGATTAACATTGTTAAAACATCTATTATTTTCTACAAATATTGAATTTTACTCCACACTTAGACAAGGGGGCCTAAAAAGGCCACTTTGGCAGAATCATAAAAGGATAACATAATGGACAGTTAACTGTTAACGTATCAAATACCATTGGTGAAACATTTTTAAGTTATTTTTTTTGTCTGTGCCAATACCAATCAATCCAATCCCAATCTCTTTGATTAAGGTATAATCAATGAATAAAATAAGGTATAATATAAGGTATAATTTTTACGTAAAGCAGCGAAAAAAAGGAAAACACGGACTGTCTTCGCCATATTATGATTCTAATGTTATCCTTTTATGATACTCCAAAGTGGCCTTTTAGGTTCCCAAGTTCGCACCGACGCATTTTTCCCGCCCCTGGCGATTTTTTTTCGCGCACTGGATATTCAACGCACTGCTTAGAGCCAACATCATCTGCCTAGCCTTTTCCCAACTATGTTGGGTTCGGCTTCCAGTCTAACCGAATGCGGCTGAATACTGTTAAATGGAGCGACTGCCTGTCTGACCTACACAACCCAGTTACTGCGGGTAATACGATACACCTTGGTAAGACTGGCTGGCAGACTTTGAATGACAGCCGGGACCAACGGCTTAACGTGCCTTCCGAGGCACGGAAGGGGCTTGGTATGTAAAGATGGTCACCCATCCACGGACCAACCGCGGCAAGCTTAGCTTAACCTGATCGATCGACCTGTGCGGCTGTTATTTATTAGCCACAAGCCCCTCGCACTGCTAAGAGCCGAGAGTCAAAAATCGAACAGTATGTTTATGACTAGTGATGTTCACATCGACTTTAAACTAAAGACGTGTTATAGACTATAAACTATATTTTTCTAGCGCGTTATTTTATACGCTATCATTATAACACGTTGTTACAAAACTTGGCCGCAGTCTGAACGCGGAGACGTTGTCATTTTATCTGACAATACGCTAGTTATCTCGCAACTTCGCAAGTACTCGCAACGCGCTGTACACGAAAGAATATAATAATATCTCATGTAGCGTTATAGATCAATGAACTTTCCAGGCTTAGGACTAATAAAGTCCTTATTACTTAACTACCTAATTAATTGTCTAAAACTTATTTACAAATCACTATCCACAGTTTCACTTTGTCACACAGTTGACAGTAACATCCTACCTATTAAAAATTCTTAAAAACAAACACACAATATTTACAATAGCACGAAGAACGTAGTTATGCATGCTGAATCGACACATTGTACTTATAACACCGTCTCGCTTTGTGTGACCCACACTGAACACCATTCACGGTAGAGTCGCAGGATGTTATGACTAGCCCCGGCGACAATAGAGATAAGGACCTAATATTAAGAACAAAGAAGAACTGTGTATACTGTATTGTATTCGATTTAGGTTAAGCTATGGCAGTCTACATTAAACCGTCTTCACGACTGGACTCATTTGTTTCTTTTAAAAAACCTTCGGCAGTGCCTCCGGTAGTTAACTGGCGCAGCCGGTAGGATATCCGCTGTCTAAACGCTGTGTTCGAACACACAAAAATAGGTGTCGCGCGCGGCTCGCGGGTATCCTCGAACCAAAGAAATAAGTTATAACTCATCTGGCGCCGAAGGTTCCTGTCCACGGCACGAGCAGCTCTACGGGTAGGCATGGGATCGAGCAGACTGTAAGTAGACCTTTTTACTGTCCTGTCCCGTCCTTGTTATTTCCTGTGTTGCTCCTGTAGGACTTAATCGCGTAACTTTTGAACTAACATCGTTGAAAGTTATTTGACTTCTGCACAAAAATTGGCAGTCTATTTTTAAGCTGTAGTATTAGGACTTAATTGCGTAACTTTTAAACTCACATCGTTGAAAGTTATTTGACTTCTGCACGAAGATTAGCAGGCCTAGTTTTAAGCTATAAGTATTTTATATTATAACTGTTTAAGTATATTAATTTGATTAAATTGTTCACAAATTGGTTAATAAAAATGCAGAATCAAATTGGAGAAGCTTTCCAAATGATCCCTAAAGATATTTTAAGTTTAATTCCCAAGTTTGATGGTGACATAAATATTTTAAACTTGTTTATAAGGAAAACTGAATACGTTTTAAGAAATTTTAATGGCCCCAATAATGCTGTTCAGTCAACTTATAATTTTCACGCTATCACTAGTAGATTGTGTGGTAGAGCAGCAGCTCTGTTAAGTGAAAGGGAGGACATAATTACGTGGGACCAACTAAAATCTATTTTTATTCAGCATTTCGGTGACCCCAGATCAGAGGAATCTGTGGCTATTGAGCTAGAAAATTTAAAAATTAAACCTAATGATACCTATTTGGAATTCTGTAACAGAATCCAACAAATACGTAGCACGCTGTTCTCCAAGGTCAATTTGCTTGCTAGTGAGGAAATAAAAGCTGCAAAAATGGTAATTTACAATAACTTGTCTCTTAACGTGTTTTTATATAATCTGCCAGAGGATTTAATCAGAATTGTAAGACTCAGAAACTGTACAAGCTTGGAAAGTGCTCTCAGTGTCGTCATGGAAGAGGTCAATTTTCAATTTCAATATAACGCTAAAAATCAAAATAATGCAAAATCAGCCCCGTATCCTTCAACTACTAATAATAATTGCCCAGGTTTTAAATTCCAGCCTCCAATAAAACCTAATGCTCCAGTTTTAAATAATTTCGGTTATCCAGCTAACCAAAACTTCAAGTTTGGAGTTCCACATTCATCCCAAAATAATTATAGGTCTGGATTCAATAACAACTATAGCTTTGGTGTACCAAACCAAACTCACTTCCAATCGGATATGCAACAGCCTCAAGGTTATAAATCAGTGTACATTTCAGGCAATCCGCAGAACCAGAACAATTCTAAATTTGGTATTGTACCTCAACAAGGATTTAGATCTCAATTTAATAATGCACAGGGTAGACCCAACTTTAATCCACCAAACCAACAATTTAAATTCGGCATACCGCCACAACATCAGCCACAACGTAACTTACCCCAGTCACAAGACACTGATGTTTCTATGCAAACTGCCCGTCCCCTTAGAAACAACATGATTACAAATAACCCTGATCATGACAATTCGTTTTACACGTATAATATTAATAATAATGAAACGCACATAGTCCAAGACCAGGATTTCCAGCCTGATTACGTAGACTATCAAAATAATTTACAATTTACTGAAATTTACAACCACACCGCCTATAACAATAGTTCCTACTCAGAAAATGAGGAGCCTGTTTCCAACGAGCCTATAAACCAAGAAGAATACGTAAATTTTCCTAGTAGTCTCGGAAAACGATCACCCGAAGCAATACATTTAAATTGCAATAGTACAAACCCATTACCACACATTTACATTCCGGAAATTCATGCCCGCCTAATGATTGACACCGGAAGTACAGGAAGTTTTATTAGTCCAGGCAAAGTTGATCAATACTTTTCTGCCCATAAATTTATCGAACCGTTTGAAGTTATTAGCACACATGCACGTAGCTCACACGATCAAGTTATATACATACCCTTACTGGAAACATTCAAAAGTTCCCTTAAACACAAGTTCTATGTTTACAATGTCGATAGACGATATGACGGATTAATTGGTTCTGATCTCTTAAAAATGTTAGATGCAACAATAAATATGAAGACTCAAATTTTACGAACACGAGAGACAGAAATACCTATAGTGTACAGCCTCACATGTGAAATCACTTTAGACCCCCGAACTGAAACGCTAGTGAAAGTACCAACTGATCTTGATAATAGTGATGCAATCAATGACTTAAAAAAATCCGGTAAGGACCTGTCTCGTATAAAATTAAAGGTACTTACCAATGAAGATAATAACACATCCTTACAGGGTAATGAAGGTGATACTGAAACACCTGGCAGTGCAATAGCAACATTAGACTCTTCAGAAAGATTGACCACCCCATCACCTTCTGACATTAACTCATCCTATCTAGTTCGATTATCTTCATTTAGCACCCTCACAGCAGGTTCATTGCCTGAAACAATACACTCAGCACAAGATATCCATACAGACGTCGTCCCCATTCTAGATAAAGCTGTATTCATAAAAGAAGTGAACATTAGACCGCTACAAAGTAAAGACAAACCTCGTTTTCAAAAAGCCCAAGTGTCTGGTGAAATTGTTAGGAACAATTGTCCGGTTAGAATAAATAATCGTGACACAAATAATAAGTGGACTATTATTAAGGTTTTAGATTTAAGTTTGATTAATGAGGACTTAGAATTGAATATTAAAAGATACGTTATGAACAAAAACAAAATTAAAACAAAATTTAAGCAGTTAGCCCCAACGACGAGAATCAAATGTGGAATTCTAAATTCTCTAGGATCTATTATTAAGATTATTACCGGTAACCTAGACAATGACGACGCTACCCAGATATAATGATATGATGGATAATATGCATTAACAAACAAGGTGACGTTAATAACTGAATTTTCTAAAGCTTTAGTTAAAATGACGAATTCTACTAAGAATAATTTTATTCAAATTGTTTAAATCATTAAAATTCATAGAACGAAGATGTAATAAACTTGTATACCTACCTAGAAAGTTATGATAAACTAGTTAAGCTGGAACAGTGTATTGAAATAAAAGCATAATCGAAAGGAAGTCAAATAACGTTCATTTTAGAAATATGTACCTATAATTAAAGATGAAATATATATTTTTACCTACTACAGAGCAATCCTAATACCTATTACAGATCGTTTTAACCAGACCACAATCAATATTCCCAAATACCCCTACCTCTAAGTAAAAGGGTCCGAAGTAGTCTCGCTCTCCCAGGCTTGCAAAGAACTCCACGAGGCGAAGTTCCTGTGCTGCAAGGACGAGTCCCAGCTGCCAATGGAAGATACCTGAATAACCGCATTATTGAGATTCTCTCATAACACGAGCTCCAGCAATCCTGTACCAGTTGAAATTCACACTCTCAAGATAGAACCTGTGAGGAAAAGGCGTTGGATTATCTATAGTAAAGCCAAAAGCATACTATCAGAAATCTGCAATAGCGAGATAACGAAAGAAAAATAAAAGGTACTTATTCTCACCTTGGATGTCAAAATCTAATCATACTGCCACAAGTACCTAATATTAGCACTACGAAATGTCCAATTGTCAATCTCCCTTTGTAACAGCCATTGACCCACACCTACAACGAAAGACTATTACAACTTGGACATTAGTGATTAAATAAATCTGCAACACCTAAGCAGCTTATTAAAGATTAGTAAAAGTGAGTGAAAAGTTCATAAATGTGAAAAGTGTTAGCGTCGGCACTCTAGTGTTATATATAGTTATAGTCAAGTATTAGTGTATTCATAGCTCGTAGGAAGCTCGGAAGAGCCATAAAATATTGTTTCTGACGAAATAATCGGAGTAACAATAATCGTCCCTCCGATAATTTCGAACTTATGGGGGGAAGAGTTATGCATGCTGAATCGACACATTGTACTTATAACACCGTCTCGCTTTGTGTGACCCACACTGAACACCATTCACGGTAGAGTCGCAGGATGTTATGACTAGCCCCGGCGACAATAGAGATAAGGACCTAATATTAAGAACAAAGAAGAACTGTGTATACTGTATTGTATTCGATTTAGGTTAAGCTATGGCAGTCTACATTAAACCGTCTTCACGACTGGACTCATTTGTTTCTTTTAAAAAACCTTCGGCAGTGCCTCCGGTAGTTAACTACGTACGAAACATGAGAATTATTATATTTACAATTACAGTACTGTAGTACAAGTTACACAGCAACAAAATTATTATTTAGAAAATGAATGTGCGAGCGCCATGCTTGTTTACAAAACAACGCGTACGTAATATTAACAGAATATACCGCGGGCCGACCGGCCGACTGCCGCCCGAGTTCAGACGATTTCGCCCGAGTGCCCCGACGCGCTGTGACGCTGTGAGTGAGACTAGTGAGACTATAAAAGTTATAAAACTATAATGCTATCCCGCTCTAGCCTCGCTGTGTAAGTACTGTAAGTTTAAAATTTGAGATGCCTAGTTTGTTGATCCGTTATATTTCTAGCGCGAAGTCAGAGTCGGTACAACAAACGCTAGATGCTATAAATACATAGCGTGTTATTTTTTGACGCTAGACGTTTTATTAACCACCACTATATTATGACGCTCAAAGAGATGTCAGCATCGAGGAACCCTTAGGGCCGAAGCCTGCCGGGTCAGCGGGATTGTCCAAAAGGGTTACCGCTGCCCCAGAACATAAAGGGCTAAGGAAGGAACACGGGTGGGTTTTAGTCAGTAAGAGTCTGACACTCCCTTCATTTGATGATTTCCCACCGAAAAAAAAAAAGTCGCTTTCTGTTGGATTCTCAATGCTCCGCTCACCACCGAGAGTTGTAATTCCAGTGCGCGATAAAATCCCAGCGCGATATATTTACGTCGGTGCATACGTGGGTGTACGCACGAAAGCTAAGCTCACATTAAAAGGGTTGTTCTAAAAACATAAAATTAAAGATTTTCTGGCGAAATTTAGCGTATTTTAGACAAATATAAAGCAATTAATAGATTGAACAGTTATTTAAATTGGTCATATTACCTCAGCCTAGCCCATGTGGCACTATGGGGAGATCATAAGTATTGAAATTGGGCTTTATTCCGTCTCTGTTAAAGTTTATTATTGCATTTCTCGAGGGCGCGTAGGCGGCGATACAACAAAGGCAAATAATAACAGCTATTACGATGGTAAATTAAATTAATAACTTCTGAATATGGAGATAAGGTTTAAATTAAAATGATCAACGTATACTTGAGAAATGCAATAAAGATTGATAGGTCAGTTCACTTTGCATCAAAATATTTACAAAAGAAAAAGTAAATCAATAAGTTTTAAATATCGTAAAATTGAAATTAGGGATGCGATTATAATATCGATAGCGAAGTAATTTAAAAAAAAAACATTTACCATCGCGTCTTAAGTACGACATGATTCTTAAGTCTCAAATTATATTTTAATTTTAGCTTATAACATCCCACAGTTGGGCAAATAAGTACATTTTGTTAAACATACCTGTCAGTCTTATTAGGCTTGATGCAAGACTCGATTATATCTCGCACCTCCGGGATTGTAACCTTCTCCAAACTTTGCGGTTTTACACCCTAAGGAAAACAAAAACAATTAACTAAAATTATTATTTTTATAAGTATTTGAGTGAAAAACAATGGCAGGTAAAGTTGTCAAAAAATAAAAGGCCCGTTTTAACATTTGTCATCGCAACGTAACTAGTGAAGTAACCATACGACTCGGCACTCGATACTCACGATAAATCGATTCAAGTTTGTATCAGTATTTGATCGATTTGATTATGTATTGTAAAGTGATATTAATCTTTTTTTCGAGTCCAAATCACTAAAATAACTTTAAATCAATGTCCAAAATAGAAGACCAAGGTTAACGTGATAGTAAACAGAAATAGTCCAAAAGCAAAGCCGTGCCGCTTGGTCCGAGACAAGCCATTCTACAGAAACCAGTGTCGCCAATTCAAAATTTTATTTACGGCTGAGCGCCAAGCTCATTCTTTTCAGTAAAGATCACTACACAATATTTAATTACTATTAAAATCGAATGAAGCTGGTGAAATTCAGTAATTAATCGGGAATCGGTTGTCATGGTATGGGCATGTGTTACGTAGAAATGAGGAAAATGTCGTGAGGAGAGTTTTGAGTATGGATGTCGATGGCTATAAGAGTAGGGGAAGACCAAAGAAACGATGGATGGAATGTGTGAATGATGATATGGTTAGAAAGGGGGTGACTACCTAGATGACGACTAATAGAGAAGTATGGAAGAAAAAGACATGTTGCGCCGACCCCAAATAAATTGGGATAAAGGCAGGAGAATGATGAGAATGATGATGACTAGTATTTAAAAAAAAAAGACTGAGAACGTAACTGTTTTTGAGACGTTTCGTAATAATTAGAAATTGCATGCTACTATAAAGTAAACGCGAAAAGAATACTCGCAATACATTCCATCATATTATTTAACGCGCCGAAAAAATGTATGTATTTTTTAAAATACTTTATGTAATTAATTAATATTTTATTGTTTCTTTCAGTTTCGTTCGTTACATTCAACGGTCTTTCTCAAATGTCAAAACGGGCCTTTTATTTTTACAAATTTAATAAATAGATAAAAGAAGCCGAGAAGTTCAGTGGCATGCCATTGTAGATAACTATGCCCGACAGTGGACTGCAATGGGCTGGCCATGTTTGTCGAAGGGTCGCTGGCCGGTGGAGCAGACGAGTCCTGGAGTGGACACCGCGTATCGGCCAGCGTAGTGTGGGCCGCGCCAGCCGCGGTGGGGCGGCCGCCCGGGGGGGCGCAGCCTGGGTGAGGCCATGTCCAGCAGTGGACTGCGATAGGCCGAGTTGATTGATTTGATTGACAGTGAACTGCTATACGAAGACCATTGAATAACCACCAAACAGTGTCATTGCATATTGAATCTTACTCCTACAATTTTTAAGATCACATCACATTGACTTTTTTACGATCAACTGCTATACAAGAGTCGTGTCATTGCACATTCAGCCCTACAGCTGCAGTAATAAGGTTCACTTCTCACCGACACTACTTTCTTGTAGATCTGCGCAGGGCCGCTGCACTCGCTGTAGGGATACTCTCCGGTCGCCATCTCTAACATGCACATGCCGAACGCGTACACATCTACTGACTCGTCGTAGTGCTCTTCGTACATTTCTGGGGCCATGAATTCTGGGGTACCTGGGAATGAGAAAAAAGAGATTTCAAAATGCAAACAACCAAAAAAAAAAAATTAAACGAATTGTCAGGACAAATGTTAACAAAATGTCAGGACAAGTGTTAACAAAATGTCAGGACAAATGTTAACAAAATGTCAGGACAAATGTTAACAAAATGGCAGGACAAAAATGTCAGGACAAAAGTTAACAAAATGTCAGGACAAATGTTAACAAAATGTCAGGACAAATGTTAACAAAATGTCAGGACAAAAGTTAAAAAAATGTCAGGACAAAAGTTAACAAAATGGCAGGACAAATGTTAACAAAATGTCAGGACAAATGTTAACAAAATGTTTTTCATACTAGAAACTTCTGGCTAAGTAATATCAGCCGCACGGGTTGATCGATCAGGTTAAGCTACGCTTGCCGCGGTTGGTCCGTGGATGGGTGACCATCTTTACATATCAAGACCTCTCCATGCCTCGGAAAGCACGTTAAGCGTCGTTGGTCACGGCTGTCATTCGTGGATCTTTGACAGTCGTTACGGTTCGTCAGAAGCCCGAAAATCTGACAACCAGTTTTACCAATCAAGGGGAATCGTATTACCTAGTAATTCGGTTAAGGAGGTCAGATAGGCAGTCGCCCCATGTAAAATACTGGTATTCAGATGCATCAGGTTAGACTGGAAGCCGAGCCCAACATAGTTGGGAAAAGGCTAGGCAGATGATGAAGTATTGTCGATTGCATAGTTTTCAATGCCATCCAATGTCATCTTCAATCAAGTAAATCGTAAAAAACATAAATTACACTCTCCGTACGAAAAATCGAAGTCGTAGTGGTGAAATTGTTAGATATTAAACCTCTTTTAATCAACTGTATGTGTTTAATCTATATTTATACAAAATTCAAAGTCCTGACTGACTGATATATCAACGCACAGCCTAAACCGCTGGTCCTAGAGACATGAAATTTGGAGGGTGTGTTCTTTGTGAAGAGTAGGTATCCACTAAGAAATGGTTTTTTGTAATTCCACCCCTAAGAGGGTGAATGTGGGGAGGGTGAAATTTCGCGCGGACGGCATCGCGGGCAGAAGCTAGTAAATAAATATAAATACAATATTTATTTATTCTTTTTCTGTAATGAACATTTTGGACATTGATGTCCTGCAGTGAACCAGCTGGTTAGACTAATAATGAGTAGCACCAAGTTAGTTTTATACACCTTTTTCCATGATACCAATAAGATAAATATGATAAGTATGTGATTATTTAATCAATTAATGTTACCTACAATCGCCCGAAACACAGGATTACCTAGTTCAGGCACAAATCATGGGTGAACTTGACATAGATTTAAGAAAAACTGTATTAAACGTTAGTCCTTATATTTTTGAATATTTTTTTTTTACCTATAACGGACTTGGCAAAGCTCCTGTTCTTGAGTGTGGCAAGTCCCAGGTCCCCAATCTTGACGCTGCCCGTCGTGCCGGTGATAAAGATGTTGTCGCACTTCAGATCTCTGCAAGTTGTTTTAAATTGCTTAGTTTTAGCAAATCTAGAATTTGATGCCATCTATCGGTGGAGAAAGACGCGCGTATATGCCAAGTGCGATGTAATTTAGGCCGCTAAAGGTCATAGTACACGTATCAAATCGAAAAGGGATCGGCACCGTTTCGCCTCGCCGTCAAACAGGCGTCAACCTAACGTAAGTACGTAACCAAAGCGGATCAGAAGCTCCGATACGTCGACTCGGCCGCTGGTTGATGGTACAGCAGGCAGGCCGGAGGAGGGAGAGGGGCAAGGGTGGACGAAGAGACGTAAACTCGGGTACGGAGAGACGTAAGCGCGGGGACGACGAGCCCTAACGCACCGCACCGCAGTTCGTGAGCTTGTCCCGACGCGAGGCGATTACGTTACGATTCCGATTAGTGTGCGTTGCAGTAGGGAGTTTCATACAAAGAATACTGAACGGCTCGAGTTGATACGGTGCCGATCCCTTTCCGGTTTGATACGTGTGCGGTGTGCTTATGACCGTTAAAGTGAATGGTCATTGTGCATTTGCTTCCATACAATATTACAGTTTACGCCATACTGTACTCAAAAGTATTAGAGAGAAAGATGAGATCCGAACCTGTGTATAATAGGCGGTGTTCGCGAATGTAGAAAGTTCAATCCCTTGAGAATCTGACGACACCACGACTTTAGCACTTTCGGGTTGATCCGCTTGAACCTTCGGAGATACCTGCAAACAACAATAAAATAAAAGATTTAAGACATTAAGGGCTGAAAAAACTTTGGCGTTTTATGCCTTGTGGTACGGAACCCTTCGTGTGTGGTTCCGACCCGCACTTGGCCGGTTTTTCAGCTTCTGAGTCAGGACAATCACACTCCTCCATTCGTGATCTTTACATTGTTCACTAACCGTCGCCGTCGTATCTCTGTTATTTGGATCTCTAAATATAACCATTTTGAAAGGCAACAAAATGTAAAGAATCACGAATAGAATAGTGTAGTTGTCCCGTCCCGTCGAGGGGCCTGTGGCTAAATAATTACAGCCGTACAGGTCGATCGATCGGGTTAAGCTACGCTTGCCGCGGTTGGTCTGTGGATGGGTGACCATCTTTACATACCGTGGCCCCTCCGTGCCTCGGAAAGCACGTTAAGCCATTGGTCCCGGCTGACATTTGTGGATCTTTGACAGTCGTTACGGGTAGTCAGAAGCCTGAAAGTCTGACAACCAGACTTACCAAGGGGTATCGTATTACCCATTAACTGGGTTGTGGAGGTCAGATAGGCAGTCGCTCCATGTAAAATACTGGTATTTAGCTGCATCCGGTCAGACTGGAAGCCGACCCCAACATAGTTGGGAAAAGGCTAGGCAGATGATGATGAGTTGTCCCAACTTAAATCCGCTAAAAAATGAGATAAGACTTTTAGTCATGCGAGCGACGATATGTGCGGTATAGATACTGACCCAAAGAAGGTCGGCAGTACGTACTGGTCTATCATCATCATCATCATTTCAGCCGAAAGACGTCCACTGCTGGACATAGGCCTACCCCAAGCACCTCCACTTCGACCGGTTATGTGCTTCTCGCATCCAACGGGTTCCAGCGGCCTTCACAAGGTCGTCGGTCCACCTTGTGGGAGGCCTTCCAACGCTACGTCTTCCGGTACGCGGTCGCCACTCCAGAACCTTTCGGCCCCATCGGCCATCTGTTCTGCGAGCAATGTGCCCTGCCCACTGCCACTTAAGTTTGGCAACCATCTACTGGTCAATAGGAGCAGATGATTTTCACCAGGACACTCCATGGGTGGTCCTTTTCTACTGGGAACATCTACCGTGCTATCTCTGTACCGGCCTTATCCAAAACATGTCGTAAAGAATATACTTACGCCTTTAGCGTGCCACTGAGCATGAGCTCGGTGATAAGCACGATGTTCTTCTTCTTGGCCACGGTGCCCTCCCAGTAGTTGTAGAAGCGCACGATGTTCGGGTGCTGGAGCTTCTTCAGCATGTCAGCCTCCTCGCGGAAGCGGAGACGCTCTGTTTTGTTTAGCTTTTTCTCCTGGAAGTTTAAAAGATTTGGTTGGTTATGAAGTGAGGTCCATAGAATTTCAAATAGTTATAAACCAATGGACCTGTTATTTGTGCGGTAAACGCATGCCGACACGTTTTCGTATACGCTATGATCAAACTGTCTCTGAGAGTGCAGCACTCTTGCACATATAGCTAAGTCAGTCAAAACTGGTTTTATCAATGGTACACCCGCGATTAATCAAAAAGTCCTCAATTTGAATAGAAATAACCTTAGAATAATAATAGGAACAATTACGGGCCACAACCTCCTTAACAAACATCTTTTTAACATAGGCGCCACAGACAGCCGCCTTCGCCGGGGGTGCCTTGAGGCCGAGGAATCAGCCGCCCCCGTCATCCTGGAATGCGAGGCCGTGGCTTCTCAACGAGCAGAAATCCTCCGAACAATGAGGTCGCTCCGCGAAGAATGTGAAGCTCCCAGGAAGCTCTGTGCTTTTGGGCGGAGCTAGGCTGGCTCTGTTAGCCAGAATCCCCACGCACAACGGACCGAATAAGAGTCTAAGTGCGGAAAAGGGAGTCCCTGAAGGAACTCCAGGGACTCCCCTTTTCCGCACTTAGACTGTTGATGATTTTTCATCATCATCATCAGCTAAGTCAGCCTTCAAAAATGACGTAGAAACGACTTAGAAGCGATAACGTCTACATGTGATCAACGTTTTCATAAGACAAGTTACCCCTTCTCCTCATATGGCCTACAACAACAATGGACACACAGTAAATACTGGGCCAAATTAAATGAGTGATAAACATAGTAAGGAAACTAAAAGAAGGTTATACGAACCAATAGTTCGCACCAAGCGACGGCCACACCAGTCTGAGTGTCGAGACCGTGGTACACCGTCTTGAACGAGCCCCGACCCACCTCCTTGTCGTATTTGAAGAACCTGCAAATATAAATGAAAGGATGTTAACATAATCGCGCCTGTGTTTCTCATTGTATTTGCAGAGGTGTACAGTAGACCTACATTTCGCCTGTTCGTCATCCCGTCACGCGCCAATTAGCAGACACAATAGAAATCTTATTGTTATCTGTACAGATGGTGTACATTCGACGTTTGAGAGGTGAAGGCCTCGGTGTCGCAGTCAGCGGTAGCGGGCGGCGGCGCGGGAGCGGCGCGGGCGCAGGCGGGCCGGGCGCTGGAGTGGCGTAGTGTTAAGTATAAGAAATTAGTGTCATTGTTTGCTAAAGAAATGTCTAAACAGCGACGACAACATTTGAAACGTCGGTCGTTAAAAAACAAAGAATTAAATGCACAACACCACGTCAGTGCAGCCGCGCGCACCGCTCGTGCGCAGCTCCCCGCGCCGCTAGTAATTACTATCTTCTTGTAAGAAGAGTAAATAAGTACTAATTAGTAAGGTATAAAAGAAGGTGACTAAATAATAACAGCCGCGCGTCGATAGATCAGGTTAAGCTACGCTTGCCGCGCTTGGTCTGTGGATGGGTTACCATCTTGACATACCGAGACCCCTCCTTGCCTCGGAAAGCATTTTAAGCCGTTGGTCCCGGCTATCATTCGTAGATCTTTGACAGTCGTTGCGGGTAGATGAAAGTGTGACAACCAGTCTTACCAAGGGGTATCATATTAACCAGAAACTAGGTTGTGGACAGATAGGCAATCGCTCCATGTAAAATTCTGGTGTTCAGCTGCATCCGGTTAGACTGGAAGCCGATCCCAACATAGTTGGAAAAAGGCTAGACAGATGATAAAGGACTACGCACCTGCCACAAGGAGACACTCCTATAGGTTCCTCCTCGTCCTCCTTGTCGTCTTTTTGTTTATCTTTCTCTTCCAACTTCTCTAGCTCGTAAATAGGACCGTACACCAAGCCTGGAAACAACGTCATCACAATTATCATCCATCATCATTCATCATTACAGCCGAAAGACGTCCACTGCTGGACATAGGCCTCCCCCAATTTTGGGGGTAGTTTGCCACAATCGCCACGCTTGGCAAGCGGGTTGGCGATCGCAGTATGGTATGATGGTGTAAGTAATGCATAGAGAACGCTGCTGCCCATTCTCCGGTCTCCCTTACTCGCCTTTTACGACACCCACGGGAAGTATGGGGTGGTGCTATTCTTTAAGTCCGGCACCACACAGACATATCATCCATACTAATATTATAAATTCGAAAGTAACTCTGTTTGTCTGTATGTTATCCTTTCACGCCTAAACCACTGAACGGATTTAATTTGTCAGAGATAGATTGCATCCCGGGGAAAGACATAGGATAGTTTTAATCCTGATATTCTCACGGGATCGACACTTATGCGGGTAGAACCGCGGGGCGCAACTAGTAAGGAAATATAGAAGTAAAGACAGCAAACGTGCCTATAACGTCCCCACAGCTGGGACACACGCCTCCTCTCTATGAGAGGGAGTTGTCCGTAAACCACCACGCGGGCCCAATGCGGGTAGGTCCTCACGATTTTTACCTTATTTATTTATTTATTTTACCATTTATGTACACACATATATAAACAGACAAGAAAAAAAGCAGAACAGAAAAATAGGTACAAAGGTGATGCTTATTTCATAAGAAATCTCTTCCAGCATATCTGCGATAGGACAATAAATAGAGAGATGTAGACAGTGTGTGAAAGAGTAAAGGAGACAAAAAAAAAATACATAAACACCTTCACAGTTTTAAGAGCATTGGTAATGAAATAATGACAAAATTGTACATGTGCGGCTGACTGTACCGCCGGCGGCCATTGGGCTATATGATATTACCGTTTTGCTTATATTTACCATTACATTCATATTGATATGAAATAGCTACAGCGTGTTTGTACACTTGGTTATCACAAGTAATGCGCGCGTGACTTCGTGAGATAAAAATACTTTATTATGCCAATGGTGCTATTACGTAGGCTTTACAAAACATTACTTGAATATGTGACTAATGTAGACTATTATGACTGTCTGAAATAAAGATTATATTGTTACCATTTTGTGGTTCCTGCGGTTGATCTTCACCCGACGGATCAGTTTTCGATATTCGCTTCTCCGTTGCTGTAGCTATCTCTATGTTTTCCTCCTGTAGTCATAACATTCACAGAATTATTATCAGGTTTCCTAATTAACGTGAGAGGACGGAGAAAACAAAACTTCGGCTTTCTGAACTATAATATAAATAAATAAATATTTTTGTAGATTAAATCGGAAATCTAGTTCTGATTGTTTGATCTTCCCAAAATCATAAAAATATAACCCACCATAGAATGTTTTGATCAAAAAAAAAATATTACGACAAGAATAAGCTGTTTTTGCATCCTACATCCAGGCGTACAGATAGCAGAGCAAACTTGCCTAATCCATGGTGCTCCTTGAGTGTATTTACACTCAAGGAGTTAAGAGTCTAGATAAACTAAATCAAAAACCAATCGACAAAAAAAAACATAACCCTCCTTCTGGCGCAGTCGGGTAATAAGTAATGCATGATGTGCTTCATCATCTGCCCAGCCTTTTCCCAACTATGTTGGGGTCGGCTTCCAGTCTAACCGAATACTGCTAAATACCAAATTTTACAAGCTGCGACTGCCTATCTGACCTCCACAACTCAGTTACTGGGCTTCTGCCTACCCATAACGACTGTCAAAGATCTACAAATGACAGTCGCGACCGACGGCTTAACGTGCTTTTCGAAGCACAGACGGGTCTCGAAATAAAATTAACAATCACCCATCCAAGGACCGACGTCGGCAAGCGTAGCTAAGCCGCTGTATGAATTAAGCCACAAACCCCTCTTTCCTTTATAGGGTAACTAGCTTCTGCCCGCAACTTCGTTCGCTTGAACTTTCTCGTTTTAATATAAAACATAGCTATGACACTCAGGGATAATGTAGCTTCTCATTAGTAAAAGAATTTTCGGGATCGAATCAGTAGTTCCGAAGATTACCCCCTACAACCTCAAAAACTTTATTTCTTTATAATCTATACACATATATAAAAGAAAGTCGTGTTAGTTACACTATTTATGTCTCAAGAACGGCTGAACCGATTTGGCTGAAAATTGGTGGGGTGGTAGCTTAGAACCGGTAGCTTGGAGACGGACATAGGATACTTTTTATCCGGCATTTTTTTTTTATTATTACTTTTATTTACTTAAAAGAGTAGGCAGGAGTAGTGTAGGAGTACGTTAGAAATAGGGTAGGAGTAGGGTAGGAGTACGTTAGGAGTAGGGTAGGAGTAGGTTAGGAGTAGTGTAGGAGTAGGATAGGGTAACGGGTAGGACACCACGCGAACGAAGTAGCGCCGGGCAGCTAGAAATAATTTATATGGCAAAACAACGTTTGCCGAGTCAGCTAGTATTAGTGTAGATGATACGTACCAGATCCTGTTCAGAGATGAAGGCATCATCTTCCAGCCTAGCGACCAGCTTGTTGCCGCTGTCGTCCAGCTCTGGGTCGCAGAGCGCGCCCTGGCCGGAGCTCCGTCGGTGGAAACCGCCAACGCCAACTCCTACACCTACCACTGGTTGACTAGCCTGGAAAGGTAGATAAGAAAATAAGTCATCATTAAGTATGAGGAATGAAGGTTGACGCACAATCACGTCAGCTAGCGCCACAAATCACTAAATACATTTAACGAAAAAAAGTTTAAAACTCCGTCATCTTCAAACGATTGACAAAAACAGATCGATGTTTTAAATACGTTTAATGTTAAATAAGTTTATAAGCTATTTGTGGTGCAAGCGGACCTAAAGGTGCATCCAGACAGTGCAAGGCATGCGCCGAAAATGATTTTTTTTAATGTTAGATGCCTCAGCCTAAGGCAGTACATATAAAAAAAAATTGCGGCACATGCCTCGCAGTGTTCTTGCAGTGGCCGCACTGCTTTGAAAAAACCTCCTACATCCCTTTCGTACATTTTGTATGAACCATCGCACACTACGGGCAGGCTGCACCGCACTTTTTATTTGGAATGCGATGCACTGTGGCCCTATGCGACTGTAATATGCGCTTGCCTTGAAAGCTGCGGGTTCAAAATTGTTGCTGTGTAGGCCTTAAAGTTTTTTTTTCCATGTTTATGTTTATGTTTATGTTTGGCAAATAAATCGCGAATGCAGATCATCACACTAATATTATGAAGGCGAAAGTTTGTGAGTGTGTGTGTGTGTGAGGTGTGTTTATATGTTTGTGAGTGTGTGTAGGGGTGTGTTTATATGTTTGTTACTTGTTCACGCTCATACGGCTGGACCAATTTTGATAAAATTTTGTAAAGAGGTAACTAACACCCTGGATTAACATAGAGGCTACTTTTTATCCCGATATTCCCATGGGATCGACATTTACGCGGGTGAAACCGCGGGGCGCAGCTAGTATTGTACAAAATTAAACCAGTGACTAGCACTATTGAAAAAGTTATAAAAAAAGTTTGAAGTTGTAGTGTAAACTGAACTTTACTGTGTAGGATTTAAAGTTATTTTTCCATAAACTCACATTTGTTTACATTTTTGGCAAATAAATCGCGAATATAGATTACATTGTATAAGATTAAACCATATCAGTATAATATAATTATAAGTAGTAGGTATGTAGTAATAAGGTGGTGCATTGTTATGTAAAAGAGCGCCTCTCGCCATCAAACGTAAAAGTTTAGCGAGATTTAAGTTAGACCTCTGTATTTTGAATATCATTAAATAAATTACTAAAAATAAATAAAAAAATGGCAAGTGACAAAGTGGCTTTTTAAATCCTCTAAGTTTATCTTCGAAAGTATTGGTAAAGAAAAACATCGTTAAAGAAAATTACGAGAGGCTATGAGAGAGCGTGGTAACCAATGCTCGGCACCACAGATATAGATATACCTAGATAACGCAAGAGCAACTACTTCGCGTGCCAAAAATTGCACCAGCTTACAATTACAAATCGTAAGCCGCCCCTTTCGCGCTCAGTCCTGTGTACTGCTGGCTGGGTAAGTGTGAGCGAGAGCGCGAGCTTGTGACGTCATAGTAGGTAGTAAAAAAAAAAAGTTATTTAAAAAAATAAAAAACCCGACTGCGGTAAAAAACAGAAAAGCTAAAAACAAGGCCATTTTAAATTAAATAAAAGTTGGAAGCAGGCGGGACCCATTTGAATTTGAAAATATAATCCCGCCGCGAAAATGAAAATAATGGGACCCGCCTGCTTCCAACTTTTATTTAATTTAAAATTGCCTTTTTTTAGCTTTTCTGTTTTTTACCGCAGTCGGGTTTTTTATTTTTTTAAATAACTTTTTTTATTTCCAGCTTTTTAGTTTACAAAATAAATGTGAAAGATTTCGCAGACGATGTAGTTCTTGGTACGTGTTACGATTTTTCACTTCGAATTACTTTTAACCGTATAAGTTGTATATATTTTTGTAATCACCTTTTAAAACCCTTTATTTTGATACCCCACTCGATAGGTTTTGAGAAAAAAAAATTTTTTTGAAGACATAATATTGCGCAAAAACTCGGCCATTTTAATTTTTTTTCAATTTTGATATACCCAGTGTCACTCTCACAATTAAGACGAATCAAACGGCACCTCTCAAGCTGAAATCAATCAAGGCGTTTAGGCTACAGAGCGTGCCAAAGAAATATACATACATACATACATACACTCGAAAAACATAACCCTCCTTCTGACGCAGTAGGGTAAAAATGGCACGCTTGGTTTTCATACAGTTCGTGATACTTGCGTTATCTAGGTCTATCTATATCTGTGCTCGGCACCATAGACATTATCTGAGTTTACAGTTTGTAGTAGTAGTAGTAGGTATGAAGTGTCATGCACTCACGGTAACGACACTTCAAGTGTGTGTACGTGGATTACGGAGTACGTGTCACTTATGTTTCCGTATGTTATCAAATGCTAAATCACTTCTTCAACGTTAGATTACTATAGTACTAGAAAACTTGCGATTTTAACCTATCGGCACACACAGTGGCTTTGTAGACTATTTAAGAGCACCGACCTACGAAAATTTGTCTTTAGCGGATGGCGAATAGCACACCCTGTCTGGCATTCATACTGAAATGAACGTTTTTAGCGCCGCCGTGAGGCACACACTATTGTAGTTAGAACATTATATTCACTTTTTATTTTGTTTGTATTTTGTGTTTCACGAACTTTTTCTAAATAAACGTTATCCTTTCCTTCTTTCTAACACCTCTGCAATTTGGTGAATAATAAATAATGCGCAATTTCGTCAATTTTGTTTACGATAGAAATGCATGTTATCTTGGACAGTAAATGTGTAATAATGGATGCGTCAGAACGTAGGCATTTTGATGCACCTCCTATTTACACATCTTTTCCATGACGAATACGTTTTTATCAATAACTTAATTAGTCAAAAACTTATGTAAGTGTATCAATATTTACTGTGTGTAGCTGACGCATTAATTAAACATTGTCTATAACCGTCCCAATATATTGATGTAGCATCGATTCCGAATGGACGAGATTTTCGGTGGCATCGAGGTAGCGAGCTAAACTGCGATCGCGAGGTACAGCAGTGAAACATCTTCAGAATGTCAACGCTCAGAATCGCCTATAACATGTAAAGGTCTTTGATGTAGAATAAGGGACTTTACTACGTTTTCAAAAGATCTGAGCCCGTTTACTGACTTCAAAGTTTATACATTCAGAATCCGGCTATACATTTTATAATAATTTTCGAAGATGACAAAAACATGTTTTTGGTGCCTACAGCGATTCACAAAAATTGTTTAGGTTAAGTACATATAACTTAGCCACTGATATTAGCCACAAACAACACTATCGTTCAAAGTTCTAATCTTCATAGACCGATTGATCTCAACATTAATACACATTTGCGCTGATTCTGTTGTTCACAAACTAAACTAAATTTAAGTTCAGGCATCTTTTTCTTTCTATTTCATTAAGACAAGGACCGAAGATAAATATTAGTTTAGTCCTGTCAAATTAGTCACCGCCTGACGTAAATTGACGTACTTTTAATAGCCAATTTTTTAATCTCTTCTAAGTTGTCTATGGAGTATCCTAATTTGACAGGACTAAACTAATATCTATGTCCTGTCCTTTTCTTAATGAAATAGAAAGAAAAAGATGCATGAACTTAAATTTAGTTTAGTTTGTGCACAACAGAATCGACGCCCTTGACATATACTTGAGGAAAACATTAAGATGTCTGATTTCGATAACGTAGAGATGGGTATCATCTGTTATCGATATCTGATGTTGTATTCAATATTATTTAGAGAATTTATTCCGAAATTATTTACTGTGAAATACTATACAGGGTTATTTGAAAAACACCAAAAACCTCTTAAGAGGTCATTGTACAGTCACGAGCATAAGTATGTATACACTAGGCTTTATTCAGAGACGATTTTCTTCTTTATTTTTGAATGAAATTTTATATTATTAGGAACACAGTATTTTCGAACCCATAGGTTTATGTAAAGTGTCGTATTTCAACGTTGCGTTCGTTATTTCGTGATAAAATCGCAATTTAAAGTTGCCAAGTGTTGACATATTAGTGCTCGTGACTGTAGGTACTCATCATTATGAACAACTTATACTATAGGACAAACTCTGAAATCGCGAAAAAAAATCAGCTGTTCCCTACATTTATGTTAAATGATAAATGATAAATGATTTTATTTTTGTAAGTAGGTTTGTACAAACACTTTTACACGTCAATCATGTTTTTTTTTAAACTAGATGAGGTCGGCGTTTCCTATCTGACTACTCTGAGAAGAAAGGCCGAAACAAACTCAGAGGTCACAGTCTCTTTTAAAGTCCAGACATAGTCTTGGTCAGGTTATATGAAGACCATGTAGATCGATGTCTGAGATGGTCTTTTGAGGAAAGAACCACACAGATTGAGAGGACCTGTCCAGTCAGTGCACGCATTTGTCAGAAATCGTGCAGCTCAACTCAAGACTTAAGGAGCTCAACGATTCGACGAACAATACCAAAGAAAGGACATTTGGGTAGGCCACATAAATTACTCAAACTGCCAGACCATGAGAGAAAAAAAAAAAAACAAGTAATAGAACAGAGAGAAAAATAAAACATAAAAAATTAATAAAATGACCCACATCGTCTTCACATTCACAAATCACAATGTAAAAAAAAAATATTATATATATAATACTTTACAAAGTAAGTAAATGTCATTGTTTATAAAAAAAAAATCATTAATGTCAATGTGTATATAAAAAAAAAAAAAAAAGTCATTCAAAATGCAGAAATTTGAAGCAGCTCAATCCCAAGCCTTTTTGTCCTCAATATAATCTTTAACGGTATAAAAGGCTTTCTGGCACAACTTACGTTTAATGAATGATTTGAATTTATTGAGGCTTAGATCTTGAACGTGGCTTGGTAGCTTATTATAAAAGCGTATACATTGGCATCTGAACGAGCCACCTATTTTTTTGAGCCTTGTTGTAGGTACAACAAATTTGTGTTTATTTCTAGTATTTATATTATGGATATCACTGTATTTTTTAAACAATTTTATGTTTTTATGGGCATATAAAAGATTTTCATAAATATACTGAGAAGGCACAGTCATTACATTAATCTCTTTAAATTTGTCTCTGAGAGAGTGTCTCGGACTTAATTTATAAATTGATCGAACAGCTCGCTTCTGTAAAACAAAGATAGTCTGAATATCGGCGGCATTTCCCCACAATAGAATACCGTACGACATTACACTATGAAAATAGCTAAAGTACACTAAACGGGCAGTCTCTATATCAGTTAAATTACGAATTTTTCTAACAGCATATGCTGCGGAACTTAGCTTTTTTGACAATTTATCTATATGTGGACCCCACTGAAGCTTAGCATCCAAAGTTATGCCCAAGAATACTGTGTTGTCTTCAGGATTCAATTCCTCGCCCTTTATCAACACATTAGTTTTCACCTGCCTAACGTGGGGTAGCGTAAACTTAATGCATTTGGTTTTTTTCTCGTTTAAAAGCAAATTATTAACATTGAACCAGTGGACTACTTTCGAGATCGCGCTATTTACATCGTCAGTAACCAACTGCTGACGTTTAAGTTTAAACAAAAGAGAAGTGTCATCTGCAAACAACACTATATCATGATTATCCTTTATGAGGTACGGCAAGTCATTAATATAAATAAGAAACAAGAAAGGACCAAGAATTGAGCCCTGTGGGACTCCCATTGTTACTATAGATCCGGGTGATCTTTTTCCATTAACGTCAACGCTCTGAATCCTTTTACTCAAGTATGAAGTAAGAAGATCCAGAGCAGTGTTTCGGATCCCGTAGTGGCGGAGTTTCCTGATTAACGTTTCGTGAAGAACGCAATCGAATGCCTTGGACAAATCACAAAAGATGCCCAAGGCATCACATTTATCTTCCCATGCATTATAAATATGTCCTAAAAGTTCAACACCGGCATCAGTAGTTGAACGACCCCTTGTAAAACCGAACTGTTTGCTATGTAATAATTTATGTTTATTAAAAAATCTTTGCATTTGGTCTAAAATTAATTTCTCAAAAATTTTACTAAAGGTAGGTAGTACAGAAATAGGTCTATAATTTGTGGGGTCTGATGTACTACCTGATTTAAACAAAGGTATTATTTTACTACTAGCTTCCGCCCGCGACTCCGTCCGCGCGGATGTCGGTCTTCGCGTGGATGGTTTATTTCTCCATTTTGAGTAACTCTGACAATGACATCTTATAAATATCTATTGGACCCAAATACGGCTAAGCCAATAATAATTAAGGAGATCCCTCTATTGAGCTACTGCTGTTGAGCTCGCGTTCTGTAGTAAATATTTTTTTCATAGTAATTCTACGTATTTTTCCAGGATAAAAAGTATCCTATTTTATGCCCAGGATAATAAGGTATAATTATTCCAAGTTTCATCGAAATCGAACCGTTAGTTTTCACGTGATGCCTGCATATACAGACAGACAGACAGACAGACAGACAGACAGACAAAAATTTTTTTAATCACATATTTGGGTTTGGTATCGATCCAGCAACACCCCCCGCTATTTATTTTTTCAATATTTTCAATGTACAGAATTGACCCTTCTACAGATTTATTATATGTATAGATTTTTCATAAGGTCAGGAAACTCCCCATTGTCAATACAACTATTAAAGATAAGAGCTAGAGTAGGTGCCACAATGTCAATAATAGACTTAGCTACTTCTACAGAATTACCCCACAGATCTGCAGTCTTTTTTACATTTAAAGTGTGAAAGGTTTTAATTATATCTCTACAGGTAATATATTCAAAATTAAATTCCGAATCGCAACCATTAACATTGTCCTTAAGCAAAGACTCAGCAACAGAAGGTGATGAGTTTAGTGATTTAGTAGTTGAAACGGGAATATCTGAAAAGAAATTTTCAAATGCCTCGGCGACTTGTGAGTCTGATTTTATTATGTTGTCATTAATAGACAGGCTGTAGTCAGTATTTCGGTTACTAGATCTTCCCGTTTCACTATTAATAATATTCCAAGTCGTTTTAATTACATTACTGCTGTTTTTAATCTTTGAACCCAAATAGCGTGACTTGGCCATATAACAAACTTTTTTAAATAATTTTGAATAATTTCTAACATACAAATTAAATTCATCAGTGTTAATATAAGTCCTTTCATTGTACAATTCATAAAGCCGTGTTCTACTTTTATGAATACCAATGGTAGCCCAATCACTGAACGATGCATTGCTATTAACTGAGATAGTCTTGGGAATAAAGGTGGAATCAAATTGTTTACAGTATACATTAAAAAAATTATCATAAAGTTGATTAGGATCAGCATGATTAGATAAAACTCGTAGTTTATTAATGAGTTTACCTTTAAAAGCCTCCAAGCGACTTGCAGTTTTGGGGTTAACAGTGATATCCTTTTTAGCCACTTTTTTGTTTAGGTTTTGAATAGTTATCCTTTGCCCGCAATGATCAGAATCTAGTAAAGTTATAATTTCTTTGTGGCTTGGTATAATGTCTGTATAAATATTATCTAGGCATGTGGCACTAGTAGGGGTTATTCTTCTTGGGGTTATTGTTCGTTTAACTCGTCAAAATGTGATCACAGCTGATTTTTTTTTCGCGATTTCAGATTTGGTCCCATAGTAAAACTTGTTCACAATGATGAGTACAATGACCTCTTAAGAGGTTTTTGGTGTTTTTCAAATAACCCTGTAGAAATCTTTGACATGTCGACACATCAGTACTTTACATGTGTGCAAAGCAAAGCAAGGGCGGGTCGCTAGTTGTGTATACAGCATAAACAGCCTATAATATTCCCACTGCTGGGACACAGGCCTCCTCTCTTCGATAGGGAGTGGGCTGTAATCTACCACGCGGGCGGATTGGTAGATGTCACATATCTTCGATTATATTTCTATTGTCGCTATAACAAAAAAAAAAAAGTTATAAATTAAAGGAGGGTCCATACAAGAAACGCGTTTTTTCGGTGTTTTTTGGCTTGTGGTACGGAACCCTTCGTGTGCGAGTCCGACTCGCACTTGTTTGTTCTTATACCAATAAACGCGTTTTTCTTTCTTTCTGTTAACCTTTCATTGAGCTGGCAATAACTTTTCTTTTGAATTCCGTATGAATTGTTTAGAATTCGAAACGACCAATTGGAACCGTGCACCTAGCTTCTGACGTTTCATAAGTGCCCATGTTGGTTTATGTGAAATAAAACATTTTGATTTAGATTTTGATTTTGTTTTATCCAGCGGCAGTATGTTTTTAATACATTTACCAATCCCGAACCAATTAACCCTCCTCCTTTTTTTTTGTCGATGGGAAATCATCAAATGATCCCTCCCGCTTTGGGTCGAGCGGAAGGGAGTGTCAGACTCTTACTGATAAAATCCCGCCCGTGTTCCTTCTTTAGCCCTTTATGATTCGGGCCAGCGGTAACCCTTTCGGACAATTCCGCTGAAACCCTGCATCCTCAAACAAAAACTCGCAATTTGTAAGTACTGATTTGTCATAAAAAACCAAGGGAGCATGGTCCCCATAAAATTACTACTTACTACAATAGTTTACTACTTAAAGCCTCGTGTAGCAATAACATAAAAGTTAAAAGATTACTACTATGTTAACTGGACAGTTTAACGCGTACTAGCACCATAAAGTGCACGATTTACTTCACACCAATGTAACAATTACGCCGTTTAGATTAACTATATTGATGCATAATTTATTTTTACTTTTGTTTCTCAGAAGTTTTAGATTACTAAGAAAATATTTTACGCGGTATCTTAAAACAATGGTATACGGGCAGTTATCGCTTGAGATTAGAATAATCGTTTGCCCCTCCGCCCTTTTTGAGAAGAGAAAATAACGTAATCCCGCAAAGTGTCAAAGAGAGTAACTTCACGTAGAAAAACAGCCATCCTATCATCATCATTTCAGCCGAAAGACGTCCACTGCTAGACATAGGCCTCCCCAAGCACCTCCACTTCGACCGGTTCTGTGCTTCTCGCATCCAACGGGTTCCTGCGGCCTCACAAGGTCGTCGGACCACCTTGTGGGAGGCCTTCCAACGCTACGTCTTCCGGTACGCGGCTGCCACTCCAGAACCTTTCGGCCCCAACGGCCATCTGTTCTGCGAGCAATGTGCTCTGCCCACTGCCACTTAAGTTTGACAATTCTTCGGGCTATGTCGGTTACCTTGGTTCTCCTGCGGATCTCCTCATTCCTGATTCGATCACGCAGGGAAACTCAAAGAATAGCCCTCTCCATTCGCCTTTGGGTGACTTTTAGCCTTCTTATAAGGCCCATTGTGAGCGACCACGTTTCAGTGCCATAAGTCATCACGGGCACGCACTGGTCAAAGACTTCCTATAGCAGTTTCTTAAGAAACAACCCGTGCGTCCGATGGGATACCCCATCGACAAAAAAAGGTCAAACTTCATACAAACTTTCACCCTCTATTATTATATTATAAGTTTGGGATAAAGTTCGACCCCTTTCCCCAAGAAACCCCCCGCAGGACTACTCTGTGAAAACGCTCGGAGTTGATCGTCTGTCAGTAGTTACATAGGAACTCGTTGTTCCTACAGTCTATTGAAGTCTATGTGGTTATATTACGCGAAATAACTATTTACCCATAAGTTAATATTGGATGATTTGTGGGCTTTAGAAGGCCTGCCTTTGTCACAGAGAAAAGCTGACGGTTTTTCAGTGTTCTAGTTTTATTGGTGAAGTAGAAAAAACGTGGTACTCACAACGCTGGTGGTGAGAGAGTTGAGCATATCGAAGGTGTTGCTCTGCTGCGTGTGTATGATGGCCAGCGCGTTGTACGGCCGCGGTCCCACCAGTGGCGCCTTCATAACTCCCACTTCGCTGCCGACTACCACCTGGAGACAAGGATTTCATTATGTTAAAAAACTTTTATGAAAACACTGTGACACAATACAAAGACTTATGTCCAACTGATGGCGGGCGCTGTAAAAACCCCCTGACAATTTTATCGAACCATTATAGAGGTATGAGGAACAGGGCGTAAAGTTCACGCATACTCTATAGAAAAGGGAGGATCCTCCGACCAGACCGGTGTTGTGTCTGGCGGGCAACTACCCGATGATACATGTCGGGCCGTTGTATCTATGTTAGTTGCGCGGTAAACTCTGCTTGCGAGATGCAGGATTTTGCGTGACGTCAGTATGAAACGTTGATCGCATGTGGCGTTCACCATCTCAGAGCCTTCCGCCTGGGCATGTTTTACCGTGGTCGACTTGGAAATATCTAAATAGACTTCGAACCAAAGTCGGGGCGTAGTAAAGACTACCTCCACAGATGGGGGTCACGGATGGCTCAGATATCTTGTGCGTATGCGGCATCTCCCCATAGACAATGGCCCACGTTCCATCCTACGCCGCATGCCTTGAGCACTTGATGATCTTATGACTGCTTCAGTGAGCGGAGTTCGCACAGCTGAATTTTGGGTCAAAGATGTTAGAACTTTTCGCCATAGATACGCTAAGAAGTTGATGGCAATGGAGAGTGTCAGACTCCTACTGACTAAAACCCACACGTGTTCCTTCCTTAGCCCTTTATGTTCCGGGCCAGCGGTAACCCATTCGGACAATCCCGGCAGGCTTCGGCCCAGACGGGCCCCTTCCATTACATGACACTTACACGTGATGTTATGCTTCTGATGTAGGTTCATTCGTTTTTAAAGCTCTTACTGGTGACCGGTTTTTATCAAAAGCATACTGATTTTGAAAAATTTAAAAGTATGACCGTCTCGCCGAGAGGAGCCCTGTGTCCCTACAGTAGGAACGTCATAGACCGATTATGCTATGCTATGAACTGAGGGACATTTCTCGTATTTTTAAGAACGTTCACAATCTGATCTCAATCTGTCAAAAACAGCTCTAATTTCCCTACATTGTAACAAGTTTTTGACATTTGCTTGTCGCCGAGATGAGACTGCGACTAGATTTTGAACGTTTTCACCCTTAGTCTGCCGGAACGTAGATCTACGCGAGACATAATGGCTTTTTAATTGTGTCTGTAATTACGACATACAAGGGGTTAAATTACGAGAATTGGCCTTCAGGAATCACTCAAAACTACTAACTCTTGCACTCAGAAACTCGTATCATTTCACCCTTTAGTCTTTTTCCTGTTGGGGAGAGTTTAAAAACCAGAAAGTACAGAACGCCGTTCACATAAATTTCACTAATCATCATCAGCCTAAGCCTTTTCCCAAATTTGTTGGGGTCGGTTTCCAGTCTAACCGAATGCAGGTGAATACCAGTACCTACTTTACATAGAGCGACTGCCGACTGACATCCGTTTCACTACTACTAAATTCAATATTTTGACGATATTTGAAACAGGATTTCCATCGGTAAATCCATACTTAATATTATATAAATGCAAAAGTGTGTCTGCCTGTTACCTCTTCACGCTTAAACCGCTGAACCGATTTAGATGAAATTTGGTATAGAGATAGTTTAAATCCCGGAAAATGACATAGGATAGTTTTTGTCCCGATATTCCCACGGGATCATAAATCAAGCGGGTGAAACCGCGGGGCGCTGCTACTATTTATACAGGGTTATTGGTAAAACATTAACAACCTCCTAAGAGGTCATTGTACTCATCATTATGAACAACTTTTACTATGGGACCATACCTGAAATCGCGAAAAAAAAATCAGCTGTTCCTTACATTTTGATGAGTGGTACGAATGTAATGTAGGGAACAGCTGATTTTTTTTCGCGATTTCAGGTTTGGTCCCATAGTAAAAGTTGTTCATAAGGATGAGTACAATGACCTCTTAAGAGGTTGTTAATGTTTTACCAATAACCCTGTATAATTATGCTTTTCATCGTTTTCCGCAACTAACCACAAGTTACCCGCATCTGGTGTACGCGGAGGATAAATACATTGTGAGCTTGACGTAGCCTACCACCATCAGCAGGATAAATACAGTGACGTCAAAAAAAAAAGTCAACCTTACTTGAGAATAACATTGTTTCCGTGAATCTGTTTGGTTATATGAACTTACGTACAGTCAACAAACGAGATAAGTATGCAGGATCGTCGGATGTAGTTGAAGTTTAGTAAGAAACCGATGATATGATGATTCTCGAATAAAATATAATTTTAACAATAGAAAACAAACAACTCATTTATCAAATTAAATTTCAGTCGACAACATCCATCGGTTTCTCACTAAACTTCAACTATATCCGACGATCCTGCTTACTTATCTCTTTTGTTGACTGTACGTACAAAAGAAGTAGACTTTGGCATTTAACTATGGTAAATAGGGAAATAGCGACGAGAAAATATATCTGGAATTGGCAAGTCTGAGTTTTTTCGCCGATATCCATACTAATATTATAAATTCGAAAGTAACTCTGTCTTTCTGTCTGTATGTTACCTTTTCACGCCTAAACCACTGAACGGATTTCGATAAAATTTGGCAGAGAGATAGATTGCATCCCGGGGAAGGACATAGGATAGCTTTTATCGACATACCTCGCGGGCGAAGCCGCGGGCGGAAGCTAGTGTGTAATATTTCCAATTAAAATACAATAGCTTTGTGCTAAGGGTTGCAGATTCGTTTCCTTCATTTAAGATTATTAGATGCATGCTCTATCATTATGGATATTTTTAAAGAAAGAAAAAAAAAATCTATTTCACAAATTCATTCAACAGACAAAAAAACTTCTTTTTTTAATTCAATACGCAACAGCTCCTTATGTTTTCCAGCTTCCCTTTTCTCAACAATTTCTTTTCATCCCTGGGATATGCCTAGATTTTGCAATTTTTTAATTAACATAGGCCGTTTTTCTTGCCTACCTAGACTTACACTTCAGATTAAACTATCATTTGTTCGTGTGAAACCAATTAACAGGCTATTAACCCTTTTTTTTTGCGGATGGGAAATCATCAAATGACTGACATGGGTAGGACATGACAGTAGTCTGACACTCCCTCCCGCTTTGGGTGGAGCGGAAGGGAGTGTCAGCCTCTTACTGACTAAAACCCACCCGTTTTCCTTCCTTAGCCCTTTATGTTCCGGGCCAGCGGTAACCCTTTCGGACAATCCCGCTGACTACGCAAAATGGTCTTATGGCCATTAACCCCAAAGTGCCTACCACAGATCAGACCAGATAACTGTAATAACGTACTTTAAAGGTCTTTTCCTTCCCGTGCACGGTCTTCTCCTTGGCAGAGAGAACGTTGGCTGATTCCAGATGGTGGCTCGTCGGCTGAGAGATCTGGTGCCCGTGACTATGCAGCCCTGATGTCATCTGAGGATACAGGATGGTTACGTTAATAAAAGAAAACAACAAACTTATTTTACGCTAGCTGCGTCCCGCGGTTTCACCCACATCTGTCTCGATCCCTTGGGAATATCGGGACAAAAAATATCCTATGCCCCAGTTCAGGTCATGGTTTACCCATGTGCCAAATTTCATTCGAATCCGTTGAGCCGTTTTAGCGTGACCACGTGTGTCATCTACAAACCCGCACTGGGCCCGCGTGGGGGGAATTACGGCCCACTCCCTCTCAACGAAAGGAGACCTGTATTCCTGCAAAGGGAATTATGCTGATTATGCTATGAATGCTATGCTGACGTAAAGGCGACTAAGCTATCATGCAAAGAGGATAGATAGTCAGTAGTATTTTCCTGTCTACTAAAAATCCCTAGACTAATCAGCTAAGACGATGATGAATCATAAAAATCAGTACTTATCAATCAGTCATAATATTTTCTAAAAGGAAGGCTCATTATCATAACACAATTCCATTCATGATCATAAATATTTATGTAGGTAGTTAATTTTGGCACCATTTGTAGTTTACGTTCCGTTTAGGACACAATATCAAGCCATAAGCGTACCTAGAAACTAATTAGTTAGGATCATACATCCTAGTTAAATCTTTATAGACTTTATTTTAAAAATCTGCTGTTTATAAATAATTAGCTGACCCGGCAAACGTTGTTTTGCCATATAAATTATTTCTAGCTGCCCGGCGCCACTTCGGTCGCGTGGTGTCCTACCCCTTACCCTACTCTACTCCTTGACTACTCCTACCCTACTTCTATCCTACTCCTAACCTACTCCTGCCCTACTCCTACACTACTCCTACCCTGCTCCTGCCCTACTCCTACCCTACTCTTACCCTACTTCTACCCTACTCCTAACCCACTCCTACCCTAATCCTACCCTACTACTACACTACTCCTACCCTACTTCTAACCTACTTCTACCCTACTCCTACCCTATTCCTAAACTACTCCTACCCTACTCCTACCCTACTCAAGTAATAAAAAAAATCTCACGGCGTTACTTCGTTTGCGTGGTGTCCTACCCCTTACCCTACCCTACCCCTATCCTACTCCTACCCCACTCCTATCCTACTCCTACACTACTCCAACCCTACTCCTACCCTACTCCTACTCTACTTCTAACCTACTCCTAACCTACTCGTACACTACTCCCATAGATATATTAATTTTTTCTCTGCGTAAGAACCATCCTCGTAATTCAAAGAATATTCTAAAAAAGAATTAGCGAAATCGGTTCAGCTGTTCTCGAGATTTGCGCTTAGCAACACATTCTGCGATTTATTTTTATATTATAGATATACATTATAATAACAGGTTGCGCGTTGTGGTGTCCCTGCGAAACTGTAAACAGGGTTGATTTTTGAGATGGGGCAGTCAAAGCAGCACTCTAATTGCGTGACACACTATTACTGTCAATTTGAATCATTTTGAAGCATATTTCTAATCCATTGCTCCATATGTTTGAAAAATGTGTCCGCTCAACAACGCAAATAACGCAATGAATGTTGTTGAACTGTCAAAATGAAACCCATTGCTACTGATAGTGGTACTTTCATATTGTACAGGTACCTTAACCGTTGTTGCTACAGAAAAACCGTCTTAAGAGACCGTCCTTAACTTTTTGAAATGTGAATGCAGACCAAATCGTCTAGGCAGCAAGAAAATTATAAATTTTCACAAAAACTCAAAATCTATCATGTTTCTTAGAAGGATCAAAATACACTGAGGTTTGAGTACTTACCAGAAAATTTAGAAATCGCAAGAATACTTTTCCCCGTATATTTCTTAGCAAAAGAAATTCTTACTTCACACTTTACCTTTAGTCTAACTTAAAGAATTTTAAAACAAAATGCAGGAACATACATTTTCAAACCAGCCCAGTCGATTGACAGTTTTATTATGATTGATTGGTTACGGAAATACCTGTTGAATTTATAAATAAATGTCGAATTAAAATCAGTGTTTTTCCCCTCGTGTGTTAGGCAAACTTAATTAAGTTAAAATTAAGTTTATTAAGTTCGGTAACAATAGAAAAAGTAATTGTGTCTCACTAGTGACAGTTGACCTCATATTATTTTCCTCAATTATAAAAATACCCCTCTGCCTCATCCTCAAATATCCATTTATGTCAAAACTAGCTGACCCGGCAAACGTCGTTTTGCCATATAAATTTATTTCTAGCTACCCGGCGCTACTTCGTGCGCGTGGTGTCCTACCCCTTACCCTACCCTACCCCTACCCTACTCCTACACTACTCCTACATTAATCCTACCCTACTCCTACCCTACTCCTACCCTATTTCTACCCTACTCCTACACTACTCCTATAAGTAAATAAAAGTATTTAAAAAAAAAACGGATAAAAAGTCTATGTCTATATCTAGTCTATCCTATGTCCGTCACCTGGTTCTAAGCTACCTCCCCTCCAAATTTCAGCCAAATCGGTTCAGCCGTTCTTGAGTTATAAATAGTGTAACTAACACGACTTTCTTTTATATGTATAGATATAAATAGAAACAATAAAGAACTCTTATCATATTGATAAGATACAATGTACAGAAATAGCTTCCCAGAAGTAGTTACGTTAATGCCCTATTAGTTTTGACCCGACTGTGCGACAACAAAGATAGGATTAGGTATGTTTTGTATTTTGTTGCCAACTTGTTGGTTACAAAGCACAGAAGTTATATTAAAAAATTACTTTAATCCATATAAGTGGCAACACTATTTAAAAGTTTAAATTTAAATTATTCACCAAAAATATATTTGCAAAATAAAATGTGTAACCGGCTAATTTATAAATGCAATAAATATTCACAAAAAACAAACTGATTACATATTCCCGCTCAAAAAATAAAATAAACATATTACATACCAATTTCCTAACTAAACAATAAATTATATCACTTTCACTTGAAAACCACAAACAAAACTCATTAGTCCACACTTCTTTGCACAGATAAAAAAAATACATATAAATTATTAATATTTAAAAAAAATATGCAAAAAGCGCGCGCTACCCGTTCGGTATACGTTTCAAAACAATCAATATGAATGAATGTGTAATAAATATATGTTTCACGCCTTATACACGTTCGTCTAGTGAACCGATGGATAATTTCTGTGACGATATTATAATCTCTGCTCAATGGGAAGTTGATAAAGCGTCATCACTTATCGCGTGTGTAGTGTGATGTAATGACATTCCATACATAACTATGGAAAAGGTCTGCTGAGGAACAATAAACAAAGGATAGTGTGCAGTTTAGTTACTTGTTTAAAAAATACTTCATCATAAGGAAAAGAGAAGGTTTGGATTCTTTAAAGATATTGCAGGCAATTGGTCATTTACCAGAAGATTTGGGTAAATATAGGGAGTTATTTTAGAATTAATATCATCCGAGAATAACACCTATGAACAAGCAAATAAACATTTTATCTGAAATTTTTTATAGAAAGGATACGACGGATAAAAATAATTTCTCATCAAAGACCCACAAACAAAACAAACAACAGATAATGCCTAACGCCCACTTGCACACACTCGTGCACGTTCGCACGCACGCACATTGCATCCAATCACGCGTGCGTGCACACACCTACACGTCAAATACCTGTCACTGCTAATATGATAGCAAAATACGGACTTAATTTTTCTTTCTGCATCAGTTCAGAAGGCTACTTAAAAATGTTCAAATTCATGACGCAAACTGATCTCAACGATAAAATGACACAAATGTGTGGAAGTTAGAAGTATTTAGATATATTTAAGACAGAAATTAGAGTGCAAACGTTCTTAAAACTACAATAATTACCACTCAGATACTCTAAGCTATTTGGGCTGGTTATTTATTTATTTATTTATATAGGGACAACAAACAGTAGTGTAATAATAAGTAAACCTAAGTTAAAACTTAATAATATATGTAACAAATACACTATTGAAGTTATTGAAGTCAAAGACATTTATTCGTCGCATATGGTAGGTACAAAGTAGGTTAATATAGTTATGTTCAGGACAAATCCGGCTTACCTAAGTAAAGCAGTAGTAACTCCTAAAAGAGTGAAATCCAGCAGCAATTTGCAAAGCCAGCAATAAGAAGTTCAAAATCTCAGCCATTTTTAGGTTGAATCCCACAATAATTTCACAAAAAACATTTTTACAAAAAAAAACAACCGACTTCCAAAAAAAACACTACAAATTGAAAAATAACTTTAATTTCGGAAGTCGGTGTCTTTGGTTCCGCGTTTTCGTTTATTGACACCGACTTCCGAAATTAAAGTTATTTTTCAATTTGTAGTGTTTTTTTTGGAAGTCGGTTGTTTTTTTTTGTAAAAATGTTTTTATTTTTCACTTTTTAGTGGGTCAGTTTGTAATTTATCTAAGTTACAAAAGCCTAATGCCAACTGTTCATCACCTTTTACAAAATATTGCTTTTCCCGATGCTGGGACGTTAATTGTTGAGGAGTTCTCCCGGTAAGAACCAGGAGATCCTCAACAATCACTCGCAATACGCATTGTGACGAGCATAAATTGCTTAGCAACCCTATTAAAGTAATCGAATCGCAACCCGTGAAATATTTGTCAGTGAGTAGTTCCGATGGCCATCTGTGATCTTCATCATCAGCTCCACTTTACCAAGTGATGATTTTCGAGAGCAAATGCTCAAGTTACTTTAAAAAATATCTAAATCGCTGTAGCTTTGCCTATAAAATTTGAGGGTTGCCCTCGATTTCCATGGAATCCTCTCATCAGATTCCAACTTGATGATAATGGGACCACCTCGAGAGTATACCCTTTCAAATAAAAAAAGAACTTTTGGAATCGGTCCAGCCGTCTTCGAGTAATCGGTGAACATACACAAGGTAGCTACTGTAATCTGTTGAGGAGTTCCCTTAACTGTCCTTCGTCTTCATCATCAGACCCCTAATGACAGTCGCAACCCATCTAGGTGTAAAGTTCACATCAATACAAATTAATCAAGCCCAAACACAAGGTAACTGCTGTAAATCGTTGAGGAGTCCCCTCGACTGTCTTTCGGCTCCATCATCAGATCGACTCCAGGCCTTCATCAAAGTGTAGTACTATAAAATACTTAATGAAAAAATTAACAAACGCACTAGTCGCTCCTACGATTTTCGAAAGCTCCCCTCGATTTCACTGGGATGCCATCATCAGATCCTGGTTTCCTTATCATGGGACCACCCTTGGCATATCCCCATTCCAACAAAAAAAGAATAATCAAAATCGGTTCATAAACGACGAAGTTATCCGCGAACACACATAAAAAAAAAAAAAAAAAAAAAAACATATATACGGTCGAATTGAGAAACCTCCTCCTTTTGAAGAAGTCGGTTAAAAATGCACGTTAAACTTTTTTCGAATGACCGGCGAACCAAGAAACTCTTCTAGTTTTAACTTCCCGAAAATTAGTCCGAAACAAGTTAGCCATAAACCTAATTTAAAGAGAAATGTAATACCCGAAAACATTTAACACGTTAACACCACTGTTAATAAACAATCTATTACTACAGAGTACAACCAGTGACAAAACTGACAGCGAAGGTCGCTGTTATGACTTAATAATGTTTGCAATAATTAGATAAACAACTCGACGTCTTATACGTTTTAGGTTATTTTCTAGTACAACCGACATTAGCAACGGTCTAATGATTTCTAAGCTCTAATAAAAATCGATACGATCTTATAAGGCTTTTTATAAGAACTATGCAAATATGCATTGGAAACAAAGACAAGTTTTTACGGTCGCATTTGCAGTGTACTAGATTTTTTTTTCTAATCAATGTTTTTGATATAGTAAGTGAATTCCATTTCTAATGTGCTTTTAAATTGCATCTAATCTATCTAATCTCACTAGCATGTACTGTCCCACTGCTGGGCAAAAGCCTCCCTCCCTTTTCCATACAATTCTGTCTTTTACGAGTGCCGGCCAGTCCTTACGGTAGGAGTCAAGCTCCTGTCATCTTCGTCATGGCCTGCCGCGATGGCGCCGTGCGTTTAGTGAGACCCAATCGGTGGTTCTCTTAGCCCAATTGTCACCTGGGGGCCTAAAAAGGCCACTATGGAGAATCATAAAAGGATAACATTATAGGTATATTATAAAATGGCGAAGACAATCCGTGTTTTTCTTTTTTCGCTGCACTACGTAGGTTCAATCAAAGAGATTGGGATTGGATTGATGGGTACTTTAGCACAGACAAAAAAAATAACGGAAAAATGCTTCACCAATGGGATTTCATACTTACCATTAACTTAACAGTTAACTGTCCATTCTGTTATCCTTTTATGATTCTACCAAAGTGGCCTTTTTAGGCCCCCTGACATGCGGCAAACATGACCGGCCCAGTCCCACTTAAGTTTAGCGGCTTTCTGTATAACGTCTGTTATCTTGAATTTGGCGCGCAGTGCATGTCAATTTATTTATCAAATCATTCATGTTAATGGCTGACTAAATAACAGCTAAATGAGAGTTGAAGGCAGATTGATTGATAAGGTTTTTAGACTTCAGTAACAACTGGGTTAATACATGAAACTAAAAACCTGCTGCTTGAAAAGAAATCAGCTCTTTTCGAACGTCTAAATGACATAAGTAGTCCCCCAAAACACCCACCCTTCGCCACCACCTAGAGCTTCAGCTGGGATGAAGAAGTAATGAAAGGATAGCTATTTTTTTTGTGAGGATTATATCACAAAAAAAATTTTAAAACTTAGAAAAAATATTAAAAAAATATTTCTATTATGTTGCACCTACTATGTTTTGTCTCTGCATCACCCTAAGGTAAACTGTTAGAAAATGCCTAAAGCGTTAAGTCCGCCTTAGTATGTTTTTGAAAGTGTTATTAAATAAAGAAAGGAAAAGAAAGAAAAATTGTTTATTCTGCACAAACAAAACGCAGATAACAAAAAAAGACATAAAATATACACATACAACGTAGTCAAAAGCCGCGTACTCAACCATATAAAAAATTTACAATTTTGTCCATTGCTTGATGTCAGAGTCAGGGACCAAAACAACACATTGACAGTGACAATGCAAAATTACAAATTTATCCGTGATGCGCTCGCGGCACTGGGAGATAACAACAAAACAAAATGCCAATTTCAGAATGGAAAAATAACTACATACTACTATTTATTATAATAAATAAAGTAAATCAGCAAGTTGATCACCACAGAACAGCATTACACTACGTTAGAGAAGAATAGTATTTCCATATGACACAAACAATGAAACGTCACTAACTAACAAAGTTTTCAGTCATTATCATTAGATAAATCATTCCTACACAAGATAGAAACGGAAACGATTTTTGATAAGACAGTTCTTACTTCTTAATCCCGATTACAGACGCCAGCACATCAAGCTATCAGAAACTGTCAAATTTTCCCAATCAACTTTGAACCTTATACTTTACCGATAAAGTTGAAAATCTATTAAAGAAATTTAACAGATTGTAGTAGCTTAATGTGCTGGCGTCTCTACATAGTAACTGGGTTGCTGGATTGTATGGATTGTGGGTTGTAGGGATAGGCACTCGCTCCATGTAATATACTCGTGTTTATTTATTTATTTAATATTTCAAGCACATAAATGTACAGAGGCGGACTTAATGCCATAGGCATTTTCTACCAGTCAACCTTTGGGTGATACAGAGACAAACAGTGGTAGGTGCAATCATGAACACTGAGGAATAAATATATATTGCATTCTTTAAACTGGAAGCCGACCCCAACATAGTTGGGAAAAAGCTGGGCAGATGATGAAAAGATACCAGACAAAGAGAGCAGCCAAAAATATCTATAATGAATATTATATTTCAATAAAATCTAGGTTTCAAGATGTAAACAAGACGCTTCATTAGATTATCAAGATCAAGATAAACAGTGTCTTTTAAAACACGAAAATATCCTCTCGACTCTAGTTTGAATGCGTAGTATTAGGTTATTACGTAAGATTAGTATACCATTGTTATGAAAACCGATATCTTTGGAGTGTGTGACGTCAGAGATTTGAAGATGTGTATCGAAGCCTGCTTCGGATGTACTTGATCTAGTTTTCAGTAGCTTGGCTTACACCTTCGAATCGATTTAAACGAGTGTCCTTGGATTTTCTTGCCCGTTCTTCTCTATAGAGATCTGTTTTGGAATGGGCAACTAGCTTCAACTTTCTGACTTGACTCTTTGACAATTCAAAAGTGCCTGTAAATGGTTTAATTGAAATTAATGCTTTGAGTTCGAACTTGAATCGGTTTGTTTAGTACGACTTTTTAACCGACTTCAAAAAAGGACGAGGTTTTATGTTTGTCTGTAAGTATATTTTTTACGTGTTTATGGATATTTTTAACACGCTTTTATTAGGTCGACCTGTACGTAACTAACTATGTAATGGAATCTAAGGTAACTAATTTAACTATCTTCCAAGGGTCGTAGCGTAATGAAAATTGGCAGCTGTATGTAGTTCTGATGACAATACAATAATATGGTACTGTCGAACTGATCTGATGATGGAGCCGGAAGATATGAACTGGAACTTCATGATGGAAAATCATATCATAGCTGTTTTGGATTTCTTAGAAAAGTCTTGTAATGAACTTTGACCACGATTAGGTATCAAGGTCTGGTGATGAAGTCGGAAGATAGGCACTGGCATTCCATGATAGAATATCGTACGTGCATTTATAAAAGCGTGTTTTTCTAGTGTTTTTTAAACTATAATTTATTATCAATTGTGGACCGATTTTGAAAATCAAATGACATTTTAGATATAATTGTGTAAACCACGCCTAAGATATACCTTTCCAAGATATAGATATTAGTATGGATAAACATAGATGAAAAATATCCTTCCGTACCTAACGTTTGATATAGGTAAGTAAAGATGTCTGGATCTAAATTATTAAAGGTTCCTACAAACAGGCGCGACACGCGATACAATCGCGCGCGACACAAAGGCACCGCTCGTTGCGCGACTTGCGGTGCCTCTGTGTCGCGCGTGATTTTATCGCGTGTCGCGCTTGTTTGAAGGAGCCATAATACGGCCGAGATCTTAAAAAGTCCCATTTTACCTCAGTAATGACTAAGTTACTGACCTCCTTCCCACATAAATTATTCGTAGGTACCTACCTAAGGTAAAAGCCCTAATACGCACACAGCTTCTAATATTTACCGGTTGAACTTAGAACCATAATTATCTGAACCATAGGCATAATAATTTATGCATATATTTTACCCATTATTTGACACAATTAATGAACTGCCGCATTAGTAAAGTGGTTGCAAACGCGACTGCTAATGAGCTACTGGGTTCAATACCTAGGTCGGGTAAAGTGTTATGGGGGTTTTCCACAAGGAAATTCTTAGTTGCAACCCAGTATTGATGTGTGACCAATGATACTAAGGGATTTTTGAAGTGAAAACTTCTTTAGCGGCGTTGTACACTTTTTTTGTAATGGGTAAAAAATGTTAAACTCGCGTCAGGACACGTGACCCTGATCGAAAATTCGTAAGATTCCAAAATATCAAAAATTGAAAACAAGTATACAGGATTAAATTAAATTAGCTAGCGAAACTTAGCCAGAAGTATACAGGATCAAATTAAATTAGCTAGCGAAACTTAGCCACAAGTATACAGGATACAATGGCAAAGTATTAATACTTATGGTGTTTTGTTTTCACTTCTGTCGGCACTCCCGGAGTGTCACTGTTTTTTTGTTTTCAACACACAAAACGATGCAACTGCCATGTTATGTTATCTGTCTACGACACCAAGTTCCTTGGTCCAAGCCAAAGGCATTATGTCCTCCTTTGTACGTTTAATGTATACTAATAAGAGCTAAACTGCTACTAATGAGACTATTACCTTTTCTATTATTACCGACTTTAATAGAAGATTCCGTGGCAAAATAATCACCGCTCAGGTCGATCGATCAGGTTAAGCTACGCTTGCCGCGGTTGGTCTGCGGATGGGCGACCATCTTTACATACCGTGACCCCTCCGTGCCTCGGAAAGCACGTTAAACCGTTGGACCCGACTGTCATTCGTGGACCTTTGACAGTCGTAGAAGCCCGAAATTCTGACAGCCAGTCTTACCAAGGGGTATCGTATTTCCCAGTAACTGGCTTGTGGAGGTCAGATAGGCAGTCGCTCCATGTAAAATACTAGTATTCAGCTGCATCCGGTTAGACTGGAAGCCGACCCCAACTAATATGGGAAAAGGCAGGCAGTCGTCTTAATAAGGCTTCCTAACTGACGAAGGGAAGGGCATTATTAAAAGGTAAAAATTTAATAAAACAAATTCTTTAGTATCCAGAATCAAATATTAACAAAAAAATGTGAGTCTGTATGTATCTTCGGAACTACTGATCCGATTCCGAAAATTCTTTCAGAAATGAGAAGCTGCAGTATTGCCGAGAGCCATAGCGACGGCGAAGTGCCAATACCTCCTAAACTCCTAACTGACAAAGTCAAAAATTTACACAAACAGAAAAAAACGTTTAAAAATAGACACTGGTTTAGTTTGGAGGTACACATCTATTTCCACATTTTAATTTAATGCTGTGGCACCTAAAATACATTTGAGCGATTTCACTAAAACATGCGAATAACGCATTTAAATTCAAAACGATAAAGAAGTGAATTTCTCAAAAAAAAATCAGTTAGGAGGTATTGGCACTTCGCCGTCGATAGGACATATTTTATGTTACAATAACACTTTTCAGGCAGACAAAGTCGCGGGCAAGTGTTGCATAAAGTTAAATTAATTAATAACTGTCGAAATATCGGTGTAGCTACCCACCTCTGCACACCCCTCGGGGAATGCAGTCGTGATGTTACGTTACTTGACGCATAAGCCTTCTAAGAAACCAATACGCACTGCGTACTACTACATTGACAGGTCAGCGATGCTATTCTGTAAAAATCTCACCGTGAAACTTGAAGTGCGTGGAATGAGCTGTCAATAGTGTAATTCCTAGCAAAAACAAACTCACTTCACCTAAGTTTTCACGGTGAGATTTTTACAGAATCGACCGGCTGTATTAGTCTGCCTGCAGTCAGGTACGCTGATCGACAGCAGTAGGTACCTACATGCGTCATACTCTGACGTCACATTTTACCCGACACGGAAAGAACTATGAATGTTTTGTTTACATTTTTTTTTCTTGGAAATGGATTAAGTAAAATTGGTGCAGCTAATGACCTAAGAGGAGGAAGTGAATTTGATAGGATAAGGTTATTATAAACTGCAACATAAGTTGGTACAGTGGGCAAAAAAAGTTGTTACTGCTGTAATTTTCGTCGATGATCTTTTATCTAAGATATAAGTAATTATAAAAAAAAAATGTCAAAACGCCATAATATTTACTTTTCAGATAAAAGTTATATGACGATTGAATAATTAACCCTAACACCGTTTGCCCATCGCCACCGCCAACGGGCCGTCAACGAGAAACGAGGTTATTCAAACCGAACGTGACGTCTCGGAGACGGCGTGCGGTGGACACCTAGCCATAGTAAATCCACGGCATCCCGCCACGGGAGCTCGTGGCGCGTCTTTCAATGCCGTGCAATGAAATCCCTTTCGATGCCATGGCATCATTCTAAAGCATAGCAATTTATGTCATATTTCTATATCAACACGTTTGAATGTCCATTAGTAAAAGTTTAAATCCCTTTCCATGCCGTCCCGGTCTGCGTAGGCCTTTATGCACCGCGCCGTCAACGTCATCTCGTTCTCGTTGACGGTGGCAGTGGACAAACACCCTGATGGTACTAGTAGTTAACACATGCAATGCATGAGTTATATATTTGGGGGCTATGTGGCCAAATAATCAGCCTATTATGTTCCCACTGCTGGGGCAGGCTGGCTTCCCTCGGTGGGAAGGAGTGGGCCATAATCCAACACTCGGGCCCAGTGCAGGTTGGTAGATCATCACATCATCATCATCATCTGCCTAGCCTTTACCCAACTATGTTGGGGTCGGCTTCCAGTCTAACCGGAAAACCGGATGCAGCTGAATACCAGTATTTTACATGGAGCGACTGCCTATCTGACCTCCACAACCCAGTTACTGGGTAATACGATACCCCTTGGTAAGACTGAAGTAGATGATTGATTGTAGATGTCACATGTCATCGAATTTTTGGTTCTAAGACATGCCGGTTTCCTCACGATGTTTTACGTCACCGTTTTAGGAGCAGTGGTGATGAAAGTATTTACACAAAGTAAAGCGCTCAATTCAAACCCAAGCGGTTTGAATGCACGACCTTACAACTCAAAGACGGGGCCGTTACCACTGGGCCACTATTGCTCTAATAATAGTTGTCTAATAAATAAATAATATTTATTTACAGACCAACTATTGAAACTTTCATTCTAATTTCATACCCACTGCTGAACATAAGGGTACGATGTTACTATTCTCACTTTGCCAAGATGCCGCAGTAACATCTACGTCGCAGTTGGCCAGACCGTTGACCGCAACCAAGTAATGACGTCACGAACGGCCTATTTATTATTTACCTAGGCCACCTAGCCGCCTAGTACAACCCCCACGGGTATAATAGGGTGTTGATAACCTATACATGGGCCCTGAACTTTACGAAATAAGGTAACTTCGTGCCATTTGTTATACTTAATCTAGACTTGAGGGAAATGGGCGTTAGAAGAAGGCTAAAAGTCACCCAAAGGGCAATGGAGGCGGCTATGCTTGGAGTTTCCCTGCGTGATCGAATCAGGAATGAGGAGATCCGCAGGAGAACCAAGGTTACCGACATAGCCCGAAGAATTGCCAAACTTAAGTGGCAGTGGGCAGGGCACATTGTTGGCAGAACAGATGGCCGATGGAGCCGAAAGGTTCTGGAGTGGCGACCGCGTACCGGAAGACGTAGCGTTGGAAGGCTTCCCACAAGGTGGTCCGACGACCTTGTGAAGGCCGCAGGAACCCGTTGGATGCGAGAAGCACAGAACCGGTCCAAGTGAAGGTGCTTGGGGGAGGCCTATGTCCAGCAGTAGACGTCTTTCGGCTGAAATGATGATGATGAATCTAGACTTTCCATAAAGCTTGAAATTCTTTTGTGTTTAGGTATTTTTGAAAATAATGACTTGGGATAACCTCGGCTTGAATGGCCATGATGGTGTAGTGGTCGTAACCGCTACTGCTGGGCATGAGGTCCTGGGATTCGTTTCCCAAGTCGAGGCAAAGTGTTATTGAGTTATTTTTCATCAGGAATTTCCCAGTAGCTGCCGGGAGTCAAAATTTTTGCCGGGTTGTTTAGGCTCGCCCCTATTACATGGCACTTAAACCAAACTGGTGAAATGTGGGTGTAGTATAGGTACACCTCTGCCTAACCCTGCGGGGATTACAGGCGTGATGTTATGTTATTGGAATAACTTCATTTCGAAAGAGACGAAAAATGCCTCTATTACATGAGCAAAGCTAACATCATCATCTGCCTAGCCTTTTTCCAACTATGTTGGGGTCAGCTTCCAGTCTTGGTTAGACTGGAAGCTGACCCCAACATAGTTGGAAACATAGTTGGTGCAGCTGAGTACCAGTATTTTACATGGAGCGACTGTCTGTCTGATCTCCACATCCTAGTAACTGGGTAATACGAAACCGGTATGACTGGTTGTAAGATTCTAGCTCCTGACGACCCGTAACGACTGTCAAAGATCCACGAATGACATCCGGGACCAACGGCTTAACGTGCTTTCCGAGGCACGGAGGAGTCTTGGTATGTAAAGATGGTCACCCATCCACTGACCAACCGCGGCAAGCGTAGCTTATTCTGATCGATCGACCCGTGCAGCTGATATTACTTAGCCACAAGCCCCTCCCAACCTTAAAGCAAAGGCAACCTTAAAACGAAAACAATGATTTAAAAAATCTACTCTACTCCAAAAAAAAAAACCAGCCAAGTGCGTGTCCGGCCACGCACAGTGTAGGGTTCCGTAGTAGCCCGTTATCACAATGTAGTACGATTCTGTTGTTCTTTATTCTGAATAGGTAAAAAAAAAAAAACATATTTTGGATTTCAATGCAAGTCTTTACCCATTATAAACAAGCAACTACTTCATCTTAGTCACTTTAACGGATTAATGCTAAGGATTTTGTATTTGGTACAAAATTATCCAACACCCAAGTTCAACGACTATTACTGCTAAACTAATAAAGTTATCTTAACCGCTATACTTTTCCTTTAAAGTTCATGAAATGCACTTTCAACGAGAATTTTTCCAGATTTTTCAAGCTAGTAGTTTAGCTTTTAGAGGGGGGGGACGCCCTACTGGAACAAAAATTTGCACTTTTAACTTTAATATTTCGTAAATGGAGCATTAAATCGAAAAATAATTTTAGCAACCCCTAAGCCATTTTAGAAGACCTATTCAACGATACCCCACACGATGGGGTAGATGATGAAAAAAATATTCATCCCCACTTCACATGTAGGGGAGCTACCCTAAAAGAAAATATTTTCCAAAATTTTATTTTACCACTTTATTGGCGTAACTGATATACGTACTCCTACAAAAATTCAGCTTTCTAGTGCTAACGGTCACAGAGATTAAGCGAGGACGGACAGACAGACAGACGGACGGACAGACAGACATAGCGAAACTATAAGGGTTCCTAGTTGACTACGGAACCCTAAAAAAAAATCTTCAAATGACCACACCACAATTAAATTATAGCATTCTTACTACCCCTCGTCTGTTAGGTTAGATTATTAAGTTCGGTAACCCGTAACAATAGAAAAAATAATTGTGTCTCATTAAGTGGCAGTTGAGCCATTGAGCTCTGGAAAGTAATGCGCATTTTTTCATTATTTTTGTATTGTTTGCCTTCGTTATTTTACTTCATTTCTCAGTATACAGGGTTATTGGTAAAACATTAACAACCTCTTAAGAGGTCATTGTACTCATCATTATGAACAACTTTTACAATGGGACCAAACCTGAAATCGCGAAAAAAAAATTGAGGTTGTTAATGTTTTACCAATAACCCTGTATAATAATGCATTAACTAAATAACAAAAACTGACTCATATTGACTACTAGCTTCCGCCCGCGAGTTATTTCGATAAAAACTATCCTATGTCCTTCCCCGGGATGCAATCTATCTCTCTGCCGAATTTTATCGAAATCCGTTCAGTGGTTTAGGCATGAAAAGGTAACATACATACAGACAACCAGACAGACAAAGTTACTTTCGAATTTATAATATTAGTAAGGATAAGGATTGTTTTCCTATAATCGTTATTTTACTTCATTTCTCAGTTTATAATAAAAAATGCATTAACTAAATAACAAAAAACTGACTCATATTGATTATAATAACGTCGTTAGGTATCTTGATTAGGTTATTAAGCATTAAAAGTAAATAAACATTTTTATTACTTTATAAATAAATGATTATTTTCTTCCTTATGTAAGATGTTTTACAGATATGGTGTGCTTAGCTAATTAGAAATAGTTAAAATTAAAATGATCAATAAAAACTATGTTCCTATTCCTATTTGAAAGTTATTCAGCCTTCAGTTGAATAGGATTAGATCACATTATGTATCCTAATATTTTCCTTCTTAGGATCTGATCACACAAAAGTGGCATCAACACACCAAAAGTTTCAATAGCCCAGCGGCTAAGGTCGAAATGGGGAGCGAGAGGTGGTGCATTCAAACCTCACGTGCAGTACTCGCGAGCTCGAACTCACTGGTGGTCACGACCAAAAAGCACGCTGTCTCACCTGGCTTCGTGTCTGACAGAGCTAGTATCAGTGATGAGCAGTTAGACGCTAGTCTACACGCACAACGTCTAGTTCTCACGCACAGAAACACCGTTCTGAACTGATAGGCGCGTAAAAAATGTCTAAAAATGCTTTGGAAAATCGAATTTTATGACAAAACCACTGCATAAACTAATTATAAATAAAGTTTATGGAACTCTTCGATAACTGAGCTTTGTCGGTACGGGCTTCGTTTTGAAGATTTTACAGTTCTTTTATTACTTAATAACACCCAAAGTTACGTTAAAATAACAAGAAAAACGAATCTTTGTTGGCTCATAACTTTGTAATGGCTTTTTATTTTACTACCTATTCTGGTTTCGTACAGACAAAATTAATAATAAGTCAAAACGATATATTGTTTAACTTTAGATGCACGATGTCAAATAGTACAGTAATACTCTCCTGTTTGTATGGAAATAATATCGACTAGTGGCACCAGCACCACAGATATAGATATACCTAGATAACGCAAGTATCACGAACTGTATGAAAACCAAGCGTGCCATTTTTGACGTCACAAGCTCGCGCTCTCGCTCACACTTACCCAGCCAGCAGTACAAAGGACTGAGCGCGAAAGGGGCGGCTTACGATTTGTAATCATAAGTTGGTGCAATTTTTGGCACGCGAAATAGTTACTCTTGCGTTATCTAGGTATATCTATATCTGTGAGTGGCACCTTAAGAGTTCAGAAGAATCTGACAACGGATGCCAATAATCTTTTTTTCGATGAAAATGGTGATAGATAGGTGGTCCTTGAAACAAGATTTTGTAATTAGCTCTAGCAATGCATTTGATTTCGTCCGCGTGTTCCTTGTTCCCCCAGCCCACCCCGTCGCATCACATTGCCTGGCCTATTACTTCGTTTTCGCTTACCGTTCTTTCTGACTTTTTACGGTTCCGTACCAAAATGGTAGAACGGAACCCTTATGGTGAGACCCAGTCTGTCTGTCACAGCTGGATATCTCAAGAACTACTAATGCTATCAACTTGAAATAGTTGATGACGTTTGCCCAAAGAGATTTAAGATAGGTACAATAGAGGGGCCATGCAAAGAAATGTCTTAGAAAAACTGTGATCCCATGTCTCAGTGCCGCCATCTGGTAAGATGTAGCATAATTAGAGCGGCAATTTATTCAATTAGGTTCAGCTATTGCCCGGTAGATGGCCAGTGTGGCCAGTGTTGCCAGATACGATTTTCAATTCATCGATTAAAAATCGGATCGGTGGTGCCTGAAAAATCTAATATAAATCAAATCAGTTACATAAATATCGAAAACTAAACAAATTAGGCAAAAATTGACTCAGGCAGAAAAAATATTCTAAGTACAATTTTATTCGCTACTATTCATTGTCCGTGTCACCGTCTATGACAACGTATCAGTTTCAGTGTGTGTTTTTAAGTAAGTAGTTATTTACATTTTAAAACAAAATAATTTTAAATGCGCCTGCTTTGCCGCCGAACTATTATGCTCTTGTGTTTTATATTGCTTTTTGTGTAAAGTAGACCTTTTTTGCAATTGTCGGTTGCGTTTCGTTTTTTGCAAAATTATTTTTTTACACTTTTGTTTGCTAATATTTGTAAATCTTATATCGATATACGTATATCCGAGGCGAGGTCCAAAGTCCGTAGATCTATGGATAAATCCGTAGGTCTGGCAATGCGGGGTGACACTAAGTACAAACTATAAAACCTGTAGTAGGGATTTTACCATATAGATTCAAACGTATCGATAATATTGAAAAAAGTTAGTAAGACAATTTTTTCGCATTTGAATAGATTGAAATAAGTGCCAAAAAATTAGGAAAGCAATAAAATTATCCATAGTTTCAATGTTTACAAATGATTTATTTAAAAAAAATATGTTTTCATACAAATTACTAAATTATCGTTATTATCTTTATATGTGTGTGGTATAGTTAATTCTTCAAAAGACCATTTCAGTATGAGACCATACTGAAATGGTCTTTTGAAGAATTAACTACTTGACATGATCTGACCAAGATTATATCTGGACCTCTTGAGTTTGTTTTGGCCTTTCTTCTCTGATTAGTCAGATAGGAAACGCCGACCTCATCTAGTTTTTAAAATATGATTGACGTATAAAAGTGTCTGTACAGACACCAGCACATCAAGCTTAGTTTTTAATTCTTCTAATATTATTACCCTCTTTTATAAAATCAATTAAACATGGATCGATTTTAAACTGAATGTTACTTGAATGAATCGATTATTTTGTCACACCACTATATTAATTTCGTTAAAAAGTGGTAACACTTAAGCTGTCATTTAACCCAACTATAGTAAAGTTACTCAGCAATAGATGGCGTTTAATACAACATAAACAAATTTTCTAGATCTTTTTATGAAAATTATTTAATTCTAATTACTGAGTAAATATAGATAATACATACGAAAATAAACTGAATTTAGGTCCAGTTGTTTTACCATAACGAGACTTGCAGTAACGTAATGCGCAACTCGGCATATTTCCATACAAAATATTTTTCTTTTGTTGGACACGAATGCGTCAATGCGACTTGACGCGCAGGCGTACCATACTAGACTGAGAGACTTGTTACGCCTAGGTCACAAGTACCGGGACACTGTTTTGTTCGCAATGTCCCGTCTATTGTAAATACTTTAAATGTCTTTGCGTTTGCCCAATTATTTTGCAAATAAGAAAGAAATGAAAATATATAAAGTTTGCAAAGAGAAAAATTTGAAATAATACTAAGTTTGTGTAAAGATTACAGGAAAAATAAAACGATGTCTCTAAATAGCACACTTTTTCAGAAATCATCAACAATAGTTCCACTATCGGTCAAGAGACGGCGCTGACCTAAAACTGCAATATTCTACACCGCAGTGCGCAGTGTTAAAATTCTCTAACGAATATAGGCCTCGCCGATGAAAATTTAAAATCATATGATGGTACGGAACCCTCGGTGCACGAGTCCGAATCGCTCTGCCCGGTTTTTTATCTTTTAGCTTATTTCCTAAGGGTCCTAGCGTGATGTGAAATAGCCTATAGCCTTCCTCAAGAATTGGGCTATCAAGAATTTTTAAAATGCGACTAGTAGTTCCAGAGATTAGCGCATTAAAACCAACTCTTCAGCTGTATTATTAGTATAGATTTATCGTATGTCCTATGTAGACTTAACAATATTTGTATGACCTACAGTTATATACCATGACAAAAGTAATACCTTGAATGGGTCATGATTTCTTAAGACTCTTTTCCTTCACAACAGTTACAAATGACTGCTTCTACAAGTACCATAATAACATTTTTAGCGCCCCTTGACAAATTAAATCTTCGAATACACAAACACGTCTTGACTTTTAGATATTCTTATAAGTATTTCTGTCTCTACAATACACTTAAAATGATAGAGATAGAATGAGAGTTAATTGCGACTTAAATTGAATTGTGTTCGAGTATTTGGCATGATAGGCCTATCACTAAAAGACCAAGTCAGTAACTCAGAGATGCGACGTAGGACTACAGATAGCGGCTCTAAAATGGGGGTGGGCAGGACACTTGGCTAGACGTGGTGATGGCAGGTGGAGCAGAGCCCTAACGGAATGGTTGCCGAAAAACCGGAGAAGGAGCGTTGGCGTGGGCGTTCTGCCAGGTCAGCGGCATTGTCCGAAAGGGTTACCGCTGCTGGCCCGGAACATAAAGGGCTAAGGAAGGTACGCGGGTGGGTTTTAGTCAGTAAGAGTCTGACACTCCCTTTCGCTCCACCCAGAGCGGGAGCGGTCATTTGATGAATTCCCAATCGAAAAAAAAATAAAAAAAAAATGCGTTGGCAGACCAGGTGGCCAGGTTCATGGGCGCCGGGAGTAGGGTGCAAGAAGTGCACTTGCACCTCCATGGCTTCAAAATAAAATGTAGTATAAGTCAACTAAGTACCGAATTCCTAGTCGACAAAGTGACTCTTTGTATGTATGGACAAACGATAATCTAACGTATCCACTACATCATAGGTGAAGTGCAAAAATGATCGAGTCTGCTTCGTTGAGCTGAAGATGAACTTGCTGGCGCCCATGGCCAGGTTGGTGGACGAGCTACAGAAGATCGCGGGGAAGACCTGGATGACACTCGCATATACCAGGGAAGCATGGCACAAATGGAAGCCTAAGTCAGCAGTGGGTGGAACAAGGTTGCCGATGATGATAATGATGATTTGGCCTAAACACGTGCGTGTAGTATCGAATACACATTTGTGTAAAGTCTCATTTCAAATTGATATTTCAAGTTAAACAAATATCAACATCATTTTAATGGTATTTAAGTTGATTTCAGAGTGACTAGCAAGATTGTTTGAAGTTGTAGCGTAAACTGAAGTCTATTGTGTAGGAATTAAAGTTATTTTTCTAGAAACTCATACTTGTTTATATTTTTGACAAATAAATTGCGAATGCAGTTTAAATAGGGAAGAATTTTCCGTCATATAAGAGTTGACAGACATGTCCAATGTTTGTACGATCGTAAATCAATTTGTACTAGGTCGTGTAGTCGGGATGGTGTTTGTTTACTGATGGCGAGTACGGCTAAACATGGGCCGAATACTGTGAATATACGGCCTGATTGCTGGCGAATATTTGATGAATTCACCCAACTTCGACTTTAGAATTAACCAGTGACAATTTCTGTGAAAAGGTGGAAATAATAGGGGTTTTGGGGTTAGACGAAAAATAGCCTTAAATATCCGGCCATACTATTGAAACTCGGCCTTGAAAAATTAAATATATTATTGTACAAAATCTGTTCTGAGATCATTTATAATATGTATTTCAGACAGAAAATTCCAACAAAAATCGTCTATTATTGCCCTATTAATTTGAGATTTCTTAAATCTATTGACTATCAACACAGTTCTATTTGGCGCGAACGTTGCCACATGCCAATAAGATGAATTGTTGATTTATTCAAACTTGATTACATTTATAACACGTTTGCTTGGAATTTGAGAATCAATTTTTCGTTAAGGATTGATGACGTCAGTACAAATTCTGTGAAGTAATATCATCAATTTGTACCAATAAGTAAAAGTGCGCAGTGCTGCACACCCTCACCCTATTTCAAGTTAAACAAATATCAACTTTATTTCAATGACAATTAAATTGATTTCAGAGTGACTAACACTATTGAAAAAGTTATAAAAATGTTTAAAGTTTTAGCGTAAATTGAACGTTATTGCGTTACACGGAGGGGTCTTGGTATATAAAGATAGTCACCCATCCACAGATCAACCGCGGCCAGCGTAGCTTAACTTGATGGATCAACCCGTGCGGCTATTATTATTTAGCCATAAGCCCCCTCAATGTTATGAGTCGATAACTAATATTATTGAGAACTGCAGTGAACATTAGCGTCATAAACTAATACGTTTACATGGTACTCGCAGGTCTGATATCTCTTTAACCCGGTATTTCACAGCCTTCTGCCCATAATGAAAATTGATGCTTATGATTTAAACTTTCATTTATTGATGTATATGTGGTATTTCGATGAGGTTAAGCTACGCTTACCGCGGTTAGTCTATGGACCCCTCCGTGCCTCGGAAAGCACGTTAAGCCGTTGGTCCCGGCTGTCATTCATGGATCTTTGACAGTCATTACGGGTAGTCAGAGGCCCGAAAGTCTGACAACCAGTCTTACCAAGGGGTATCGTGTTACCCAGTAACTGGGTTGTGGAGGTCAGATAGGCAGTCGCTCCATTTAAAATACTGGTATTTAGCTGCATCCGGTTAGACTGGAAGCCGACCCCAACGTAGTAGGAAAGAAGCTAGGCAGATGATGTGGTTTTTATTGGACATACCGGCCAAAACGTCTATAATTCTTTGGCACACATATAGTTTATACTTAATATGGATTAACACATAAGATACTATTTATCCCGGTAGTGTGTTCCCGTGGGATAACCTCCGACAGTCACGCGGGAAGCCCCTGGATTAGCAGTACAATAAAAAACTGGGCAAGAGCGAGCCGGACTCGCACACGAATGAGTTCCGTACCACAAGGCAGAAACGCCGAAAAAAACACGTTTGTTGTATGGGAGCCCCCTTAAATATTTATTTTATTCTGCTTTTATTTGTTGTTATAGCGGCAAGAGAAATACATCATCTGTGAAAATTTCAACTGTCCAGCTATCACGGTTCATGAGATACAGCCTGGTGACAGACAGACAGACGGACAGTGGAGTCTTAGTAATAGGGTCCGTTTTTACCCTTTGGCTACGGAACCCTAAAAAGAAAGAAAGAAAAATGCGTTTATTAAAGGGAATAATGTATTCCATAATAACGTGTTTATGAATTCTTTAGACTGGAAGTGGAAGTTGACCCCAGATATATTAAGAAGACACCAGGGTTGATGACACATTGACAAATTCCTTTCATCCTCGTTTAGCTGGCGCTTACAGGTCATTGGTCAATAAACGGTACCTATTATGGGTACGTTTATTTACTAGGGGCATGTTTCAATGCCCGAATAGGCACGATCTACCAGAAAATGAGGCAGAAATGCGGCTAAATAATAACAGCCGCACAGGTCGATCGATCAGGTTAGGCTACGCTTGCCGCGATTGGTCTGTGGATGGGTGACCATCTTTACATATCGAGACCCCTCCGTGCCTCGGAAAGCACGTTAAACCGTTGGACCCGACTGTCATTCGTGTCACCTTTGACAGTCGTAGAAGCCCGAAAGTCTGTCAGCCAGTCTTACCAAGTGGTATCGTATTACCCAGTAATTGGGTTGTGGAGGTCTGATAGGCAGTCGCTCCATGTAAAATACTGGTGTTCAGCTGCATCCGGTTAGACTGGAAGCCGACCCCAACATAGTTGGGAGAAGGCTAGGCAGATGAATTGGTATGCAATTAATATATATATATATATATTAAATATATATATATATATATATATATATATTAATATATATATATTCGACAACTATCACACAACGCCGTCTAGTCCCAAGCTAAGCAGAGCTTGTGTTATGGGTACTAGACAACTGACAAACATACTTATATATTTCTAAATACATACATATTATAGATAAATTACACCCAGACACAGAACAAATGATCATGCTCATCACACAAACATTTGTCCTGGGTGGGAATCGAACCCACGACCTCCGGCATAGCAGTCAGGGCCACTAACCACTAGACCAACGGGCCAGTCATTTACACACATAATCTGACTCCTTCTTCCCAAGGGGTAGGCAGAAACTAAAGAACGCCACCTGTTAAGATCCAATGCAGTTATTTGTCAGACAATTGAATCGGAACTAATCTGAAAGTGGTGAAACAGGTCATTGATTTTTAAATCTAAGCAATTCAAATATTGGGGTCAGACAGAATCTCGCTCGGCTAAATCTAATCCTATCAAAAAAGTCACACTAACACATGAGATAAATAAAGCTTTTAAAACAATAACATTGTCATATTTACCCGACATATATCACAGAGGGTTGTGAAATCTTTTCCCATAATATAACACAAATTACGGGCTATGAAACTTTATGAAACCCTTTAAAAAAAAAATTGCTGGTAGTCTTTGTTTTGCGCTGTAAATTCTTGATTGGACTTCCCTTATTTAGGAAAACTTTCGAACTTCGCCACTGATCACCGCACTACTTCACACTTCAAACTTAATCACACTCACTCACACTCTTCACTTCAATTGGGGCTATTTTCATCCATTTCAGGTCTTAGGCCTCTCACAACACAAAACTAGCGATCACAACGAAAAAAAGAGTCTGGTAAACAATAAACACTTTTTAAAACGAATATAGCCCATTTCCATCCAGTTCCAGTTCTGGACCTCCAACACCAAAAAGTCACACTCAATAAATCAAAAATCCAAAAACATATAACTTTCGAAAAATTCTCGTACTTAATTAAAAATGTTCAAATTCAAGTCGCAATCTCATCTCAACGATAATCAATGTCTTTTGACATTCAGATATCTGCGGGGGCAATTCCTGTATTTTTAAAAACGTTCCCGCATCTCAATCTATCAAAAATATATGTATATTAAATTTCCTAAATTTTTACAAGTTTTTACTTGGAAATTTTTTTTTATTAAATTTCCTAAATTTTCGACAAGTTTTTACTTGTCAAATAAGTACAGGAATTGCCCCCGCAGATTTCTTTTGGCACAGATTGGTTAGTTAGATCCTACTGTGTCAATCCTCACTGATCAAAGTTACCGTGTTAACTGTATGACCCTGCAGTACTCAATTGACCCAGCTGAGGTCCACCTACGCCCTTTTGCTTATGCCTAATTGGTAATGCATTGTCTTGAGCTGCGATTTTGAAATGTGCGAGTAAGTATTTTGATTTCAGAGCTTTGCTGCTTTTGTATACATTGTAAAAAAAACATTAGTAACACTGCTTTTCGGCATCGCAGATTCCCCGCAGGTACAATTTTTTTTGGTGAGTCCCAAATGGGCCCTCCATTTGGGACTAGCTATGACACTGGTTTATGAAGATGCAAAATTACTTTCTAGTTTCAAAGTGAGTTTTAGCATTGCAAAACTAGAAGAGAAGGGTTACTCCTGGGAATAAGTAATAGTAGTAATGTACAAAACTAGTTGTATTTTGTGTGGTATGCCGAATTTGATAAACAAAGTAATGATTCCAAGAAATTTTCTGCGTGACCTTGTGAAGGTTACGAGTAGACGTTCAATGACCTAGTGAAGGTCACAGATAGGTTGTTTAATTAAAACTGGGACTGACCGTTTTACTAATATTTAGAGGAATGTCCGTTTTACTAATATTTAGAGCAGTGGTGGCCAAGTGGTAACGGCCGCGACTTACGAGTTGTAGGTCGTAGGTTCGAACCCAGACAGGCGCTTTACTTTGTGTAAATTATTTCATCACCACTGCGGTGAAGGAAAACATCGTGAGGAAACTGGCATGTCCTAGAACCAAAAATTCGAAGACATGTGACATCTGCCAATCCGCACTGGGCCCGCGTGGTGGATTACGGCCCACTCCCTCTCACCGAGAGGAGGCCTGTGTCCCAGCAGTGGGAACATTATAGGCTGTATATGGAGAGGAATGTCCATTATTTAGCAGTAGACCTGATCAGCTTCGGGAGATGTTGAATCTTCGCAGAAATTTCTATCGGTTTACTAGGCCTTGGAAAATATGATCAGTAATTCAAAACGAGTTGAATCATAGACTCGCGAACACAAACTGCAGTTAAAGTTCTGGGTTCCTCTGCACTTTGGGGACGAAAGTTACGATGCCAAATTAGATAAAAGTTCAACGGAAATGAGTTCATAGAGAACTTATTTTTAAGCCAGTAAAAAAATGGTTTAAATACTTTTCGTTATAAAAGTTATGAAATCGACTGAAGTATAAAGTTATTATTGTACTAGGTTGACATGCGATAGGTCGCTAACCCGTCGCTGCACAGCAGTTTTATTGTTTTCATGACTGGCTGTAATACAGTCTAAGTGCCTAGGAGAGTTTTCGCACTCGTTGTACTTTAGCTCAACGCTGTAAGATGAGATTCGGAAGTTTTGGCGCTGTTAAAAAGTTATATATCCAGAAGCAGGAGTGTGATGAAAAAATTCGAAATGAAGTATATTTTTCTTTATAATTCGATTATTGATGTTTAGATTTCGAGTAAAATGTACTTCGGTGGTATTCTGTAAAATCTCACCGTGAAAACTCAGGTGAAGTGAGGTTGCAGTGATTCCACCTGATACTAGGGATTGACACTATTGACAGCTCTCTTCAAACTCACTTCACCAAAGTCTTCACGGTGAGAATGTTAAGGTTATGGTGAGAATTTTACAGAATAGATCAGCAGGTCATGTTAATCCAAAGGTACCACCTGCACCGATTGGTGAAGGTCATAATAAGGGCAATGGGAACCCGGATCTATTAGTGCGGCATATGTAGTGAAAAAAAATGCAGTGCCAACGGGTACTTCTGTTTGAGAAGTATTTTTTTGACAGCAATCCCATGAGATTCTCCCGAATCTCAGGCTGATAATATTGTAAAGGGCTTAAACTACCCCGTTCGTGTCGTGGTTGGAAGCGCGACTGCTAAGCAAGCAGGGTGTTCGATTTTCAGTTCAGGCAAAACTGTTATTGGGTTTTCCATTAGGAATTTATTAGTAACAGCCCGGAGTTTGGAAGTTGGCGGTTTAATACCCCCGTGCCTCGGAAAGCACGTAAAGCCGTTGGTCCGGCGCCTGATCTCTCTCCGGTCGCGTCGGATTGTCCTCCCGTCGGACTTTGAGAGTAACAGAACAAAGAGGGCATCTGTGTTTACGCACACTTGTGCACTATAATATCTCCTGCGTACCTAGCTAATCTCCGTTGAGATTGGCCACCGTGACCGGAATCGGTCGGGATCGGGAGGCTATTATTGTAAAAGGACTTAAAATTCAATCTATTGCTGTTTTATCACTTCGAACAGCACACGTTCACCGCTAGTTATCACAAGCAGGTAGCGACTGGAGTGTTAAATCTAGTCCACAAATTGTACACGAGGACTAGGTAGTTAGCCTATTACCTATGAGCGGAACGGATTTTCTTCAATTGGCTCTCACAAATTGGATGTGGTAGGCAAGTCTAGTGTCATTCCAGGCTTAGATTATGACTAAATTGATACTGAAATATACAGGGTTATTGGTAAAACATTAACAACCTCTTAAGAGGTCATTGTACTCATCATTATGAACAACTTTTAATATGGGACAAAACCTGAAATCGCGAAAAAAATATCAGCTGTTCCCTACATTTTGACTAGTTATACGATACGAATTAACGTATACAAGTAATGGTGGAGTTTCTTGCCCATTCTTCTCCATACGCTCACCCACAGCTGGACATAGTCCTCTCTTTTTTACAGACTTAAAAAAAGGAGGTTATTTTTTGTGCCAATCCCCACGCTCCCGTGCCAGCCTCATCCGGCGGGGAAATTGGGTAACACACTATCAGTAGCAATGGGTTTCATTTTGACAGTTCAACAACATTCATTGCGGTATTTACGTTGTTGAGCGGACATATTTTTCGAACATATGTAGCAATGGATTAGCAATATCCTTCAAAATGATTGAGATTGCTAGTGTGTTACGCAAAGAGGGTGCTGGTTTAGCCCGCGATGGCAACAATGTCGTCTGCCTATGGGGCCATTCAAGTAATACAGGGGCAGTCACCTCCTTCTGCGAAGCAGTCGACGACGACTCCCGGCCACCGTAGGCGCGGGCCTGCGGGCGAAGAGTAATGGGTAGCTCACCGTCCGATCAGGACCAGGCCCGTGCCGGACGGCGCGTACGTGTTTCACGCGCGCCTCAAAGAGATGTCAGCATCGAGGAGGGGCCCCCTTAGGGCCGAAGCCTGCCGGGTCAGCGGGATTGTCCGAAAGGGTCACAGCTGGCCCGGAACATAAAGGGCTAAGGAAGGAACACGGGTGGGTTTCAGTCGGTAAGAGTCTGACACTCCCTTCCGCTCCACCCAGAGCGGGAGAAGTCGTTTGATGATTTCCCATCCAAAAAAAAAAAAAGCACTACAGGGGGGCGGGGGGTCTTTGCTTTGCTTATTTTTGATGACATGGGGGATGGGGGGTCTGGATGGTGATTACGTCAGCAGTATTTATTTTTTTACTTTTTCTGATTTTCTACAAAATTTTGTCGGTTTTGGTTTGAACGAATATGGAAACCCTACTTGTCCAATGCTTGAAAAAGAAAAGCATTTTCAGGGGTTCCCGAAAATGATGGATACGCTCGCTTAGAACTGAGTAAAAAAAAATAAAATGCATGTACCGATGTTTACGTAAGCATGGGGGGGGGGGGGGGGTAAGAGCTATGCTTACTTTTGCTGACGAGGGGGAGGGGGGGTGTTAATAATTGCAAAAAATCTGCTTACGTAATACTTGAACAGCCCCTATGTCGTCGCCGGACGACCGACATCCGGTCTTCCACTCTAAGTAAAGATAGAAAAAGCAAAAAAGACTCACCTGTCCATACCGAGACGAAGCTAAATGCACGTTCCTGTTCTTGAGAGAGAAGTCGGGCCTCTTCCCGAGCCCATAGTTGCTTTTGTTCTGTGATATGAATTTCTTTGGTCTATCCAGTCTTTCCGTGGAACCCGTCTCATTGTCCTCTTCGGTCGGTCTTTTCGAAGTAGACGGGATACCCCTGTACGCCCCTCTCGTCCCCCTTATCGTCTTCTCAGGAGACTTATCCTGTTTCCTCGTTATGAGGTTATCTTTCCTCTGCTTGTTGCTTCTCAAGCCCACATTAGACGCCATGTTGTCCATAATGGTGCTCAAAGCGACCTTATCAATCCCTTATTATTATAGTTATCATACTTCATGTGATTAATTAAATAATGAATTGATTAAATAATTGAATAAATAGTGATTTAAGCTTTAGAGATAGCCTTTAACATAAATTCATATCGTTATTAGCGTTTTATGAGAGTATATAGAAATAACTTGAAAAAAAAATAACAGTTACAGTGGATTATACTAGTTAATTAATATAAATAAAAAGCTAATTCCGTCTTTTGTTTCTCTCTCGCTTGGTTGGCATCTTCCGCTAGTCACCGCTCCGGACTGTCTTTAATATTATACTAAGTGAAAATAATTAAATATCTAATAAAAAAAAAATAACAGTCTTCAGGAAGATTTTGGAAAGTTTTCTTGCAGGATTTTTTAGATGTTATCTGAAACAAGAGAGGGATACGTTAGGAATTGCTCTGATCACACAAGCTGTTTGTTATGTTAAGATGAAAGAGCCTCAACCAGTACCTAAAGACCGAAAGACCAGGATAACTGCTTTAAGAAACGACTGGACAGATTAAATATCCCCAAGCTATTTCAAACACACGCATCAGCTAATTAGCTACTAGTGTGTCTTACCAAATAATAATAATAGTCAGGAAGATCTTGCAGATAGAAGAGAACAAAGTAGGACCTACAGTTCGTTTTTTAATCCCAGACACTAATCTGACACATATAATGTCAAACTTCTATACCAAAAAAAGAAGACTTAAATGTCAGATTAGTCTCTGGTATTAAAAAACGAACTTTAGTAAAACCCTTTACATCACAAACATTTAAAATTTAACACACGCTCTCTGCATCTACTTGGTTTCGATCCGTTAGCGGTAAACCAGGCAAAGATAATTTAAAATATTTTCCAATAATGACAATAATACTGTAAGTCTAAAGGCTGGGAGGCAGACACAACGCGATTCTATTAGTAAAGACACCAGCACATCAAACTACCCGAAACTGACAAATTTTCCCAATCAACTTTGAACCTTATGATTTAGCGATACAGTAGAAAATCTATTAAAGAAATTTGACAGATGTAGTAGCTTGATGTGCTGGCGTCTGTACAATTTCTATGAACACTTCATGGAAAATGTTCTACCAGAATTGCGTCGCATCTGTCTGCGGGAATACACAAAAAGGCCTGAATACAAAAAACACACAATAAGATTGAAATCTCATCAGACTATGGACACTTGCTTACAGTTAACAAAAATATCTATCTCCAAAACAAACGTAAATAAATAACTTAAATAATCATTGATTAGCATAATTCTAGTCTTAAAACCGTCAATGACGATCCACTCAAAAATTTTCCAATGTCATACATACTACAACTATACACGTGCAACAACTTTCTCACACATACACATACATACAAATTAATGACGTCATACGTCCTTTATCAGATGTTATCAGTAAAATCAGTGTTGTAAAAGATAATCAACAATACATTGAGTAACTTCTGTTTATTTGCTCGTAAAGGTAATGCCGGGTGTAATTACTAATTAGGAAAGAGTGTCGATACTTGATTATTTTCGCCACAACCTGTAGCCAGCCGGCAGCCCCAGAAGGTACCAACCTCGTTGGCTGGCGAATCTTTTGAGAGAAGACGCGATGAGAATCAAGTTTAATTTAACCTCATAACTTATTAGAAAGGAACAAAAGCACTTCCCTGTGTTTTTTATTACTTGAGTGTATGGCACTCATGGGCTACAGCTGAAAATTAGCGCCAGGTGTTGTGTTGTGTTGTCATCTGACATTTTGCTGAGCTGAGGCCCTTTTGGCATTACAAGCATTGTTTATGCCAATAAACAAATTTTTTTTAATGGTTTAGTGTTTGTATGGAATAATTTACTCATGGCCAAAGATAAAATCAAGTGTTGCACTATACTATCCAACAGTCATAAGTTCATAAGTTATTTGATTATTTGACATCAAACTTATTTGAATTTAAGCTTCTGCTATTGGACTTTGTGAACTAAACCTCATTACTTCGTCTATGGTGATAGACTTTTGTATCTACTGTCTATTGTTGTTATAATCTGTCATATGGAATGTGTCCGAACCATGAACGAAATAAATAAATAAATTCCTATTTGCAAACTAAGCATGTTAATTCCACTTCTATCTAATAGGTTATGGGCCCAGTGCACCTACGCAAATAAGGTTTTTTATTTTGTTTAATTTTTCGAAAATATAATTTTCTGTAAGAAGAAAAAAAAGACAATCGACAATTTTTTTTTTTTTTCTCTTTCCGTGGGCATTATAATCTAGTTTAAAATAATAAAAATGTCCAGCGAAGCACATAGTTCGACAGGAATTCCAATAGAAAAGCTGCAGGGCATGGAAAATTACAATAACTGGAAGTTTTCCATGAAGATGCTCCTGATGCACGAGGACCTACTCGAATGTATCGAGTCCACCGACAGAAGCAAAGATATCAGAAAAAACCAGCGCGCGCTTGCAAAAATTTGTCTATCTGTACATCCCAATGCTTTTTCGCTTGTGCGTAACGCAAAATCAGCTTACGAAGCATGGACAAATTTACAAAAGGCTTACGAGGATAAGGGTCTGTGCAGACGCTTAGGATTACTGCGATTGCTTTTTGGAACTAAGCTCGAAGAGAATGCTAGTAACATGGAAGCTTACATTACGAAAATAACGGAAATTGGACAACAATTGCATGACATAGGTTCTCCACTAGACGATGACTTCATAGCAGTCATCATGTTGAGCGGACTGACATCCGATTACGACCCGCTCATCATGGCGTTGGAGAATTCCAGTGACAAGCTTGTCAGTGAAACTGTGAAAATGAAATTATTACAGGAGTTTTACAGAAGAGATGACAAGACAGAGACTGCATCGGCTTTGACTACTATTAAGAAGATCAAATGTTACCGATGTAAGAAGCCAGGACACACAAAGAGGAATTGCCCTAAGAATGCTGTTTCTACGACTCCAGTGAGTAATGTCAAGGACAAGAAGAAGGTATTATTGTCAGCATTATCGGTAAATCTTAAGAATGATGTCTGGTACGTGGACTCTGGTGCAACCAACCATATGTGCAACAACAAGAGTGTTATGTTAGAGTTGAAATCAACTAAAGAACTCTCTGTGAACATTGCAAATGGTGATCAGTTATGTACTGCAGGATTAGGTAAAGTTAGAATTAAGTTAGATAGCGGTTTTAGAACAATAACTAATGTTTATTTGGTTCCTCAACTGTCAACTAACCTTTTATCAGTGAGTGAGTTAACAAGAAAAGGTTATAAAGTTAATTTCAATTCTAAAACCTGTAGAATAATGGACGGGCATGAAACCATAGCTACTGCTAGTTATGTGAATGGTATTTTTCAATTAGATTCTATAGGGAATAGCAGTAGAGCTGATGTCGAAGTGCAGCCTCAATGCATGGTGTCTGACAGCAGCAGTAAATCACTATTGGACTGTGATGTGTCAGAGCAAGAGCAGAGCAGCTTGGTGTCACAGGAAGTATGGCATCGCAGGCTGGGGCACCTCAACTCTAGGAGCATGAATGTCATGAGACAAGGTATGGTTTTTGGTATTAATTATGATAGTACTCGTTTTCAATCATGTATTGCCTGTATTAAAGGAAAACTTACAAAATTACCTTTTCCAAAAGTGTCTCATAGTAGGTCTAAGGAGATTTTAGGCTTAATACATACAGATTTGTGTGGACCAATGCAAGAGAAGTCATTTGGTGGTGCTTGTTATTTTCTTACATTCATTGATGACTGTTCAAGAAAAACATTTGTTTATTTTCTGAAAACAAAAGGCGAGGTTTTTGAAAAATTCAAAATGTTTAAAAAGCTTGTTGAAAATGAGACTGATAAGAAAATAAAAACTATTCGTAGCGACAATGGTGGTGAATATATTAATAAAAAATTCCAGGAGTTTCTGCAACAGCAAGGAATCTGTCACCAAACAACTGTCCCGCATTGTAGTCAACAGAATGGTGTGGCAGAAAGAGCTAATCGTACCATCATGGACAAAGCTCGCTGTATGCTGGAAGATGCTGGTCTTGACAAACGTTTTTGGGCAGAGGCTGTAAACACTTCAGTGTATCTGAAGAACCGCTCACCTACAAAAGCTGTCATGGGCATGACACCACTGGAGAAATGGACTAATACAAAGACAAATGTAAGTCATCTTCGTACATTTGGTTGCTTGGCTTATGCTTTGACTTTAAATCACAAGAAACTTGATTCGAAGGCAAAGAAATATATATTTGTAGGTTACTGCAACAATACAAAGGGTTACAGACTCATTGATCCAGAGAACCCTGAGTATTGCATTAAAGCACATCATGTGAGTTTTTTAGAAGATCGTTTTTGGAAGAAGGATTTGTCAGATGATGATACTAATCAAGTAGTTCATGTTGTTTCACATACAGAACAGATATGTAGGGCAGACGAAAACACCGGGAATGTAAGTTCTCAGGGTGTACCTGAACATTGTCCTTCTGATGACAGAAATAGGAACAGGGACACAGTATTTAGTATCAATGACAGTAGTGATTCATCTGAAATAGATAACTCGTCGGATGAAACCTACATTCCAGGGAGTTCAAGTGAAGACTCTACAACTACAGACTTCACTGATGCTGTAAATGAAGATCTATTTGCACAACTGGTAGCTCAACAGTATAGGGATCTTGGAGACCCGGAGACTGTTAAGGAAGCACTTGGTGGCAATGAAGCTAAAGAATGGAAGGAAGCCATGGAAGATGAGTATAAATCCTTTATTACCAATAAAGTCTGGCGCCTTGTGGATCTACCTAAAGATCACAAAGCAGTAAAATGCAAATGGATCTTTAAGAAAAAGAGGAACTTAGATGGAAGTCTCCTAAAATACAAGGCACGGCTGGTTGCCAAAGGATTTACTCAAAGGTATGGCATTGACTACAATGAAACTTTTTCACCTGTTGTCCGTTACTCTACTATCCGTTTGTTATTAGCACTAGCTTCAGAATATGATCTGGAAATAAATCACCTAGACGTCAAAACAGCCTTTTTGAATGGTGATCTTAAAGAGCATGTGCTAATGGAACAACCAGAAGGTTTTGTGAAGAAAGGACAAGAACATAAGGTGTATAAGTTGGATAAAGCCGTTTATGGATTAAAACAGGCTGCAAAGTCATGGTATGAAAAAATTAACGGAGTATTAATAAATAAACTCCATTTCAATAGGATGCCTTCTGAACCATGTGTTTATTATAAAGGACAAAAGAGGGAAATGGTTATAATTGCCCTTTATGTCGACGACATAATGTTATTCTCTTCATCGATATCCAAAGAAAGAGATATGGTGAAAGAAAAACTCATGTCAGAGTTTGAGATGAAGGATTTGGGACCTGCTCATCAAATATTGGGCATGAGAGTATGCAGGAATAAAGAATCGATTACTTTAGATCAGTCACATTACATTGAAACTGTTCTACGTAAATTTAATATGACTGAATGCAAACCGTCTCCAACCCCAATGGAAGCAGGATTGAAACTAAAGAAAAGAGAAGTCAGGGATACGTCTCGTTTCGACTACAGAAATCTCATAGGCTGCTTAATGTATATTTCAGTCTGTTCCAGACCAGATATCTCGCATGCAATAAGTGTTCTGAGCCAATTTAACGAATGCTTCGATGAAACACATTGGAAAGCTGCGAAAAGGGTCCTGCGATATCTCAAAGGTACAAGTCATTACTTTCTTAAGTATGTTAAGGGCGGATTGGTCATAAATGGCTACACAGATGCTGATTGGGCATCCAATGAGGTTGATCTTCGTTCATACACAGGGTATGTATTTACATTAGGTGATTCTGTTATATCTTGGGAAAGCCGTAAACAGAGAACTGTGGCTCTCTCAAGCACTGAAGCAGAGTATATGGCTATTTCAGATGCTTGCAAAGAAGCGTTGTTTTTACGTATTTTTTTGAATGAATGCCTTCAAGTTCATTGTAAGATAAATTTGTACAATGATAATCAGTCGGCACAAAAACTATGCTCTAATTCAATGTTTCATGCTCGTACCAAGCATATAGATATTAGGCACCATTTTATAAGGGATATTGTAACTAATAAATTTATTGATATCCGTTATATGCCTACAGGTGACATGGTAGCTGACTTGCTCACTAAACCGTTAACTAAAGAGAAACATGTTAAGTTCTCTTTGTCTCTTTTATCAGTGTAATATTTAAAAGTTTAGTTCAAGGGGTAGTATTGGACTTTGTGAACTAAACCTCATTACTTCGTCTATGGTGATAGACTTTTGTATCTACTGTCTATTGTTGTTATAATCTGTCATATGGAATGTGTCCGAACCATGAACGAAATAAATAAATAAATTCCTATTTGCAAACTAAGCATGTTAATTCCACTTCTATCTAATATCTGCTTCTTAGAACCTTGGTTTTACCATGTAGTAGACTAGCAAAAATATGGTGGATTAAAATAAAAAAAAGTCAAGAGGTGTTGTGGGACATACAGTTGGAACAAAGTTCCTTTAACTGTATATTATGTATTAAAAAACAAAATACGCGCATTGACGTGAAGTTGCGGACACCAGCCCGTATTACTTATTACATAAAAACAGGCACAATGTAACAATTAATTACGTATGAGAGCAACTAAAAAAAAGAAGCAAAAACGCCAAACCACAAGAAAAAAACACGTTTGTTGTATGGGAGCCCCCATAACAATTTTTTTGTTTTTATTATTTGTTGTTATAACGGCAACAGAAATACATCACCTGTGAAAATTTCAACTGTCTAGCTATCACGGTTCATAAGATACAGCCTGATGACAGACGGACAGTGAAGTCTTAGTAATAGGGACCCGTTTTTACCCTTTGGGTACAGAACCCTAAAAAAGAAACACTTGTCATGACAATCAAATGTCACACCTTTTTCGGTCTAGCTCTGATTCGCCAAGTGCACAGGAACCCTGCCTTAAGGAACTTTGTTCCAATAACTATGGAATAAATGAAATATCAAGTACTTTCATGAATGTGTTGGCCCAACATTATAATAAGTGTTAGTTAGCAACTAGTTTATACTGATTAATGTTCTATTGTTTTGTCTTATCTAAGGAATGTGTTCATAGATAGTGAATTTCAAATATTTATTTGCTAATTAATAGTTTATGAATTTCTTGGTCGATTTTCACTAGATTTGATTAGATAGTCTTAGCAAGACGTGATTTGGATGGAGTCTAAATCAAAACAAATCGAAGCAATTTGGTTTTTTTTTTTTTATTCAGTTTTACAGACTATGTGAAATAAAGATTAATAATATCACCAAGAAACAATTAATAATATAGGAGGTTAGATATTTTTAGTTAAACGAAGACCAGGTACAGTGACCGGCACGAATCTTGAGTGCTTGATGAAAGAGTGGGGAATTTTTTACCATAGGTTTCCAATGCGCAAACCGATCCCCACTCTTAAACCAACACTCAAGATTCAAGCGAGTCACTGTAATTATATTTTTGCTGTCAGTTTTCAAGCAGATAGAATTATCTGAAAACCTGCCTAAGGATCAAGTTTTCACAACACGTGGAAAATACAGTATTATACCAAGTATATTCTAGTCCAACGGTTTCATTTCTTGTAAGATGATCTAGTTAGTGCATATTTAATATCATAGACAGTCTACAAATATGTTGATAATATGATTATCAGCGCCATCTAGTATGAGATGTCAGTACTAAGATGATTAGGAAGTAAAGATTAATGATTTAATAAAATGATGCAAACTGCCAACAACTTGTGTAATGATATTTATCAATGTGAGGTTTGGCAGGGAAGTGAGTCACAAGTCAAAGAAGTCTTCAATTCAAATCTACATGTTGTTTTGAATTTTTTTTTTTATTTAAACAATATGAAACATTTTTTTCTTGTGCTTCTTCAGGGTTGAATGTCTACCATAAATGTTATAAATTCGACAGTAAACAAACTAAAACTTAAGAAATATAGATGTTCTGGTAAAACAGACACATCAAGACATAAGAAGTCAAAGTTTACCAAACATAACAATACAAATTGAAAAAGAGAAAATAAACCTCTTAGACATAATTATCTAAATCTTATTTAGTACAAATATGGGAGTTTTGAGTATGAATATCGATGGCTATAAGAGTAGAGAAAGACCATAGAAACAATATGGTTATAAAGGGGGTGACTACCGTCTACCGAGATGATGACTAATAGAGAAGTATGAAAGAAAAAGACTTGTTGCGCCAACCCCAAATAAATTGGAAGAACGGCAGGAGAATGAAGATAATGGGGGACATCTTATAGGTCCCATTGCAATCCATTATGGCACTTTCTAGTGTTGGTGTTAAAAAAATGCAACAAACTTAACAGCCATTCCAGAATTATAACAATTTATTTTATCAATATCATCATCATCTGCCTAGCCTTTTCCCAACTATGTTGGGGTCGGCTTCCAGTCTAACCAGATGCAGCTGAATACCAAATATAATTTATAATTTATCAAATCAATATACCATAATTAATTAGGAACAAAAGAGCAATCCTTATCACACTTATTAACCCATAACGAAGTTTGACATACAAATCGTAACACAAATTCAACAATGAAATGTAATCTCGTTATCTTAAAGAGCAAACGGGCTGAGATTAACGGGTCAAGATATCTATAGATAACCAATTATATGCTCTAGAACAATAACTAGATGACCTGACATACAATAAGGAAGCCACAAACATTTGATAATATCAATGTCAATCATACATATCACTATCACAACACATACACTTTACAACATCTACACAATGACATACATACTTTGCACAGAATTCTTACTTGATTCAATCAACCATTAGACTACCAAAACTTTCACTTGGAGACAAAATTAGCGTGCAAAGATGACAGGTAACAGTGATTGTGTTATTTACTAAACTGGGCACGAACATGCTGCATTGTTTACAGCGCAACGATTGCAAGATCAAACTATCTACAAGACGGTGCAAAAACATGGGCGGCCGGCGACGGTGGGTGTACACTCCCGGTTTAAACCCACCGCTCGACATCATGACGTACTTGACAACAAAAAAACTTTGCAAACGACACTGGGATAACGATAACTAGGTGCCGGCATGAAAAACTACACACGACTTAGCACGAATAGGACACGGCGACTACACATTCCATACACTATTATACATCCATTCCACACCTGTGTCGCGAGGGGTTTTATTACCAGTAGCACTAAAATCCGCAGACAGAGGCCGTTCTAATGCAGTAAATGGCGCATAGCTGAATCAAGCTGAATAAATAGAATAAAAAACTGAAATGACAGCACGTCAAGCACACAAAACCAATTTCTAGTTGATATTATGCGTTTTGTACCTCGATATCGGCATCTTCGGGCGGGGGGACATTTTTAACGACACTGAAACGTTACTTTAGCTGAATTGATATTGGATTCTATAAATACTTACAAATAAAAATCTGGAATCACACCATTGTTTTTTCTTCTGCACAATCAGTAATCGATGTTGCTATACTAGAAAAAAATGTTACCGTTAAAAGTGGGTCATCATCGATCACTTGCATTTCTTCTTTCACTTTCACTTCAAGAAGCTGTTCTCACGTCGAATACTGCTGCATAAACGGTACTACTAATATTCAGTCGTGTATTGTTTACCTGAACGGTCGAACAGGCCTTATTCTTCTAAATTGTGCAAAATCATCAGGAAACAATGTATTTGAATCAAATCCACTATTATATATTTAATGACAATAATTCATCAAACGAGTTAAATCTAATTAAAGCTTGATTCTATTCCACAAAATCACTAGTTCTAACATAATCTAATTAACTTCAAGTGCGGTTATTCACAGTGAGCAAAATCGGGTAAAATTACTAAATGTGGTAATTTATTATTTCTTCTGGTCACACATGTCGACACACAAATTCCTTTACAAGCAAATAAAAATGACTAATCCTTTTAGCAGAGTGCTCAAGCATGCATTTTGTTATACTTTAATGTGACTGCATTACATTTTAATACTAATTTTAAGAATTTTACATGGCAGCAATATTTTTAGATAAGTACCCAATGAAAAGAGTTTTTATAAAAAAGTTTAGTAGATTTCAGATGCAGAATAATGTTAATTCATTGGCGTAAAGAAATGTAGGCAAATATTTCGTTCAGAAAATTCAAAAAAAATAATTTGATTTTTTTTCTAATTAACGTAGTAATAAATATTTTTAGCTAACATTTCACATATTTGATCTTTCGATCATGTTATTCTTAATTATTTATAACACTTAAATATTTTCAAGACACACATACATTTTGAAATGTTTGTAAAAAATACACTACATATTCAGTATGTTTAATTTTCTGAACTGAAAATTGTGATGTCGATTGTGTACATGGCATAAATTCAATTTCTACAATTTTTTACGTGAATTACGATGTGAATAAGTGAATTAGCAGCAATAAATTAAATAATGGCGTTCGTAAGCGCTGTAACCGGCGATGACTGCACGAAGAAATTCATGGACGTCCTCCAAAATGATTTCAAGACATTGAGTTTGGAGACCAAGAAGAAATATCCTCAGATAAGAGAGGTTTTTATCATTTAACTGTTATTTATAATTGCTAAACTAAATTGGGACCTAACAGCATATGTGCAACAATTATTGAATGTTTAGAACACCCACAGAAGTATGTAAATACATTGAAAAAAAATCATTATTTTTGTCATGTATTTCTTTCACTATAGATAATTACTACTCTTTATTATATCACTGGTTATTTATTTAATCTTGCCGGTGTCTGTAAGCCGGCACTTACACTTATTATCTACAGTTTCACCACTGAAGCAGATTAATACTTGATAGACACCATTTCAATCCACTATTAGAACATTTTTAACACCTTTTTTATGGGTGGAGTTAATGTAATTACCATTTTAATAACAGTACTATAACAAACAAAAACCAAATATTGATGATTTTGTACAAAGTTGATTTTTTTAATATTAAAAGATCAGAATGATCACAAGACTAAAATAATTTTAAGTTGTTAATTTTGAAGAATTTTTTAATTTTACTTCTTCCAGTTTCATGTCATGTATGTTTGCATAATAATTTTCAAATAACAAGGCTGTGATTTTTAGCATGCTAACTATAAGGGCAAATACATTTATTTTATGAAAAGAAATGATCCTAATCACCTGATGCAATATTCTAAAAAAAAAATAATTTGATGAATATAATGTAAAATATTGTGAAACACAAAAAGAGTAACAGTGGAGTTTCTTGCCAATCCTCCATATGAAACTACCTTTTAGAAGGGGCAACTAGAAACACAAAACTTTAAATACAAAAGTGCCTTTTATGTGCCTATTTAAAATATATGATTTGACTTTGACTTTAAACTTTTAAGTTTTATTGTAAACATCAATTCAGAGTTAACAAGTGTTATAGTATTCTGCACCCTGTCTGCTAATATCCTCCCACCTAAATAATAGATTATACTCACATCACTATCATCTGCCTAGCCTTTTCCTAACTTACTTCTAGACTTCCAGTCTGAGCGGATGCAGCTGTATTAAATAAGTGAATACCAGTATTTTACATGGAGCTACTGCCTATCTGAGCTACACCACCCTCATGATAAGACTGGTTATCAGACTTTCCGGCCTCTGACTACTTACATAAATATCTACATATAAACAAAGAACCATAAATAAAAAACTGGTCAAGTGCAAGTCGGACTCACACTCGAAGGGTTCCATACCACAAGGCAAAAACGCTGAAAAAAAACATGTTTGTTGTATGGGAGGCCCCCTTAAATATTTATTTTGTTCTGTTTTTAGTATTTTTTGTTATAGGGGCAACAGAAATACATCATCTGTCAGCATTTCAACAGTCTAGCTATCACAGTTCATGAGATACAGCCTGATGACAGATGACAGACAGTAAATAGTAATAGGGTCCTGTTTTTTCCCTTTGCATACGGAATCCTAAAAATACTAATTTTATTATGTCATAGGAAACACAATAGCTACATTACTTATAACAAATATTTATTGCCTGTTTAACACCTAGGATAAATTCTAGTAACCTTCGTAACAACACAGTAGAACATCACATTAGCCCTAAGAATTATTTTTAATACTTAAAGTTTTAAAGGCATGCTGCTCAGTTATTCTTTAACTAGCTTCTGCCCACGACTTCGTTTGCATGAAATTTGGGCCTTCAATCCAACACGTCGCACCGCATCGTACACCCGCGCTATTAGTCATTTTGCTCAACTCCTGAGGGTCGTTGCGTGATTTTAAATAGCCTATATACATGTAACCTTCCTCAAAAATTGGGTTATCATTATATAGAATTTTTCAAATACAACTGGTAGTTCCTTCAGAGATTCATCATCTGCCTAGCCTTTTCCCAACTATCTTAGGGTCGGCTTCCAGTCTAACCGGATGCAGCTGAATACCAGTATTTTACATGGAGTGACCTCCACAACTCAGTTACTGGGTTATACAATACCCCTTGGTAGGACTGGTTGTCAGACTTACCAAGGGGGTAAGACTGGTTATCAGATTTTCGGACTTCTGACGACCCGTAATGACTGTCAAAGATCCACGAATCAAACTTACTTTTTTTCTGCTTTTTATTATTAGTACAAAGAATGTAAAATATTATTATATATTTTTCCATGTTTTCTGTCCAGGCATGTGATGAAGCTATAGAGAAACTGTCCCTGGCCGCCAACAACCCTCAAGCCTCTCTGTATGGAGTTGTGAACCAGATATTATACCCTCTTGTGCAAGGCTGCGAATCTAAGGATCTGAAGATAATAAAGGTAAGCATCCTCCTCAGTAAGTCCTATTCATCACTGAAGCTTTTGACCAGGAATCAAAAAGTTTTAGTCTTCGATATGTTTGTATTTATTCAGCTTAAATCATGGGTGTAAGTCAGACAGTGAATTGTCAAAGAGGTTCATGCCTCTTCCAAAGTTTTTTTTTTCTGTTAGCTTATGCTGTCCCATTGCTGAGCAAAGGCCTCCCCAAATCCTTCCAGGAACTCTTATCCCGCGCCACCTCAAACCAGCCCTCGCGGTACGCGTCCAGATCGTCTCGCCATCTCTTTCTGGGCCGACCTCGGCGGCGCCGTCCATCTTCAGGCACCCATTGTGTGAACGCTTTTGCCCAGTGGTCATCGTGCATGCGGCTGATGTAACTCGCCCAATCCCATTTGAGTTTTTTTTTTTTTGGTGTGCGGTGGAAATCCTCATGGACTTCCTCCATCGTGGGGGTGACAGAGGGGCATGCCGGACTCTTACCGGCTAAAACTACCGCGGTGTCCCACCTTTGCCTATAGCCGGGGGTGCGGGATTCGCGTAAGCATTCACCGCTCCCTCGAAAGGCCTCGACCCGCTATTCCTCACCGGGTCCCACCTCCCCGTGCGGCCATTCCCCCATAATGATCGCACCCTCTCTCGAGTGGCGCGCGTGGAACACTGCGGGTCCAACTCGGGCCTGTCTGGTCGGACGACGGACGCCCCTAGTCCGCCGCCTGCAGGCCGCCTAATAGTAAAAAATGCTCAAGATGTTATTTCACATAAGAAAACAGTACTTTTTAGGGTTCCGTACCCAAAGGGTAAAAACGGGACCCTATTACTAAGACTTCGCTGTCTATCCGTCTGTCACCAGGCTGTATCTCAAGAACCGCGATAGCTAGACAGTTGAAATTTTCACAAATTATGTATTTCTGTTGCCGCTATAACAACAAATACTAAAAACAAAAAAATATTTAAGGGGGGCTCCCACACAACAAACTTGTTTTTTTCGGCATTTTTGCCTTGTGGTATGGAACCCTTCGTGTGCGAGTCCGACTCGCACTTGGCAATTATTTTTTTTCTAGCCCGACTTTGATTTTTGGGTATGAATTGAATGATGTCCTTTGATGTTCATAAGTGCCTTTTATTTGCTTAATTGAATTATATTATTTGACTGGCAAACACACTTCTTTTTGTTCAAAGCCTGGTCTGATTCTGTAACTATAATCTCGATAACCCAATTTCTTTCCAGTTTTGTCTTGGAACAATCCAACGTCTAATTGCCCAGCAAGGCATAGACGCTAAAGGCGCTAGACATGTGGTGGACTGCCTCTACAACCTCGGGCAAGGCGGAGTTCTGGAGCTGAAGCTGCTGCAGACAGCTGCCCTGTTGATGACCACATCGAATTTGGTGCATGGAGATACTCTGGCTAGGGTGAGTAATAAGATACTTAATTGAAAAAAAAAAAACGTTTCATGTAAAGAAAAGTATTTTTTTATCGAGGATTTAAGGTCGTAGCACACGTATCAAACCGGAATGGGATCGGCACCGTATCAACTCGAGCCGTCCAGTATTCTTTGTATGAAACTCCCTACTGCAACACACACTAATCGGAATCGTAACGTAATCGCCTCGCCTCGGGGCTAGCTCACGAACCGCGGTGCGGTGCGTTAGGGCTCGTCGTCCCTGCGCTTACTTACGCTCTCACCCCTCCGGCCTGCTTGCTGCACCATCAACCAGCGGTCGGCAAGCTGTAAGCGCGGCGTCGCCTAGCCGTAGCTGAGTTGACGTTTCAGAGCTTCTGATCCGCTTTGTTTACGTGCTTACGTTAGGGTGACGCCTGTTTGACGGCGAGGCGAAAGTCGATACGATTAACTTAGTTCATTTCTTCATTGGCAACTTTGGCATTTTTGGGATGCATGAAGAATGCCTCCTCGTGTAGCGCAGTTTATTCCACCAGTTACTCAACTGAGCCGAGCGCTCGGTGCATCTTGGACAGTCACACCCTACACCTTATTTGACTGGCCAATTCTTCCCTTGCGGTGGTAGGGCTAACGCCCGCCTGGTTTGCGACCACCCTTCCACCGGAGTCTGGTGCGCAGCGTCAAGCAGCCTGCTGTGTTTCGTCGATGCGTGGGAGTTCCAGTGCCTTAGGCATCTTTTGGGCACGCTCGTTCCATCATAGACCTCATCCATTGCTTTCCATCAGGCGTAATGGAGGTCAAGTGCGGACCCATTCAGCAATAAAAATAAAAAAAATAAAAATTATAAATCTCATAGTTTCTGTGATGGGTACTGGATATAAGCATCCTCCAAGGACCGCCAGAGACCGGGTACCAAGTAGGTTGTTTAGTCCAACCATACCGTTTTTTTTCTTTGGCAACTGGGCCAATGGCGCCGATTCTGTTGTGCTCAAACTAAACTAAATTTAAGTTCATGCATCTTTTTCTTTCTATTTCATTAAGAAAAGGACAGGAGATAAATATTAGTTCAGTCCTGTCAAATTAAGATACTCCATAGACAACTTAGACGAGATCTAAAAATTGGCTATTAAAACTACATCAATTTACGTCAGGCGCTGACTAATTTGACAGGACTAAACTAATATTTATCTTCTGTCCTTTTCTTAATGAAATAGAAAGAAAAAGATGCCTGAACTTAAATTTAGTTTAGTTTGTGAAAAAACAGAATCGGCGCCAATGTCGACTATTCATAACCATGGATATATCAAAGGCCGGAAATAACAAATACCTTATCTGTTAAATCTACAATAATCTGAAGTGCAAAACTAGATCCAAACAATTACAGATAAGATTAGATCACTATACAGATTTAATTAACAGAGTAAAACAATTATTATTTAACTCAAACTCAAAGCATTTATTTCAATTAAAACAATTACAGGCACTTTTGAATTGTCAAGGGGTCGGTCAGTCAGAAAGATGAAGCTAGTTGCCCATTCTAAAGCGTAGGTACCTATGGAGAAGAACGGGCAAGAAACTCCATGGACACTCTTATATAAAGTTTTGGAGTGAAAGTTGATGTTGGATAGTGTTTTTAAAAATGAGTACTCCTGTTGGTACCCATGGACATGGTTCTATAAAAATGATTAGAACTGAAAGAGAGAGGCTGCTTGGGGTAAAGTTATTCACTTTTATTAATTTTCTTCCATGTTTGAGCCCTAAAAATTGTTATCTGAATCTTACGTTCCAAATTAATTATTATTTATTTACTGCTTTTTCAAAATGGTAGTTGTAGTAAAAAAACGTTTAAGGTGATGGGTAGTGGTAGACCGCGAAATTCAAATTTTCTTACGTTTTTTGCAATTTGCAGGTCAGTGTCAGGTTGTATCTTGATCAAAATGTGATTCGCGACAATAACATGTACATATAATAAATAACATAATCTAACTCATAAAGATGTATTAATGATTCTAATGTTTAATTATAATTCTCTAAATAATTATGTACCCGCTATTGTCGCGAATCACATTTTGATCAAGATACAACCTGACACAGACCTGCAAATTGCAAAAAACGTAAGAAAATTTGAATTTCGCGGTCTACCACTACCCGACCTTAATTAATATCAGTTCCGAATCTTTGTGTGGCCTTTGAAAAAGGTCTCCTCCAAACCCTTCCGATTCTCTCTGTTCCTTGCCTGCCAGTCCATGTCTTTCCAGCCGTCCTCACCATGTCATCCTGGCATCTTTTCAAAGGTTTTCCTTTCTTTGTCTTCCCCTCCCTAGAGTTAAATGAATGAATTCCTTTTAATAATGATGTTAAACGGTTTTGGAAAGCCAGATCCAAATGAGATCAACTTCTTTATTTTCTTGACTTAAACCTCTCCAGCTGCGCGCCATTTTCCTCGATCCGCGGTTAGTGTTATCCAGCTGCTACCACTAAACGAAGGGTGGGAAGCCTCAGCTTCCTATCCTTGGTTTACACATTCGAACAGTCCACTCAAGAACACATCTAGATAGAAGTGTTCTTGAGTGTGAACCAGGTCCATCCATCAATATGTCATCATCATCATCATTTCAGCCGAAAGACGTCCACTGCTGGTCACAGGCCTCCTCCAAAAGGGGAGGTTTGCCATAATCGCCACGCTTGGCAGGCGGGTTGGCGATCGCAGTATGGTGTGGTGGTGGAATGCATAGAGAACGCTGCTGCCCATTCTCCGGTACGCCCCTTAGTCGCCTTTTACAACACCCACGGGAAGTATAGGTGGTGCATCAATATGTATTAAGAACCTAATAATTCTTCTCTTCACCAGACAATGGTGATGTGTATGCGCATGGTATCGCCTTCGGAGAGCCGTGACGTCAGCACTAGCCATGCAGCTGCGGCAACTGTTCGTCAGTTGGTAGCATTGGTGTTCGAAAGAGCTCTCGCCGAAGATGAGGGTAAGATCTTTATATCCTACTAATATTATAAAAATGTGAAATCCTGGATTAACACATAGGATACTTATTATCCGATATTCCCTCGGGATCGAAACTTACGCGGCTGAAACCGCGGGGCGCAGCTAGTAATATTATAAACGTGAAAGTTTGTGAGGATGGATGGATGGATGGATGTTTGTTACTCTTTTACGCAAAAACTACTAAACGGATTTTGATGAAACTTTACTGTAATATAGCTTATACATTAGAATAACACATAGAATACTTTTTATCCCAAAGTCGGGTCGCTGCTAGTATTTATATACTTTTAGAATTGTTGCGCGCCACAATTAATGCCTGGTACATGTTGTCATTAGTATCGAGTAGCGGAACTAGTAGTCAAGATCCTTCTAGAAATTTCGATGCGAGAACTTTATAGAACTTTCTCGAACTATCGACATCTGGTCAGTCGGGACCGACATGCACTCGAACATTCTAGATGTTTCTACAATGGAAGGTTCTAGAACTATCTTCGGCGCTATGTATAAGGCCGAGACGCGCCACGACCGACACAGTGTTAGACAAGCGATAGAAGTGAAAACATCCGAAGCGATCTTCAAGTGCGACTTAAAGCGACCAATAGTACAAAACAAAATACAATAAGAACTGTTTAGCAATGTGTGTACGTATTTATAATAATATACCAAGCAACTTAAAAACGTAGACTTTTAGAGCATTTAAGCAGAAATTATATAAATGGCTAAATACACAAAATATTTATTCTGTTTAGGAATTTATAGAGACTAAATATGCTCCAACAATAGATATTAGGTGATGTAACGCATACCGATAAGTTTGCATGCTATGTATGTATAGCAAAACATGTAAGCACTAATTTTAATGTAACATCTGTAATACCATGTTTTAATGCAAATAAAAATGATTTGATTTGAACAGATTTGGATGAAAATTGGCACATAGATAGATCATTTCCTGAATTAACACACAGGTACCCTGTGTGTTGTTTTTTATCCTGATATTCCCACGGGATCGAAACATACGCGGGTGAACCCGCGGGGCGCAGTTAGTAATATTATAAACGTGAAAGTTTGTGAGGATGGATGGATGGATGGATGTTTGTTACTCTTTCACGCAAAAACTACTGAACGGATTTTGATGAAACTTTACTGTAATATAGCTTATACATTAGAATAACACATAGAATACTTTTTATCTTGATATTCCGACGGGATCGAAACTTATGCGGGTGAAACGGCGGGTCGCTGCTAGTATTTATATACTTTTAGAATTGTTGCTGCGAGATTTCGATGCGAGAACTTTATAGAACTTTCTCGAACTATCGACATCTGGTCAGTCGGGACCGACATGCACTCGAACATTCTAGATGTTTCTACAATGGAAGGTTCTAGAACTATCTTCCGCGCTATATAAGGCCGAGACGCGCCACGACTGACACAATGTTAGACAAGCGATAGAAGTGAAAACATCCGAAGCGATCTTCAAGTGCGACTTAAAGCGACCAATAGTGCAATTGTGTTTTGTAATTAGTGTGTTTGAGTTGTAATTAGTGTTGTTGATTAAAGTGTAATTTTTTTGGTTAATAAATCGTCAGTTTTTATTGTCACGAACCCCAAGCTCGTAACAGAATGAATAACCTACTAAGTATGAATCATCAATTCCCCGTCCTTGCATCAATTTAATTTAGGTATTTTCTTGCATAACCTACTAAGTCTAAGAATACGGGTTATTTTAATTTGGCTACCTAAACTTCGCAGACAACAGAAAAACAGATTTTTTAAACTGATATTTCAAGTGATTATAATTATTCAGCTGCATCCGGTTAGACTGATAGCCGACCCCAACATAGTTGGGAAAAGGCTAGGCAGATGATGATGATGATGATTTCAAGTGACTATAATATTTGCATCGTCAATTTTTTTTTGGTTTTATCATTTTTGCATAACGATACCCATTGCGTCTGCGGCGCTTAGGTAGCCAATTTAAAATAATCCTGTATTAACTATAGAAAACTAGCTTCGCCCGCGACTTCGCCCGCGAGGTATGTCGATAAAAACTATCCTATGCCCTTCCCCGGGATGCAATCTATCTCTTTGCCAAATTTTATCGAAATCCGTTCAGTGGTTTTGGCGTGAAAAGGTAACATACAGACAGACAGACAGAGTTACTTTCGAATTTATAATATTACTAGCTGACCCTGTAAACGTTGTTTTGCCATATAAATTATTTCTAGCTGCCCGGCGCAACTTTGTTCGCGTGGTTTCTTACTCTACCCTACTCCTACAGTACATAAAAAAAAAGTATCCTATGTCCGTCTCCTGGTTCTAAGCGAAAAAATCAGCTGTTTCATACATTTTGGTCAAGTAGGTATTGAAGTTTTGTATGAAACAGCTGATTTTTTTTTCGTGATTTCAGTGTTGGTCCCATAGTGAAAGTTGTTTATATTCATGGGTAGAACACCGTGTAAAAATTTGGATGGTCTTTAAAAAGTAACCCTGTATAGATTAGTATGGATTCTGGTTTAAGTTTTGCAGTCGGTAAATGACATTGTCGTATTTTACAGTATTGTTTTTTCGTAAACAAGAATCTCTTCTTAAATCTACATATTATCATATTATGTAAGTTCCTATCATCATATTAATAACACTTTTATAGTTTTAGGCGCTTTAAAAGTGAACCCGGCTGACGTCAGACCCCAGACAAATAAGGCGCTTAAGGACCTTAAACCTTGTGCTGTCGATGCATATCTTATATTACAGGTAAGATTTTTACTTTTTTTTTTTACAGAAATTTGTCTGATTATTGAAAATACTTAAAATATTTTTTTTTTGGGATGGTCATTTGGGAATTACAATCATAGCAGATTTGTTTTCAACTGAAGGAAGTCGCTGTAACTGTTGTTAAAGCATCTTGTCTATAGTACCGTCAGCAAAAAATTCTTTAAACATAATGTGAAGTTGAATGATCATCATCTGCCTAGCCTTTTCCCAACCATGTTGGGGTCGGCTTCCAGTCTAACCGGATGCAGCTGAATACCAGTATTTTACATGGAGCGACTGCCTATTTGACCTCCACAACCCAGTTACTGGGTAATACGATACCCCTTGGTAAGACTGGTTGTCAGCCTTTGGGGTTTCTGACTACCCGTAACGACTGTCAAAGATCCAGGAATGACAGCCGGGACCAAGGCTTAACGTGCTTTCAGAGGCTCGGAGGAGTCACGGTATGTAAAAATGGTCACCCATCCAGAGACCAACCGCGGCAAGCGTAGCTTAACCTAATCTATCGACCTGTGCGGCAGTCATTATTTAGCCACGGGCCCCTCGTCAAGTGAATGATAAATGATTTATTTCTATAAGTTAGGTTTGTACAAAAAAATTTACCTGTCAACCATTATTTTAAAAACTAGATGAGGTGGTTCCCCATCAGACTCCTCTGAGAACAAAGTATCAGTTACACAATATGGCTGGACTTAGTAATAAAAAGAAAAATCAAGATGTGTTAACCAACGTATGTTGCTAACTGTACAACAAAACTTTTTTTAACCAAAAAAAATCTTTGTTTTTAGGACATAATCCAACTTATAAACGGCGACACAGCTCATTGGCTGGTTGGTATCTCTGACGTGCCAAAGACTTTCGGACTTGAACTACTGGACACAGTTCTCACTGACTTCTCTCCTGTTTTCTTCAATGTGAGTCAGCTAAATTGAGCTTTATGTTCTTTGATGTGGGAGTAAAGAATTATTTTGAACAAAATTGAGCTTTATGTACTGGATATCCAGTACATAAAGCTCAATTAGGAGTTATAATCATCTGAAGTTTTGCATAATGTTTGTCAAAATTGGACTTTATATTTTCAAAGGTCAAAGTCCATACATAATTTAAACAAACTTGATGATTATGTTTCCTCTAATAGAGATAACAACAGTATTCTAAATGTATGTTTTAATTATCGAAATTAATCTTAATATCTTCGGAATAAAGACCAAAATCGTGTGCAGTCGGAACGAATTTTCAGATACTTATATAATGAAATCAGATAATTATTTTACAGATACCGGAATTCAGGTTCTTATTGAAGGAACATGTATGTGCCCTAATCATCAGGCTGTTCTCTCCAAATGTTAAATACAGGTAAGATTATATTCTCCTTTATTCATAAACGTTACTTAGTTAAGTAGTGATTAGCGACGGTTTAAGGCGAAAGCGCCAGGGTAGCCCGCGAAATTCAATTTTTTTTACGTTTTTTGCAATTTGCTGGTCAGTATTAAGTTGTACGTTGATTATAATATGATTCGCGGCCGTAATAAATGTGTATTTACAGAATTATAATTAATAAAGTCATCAACACAACTCCCTAAGACCAAGTAATCCCCAAGCATGACTATTTCATGAAATCTTGACATTTGGGGATTATACTAACTTAACAAGTTGTATTACTGATTGTAATGATTATAATTCTGTGTATGTAGGGAACAGCTGATTTTTTTTTGGCGATATCAGGTTTGGTCTCATAGTAAAAGTTGTTCATAATGATGAGTACAATGACCACTTAAGAGGTTGTTTAATGTTTTAAAGCGCAATACACACTGAGCCCGCCGGGCCGCCGACCTATGTCGGCAACTTTTTGTCGTCGGGCTAGTCGGCGGTGTCACTTATTGCAAGTCGGAAAATTTTGTCGGCGGCATGAAAAAATACTAGCACATCACTACGGGTCGAGCTTCGCCGGGCAACCCTCTATAGTTACTTTACTCTTTGCGGGCAACTGAGCGCAGGCGTACGCAAGCCGCCAACATGTCGGCGGGCAACACGCGCGGACGCATGTTGCTGACATGATTCTTTTCATATAGGCCGCCGGGTTGTGTCGGCGGGCTGTGTCGGCGGCCCGGCGGGCTCAGTGTGTATTGCGCTTACCAATAACCCTGTATATAAACGTAACACATAACATAATCAGCCTATAATGTTCCCACTGCTGCGGGCCCAGTGCGGGTTGGTAGATGTCACATGTATTCGAATTTTTGGTTCAAAAATATATACAGGTTGTTTTTTTATTTGTGGTGTTATTCAAATGTTATGATTATTTATTAATCGAATGTTATTTCTTCCTCCCAGGGCCGCCTTCACCGCGCTGCACATCCCGGGTGCGGGCGGCACGGGCGGCGCGGCCAGCCCGGCCGCGACCGAGCGGCCCCACTTCCCGGTCACCATGCGACTGTTAAGACTCGTGTCTGTCATCGTGCACAAGTACCATTCTGTGCTGGTGAGTTCTTACAGAAAGAATAACTTTTTCGGTTATTGTACAGACGCCAGCACGTCAAGCTACTACAATCTGTCAAATTTCTTTAATAGATTATCAACTTTATCGCTAAAGTATAAGGTTCAAAGTTGATTGGGAAAATTCGACAGTTTCGGGTAGCTTGATGTGCTGGCGTCTGTACTTCACGACTGATGATTTTTTGTTTCATTTCTGAACCATATGACAACAAACATCCTAAATAGTAGGAATTGTACCGAAGTTATTACAAAATCCCAACCTGTATAATATTGTCTGTGTGGTGCCGGACTTAAAGAATAGCACCACCCCTTACTTCCCGTGGGTGTCGTAAAAGGCGACTAAGGATCGTACCGGAGAATGGGCAGCAGCGTTCTCTATGTATTCCACCATCATACCATATTGCGATCGCCAACCCGCCTGCCAAGCGTGGCGATTATGGCAAACCCTCCCAAAATTGGGGGAGGCCTATGTCCAGCAGTGGACGTCTATCGGCTGAAACGACGACCTGTATAAAAGAATAGCATATGTATCGAATATCGATAATGTTTCTGATAAATATCTAATCAGATTATGAGTTCAGTTTTTTTGTTTTTTCGAAAGGAATATTTCCTTACACCATCTTGCTCTATACTACAATATTGTTGCGCGCCACGATTAATGCTTAGTACATGGTGACATTAGTTACCACTAGCGCCATCTAATATCGAGTAGCGGAACTAGTAGTCAAGATCCTTCTAGAAATTTCGATGCGAGAACTTTCTAGATCTTTCAACATCTGGTCAGTCGGGGCCGGTATGTACTCGAACATTCTAGATGTTTCTACAATGGAAGGTTCTAGAACTATCTGCGGCACTATATAAGGCCGGTATGCGCCACGACCGGGACAGTTTGGATAAAGCGATACAAGCGAACACATCGAAGCGATCTTCAAGTGCGACTTAGAGCGATCAGTAGTGCAATTGTGTTTTATAATTAGTGTGTTTGTGTTGTTATTAGTTTTGTTGAATTAAAGTGTTATTTTTTAATTATTAAATCGAAAGTTTGTATTATCACGAACCCAAAGCTCGTAACAATATACAAAGTGTAATCAGAATAAACTCAAGTCCTGAAAGTAGTTTGTTCATAATTGACTACTGAATCGATTTCAGTAAATTTTAATATACGGTTTTCCATTTTGTTTTTTGCCTTACGGGCCGACTTTTGAGCCAAAGAAAATTAAATCATATCATAAGGCAATAAGACTCAATTTGAAATGTATTAAGTTATGATAATAATAGTTGGCTTTTAAAACATTAGTTTTGAATATTTTATCATGGTTTAAAAAAAATAGTTTTGGTCATTTTATTATGCTTTTAACTCGTTAATTATGTTACATCTATACTAATATTATAAATTCGAAAGTAACTCTGTCTGTCTGTCTGTATGTTACCTTTTCACGCCTAAACCACTGAACGGATTTCGATATAATTTGGCAGAGAGATAGATTGCATCCCGGGGAAGGACATAAAATAGTTTTTATCGACATACCTCGCGGGCAAAGCCGCGGGCGGAAGCTAGTATTGTATAAACTAACTATAGGCCAGTAACCTATAGTTTCAGTACTCAACCCTCTCCCGCAGAACTTAAAAAAAAACCCCGTATTATTAAGGACCTATGAATCAGATTTAATAAAACTAAGTATTTTAAAGTCAAAGTCTTTATTTGAAATAAGCACATAAAAAACACTTTTGAACGTCAAAAATTTCAACAAAAATATAATTGATTCTAGTCGCCCATTCCAAAAAATATATGAAGTCGATGCACCTAAAATAAAATGACTATACCACAATAGGTAAAAGAATTCAAAATGAAATTATAACATATGAATTAATTATCTGATAGAGACATGCTCACATATTTACAAACATGGCAAAAGTAAACGATTTTCATTTAAATTTAAAAAATAACAGGTAGTTTTTAATAAACTAACTTATTCTCATTACTCTCAGGTCACAGAATGCGAGATCTTCCTGTCGCTGACCATCAAATTCCTGGACCCAGACAAACCCATGTGGCAGAGAGCTCTGGCCTTAGAAGTGCTACACAAAATGACTATACAGCCAAGTAAGTATACTGTTTCATCAGCACTCATAGGGGGCTTACATGACCTAAAGCGCAGTTACTGTCGGACTGCATAGAAAAGAAAGAGAATCGCGATGACACAACGCTGGTAATTTATTGCAAAATATGAAGCAATTATTTAATTACAAAAAATCTATTGTTTGGACTAAAAAATTAAAACAGTAGTCTTTTAGTATGTAGCTTGAAAAATAATCTGACAAAAAATCAAAATGATTCGATGTACGGTTTTTATTGTAAAAAGATAGTTTTTAGAGGTATCTTCATGATTTTTTTCTATCGTATCAAAATAGTTGTATTATGTTTTCAACACACTATCTACCTAGCATATGTCCTGAAGAATATCATATATTTTTCTGATTTTGTTTACTGTAGTCGATCATATACTTTTATTGTTTCTAAAACTTGCGTTTTTTTGCGTTTAGGTTCTGTAAGGCATATCTTAGAATTGTAATTAGACCGTCGAAAAAAAAGAAATTTAGGTAATTAAGTTCCTTTTCAATTTTGTATTAAGAACTTTACGTTACTTGGAATAAAGTGCAAAGTACAATAAAAGGTTTTAAGATTTAGCCTTGAACTACATTTAGAACTCGTTTTGAAGTAAACGGAACAAGCTTTAGGTGTGTGTATCCTTTAGTTTTTCTTCAAATGAAAGAAAACAAGAATAAGAGTTTCGTGCTATTTTATTATTTAATTCATGCTACAAACAAAATCTGTGGAAATTTAAAACCTTGTGGCAGACAGACAAAAAGATTTATAAATTAGAATAATTCGATACCTCTGGGTTCAAAGGGCGTATAGCACATTTTGGGCATTTTAACATTTTTTAGATTCCGTACCCAAAGGGTAAAAACGGGACCCTATTACTAAGACTCCACTGTCTGTCTGTCTGTCACCAGGCTGTATCTCATGAACCGATAGCTAGACAGTTGAGATTTTCACAGATGATGTATTTCTGTTGCCGCTATAATAACAAATATTAAAAACAGAATAAAATAAATATTTAAGGAGGCTCCCATACAACAAACGCGATTTTTTTCGGCGTTTTTGCCTTGTGGTACGAAACCCTTCGTGTGCGAGTCTGACTCGCACTTGGCCAGTTTTTTACTATTCTCACTCAGTTTTTGATTGTCTATCGATCAAATAAGTTGTGTTTACGTAACGAAAATGATGAGGTTGTATTCGACAATTTTATGCGAATTTCGCCACGTGGATTACACAGATCGGTAGAGAATCAAAAACTGAGCGAGAATAGTAAAAAACTGGCCAATAGTAAAAAATGTGCTATACGCCCTTTGAGCCCAGAGGTATCTATCTATAGTCTGTTTTTTTCACAAACGAGTACTGAGTATGTCTCTCGCACATTTCCGATATTGACAGAGTGAGATGGGCTATTGGTCGGGGTGGGGCCAACGCCTTTGTTCTTGTTTTGAAATTGTTGAGGCCCGTTCATATTGAATATTTCTAAAATTTACTGTAGAGAAAATTAAATTATTATTTTATGATTTAAATTTGCATACTTAATATTATATTCGTAACAAAATTTTCTGTTCGCGTTATATGATATTTTCTGAAATAAATAACAATACAACAATATTGTAATAGTATAGATTTCTGTATATTTGATTTTTTTTATAGTTATCTGTAGATTGCAAAGGGCGCTTAGTACGCTTAACTACAGGAGACATGTCCGCCATGACTGACGCACAAACAATATCGTCTGGTTCGCTCACTAAAACACGTGCGTCGCGCAGGTAGTCGATGACTCAACTGAATGTACGTGTTACTACAGCGTTTGTATGTAACGGACTTTATGCTGATTACGTGGTCCAATAGAAACGCAGTTGTTAAAAAAAACAGACTATAGTCATTGGCACTTTTGAGTGCCATTTAGGATTCAGTTCTTTACAAATATTCAGAATGGAATAGAATAGAATACTCTTTATTATGCACACTATATTAATTACAGACAATTATAGAAACTGTACAGACGCCAGCACATCAAGCTACTACAATCTGTCAAATTTCTTTAATGAATTTTCAACTTTATCGCTTAAGCATAAGGTTCAAAGTTGATTGGGAGAATTTGACAGTTTCGGGTAGCTTGATGCGCTGGCGTCTGTACAAAGGGTGACACAATGGGCGGTCTTATCGCTCAAAGCGATCTTTTAAAGACAACCTTTGGATGGATTAAAAAGGGGAAGAACAGACAAATACTGTAGGTAGTCTGTGGTGTACCATTTACATAATACAATACATAAAGTATATTATACTAATCTAAATAAATATATACTTACATATAACAATAAACATGAAACAGGAGCAAAGAAAATATAATGATGATGTATTAAGGAGAGAGGAAGTGTTTTTTATCATAATTTTAAAAGTGGACAAAGATTGAGCACGCCTTACCGACACGGGCAAGTCATTCCATAACCGTACTGCTTGAACAGTAAAAGATTTGTCATAGAAACTGGTGGAATGCATCGGCATCTCTAGTCTCAGTTTTTCCGTTGACCTATTCAAAACAATATTTCTCCACAGATCTCCTAAAAGCCTTCTGCGAGTGCTACGACATGAAGCCACATGCGACCAACATCTTCCAAGACATAGTGAACGCACTCGGCGCGTATGTGCAGAGTTTGTTTGTCGCTTCAAACGTTAACACAGCGGCTGGTAAGTTTATCATTATTGAGCGCTAATCATCATCATCATCTGCCTAGCCTTTTCCCAACTTTTTCTTAACTATGCGCTCGGCTTCCTGTCTTACCGGATGCAGCTGAATACCAGTACTTTACATGGAGCGACTGCCTATCCGACCTCCACAACCCAGTTACTGGGTAATACGATACCCCTTGCTAAGGCTGGTTGTCAGGCTTTCGGGCTTCCGACTACCCGCAACGAACGTCAAAGATCCACGAATGACAACCGGGACCAACGGCTCAAAGTGCTTTTCGAGGCCCTGATTAATTTGACAGGACTAAAATACAATTTATCTTCTGTCCTTTTCTTAATGAAATAGAAAGAAAAAGATGCACTGAACTTAAATTTAGTTTAGTTTATGAAGTTGCTATCTTTTTACACGATTATCCTTAGAGGGTGAACAGGACGTTCACCGTCTTTATACTCAAACTTTTCAAGTGCCTATGATCCATACTAATATTATAACTCTGACTGTTTGTATGTTACCTTTTCACGCCTAAACCACTCAACGGATATCGATAAAATTTGGCAGAGAGATAGATTGCATCCCGGGGAAGGACATCGGATAGTTTTTATCCCGATATTCCCACGGGATCGACACTTATGTGGGTGAAACCGCGGGACACTGCTAGTGTATTCTATAAAGTTCACACTGCCTAGCTATTACGGTTCTAATGGTGTGTTATTTACGTTGTCAGGCAGAGACATTTTTCGAATATATTATGAAGCAATACATTACGAATTTCCTTCTAAATCCTTTGGATTGCGATTGCAAGTGTATTACGCAATGAGTTTGACAGTTCAGTCACTCATCTCGTATACGACTACATTTGACTGAATTGAACTTATTCACAAATTGTTTGGTGCCCATTTTGATTTGTTGCCCTGTGATATACAGGGTTATTGGTAAAACATTAACAACCTCTTAAGAGGTTATGTTTATTATTTATTTATTTATGTTCGTATACCTCGTCAAAATGTAGGGAACAGCAGATTTTTTTTCCCATAGTAAAAATTGTTCGTAATGATGAGTACAATGACTTCTTAAGAGGTTGTTAATGTTTTACCAATAACCCTGTATATACAAACACATAACGTAAATCATAAGTAATTTATTTCATAACAATATAGGTAAATTTTGTTGAAAATTTAAAAAATAACATTATACAATTGCAATTAAAATAAAATTCATTAAATATGTACATTTAGAAACGTTAACAAAACAATAACGGTTAATTAAGAATGCAAGTACATAAATAAATAATAAAAGTCAAAGTAATAAAATCTATGATAAATTACAATGTCATATGTCATCTAGGAATTCATTGATACTATAGTAGCCTTTCCTCAATAAATAGGTAATAGGGTCTAGTAATAGCCTTGTAATTGGGTCACATTGGAATCCTTTGGGAACGGAACCCTAAAATCCAACAATATAATAAAAGTTCTCCAGACCGTATTTCGGCCACGGTGGCCAATCTCAACGGAGCCTTTGGCGCGGGAGATGTTATAGTGCACAAGTGTGCGCGCAGACACAGGTGCACTCTCTTCCCCCACTCTCATAGTCCGATGGGACGGCAATCCGACACGACCGGAGAGAGATCAGGCGCAGGGCCATCGGCTTAACGTGTTTACTGAGGACCGGGGGTATCACACCGCTAACTTCCAAACTCCGGGCTGTTACTAAGAAATTCCTAATGGAAAAACTCAATAACACTTTGCCCGACCCGGGAATCGAACCCAGGACCCCACGCTCAGCAGTCGCGCTTGCGGCCACGAGACCAACGGGGCAGTTACAAAAATAACCAACAATATACTTTGTAAATGAAACGGTTTTTAAAAAACTGGCCAACGAAGGGTTCCGTACCACAAGGCAAAAACGCCGAAAAAATACGTTTGTTGTATGGGAGCCCCTGATGAAATATGTATTTTATTCTGGTTTTAGTATTCGTTGTTATAGCGGCAACAGAAATACATCATCTGTGAAAATTTCAACTATCTAGCACTGGCTTGCAGCCTGGTGACAGACAGAGGAGTCTTAGTAATAGGGTCCCGTTTTTACCCTTTGGGTACGGAACCCTAAAAACTACGCTATATTATTCACCACATATTCAATAATGCATCAGACCAATTTCAGACCGAATCTCCCCAGGAACATAGTCTATGTCTACAGTCATTATGTCCTCATTCACGTTGCTATCTTTGTACACGATGAACCTGGTGTCCTGCTCTCCCTCATCATACTCTTCCTCGTCGGAGTCTTCGCTCAGGTCTTCGAGGGTATCTGGGATGTATTTCTGGGGTCCTGACGCAGTTATATTATATTCTGGAATAAAAACGTGAAAATATGAAGTAGATTCGCCCCCATAATACATAGGACTTAAAAATTACGTGCAATATGTCGGAATGTGTGTGAGTGTATGTGTGTGAGAGAGAGAGGGTGTGTGTGTGTGAGAGAGAGGGTTGTGTGTGTGTGAGAGAGAGAGGGAGTGTGTGTGTGAGAGAGAGAGAGGGAGTATGTGTGTGAGAGAGAGGGTGTGTGTGTGTGTGTGAGAGAGGGTGTGTGTGTGAGAGAGAGAGGGAGTATGTGTGTGAGAGAGAGGGTGTGTGTGTGTGTGTGAGAGAGGGTGTGTGTGTGAGAGAGAGTGTGTGTGAGAGAGAGAGGGTGTGTATGTGTGTGAGAGAGAGGGTGTGTGTGTGTGTGTGTCTGGTGTCCTTTGTGTCTTTAAGTCTGTTCTAAATAAATGTATTTTCTTTCTTTCTTATTTTATGTAAACAGGGATAGAGTATTGAGAGAGAGAGAGAGAGAGAGAGACCTGTGCAGCTTTTTGAACCTACGCAGGCGACCGGCGCAAAAGCGAAAATCAATTCTTTCCAGTGACACCGCACGGTGTACCTTACGTCCCCATACACGCTACCGACGTGCGGTTGACCTGCGCAGGCAAACCTGCACAGGTAACCTCTCTGGTAGACCGTAGCGTGTATGGCTTAAGGCGCGGTCAACTAGTTCCACTAGGCGACTAAGGGGCGTACCGGAGAATGGGCAGCAGCGTTCTCTATGCATTCCACCACCATACCATACTGCGATCGCCAACCCGCCTGCCAAGCGTGGCGATTATGGCAAACCCCCCCCCCCCTTTTGGGGGAGGCCTATGTCCAGCAGTGGACGTCTTCCGGCTGAAATGATGATGATGATGAACTAGTTCCACGCAGACTATAGCATATATGCAACAGCCCGACATGAATCATCGAATGATCAAAAAAATCATGAATCATCAGTTGCACGCCAGACACGACACCCGTCTGGTCGGAGGTTCCTCCCTTTTCTATAGAGTATGAGAGAACTTGGAAGGAAGGAAGGCCTCTCACAAGGTGGTCCGACGACCTTGTGCAGGCCGCAGGAACCCGTTGGATGCGAGAAGCACAGAACCGGTCGAAGTGGAGGTGCTTGGTAGAGGCCTATGTCCAACATTGGACTTCTTTCGGCTGAAATGATGATGATGATGAGAGAACTTTACAACCTGTTCCTCATATCTCTATAACCTACCTACGAGGAAAACATGCGTAATGAAATGAAAATAACATTGCTTACTAGCATATCCCTCCCTCAAGTTCCGATCATCAGTTTCACTTCCGTCTTCCTCTCCCGCGTCTTCGCATGTGTTATTCGAGTCGGCACGTTTTTCCCCAAACTCCACCATCTTGAGGTACATCTCCACGAGCTTGCTGCACGTTTTCATGCACATCCGGTAGCTCCGGAAACGGTTCGTACGGTAGTTGTTGTTGCAGCCGAGTCGTTCTCTGGAAGTTGAATAATGTTAGTGATTTTCAGGAGGGCTATATTGATCTTGAAAGTAAAATTCTACGGTTAAACTAAGGCCTTCATACTATCTATCCATACTAATATTATAAATTCGAAAGTAACTCTGTCTGTCTGTCTGTTACCTTTTCACGCCTAAACCACTGAACGGATTTCGATAAATTTTGGCAGAGAGATAGATTGGATCCCGGGGAAAAACATAGGATAGTTTTTATCGACATACCTCGCGGGCGAAGCCGCGGGCGGAAGCTAGTACTTAATATAATAATTATAATAAAACAGAAGAGTTTGTTTTATGTTTGAGCGCGCTAATCTCTGGAATTGCCAGTCGGATTTGAAAAAATAATAACCGTATAGAATATTACCATTTTGGGCAAAGTTCTAATTCTAAAAATCTCGAAGCATCCTTCTCTACCTACTTCACTCTTCAACTAAAATCAACCAGATCTAAAACGACGTTACGTGCAGTTCTGCTGCAAGAACACGAAGGTCCATACAGGCGCGACATTTTCCACACACACTCCAGGCGAGAACCGTCGCGTGCACCGCATCTTGACTATCTTGGCTAAGGCTGGGTGCTGAACACTATCCACTGTCATGGGAAACATTTAATCATCATCAGCATAAAAGCAAATCAAGATTTAGATATTTTTCACCTTTCTCTATCCAAATTCAAATTTTATATAAGAAATATTTTACCATAATCGTCTGCGAAATCTTTCACATTTGTAAACTAAAAAAGTAATTAAAAAAAAAACCCGACTGCGGTAAAAAATGATGCGGAAATGCATATCATTTTTATTATATTTTCAAATTCAAATGGGTCCCGCCTGCTTCCAACTTTTATTTAATTTAAAATGGGCTTGTTTTTAGCTTTTCAGTCTTTTAACTTAAGTTTTTTACCGCAGTCGGGTTTTATATTTTATTTAATTACTTTTTTTTGTGTAGTATAGTGTAGTGTATGAAGCTGCTCATAACTATTTAAACACTCGTGTAATACTATTAAAAACCTCGCCTATAATACCCCTCATTATGCATCACTTTCACAAACTACTAATAATTATTGTGTGAGGGTAAGGGAAAAAATTAATCGGTTGCTTTAAAAACCGTTACCTTATATGAAAACATTATTAAGATCGCCATATTCTAATCCTTTTTATTGCAAACTAAGTAAATGTGTTAGTAAAAAAGAAAAAATATATAAAAAACAATCTATTATAAAACCTAAACCCCACGTATTTGAAGGACGTCGCCATAGTAAAAAATTAAATATCCTACTAGACGCTTCCGATGACACATCATTCAAGTCTGTTGGAGGGTGGGGACGTTTCTTCCCAATGTCCTTTTAATAATAATAATGTTATATATGTTATATAATATTAAATTGTAAATTCTGTAAACGTTAACGGTGTGAACTTCTGGTTGTTGTTACACTTAGGTACATATAATTTACTTGTATAGTAATCTGTGATACTGTTTCTGGATTGTGTTGAACTATTTTTATATATAGGAAAAGGTATAATGGCATATTTTAATTACTGTGGGCGTACTAAGTGGGTAGTGTTGGTTATTACGCAATAGAAAAACGGTTTGCAATTCAAATCAGATTATAATTTCATGAACAATTAAATCACACTAGCAAATCATACACGTAGCAAAACAAGTCGAGCAGTGGGGCGGTGGGTGAAGTCGAGTGACGTACTTGTCGATGGCGTGATCGGTGCACGTGTTGTTTACAGCTTAGAGAAATGACGTACGGCAACGCCGCCGACATACACATATGTTTGTTATTGCATCTGTTTGTTTCCCAAATAAAATAAATAAATAATGTAGCCCACAGCTAGACATAGACAGCCCACACAAATCCTCCAAAAAAATTCCCGCAATGGGCCCGCGTGAAGAGAGGAGGCCAGTGTCCAACAGTGGGAACGTTATAGGCGGTTTATGCTGTACATCATCATCTGCCTAGCCTTTTTCCAACTGTGTTGGGGTCGGCGTACAGTCCGGCTGCAGCTGAATACCAGTATTTTACATGGAGCGACTGCCTATCTGACCTCCACAACCCAGTTACTGGGTAATACGATACCCCTTGGTAAGACTGGTTGTCAGACTTTCGGGCTTCTGACTACCCGTAACGACTGTCAAACGTCCACGAATGTCAGCCGGGACCAACGGCTTAACGTGCTTTCCGAGGCTCGGAGGTGTCACGGTATGTAAAGATGACCAACCGCGGCAAGCGCAGCTTAACCTAATCGATCGACCTGTGCGGCTGTTATTATTTAGCCACGAGCCCCTTTCTGTAAATACATATTAAAAAAATACAAACTATTAACACTAGATACTAAATTAAATGACTAACTTACTATACACATAAATACAAAAACAAAGGACACTTAGACGTCGAAGTACTCGTCCGCATCGCTGTCATCGGGAAACGCCCAGAAGACTGGCAGCATTGCCACGTTGAATGACAATGCTAATTCTTTGGCCAAAGAACGACTCAGCCAGTAATTGGGTTGTGGTGGCCATTTAAATACTGGTATTAAGCTGCATTCGGTTAGCCTGGAAGCTGACCCCAACGAAGTTGGGAAAAGGCTAGGCAGGTTGCAGATTGATACGTTTACTATACTCACATATTTTTTTTTCTAAATCACAATTGACCATGCTGAATATTAACAACAATATTGCAGATATCGTTATTGCAAATAATTTAATACACATTATTACTGCATTTACATTAAAAATGTCAGCGACAATTATTTTTCAAAAGCATAGCTTACTAGATTATAGGAGTTATGTAAACACTAGCTGCGCTCCGCGGTAAGTGTCGATCCCGTGGGAAAAATAAAAACTATCCTATGTCCTTTCTCGCGACTCAAACTATCTCTATACCAAATTTCATCTAAATCGGTTCAGCGGTTTAAGCGTAAAGAGGTAACAGACAGAGAGACGCACTTTCGCAGTTAGAATATTAGTATGAGGATACGTTTTGTTTCATATCGACCTTTATTCATATAACGTAATGTTGGTCAAAAGAAATAAAGCCTACAAATATTTTCAGGTCGATAACTTGTTTGTTATTTTTGAAACAAGGTTCATTATCGCACGTCATAGGTCCCCTGCACACTTGGCGGATAAGAGCTAGGCTGAAAACAGTGTAACATTTTTGAAACAAGGTTCATTATCGCACGTCATAGGTCCCCTGCACACTTGGCGGATAAGAGCTAGGCTGAAAACAGTGTAACATTTTTTTCGTTTACTTTTCGACTCTCAAGTTTTTAGTCCAGTACCGTCAGCAAGTAAGTCTGTTAACACTTCAGTATCAATGTCGTAACTGGAAACCATCATCATCCGCATAGCCTTTTCCCAACTATGTTGGGGTCGGCTTTCAGTCTAACCGGATGCAGCTGAATACCAATGTTTTACATGGAGCGACTGCCTATCCGACCTCCACAACCCAATTATTGGGTAATACGATACCCCCTTGGTAAGACTGATTGTCAGACTTTCGGGCTTCTGACGACCCGTAACGGCTGTCAAAGATCCATGAATGACAGTCGGGACCAGCGGCTTAACGTGCCTTCCGAGGCACGGAAGAGGCTTGGTATGTAAAGATGCTCACCCATCCACGGACCAACCGCGGCAAGCGTAGCTTAACCTGATCGATCGAACCGTGCGGCTGTTACTTCTTGTAACTGAACACCATCATATTAAAAAAATACGGAAAAGATGTATCTACTTACTATGTAAATAACTCAAATTCTAGACAGCCAGTTTCTAATTTATGTTACAGTGACAAACGGTTATTGTTGCAGACCGTACAACGTACAATCATAAATTACTAACTGCGCCTCGCGGTTTCACCCGCATAAGTTTCGATCCCGTGGGAATATCCGGATAAAAAGTAGCCTATATGTTTATCATGGTTATAAACTATATGTGTGCCAAATTTCATCCCAATTCCGTCCAGCCGTTTGAGCGTGAAGAATTAACAGACATATAAACACACACACACACTCACAAACTCATAAACTTTCGCCTTTATAATATTACTGTGATCAGCCGGGTATTTTGTATCTTTTTCTTTGCGATGGCAATCGAAATGGAGTTGGCCCGGAATTTAGCAACCGTTTTGGCGCCGTTAGCAGCCTCCATAAGTTCCTGTAACGTAATTTTAATAAAAGATTTTGTTCCCAGGTTCATCAGGCATACCGCAGCAGTCAGGGTTCTACTGGAAGGGTGTCTGGCTGCCTCTCTGCATCACATTCGACCCTGGCACTGCTAAATCTGTGTAGTACGTATTCATATGAACCCCTCCGTTACTAAAATATGTTAGTTTTTTACAGATGAGTATCATGCTGTACTTACTTGTCAAACAGTTCTTCCTTGATTTCTGACGGCTTTATAGAGGTGTGAGGAACAGGGTGTAAAGTTCACTCATCCTCCATAGAAAAGACAGGATCCTCCGACCAGACGGTTGGACGGATTGATGTAGGGATGTTGTATATAATTATGTATGCTAGTCATATACAACGTTATTTTTAGTATATGCGAAACCTGAATCAAATCATTTTTACCACATGTTACATTTTGTCCCAAAAATTTATTAAAAAAAGGTTAAAAGTTGGACACCGAGCGACACTAAGTAGGTTATCCAATCTCCACGCCGAACGGCGAACAGTACCTAGGTAGGTACTGTTATCAATGAGGGCAAGACGGAGCGGCGCGAGCGGTGCGGGTCAGCATGTTTTTGTACGGACAAACAGGTAACATCAACTTAACTTTGTGATTTTTAATGATACAGGTTTGAAATTTTGTACATAGATTCTTTATATAAAAATACTAGACACGTGTTTCGGGTTTCGCATATACTAAAAATAATTTTGTATAATGCTAGTTGTATATAAACTCTGCTTGCGCGATGCAGGATTTTGCGTGACGTCAGTTTGATGCGTAGTTCGCATGCGGCAATCTAGATGCCGCCACAGCCTGAAAAAATCTCGGAACAGTTACTCTGCAGTCAAATGTCAAGTAATCTGTTGTGATTGATAAACCAAAATTACAACAACCAATCGTTTAAGTTGACACAAGGTTTGAAAACAGATTGAGTTAATAATTTCATCAGAATATCACCATCGAATGTTATAATATAATAATATAAAATATTCTTTCAAATATAGAGATTATTCTGCTGCCAAATGTTCTAGAACTTTAAAGAACTGTGTCATCTGATTTTTCTATATGTATAAAACTAGCTTCCGCCCGCGGCTTCGCCCGCGAGGTATGTCGATAAAAACTATCCTATGTCCTTCCTTCCCCGGGATGCAATCTATCTCTCTGCCAAATTTTATCGAAATTCGTTCAGTGGTTTAGGCGTGAAATGGTAACATACAGAAAGACAGACGGAGTTACTTTCAAATTTATAATGTTAGTATGGATTCAAAGTCCTGACTGACTTATATATCAACGCATAGCCTATACCGCTGGTCCTAGAGACATGAAATTTGGAGGGTGTGTTCTTTGTGAAGAGTAGGTATCCACTAAGAAAGGGTTTTTCGAAATTCCACCCCTAAGAGGGTGAACGGGGGAGGGTGAAATTTCACGCGGACGAAGTCGCGGGCAGAAGCTATTATATTATAAGCTAGTGATAAAATAATTTCCTTTTTCAGCATAGAAATGTTAGACCGCGCAGAAGCACCCACAATACAGGATGGTTACGGCATATCAGTCGCGTACGCCTGCCTTATGGAGATCATACGGTCCATAGCCATCAGTGTTGAGGGCGACGAGTACTTTAGGTAACCAACAGTTAACTATACCAACCAGGATATCAGATTTAAAACAAAAAGCTCTATATCATTTACTTTACTATTCAACACCATTTAATGACACAAAACCAATGTATCTGCATTTGGTCTTATAAATCATCATCATCATCATCATCAGCCTATATAATGTTCCCACTGCTGGGACACAGGCCTCCTCTCTGTGAGAGGGAGTGGGCCGTAATCCACCACGCGGGCCCAGTGCGGGTTGGTAGATGTCACATGTCTTCGAATTTTTTGGTTCTAGGACATGCCGGTTTCCTCACGATGTTTTCCTTCACCGTTTTGAGAGCAGTGGTGGTGAAATAATTTACACAAATTAAAGCGCCTGTCTGGGTTCGAACCTACGACCTACAACTCGTAAGTCGCGGCCGATGCCACTGGGCCACCACTGCTCCACAAATATAAATATGATCTCAAAAATGGTTTGGGTCCCATATTATTAAGAGCGTTTACGCCGTACGGCATTTCATACAAACTTTCAAGCCCTTATTTTTCGAAATTAATGAACCGATTGTAATGAAACTTCATACGCATAAGCAGGATACAAAGGTCTAAAAAGTTAGTAGAGAACATTTTCGAAATGTCTTATTTAAAAAAAGATAACTGGAAATCTCTGTTTCTATGGAAAAATTAAAATCGGTCTAATTTGGCTATAACACTATTTTTTCGAAAATGTCCTCTACTAACTTTTTAGACCTTTGTATCCTGCTTATGTGTATGAAGTTTCATTAAAATCGGTTCATTCATCTCGAAAAATAAGGGCTTGAAAGTTTGTATGAAATGCTGTACAGCGTAAACGCTCTTAAGTTTTACTCAATATGTTATTTCCTCTGTGTAAATAAATGCTAATAGGTTATCTGTAATTTGCAGACTCCAGGAAATGTATGAGGATATACAAAATGACACGGAGGAGAGAGAAATTAACTCAAATAAGAATGGAAGTAATAAAGGTAAGGCGAATACTAAATTTAGCTGAAAACACTTCAAACTTTCACAGCTAGACATAGAAAACAACCAGTATCTCTCAATAATCATCATGTCTTTATCCTCGTCTTTTTTATCAGGGTTCCGTACCTCAAAAGGCAAAACGGAACCCTTATAAGATCACTTCGTTGTCCGTCTGTCAAGACCCTTTTTCTCAGGAACGCGTGGAATAATCAAGTTAAAATTAATTTTAAGTATTCAGGGCGTGCAATCCCTTGAATCCTTAGTCTGTGTGGTGCCGGACTTAAAGAATTGCACCACCCCTTACTTCCCGTGGGTGTCGTAAAAGGCGACTAAGGGTCTTACCGGAGAATGGGCAGCAGCGTTCTCTATTTATTCCACCATCATACCATACTGCGATCGCCAACCCGCCTGCCAAGCGTGGCGATTATGGCAAACCCCCTCAAAATTGGGGGAGGCCTATGTCCAGCAGTGGACGTCTATCGGCTGAAACGACGAATCCCTTGAAGCAGTGAAAAAATCAAACTTCTAAATCAACGCAACTAAAAGATACGGGCGTTTATGTTCCGTTTATGCTGGATATTTTGACACTCGCAAGGGAATCAAAACCAATAGGGAACGGGAAGTACCCGTTGGCCTAGAATCATGAAATTTGGCAAGACGCAATGTCATGTAGCACAAGTAAAGGAGACAATCGAAAATTGTAAATTTATAGTTACATACCTACAAATCACACTAATATTATAAAGGCGAAAGTTTGTGAGTGTGTGTGTGTTTATTTATATACTTTATTGTACACCAGAAAATACATTTTTATTTTTTATTATGAGCCTGTGTTGTCCCACTGCAGGGCAAAGGCCTCCCTTCCCTCATTCCACTTTTCCCGGTCTACTGCGATTGTAGGCCAATCCTTTAAGAAGGAGTCCAGCTCATCCCGCCATTTCTTTCTGGGCCTGCCGTGCAGTCTTTTTCTGCCATTGGGGATCCACTGAGTGGTGGCTTTTGCATATTGCTGCTCCGACATGCGACAGATATGGCCAGCCCAGTTCCACTTTAACCTTTAACTTTCACTTTAACTTTGACGTTCAAAAGTGCCTTTTAAGTGCCTACTTGAAATAAATGTTTTGACTTTGACTTTGACTTTTTAGTCCAGCAGCTGTGCGGCCAGCGTCCGCTATTTGAGTTTTGGAACGAAGTATATAGTTCTTAATGCGGTCTGTGAGTTGAGGTATGGAGGTAGCTGACTCCCTGGATTAACATATAGGCTACATTTTATCCCGATATTCCTACGGGATCGACATTTATGCGGGTGAAAACGCGGGGCGCAACTAATAATTTGCGTGAGTCCGATTCGCACTTGACCGGTTTTTTTTTAGTTTTATTCACCTGATGGAAACTGTTGTTAACACTTTATTTCCTTGAATTTAAAACAGCTAGCGGACTCATTTCTGTTCTTCTCAATCATTAGATGCAGATAGCAAAGCAGATAAAATAATAACAAACAATTCCCACAACGGCGAAGCTGATCAAAACTCTAACGTGGTGCAGAAAATAGAAGATGAAGTAGAGAATAAAGAAAGAGAAGTTAGATTGCAGGTTAGTTACTTTGGGGCCATTCAAGTATTATGTAAGCATTACAGGGGAGCGGGGGCTCTTTGCTTTGCTTACTTTTGATGACATGGGGGATGGGGGGGGTGGGGGGCTGGATGTTGATTACGTCAGCAGTATTTATTTTTACTTTTTCGGATTTTCTACAAAATTTTGTGGATTTTGGTTTGAACACCTATGGCAACCCTACTTGTCTATGCTTGAAAACGAAAGGCATTTTCAGGGATTCTACTGGGACTTATAACTGATGCTCGTAAATCAATAAAGAAACCAGAACACATTGAGAAATGCATGTACCAATGTTTACGTAAGCATGGGAGGGGGGTAAGAGCTTTGCTTACTTTTGCAGACCAGGGGGAGAGGGGGGTTAATAATTGCAAGAAATCTGCTTACGTAATACTTGAACGTGTCTGTGTGGTGCCGGACTTAAAGAATAGCACCACCCCATACTTCCCCTGGGTGTCGTAAAAGGCGACTAAGGGGCGTAACCGGAGAATGGGTAGCAGCGTTCTCTATGCATTCCACCACCATACCATACTGCGATCGCCAACCCGCCTGCCTAGTGTGGCGATTATGGCAAACCCCCCCCCCCCCCCTTTTGAGGGAGGCCTGTGTCTAGCAGTGGACGTCTTTCGGCTGAAATGATGAGTACTTGAACGGCCAGAATTTGACGGAGATTTTGTTTAAGAAGAATTGCTTGTAATATAAAATAAACTTCTCAAAATAAACTCATTTAAATTGGATTTGAAAATTACAGAATGATAAAATTTATCTTAAAAAAGCCAGTAACTCTTTGCTTTTTTGTATGTTTGTTACGCGATATCTCTGGCAATTGCAAATCGATTTCAAAAATTCTTTTTTTAATAGATTATGGTGTTAGGAGTGGTCCCATATAAATTTTATTAACGACACCAACTTTCGAAATTAAAGTTATTTTTCACTTTGTAGTTGTCTTGTTTGAAAGTGGTTGTTTTTTTTTGTATTTTTTTTTCTTTCTTCTATTTATAGTTGCTGAAATCATCATGGTGCGGCCTAGTATGGGGTTTATCAGTGCTTGCCGAAGCCAGTATAGGTGAACTGGAGAACATACTACGCGCCATACAAACACTGGCCAGAGTCAGCGGGAAGGTAAGTGAAACATGACCAATTTGCTGTTTGTAGATCTCATAAAAAAGACAATAGAAGACTTAAATATCAAATGCACTTCCTCGAGTTTCTAAATTCGGAAGTAAGTAACCATTAGTTACTTACTTCCAAATTTAGAAACTCGCACCACACTTCGCCTCAACTATCAAGATTTTTAGCTTTACGCTAACGACCATACAGCCTATAGACGCCTAATAACAGGCGACCGATGTCTGTCAACACATCAGACTTATAGATCTGATATAGGCCACCACTCAAGAATTTCGATTCAGTTTCGACCACTTCTGTGAGCCATAAACACTTCCGCGTATGTCAATTAAAATTGGTGAAAATAAATTATTATAATGGCCCCTTGCACAATACGTTGGTGTGGTTACAATAGCCAAACTTCGAGTTTCCGGAAAGAAGGCATAACATTCCATCGATAAGTTAATAGTTACATAATCCTAATTAGAATTATTTTCTGATATTATTTATCGGAGTTCATCTTATACTGGTCATAGTTGTAGGTGAAAAAAGGTGCACCGACTCTCGTTGATGTCTTTTATGTTTGCGTCCCTTTCTTCTGAATGTAATTTTTTAGCTATCTCTTTTCCTCTATTATTTGCTAAACATAAGTAGTGATACACCAAATCCTATGACACAAATTATCGTTAAAGCAAAAACCTATTCCTACTATTTATACGAAATTTGAAGATCTTTTGAATCTTCCAAAAGGTAGTTTCATATGGAGAAGAATGGGCAAGAAACTCCACGTTACTCTTTTAAAACTTAACGTTGTTTTTAATTAAATACGAAAGGGCATTGTCTAGACTTGGCCATTTTTAAACACGATGCTATGCAAAAAAGTATTTTACCATTATTTTAAATTCTATTTTAGTAATTATCTGATGCAAATAACTTTGTATCAATTCGCACTGTAAAAAATCTTTATTATTTTAGTATCTGATTTGATGCTAAACATGGTTCCGACATTGGATTTGGTTTCGATGTTGCCAAACCAAACCTCCTTAAAACAACAAATTCAAATCGATTAAAAAAAAGCCCAGTATACAGTTCAATCTCTCCATTGTATTTAACATAGTTTTCGTCAAATCACATAATTAAAAATGCTAATAAATGATTTAGGACATAAAAAAGATACACTGACGTTTTATACATTATTTCTGGGGAACTTATAACATTTAGATTGATTTCGAATGAATCGATATGTAATTTTTTTTTATGGCAACACGATGCTTAAAAAATATTGTGTCAATTTGTCAAAATGACAGTTATCATATCCACTTTGTTTCTTTATATCGTGAGTGTTGTTTTTGTGAGTTTTATGGCGACTACTTTGGTTTTTTGTTAAAATGGATTCCGATTCTTCTCTTCTTGACGACCCCGGCACTTCTATGGACCCCGAACCTTGTATTTACGTTGAACCTGGCACACTACGAACACCGAACCTCGCCCTATCGTTAACCCCGGCTTGAATGTGGACATGGATTCCGTGTTGCCTCACCGTGATACAACTTAAAGCAAGCAATTTATTTCAAAGGAGGAGACACAATGTGGAAGCAATTTATTTCAAAGGAGGAGACACAGTCTCATTCTAATGGATGTGAGGTTAATTGTACAACGTTGGATTGCTCCTCGTTTGGTAAGTTTTTGTTATCGTTAAATCTATTATGATTTCAAAATCATTAGATTTTGAATAAATATCAAACGCTTATAACACTAACAATATCTATTTTTTGGTTTGTTTAGATTGAAGACGATCCGCCCCTAAGACGACCCACTGACCGATAGTTTAGTTTGTCATCCTTGCTGGACAATGGCTCTTCATCATTCGAAGACACAAATAATAAATGAACTGACAACTAGCAGTGGTCATCGTCGAAGTATCTGTGTCTGCTGTGGATGCTCTTTGTTACGGACAAGATCTCATAGGCTGCATACTGAGACGGAAAGAGAATCTCGTATTAGGAATATGGTGATGGAACAGATTGCTCCTCGTCAAGTAAGTAACATTTTAATTAGAAGTATCAAATCTAAGCACATCATTCTAATTCGTTTTGTGTCGATCCCGTGGGAATATCGGGATAAAAAGTATCCTATGCGTTAATCCTGGTTATGAACTATTTGTGTGCCAATCTTCATCCAAATCCGTTCAGTAGTTTTTGTGTGGTTTTTTTTTATTACTTCTGATATTTATTTATTTTGTTATAGTTACATGGATCCGATCAAGTCTGTCATACCTGCTGGCAACGAGTTGATCGAGCTGCTGTCCGTTCCACTGAGGCTGAAAGACATTTGGACGAAACAACTATAAACTTGCCTTTGTATACCAGAGCATCAGCCACTCAAAGATACTGTTTTTATCCAGATTGTCATTCGACCCAAAGGCTAGCTGTCCCTAAATGGCTAAGGGTGAAGTTATTTGTTGATTATAAATTCTATGTGCCACAGAACTGTAGGATTTGCTCAGTACATTTATACAGTAATGATTGGGAAGTTCTAGCTGATATCCAGTCACCCATTCATAGTTTTAATGCAGAACACATTTTGCAACATTTGTAAATGAGCGATAGTTAATCCTGGATTTTTCTAATATAGAAACTATATCAGATGAAGTTTTGCATTATTGGGTTGGGTTGAGCAAAGAGCAATTTGGACAACTCTATTTAGCCAGAAATGCAAAACATTTGCCAAAATAAAATAGCGCTTGCTGCCTATCTAATTAAATTGCAAACGGGTGATAGTGATCAAAGGATCTCAACACTTTTAAATATTCTTCGCACCACACTAATGAGGTTAATGGGTCAAGCTCGAGAGATAATAGAGCGAGTATTTGTCCCAAATAACTTAGGCAAACAGATTTCCTTTCTATTAATGTAAACATACATAATGTATCCTTTCCGAGGCTGGAATATAGTGATTTAATTCTAATTACATGTGGAACGTATCAATTAAAACAAGCATGTTCTTACTATGGAGAACACATAAGAGGCGATGGTTCCTATACCATTGAGCTGTGCAGAAATACTGGCAGCAACCAACTAGAAGGTTTCCCGCTCCCTTCAGTCAACTGCAGTTTATTGTGTGGGAAAATACAAAGTAGACACATAGTAGGAAAACATATTTTGTTTATATTATTATATGAAAATAACACTGAAGGGAGGGCAGCAAAAAAACAATATTGCTGCAACTGTATGGTGGGCCGTAGAACAGTAGGTTGCTGTGCACATATTATGACCATTATTTGGTTTTTAAGTTGGGCAAGGTATCAGGAACATATTAATCCACCTGCCCAGTTCCTTGACCATGTACTTATAACATATGAATCTGATTAATAAATATAATTTTAAAAAAAACATGTCTTATTTCATACATAACCTGTGTCAATTAAATGTTAAAAAAATGTCTAAATATACATCTTGATACAAAACTAGGTTTATAGACTCATTCTTACTGATATGAGCTATTAAATCAATTACATACTATTAGCTGAACTGTTTGTTTACGAGTGGCCAAAGTCCTATAGAAATTGGACAATCCCCTTTAGTTATTTTGTTTTAATTTTTTTACATTTCATGTTATCATCTTAAAATAATATTATGAAATAGGAAGGCAAAAAACAATTAAATAAAGGTATCAAAGGTAAGGTACTTATACAAAAATATCGATACCTTCGTGTTTTATTTAAACCTGTCCTATCTCTAGTGAGGCGTAATGACCTTGGTAGGGCCAATCAGAACGCAGTACCCCGCTGCCTCATACCTCCGCTAGTTGACAGAATTGTTTTGAGGCGTTAGATCCAGCATTAGGCGTCATGGGCTGTATGGTCGTTGGACTGATTGCAATGGTCACCATGTGAAACCCAAACTGACATCATTACGTGTAAAGTCATGAGCTTATCTTGTATAGCTCGTTGAACTCGTTCCGACACGATTATTTTTTTCTGTATTGGCAAATTTTTTTATTGTTATCCAGGTGGGCCACTCTGTAGGCCGCGACGCCTGCGTGAGCGCCCTCTGCCGCTGCGCCCTCCCAGCGCAATACGTGGTGCCTGCACTGGGAGCCCTGGGAGCCCTGCCCTGTCCCTGGAGACGAGAGCCTCCTCCGCCGCCCGACCCTGACTACCGGCACCAGGTCGTGTGGGTGGGCACTCCGTTGCCGTCAGCGTCACTACCCACAGGTGAGGTATACCCTGAAGAGTCTCTCCTCTGTTCTTGAATAACTTCAGCATCAAAACCAAAAGGTGAGACGATCTTCAGACGATACTCGGAATTGCCAGTGATGAATGTCATTGATTCATTTGACGTGTATCCCAATGTACAGTCAACAAAAGAGTTAAGTATGCAGAATCGTCGGATATAGTAGAAGTTTAGTAAGAAACCGATGGATGTTCTCGAATATAATTTTATTTTATTAATAGAAAACAAACAGCTCTCATAGCAAACTTGTCTGTGTGGTGCCGGACTTAAAGAATTGCACCACCCCTTACTTCCCGTGGGTGTCGTAAAAGGCGACTAAGGGTCTTACCGGGGAATGGGCAGCAGCGTTCTCTATTTATTCCACCATCATACCATACTGCGATCGCCAACCCGCCTGCCAAGCGTGGCGATTATGGCAAACCCCCCCAAAATTGGGGGAGGCCTAAGTCCAGTAGTGGACGTGGCTGAAACGACGAAACAGCTCAGTTATCAAATTAAATATCAGTCGACGACATCCATCGGTTTCTTACTAAACTTTCAACTATATCCGACGACCCTACATACTTATCTCTTTTGTTGGCTGTACAAAAGCTGCATCAAGGACAAAAACGGTCCAAAACTGCGAATTAAACCTGATAGAGGGTAGCCGGTCCATGAATACAAAATACAAAAAGTTTATTGCAGTAACATATACAACTTTTACAGTAAATCTTACATAGGGACCTCCTTTTAAGTAAAGAATAAATCTTTACATACCGAGACCCCTCCGTGCTTCGGAAAGCCGTTGGTCCCGGACGACAATCGTTACGGGTCGTCAGAAGCCCAAAAAGTCTGACAACCAAGGAATATTGTATTACCCCGTAACTGGGTTGCGGAGGTCAGCAAGGCAGTCGCTCCATGTAAAATACTGGTATCCAACTGCATTCGGTTAAAATGGAAGCCGACCCTTACACAATTCGGAAACGGCTAGGCAGATTGAGAGGACAGCTCTTTTAGATCATATTTTTTCGTCTCATAGATGTAAGTGGCAAGTAATTATGGCTCCAACAGTATCTTAAACATGGTTGCGAGTCGCCTGGACCGTGTTTACGTTAGTCACTGTTGTGCTGTCTCTCATGGGATGTCGCAACGGTAACCAACCGTTATTTCTTGTGTTTTTGTTTAGCGTCTGTGCTTACTAACATAGTCATAAATTTAGCTAACAATCTTGTTTGAGTCTTAGTCACTTTAATAAAGAAAAATTAAATTCTATTCTAATAATGCATCTTTATAACACAGGCCAACAACAGTCCTTCGTGATGGTAACTTCTCGACACGTCACTGCCATGAAAGCCTTGCTATGTGCCGCCCAAAGAGACGGCGACACAATACAGCAAGCTTGGTTACCAGTTCTCACTACCCTTCAGCATTTGGTGAGTCAAATACTACCGAAATAACTATTTCGCTGAACATTTGGATGCATGCTTGAAGCAAGGAAGGACAAGAAGACAAAATTTATTGTTTTTTTTTATTCAAACACGGGACTTTGTTTTTGTTTCACGGGTGTTCAACTCCGGGTACCGAACTCTTGAATATTGTCAAATTTGTTTCCCAGAAGATCTCAAAAATGTCTCTATTGGCGAATGGAAGCAAGGTTTACGTAATGATATTTATTACGTAGATTGATCAATATGTGAATTGCCAATTATTAACGCTAATTTCAAAACACGTAGGTTCTGTAATAAAACTGTAATCACACCGAAAAGATTGAAAAATATGTCCCTAACATGCTCTCTCTGTTACCGTTTCCTTTTTGTCTGTATCCAGGTATGGATCCTAGGTCTAAAGCCATCGACCGGCGGCAGCATGAAAGCGAGTCGCGCCAGTGCTGACGCGAACGCTGTCATGAGCACATCCGCTGTCATGGCTGATCTACCTGGTCAGTATTATTTACTTATTCGATGTTATTTGATGTAGCTATCAATGTGATTTGCACATTACTATACTCCATTTAAGAATTAAATAAACCTTTTTACAGTCCGTTCAACCGATTTTGACTTCTAAACTGTAGGCATAAGGATGGCATTAAAAGCAAAAAAGTGGTTACAATACCAACTGTTTACTGCAGCTGCGATTTATCCTGCCACCAACGCAATAGAATTCAAAATCGGTTGAACGGACTTATTCCAAATGGAGTATAGTATATTTGTAGGTATAAAAGATTCTCTTATAACTCTTCTTTTAGATTTAATAGACTCAAGAATGGCTAGGCATTGTTTGTATGTAGGTAGTCTTATGCCCGTTTTCCAAACACTAGGTGACACCTAAATAAAAGCACAGTTGGATTTTCAACTTTCGGCACTGAGCCGAGCCGTTGAAAATCCAATAGCAAGCTTTTATTTAGGCATTAATTTAAGTCTTCGTGAAAACGGGCATTAATTTTGACTCGAGTAGAAAATCTAAAAGTTTTCAGAAAAAAACTAGTCGACTATATAACGTATTAAGCGCACATTAGATAAAACTGGATATTTATCCGGTTGTGATGGAACTAATAACGGTCGCAGCCAATAAGATCTTTTCGCCCCTAGGTGTGGTATTTAAAATAGTTCTAGAAAACAATTTATCGTGCATAAATTAAACACACTGTGTCCCTTTTTCAAACTTCTTTAAGTATCCTTAAGCTTCCCCTTTCTTACTTTATCTTGGATGTTAGGTTAACAAGATATGATAGATAGATACTCTTTATTATGTAAAGTCACGAGCACTAATATGTCAACACTTGGCAACGATCGCGATCGCGATTTTTTCACGAAATAACGAATGCAACGTTGAAATACGACACTTTACATAAACCTATGGGTTCAAAAATACTATGTTCCTAATAATATAAAATTTCATTCAAAAATAAAGGAGAAAATCGCCTTTGAATAAAGCCAACTGTATACATACTTATGCTCGTGACTGTACAGTCAACAAAAGATATAAGTATGCAGGATCGTCGGATATAGTTGAAGTTTAGTAAGAAACCGATGGATGTTGTCGACTGAAATTTAATTTGATAAATGAGCTGTTTGTTTTCTAGTAATAAAATTATATTTTATTCGAGAACATCAATCAGTTTCTTACTAAACTTCAAATATATCCGACGATCCTACATACTTATCTCTTTTGTTGACTGTACACAAAAAAAAAAAGATCGATACAAATGTAGAAATTAACAAATTATTGTGTTGCAAGATATGCATGCATTTTCAGCAGACCTGCTATGCAAAACTTAACGCTTACTACTAACAATAACCCATAACATATTGATGTTGAACTGACCAGCATCCCGAACAAAATGGCCGACGATTATACAAGCTGTGTAGGTGTATAAGCAATTTGTATAACAGCAATGTTTGCAGGTCAGCAAGTTCCTGTGGCCGAGTCACTCGGAGTCATGAGTGGTATTACAACGTATTCTAGCATTTTTTTAAACGTATACATTTGGAAGTGAAATAATTCGCGAATAAAAAAGAAATTATGTACTTACAAAAAACTTTAGCTGTAGAAAATTTAAGAAAACTCCTGGTTAAAACATCTTTGCGGCTCACCACCAAACGGGGTGAATAGGGATGCAGGTAGTGTTGCCAGGTCCGATTTGTTGTAAATCGGTACATGAGGTCAAAAAAATCGGGATTTAGGGTTGCAGATCGGGACAGTAAACAAAAAAAAAACAAGGGGTTTTAAGTCTTTTTGCACAGTTTCGAAATTCTCAATATTTGAATATATCCAAAGCCAATAGATGGCGTTCCGTGTTAAAAAAATTACGTAGCGTAAATATACATTTTTTTATGATATTTTTTTCATTTTTTGATTAATCGGGACATTTAGCGTCCCGATGAGGTACAAGTCGGGACGCATCCCCAGACCCCTGAAAATCGGGACGTCCCGCGCAAATCGGGACACCTGGCAACACTAGATGCAGGGGTGAATTGGGACAAAACTTTAAAATGGATTTTAGCGTTAAAATAATACAGTTTGTTGCCGAAAAGGACACTTAATCGTTAATTATAATACAATAAACACATTAGACTCCTTTTTGGCAACAAATTATATTATTTCAATGTTAAAATCGCTTTTAAAGTTTCGTCCCGATTCACCCCTGCATCCCTATTCACCCCGTTAGACGGTACTACAATTTTGTTGGTACCTACACCATAACATCATCATTAGTGTTGTTTTATGGTATTTGTATCAGCAGAAGTCCACGGTTGTCCTGTTTTAAATCTGCTCACAATATTGTCATGGTGCTAAAAGTCTTTTTAGGGTTCCGTACCCAAAGGGTAAAAACGGGACCCTATTACTAAGACTCCACTGTCCGTCAGTCCGTCCGTCACCAGGCTGTGGCGTTTTTGCCTTGTGGTACGGAACCCTTCGTGTGCGAGTCCGACTCGCACTTGGCCAGTTTTTTATGACTGCTGTCTAGTTTATTAGCTGGGAAAAAGCTTTTTCTTCAGCTACCTTTGTCACATGCTATATGCCTTTTTTTTCGGGTGAGAAATCATAAATGACTGCTCTGGGTGGAGCGGAAGGGAGTGTCAGACTCTTACTGACTAAAACCCACCCATGTTCCTTCCTTAACACTTTTTGTTCTGGGGTAGCGGTAACCCTTTCGGACAATCCCGCTGCCCCGGCAGGCTTCAGCCCTATCGGGCCCCTTCTCTGTTGCTGACATCTCTTTGAGGCGCGCGTGGAACACGTACTCGCCGTCCGGCACGGGCCTGGTCCTGATCGGACGGTGAGCTACCCATTTCTCTCCGCCCGCAGGCCCGCGCCTACGGTGGCCGGGAGTCGTCACGCGGCTCCCGACGCCCGGAGCGTCTCCCGCGGCGGCTGGGACGGGAGGCTTCTCCCTGAGCCGTCCCGCCACCTCCTTCGCTAGCATGACTGCTTCGCAGAAGGAGGTGACTGCCTCCGTTCTCTCTCGCCCCGGACCATGGCTTGCACCAGGGCCAGACGCGAGAGGTCGCCGCCGCTGCCGATCGCCTCTACGAGTACTCGGTGCAGACACACACACAGACAAAAAACTACCCCAGGGCGGTACCGGCTACTCAGCAGTCGGAGAATCCGCCACGTTCCCTTTGGGAACGTCAAGCCCCCATTCGTATTCTTGGGGGCAACGAATGTCTTCCGTTTGCCAATGGCAACAACAAGAGCCGAGGAGGCTCCTGTCCCTAAGGGGCCCAAAAAGAGGTGAGGAGTGATGCGGGGTCGGAGTCCGACGCCGCATCTGGAGGCGCGAGCATGGGAGGCTCAGGGAGGTGTCGTGCCAAGAAGGTGGCCGCTGCGAAGAAGAGCAAGCGGTCACATGCTACTTGGGGTTGTTTTTCGCTCACATTACCATTTCATTTATTTAAAAGGGAGATGCCCTGTTAAGAGAATTGAGCTTGCCATTGACCCTTTCTTAATTAAGTTCATACTTTTGATCCGACTTTATAATAGAATATCGTGTGTAACTAAAGTTCCAAATGTATACACATTAGGGGTTTTGAAAGCTTATACACAGGAGCACTGGGATGGAGCTTGCTGGCCGTTTGTGTGTCTTTATGTCTGTCGCACACGTTTCTATAAAGAACTGTAATCAAATCACCTCTATGATTATGATTTTATACGCTGTGTAATAGAAATCTTGTTTTTTTGTATGACACAGTATTTTACTCGATATTTCAGAGTTGGTCTCTTAGTAAAATCCATACTTAATATTATAAATTTGAAAGTAACTGTCTGTCTGTCTGTATGTTACCTTTTCACGGCTAAACCACTGAACGGATTTCGATAAAATTTGGCAAAGAGATAGATTGCATCCCGGGGAAGGACATAGGATACTTTTTATCCACATACCTCGCGGGCGAAGCCGCGGGCGGAAGCCAGTATTCTCATATTCGTAAGTAGTCACTGCATCTCACTCTCTCTCTGTTATTTCCCCGAATGGCAATACTTTAATTCCTTCGGCACGACCCATTTAAAACATTTATGAGTATTTTAATCTGTGTATTTATAGATAGCAAATAAGAATAACACATACAATGAGTGATATTCTTTGTTTTCAAATAGATCAAATGAAGTTTAATATGTCTAAGTTGATTTGATTACAATCTCTATACAAACGTTAGGATAACAAAGCTAGTTGTGAGGTCTTGTGTGTGTTTTAGTACGTTTACCATTTTTATATTATAATTGTTTACTATCCAAATATACACTCGCTAAGCACTGTGAAACGCTTTGTTACAATTTTTTGACAATTCTGAATTTATTTTTGTTTAAATTATTTTAAAATTTAAAAGAATATATATAAAAAATAATCTTTCACCCTGATTCTAAAACTCAGCACAATATTTTACTAGCTGATTGTCAAACTAATTTCAAGTGATTTGATTGGCTGTTGTGGTTTTATTTAGCCAATCACAACAGTTTTAGTTTGTCAGTCTGTTAAAAATATATTATGTTGATTAACTTTTCAATAACCAACCTAATTTTGTTTTTTGAAACTGTTATCATGTATGAAGATCATACATGATAACAGTTTCAAAAAACAAAATTAGATACTTCATAAGGCGCTTTCAACAATAAAACATATTCATATATCCTACAATCATCTACACGTTTCGTCTTAATAACTTGTAATTTACAGCGCTTTCAGCGATGTTATCGCGTGTGTTCGAGTCTTCAAAGAACTTGGATGATGTAGCGCTGCATCATTTGATTGATGCGCTTTGTAAGCTGTCGAATGAAGCTATGGAGCTGGCTTATTCTAATAGGGTGAGTTACAATTTATACTATCAACAGATTACCTTGTTAAAGCATAACCGTTGCCGTGCCGTTATCGAGAGTGCACTCTTTCAAGTACCTTGGGCATGTTTTGACCACTAGCCTTAAGGATGATGACGATATCGAGAGAGAGCGGAGGGCGCTGTCGGTCAGAGCGAATGTGATTGCCCGCAGGCTTAAGCGTACTTCTACGGAGGTTGAAAAAAACACTTTTTAGGGCCTTCTGTTCCTCATTTTACACCTGTAGCATGTGGGTACATTTTACGCAGAGATCGTACAGTGCCCTCCGCGTGCAATACTATAATGCTTTCAGGGTGTTGATGGGGCTGCCTCGCTTCTGTAGCGCATCAGGGATTTTCGCGGAAATGCGTGTTGATTGCTTTTATATGCATTAATGCGTAAAAGATGTACGTCCTTGGTGCGCAGGGTGCGAGCCAGTTCCAACAGTATCCAGGGAGTTTTTGCTGATAGGCTGGACTGCTGTGTTTTAAGTCGTTGCTCCAGTATCTCAGCTGGAATCGAACTTACGTCTCTTCGTCCCCCCTTGCCCCTCTCCCCCCTCCGGCCTGCCTGCTGCACCATCAACCAGCGGTCGGCGAGCCGTGAGCGCGGCGTCGCCTAACCGTAGCCGAGTCGACGTATCGGAATTTCTGATCCGCTTTGGTTACGTGGTTACGTGCTTACGTTAGGTTGACGCCTGTTTGACGACGAGGTGAAAGGCGATACGAAACCGATCCCTTTCCGATTTGATACGTGTGCTATGACCTTTATTGAGCAATAAGTAATAGTGCATCAGCAGCGCACACTTACATCTACGTCTTACGTATTATGATAACGTGATACATAGTACGTAACATAGGCTCTTATAAAAGAGCCTATGTTTCACAATGTCCAGATAGGTACTTAGTTCCAGAAATAGTCAAATACATAAGGCCTATTCAAACTTTTGTTTCAAATTAATATTATTTCGAGTTAAACAAATGTCAAATTTATTTTAATGGTGACTAAGTTGATTTCAGAGTGACTAGCACTATTGAAAAAGTTATAAAAATGCTTGAAGTTGTAGCGTAAACTGAACTTTATTGTGTAGGATTTAAAGTTATTTTTCCATAAATTCATATTTGTTTACATTTTTTTTTTGGCAAATAAATCGCGAATGCGAAGCGTGTCAAGCCAATTCAAGCAAAGCAACTGGCTAGCCAGCGCTGAGTGTAATATGTGTAATACACTTTTGACCCTTCTATAACTCAAAACCTCTTTATAAAACTACTACACATAAACTCACGGCTTCTTCCCATAGGGCTAGGCAGAAACTACAAAACGCGACCTGCGATGATCAGGAACAGGAGGAACAGGATGTAAAGTTCACTCAACCTCCATAGAAAAGGGAGGATCCTCCGACCAGACGGGTGTTGTGTCTGGCGGGCAACTGCCCGATGATTCATGTCGGGCCGTTGTATCTATGCTAGTTGCGCGGTAAACTCTGCTTGCGCGATGCAGGATTTGCGTGACGTCAGTATGACGCGTTGTTCGCATGTGGCATTGTAGATACCGCTACACTTACATTTTTCTTTTGTCTCATTTACGTAAATAATTATATACTCAAATTTTGAACAAACTGTGAACAAAAAAATTGGAACAAAATGTGTTTTTATCTGACATATATAACACTGTTAAGTTAACCAAACTTTATAAGAAAGTGGTAAAACAGCCCATAAATGTTTTAGCCTTCCCCAAAATTTATCATAGAAATAATTATATGTACTTACTTATCGTTTTTTACGAACTTTACGAAACGTTGCACAAAGTTTTAAACAACTTTTTTCTTTTCTTCAGGAGCCATCACTATTTGCTGTGGCAAAATTACTCGAAACTGGGTTAGCTAATATGCACAGGATTGAGGTTATGTGGAGACCAATCACAAATCATTTGTTGGAGGTAAGTCAATACAGGTACTATCTTCTTATTATTATTCTTCTTAGCGTGTCAATAGCAATCAATCAATAATAATTATTATTTATTAGTCCGTACTCCCCACTGAACCACACCCAAAGCTGCCACCGGCCTACTGTCCCACTGCTGGGCAAATTATTAGCATAGGTATTATTATTCAAGAAAAATAAAGATAGGCTGATCACATACTACAACGCGCCACGCGACGGGATGCAGATAACGTGCTCCCACGCATGATTTTTTACATACAAATTCAATGAAAACGCACTTCGGTGAGGGGAGTTTGGCTCCGTTTCACGCACTCCACTGCGTAATGCGGTGCAGTGTGCGCATCGCCTAACCTGACCCTGCAAAAATACCTTTTGTTTAAACCTATATCAAAAAAAAAAGATTTTTTTTTCTGGCAAAAGTAAAATTTTAATACAAACCCAGATTAGAACCAATACTAAGTTGTCAGTATTGGTAGACCTTTGTTGCTTGTTATTAAAATTCATGCGTGATTGATTAATAAGTATTTGAGTTTTTTACAGGTCTGATACTTGTTCTCTTATAAAAATTTAAAAAAATACAAAAGTTTATTGCAGAAACTACAACTTTTACAGTAAATCTTACATAGGGACCTCCTTTTAAGTAAAAGATATACTTACCTGTGCTAGGAGATCCCGCTCTTCAATGACAAATTATAAAATGGTAAAAGTGGTGTACCAAAAGGTAATAGAATTTAAACAAGAAAATATAAGTAAAACCTAAAATTAAACAAGATAAGACTTTTTTTTTGCGGATGGGAAATCATCAAATGACTCCTCCCGCTCTGGGTGGAGCGGAAGGGAGTGTCAGACTCTTACTGACTATAACCCACCCGTGTCCTTCCTTAGCCCTTTATGTGCCGGGCCAGCGGTAACCCTTTCGGACAATCCCGCTGACCAACAAGATAAGACTTGAACTATAATAAATAAAAGAAAAAAGAAAATATTAATTGCGTGGTAGTTTCAGTGTCTTGGGCATCTTCTGGGCACGCTCGTTCCATCATAGACCTCATCCATCGCTTTCCATCAGGCGTGATCGAGGTCAAGAGCGGGCCCATTCAGCAATAAAAAAATAAAAAACTTATGATATATCTTAAAATAATGTGTGTGAGTGTGTGTGTTTATTTATTTATCTATTGTTTATGTGTATCCTTTTTTGGAGATCCTTCCAACAAAGGATACACATAAACAATAGAAAGGCTGAAGGAGGGGCTTTTATTCGAAGCTGCTGTGAACAGGGAAGAGATTATATTTTTATGAAAGTACATAGATTAAGGAGACTTTGTATATATTTTTTTTTATTGTTTTTAAACGCACCCATATTAAATATATTTTTTTTATAATTATTATTAAAAAAATAAATTGCAACCCACAGTAATTATTGATGTTGGCAACACATTTCGGTTGCATGTCATTATTGTAATTGTGTAAAATTAACATATCAAAATTGAGTAGTCATATTACAAATGGTGTAGGCAGGATAAAAATAAAAATTGAAAGTGTTATAGGTTAAATAAATACTGATAATTGTCTTCCTTCTCAGGTATGCCAACACCCTCACATAAGGATGCGAGAGTGGGGTGTGGAAGCAATCACATACCTAGTACAGGCAGCTTTTCAATACCACCACAACAACCCGGTTCTTGTCACCGAGGTAAGTGTTACAATCAAAAGCAAAGTTCTAGCGTTCAAAAAGAAGCCCATCATCATCTGCCTAGCCTGTTGTTTTACGTCATGTTAAGAGCGTTTACGCCGAACGGCATTTCATACAAACTTTAAAGCCCTTATTTTTCGAAGTGAATGAACCGATTTTAATGAAACTTCATACACATAAGCAGGATGCAAAGGTCTAAAAAGTTAGTAGAGAAACTTTTCTAAAAATAGTGTTACAACCAAATTAGACCGATTTTAAACTTTCCATAGAAACAGAGATTTCCAGTTATCTTTTTTTATAAATAAGACATTTCGAAAATGCTCTTTCGAAAAACAAGGGCTTGAAAGTTTGTATGAAATGTCGTACGGCGTAAACGCTCTTAAGTTTATGATTGCTCTTGTTTGCCGGCTTGGTCAACGAATCGCAAAAGCCATAATATCACACGTGTCACGGAACGACCGATTTCTTTTTATAAAATAGTTATGTATAGAAGAAAGAAGTCATCACTGCATTCAAATTCCTTACAAAACTTTTGTCACTTTTTTTTATGATTTTATTCCCAGGCCCGCGAACGTCTTCTCCTGGAGCCTTTATCAGAACTATGCGCAGTACGTCAATGTGATGTCAGAGCGAGACAGCTGGAATGCGCTGCGAGGTTGCTGCACTCTCGAGGAGATCAGCTCGGCGCCGCCTGGCCTCTCATGATGGAGATCATCTCTGCTATATCCGCGCACCACAGGTATTTCACAATCTGCCTAACATTTTCCCATTATGTTTGAGTCTGCTTCCAGTCTAACACGATGCAGCTGCATATCAGTATTTTACATGGAGCGACGCTTATCTGACCTCCACAACCCAGTTACTGGGTAATACGATACCCCTTGGTAAGACTGTTTGTCAGACTTTCGGGCTCCTGACTACCCATAACGACTGTCAAAGATCCAGGAATGACAGCCGTGACCAACGGCTTAACGTGCTTTCCGAGGCACGGAGGGGTCTGGGTATGTAAAGATGGCCACCCATCTACAGACCAAGCGCGGCAAGCGTGGCTTAACCTGATCGGTCGACCTGTGCGGCTGTTATTATTTAGCCACAGGCCCCTCTTACTCTTGACTCTTTATACTTTATTGTACACCACAAAAATACATAACAATTTTTTTTTTATCGAACACAAAAAATATACAATGGGCGGCCTTGTCGCTTACCTTCCTATGCTCATTCACCTTCATTTCATGTTGGAGCAAATACCTCCATTTCCATGTAGGTTTTCTGCATTGTCGTCATCAACGTAGACTTCCACATTAAGTTTCAAGTTTAACATTTTTCTTCACCAGCGAACAGCTGATCCGGTCAGCATTCCAGTGCGCACAAGTAGTAGCAGGTGACCTGTTAGGCTGTGCGGGACCCAGGTGTCTGCGGCAGGTGTTAGCTGCTGCGGCAGCCTTCGCCACGCAGACCAAGGAGTTGAACATTAGTCTTACTGCTGTTGGGTTGATGGTAAGAAAGTACTGCTTTTAATATGTGAATTAAATTTTATGTACCAAATTGTACCTTTTTGAGAGAAATAAACGTATACGTATAATATCACTCATTCTCTTTTGAAATGTCATATTAGGGATTTTTTTTAGGGTTCCGTATCAAAGGGTAAAAACGGGACCCTAGCTATTACTAAGACTTCGCTGTCTGTCCGTCCGTCCGTCCATCCGTCTGTCTGTCATGAGGCTGTATCTCAAGAACGGCGATAGCTAGACTAAAAACAACAGAATACTAAAAATAAAATAAATATTTAAAGGGGGCTCCCATACAACAAACGTGATTTTTTTGGGGTTTTCTCCTTGTGGTACGGAATCCTTCGTGTGCGAGTCCGACTCGCACTTGGCCAGTTTTTTACATTTCGTAAAACCAATCCAAAACCCAGTAGCATAGATAGTTCACTTGAAATAGAAAACATAAGCACTTTCTATATTCTTTTACCAATCTGAGGCCTTAGTGTGAGTTTTTTCGACTCACGTTCGATTGCGAGCGCGTTAGAATTTTGCATGGGAAATTAGGTTTCTCTTAGTGACCACCAGGTGGCGCTATAACTTTTTCCCATATAAAATTCTAAAGCCTCCTCTACACGTCAGATTCATCAGCAGATGGCCATCTGCGAATGAAGGCATTGGCAGATGGCCATCTGCTGATGAATCTGACGACGTGAAGAGGAGGCTTTACACACTTGCAATCGAACGTCAGTGAAAAACTCACACTTAAACCTCTGTACTGTTTCACACAAGCATTGTGAGAACTAAAACTGTAAGGGTATGTTTCACAATATCCGGAAAAGCTATAGAAATGTTCAGAGCAAATAATGTTTGGGATGAAATGATGTTACATTCCCAAGCTTACCGTGACTTCATCGAAGTTAGTGCAACGTGCCATAAAAACATATACAAGCTGTTGATTTGCATCCTCGTCAAATTTCAGGAGGTTGTCATAAAAGACATAAATAATCATTTGAAGTACGGTAGGGGGCAATAACTAGTAAGCGCTGCTTTTTTTTTGTTGTAGAAATTTAACAGTATTTCAGAATTAAACCCTTAATTCAATACAAATAAAACAGAATCACCCGACTATGCACACAGCGACAATGCATGCAGCTGCCATGTAATTCCCCGCACCCGGCCGTCGCGTCACAGTGCAATGACCGGTAGCAATAATTTTACCTAATTTTATTTCGAAAATCACCTACATTATTGTCATTTTTGAGCATCATTGGAATACGGAAATCTTACTAATGACAGTAATACTAGTGCGCCAAAGAAAAGTTCACTGACCTGTTATCAGATGATTAATAATATCCTTCAAGCTAAAGTTTTCGTAGTGATTTTATTTTTATTTGTGGATTAAATTGGTTGATTTGAAACTTTCCTTCCTACTTAACGGGCTTAGGACCGGCAATAATTCTACCTTTGTTGGATCCACTAAGTCTAAAAATGTTTTCTACGTTTGATGGAAATGGAAAGACGTTCTAGTTAAGTGTAAGTACGTGGTATACTTTCGACTCTTAGGTATTATTGGCGTAGGTAGTTAAAAATTTGAAATAACTTATTTACCCTTATGAAATTGATTAAGCTAACAACGTATTTACAAACTGTACAAATAAATAAATTACGTACCTATGTTACCGGAGGTAAAGTGGCCACGTACTTAGGTAGTACGTACTGGTTTTCCTTCAGCTTAACAACACTAACACATTCGTTTTTAGTGTCGAAAACGACAAAATGTAGGTAATCCGCACGGCATTATCACCTGGGTGAATGTCTTGTGCCTTGGGGTAGTGGAACAGGTGTTGCAGTTCACGCTTTAGTATGCGCAACACTGGTGTGGTGCATAGCAGCCAGCAAGACGCTTTGTGATGGGGGTTCCCGATCGGGAAACATCCGGATGACTCCACGTAGGCTGTCTCCACTGATGGCATACCCACCTGACCATCTCCACCAGCACGACATTTGAATTGAACGTCTCAACGATGTACCGAGAAGCGGAATTCGCAAAGCGCACGAACGCGGCGGCGATTTCAATTACACTGTTAGTTCCGAGGCCGCGGGGGCGTGGCTTAGGGTGCGCGGGAGACTAAGTACCCGCTTTGCCGCATCGTGATTGGGGGATGGGATTGATTACCTACGAATTTATCGAATGATAGATTCTCATGCGCATTTGAATGTGTGTGTTCATGAAAGCGCGGTTATAGGGCTAGTAACAGACGGGCCGCGTTTAAATACGTCTGGTTCACACTTACGGATTTCCGTAAATAAAAAAATTAAAAAAAATACCTACCCATTTTATTGTTGATTTGGGTCGAGAATCATTAGCATAATTACGTCCTTGAATTTGACTAGGATGCAAATCAACAGCCTGTATAATGCATACAGTATGGAAACCATAAAAAAGTGGCACTCCAGGAGTACCGACAAAACACAAACAGAATACTTTGCCACCACTCACTGGCATATCGGATATACAGGGTGTTTGGTGCATCGTTTGCCAAATGGAATTGGTCGAAAGGAGAGGTCATTTGCTATCTCTTAAGGCCCAGTAACTCATTCCTTGTCACACCGGTTTTTTTATTATGACTTTTTAATTTTTATTTAGGAAAATACAAGAACTCTGCATTTAAGCTTATTTTTTTATTTTATTTATGAGTATAGCCTTTAAATTTTATTTTAATTCTTATGTTTACTCTTGTATAGTTCTATGAAATTCAAAATTACTTGCTAATAACATCTAGTTCCTTTTTAATAACTCACAAAGTTTTTGAAAAAAGGAAAAATACACTTAACACTCAACTTTAAATTGCTGTAAAAAATAAACTAAAAGCGATCGGGATCTTCGTATTATATTAAAAAGTTCTCTACTTTGTCCTCTTTCTAATGGTGTGCAATATACCAAAAAGAAGCTTTTAATAACTTTAGTAATTTGCTAAATGTGTAATCGAGACACATCAGGCTGATATTCGATATTACGGTAAGAACACTCGTTTTCACATATAACATTCTTTGAGTAGGTGGATAGTGTTATCTCACTCTTATGCAATCTCTTATCTCTTTCTAGGGCTCTAACTTTCCTCGAACTTGAAATAAAAAATGTCCAGTTTTGTCGTTTTTTATTACTCGGACGTGGATGATCCGAACTTTTTAAAAAGAATTTCTACAAACAGACTTACCCTAATTATTAGGTCAGCTACCAATTTTCAGTGAACACCTGTCTTTTGTTTTTCATCACTACGATTATCCCGCTCACTGGAGATTAACCGCCAGGGAGTACTTGGATGTTGCATTCCCAGAATCATGGATTGGGAGGGATGGCCCTATTCCTTGGCCTCCGTTCCCCAGACCTGACTCCGTTAGATTTTTACATCTGGGGATGGCCCAAAGAACTTGTTTACTCCACGGAAGTTGAGACTAGGGATGATTTGATGCAACGCATTGAGGCGGATTTCGTCACAATCAAAGCAGAAATGCGTTTACACACCACTACAGTCGAGATAAGACGAGGATGTCGCGCGTGTGTACGCAATAGTAGATGACAATTTGAACAAAATTTATAATTAGGTACTTATCAAATAAAAGTTTATTTTTTATTTCAAGTTTGAGGAAAGTTAGACCCCTAGAAAGAGATAAAAGACTGCGTAAGAGTGAGATAACACTATCCTCCTACTTAAAGTATGTTATTTATGTGAAAACTAGTGTTCTTACCGTAATATTGAATATCGGCCTGATGTGTCTCGATTACACATTTAGTGAATTACTGAAGTTATTAAACGTTTTTTTTTGGTATATTGCACACAGTTGGAAAGGGGACAAACTAGAGAACTTTTTAAAAGAATCCGAAGATCCCGATCGCTTTTAGTTTTTTTTTACAGCAATTTAAAGTTGAGTGTTAAGTGTATTTTTCCTTTTTTCAAAAACTTTGGGAGTTATTAAAAAGGAACTAGATGTTATTAGCAAGTAAATTTTTAATTTCATAGAACCATACAAGAGTAAACATAAGAATTAACATAAAATTTGAAGGCTATACTCATAACTTTAAAAAAAAAATAAGCTTAAATGCAGAGTTCTTGCATTTTCCCAAATAAAAACCAAAAAGTCATTTTAAAAAAACCAGTGAAACAAGGAATGAGTCACTGGGCCTTAAGAGATAGCAAATGACCTCTTCTTTCAGCCAATTCCATTTGGCAAACGATGCACCAAACACCCTGTATATTAAAACCGAGTACATCCAAAGGACAGCCGAACACATCCGAAGCGGTGTCGGTTACGGTAACAGTGTCGCGAGTCCAATAGTTTTTTCCCATCTCAAAAAATGGCCAACGCGCCTAGAGAAGATTTCACTTCAAAAAAAAAAACGAAATCTTTTGCGAAAATAAAATCTACTGTTCCCTACATTTATGTTCGCATAACTCGTCAAAATGTAAGGAACAGCTGGTTTTTGGTTCATCATTTTCTGGTTCTTTTTTTTTTAATATCGTCATTGAAGACGATAACAAGTATGTGGTATAATTTATTGTATAAATGTGGTCTCCATACTGTATAATAAAAAGTATCAACAAAATTCTAACATTTTCCATCATTTCACAGTGGAACATATCAGACTACTTGTATCACAATCGGGATAAATTGGTAGCAGCACTAGCAAACGACACGGCCGTGTGTCCCGAAGTGCCCAACCACGCCGAGTTACCGCCTCTCGACAAGCTGTGGATGTGTCTCTACATCAGACTCAGTAAGTACTATCGTAAAGAAGATCTACGGCTAATCAAGTGCATTTTTTGGAGTGACAACCAGACCGACGCTTCAGCTCGTGTCTATCGCAGTCCACACACTGACCAACCCTTTTACCTGATTTAAAACCTACAACGAAGGTAGCCATCTTTCTTATCCGTACATAGTATAAAACAAAATCGCCAAAATGTCTGTACGCGCATAACTTCCGAATGACTGCACCAAATTGGATAATTCTTTTTTTGTTGTGTTCGTTATTGCCAGGACAAGGTTTGTATGAAAGGAAATTTCGGAAATTCGTCCGCTAGTTAAAGATAAAGTTTTGACCGTTACATCAATGGCATTCATTCACGTACAGTTTATTGCCTTTTGCGAATGATTGTACGCACGATGACATATCAAGCTATACATTTCCAGTATAAGAGAGGGCGCGCCCGCGAGCAACTTAAAACTTTTTCATAGTTTTAAATTGAAAGTACTTAAGTAAATTTTAAGACCACGCTATCGCATTACGCATACACCTGTAATGATAGTTGTAAGGGAGATTTTGATAAATAAATATCTTAGATGCCCAGCTACTTTTTTGTCTCTGACGCTGTCTCCTCGCCGAGATTTGGACGAGGCGCACACATAATTCTTCATAGTTTACTCTTCTTCCAGGTGAATTATGTACGGAACCCCGTGCTCCAGTCCGTCGCGCTGCCAGCCAGACGTTATTCAGCTGTATAGGTGCGCACGGAACCCTGCTTAGCAAGCCAGCTTGGAGAGCCCTGCTGGCTGTTCTTTTCCCAATGTTAGAACAGGTAAGAGCAGGGACTTGAAAACGAAATTAATTTCGTTTCGTTACCACTAATGTTATCGTATAACGTTCCAAAATTTGTAACGATACTAAAACCTAAAAATATCAATATTGTTACACAAAAAAATTTATAGAATATCATTTTCGTAGAACATTATTATAAATAACGTTATAGGTATCAGTAACATTAAGCTTATCTGCTTGTAATAACGTTACAGGTGAAACGTTACAGATTCATTTGTAACGTTATTCTTCATACTTTTTCGTCATCTTTTAAGTCATGAAGCTGGCAAAGTTGAGTGTCGAAATGAATAACGTTATTATATCGTTATACTAATAACGATATATTGATAATATTGTTAATGAACAGTTTAAGATTTCGTTCCGTTTATCAGTATCGTTATAGCCAAGGTGTAGGAGCCAATGGTTGTAGGCCCCGTACACTATCACTTTGTTAATGTTAGTTTAGTTATGGAGTACACAGAAAGAACCACAGTTGAGTTTAAAGTTAAATATATTAAAATATAGAAGGTTAACAAGTTAATGGGGTAGCGATTCTTACCCTTGACAAGTAGTTAATTCCACAGTTATTGTCTGACTCGATGTGCATTGCTTAAAACGTTCTAATTATAGCATAATATTTGTGACGCACGACATCCAAGTAGGTTGCTGCGTTCGCAAAGTAAATGTACGGTTGATGAGACCGTACATGTTGGCAACCCCACAAAGATGTAAAGAAAATTAATGAAAGATTGTCAAGAGAAGGAACCCTATTACAAAGATACAAATAATAAATTAAATGATTCGAAGTTGAACGCGATGTTGTCCGCATGACGCGGACGTCCCGCTTGCAGTTCTGCTTGGCTCGCCGTATGAATGTTTTCTTCTTGCCTTCTGTGTTGTATCGGTTGCAGTTCAATCTCTTCAAGCTGATTGTTCGCAGTTGGATGACTCTTAGTTTGTTTTGAGCGACAAGATGGTCCGTATCTCTTTATTAACCACCCCACAGAGACAGTGATTATTACGCCCACAATGGTATACGAGACGACATATTGGTGTATGTCATGAGTGGAGATGGTTGATGGGAGGTGGTTTTCTTGTGTTTTCATAGTAGCTAATCGCTTGTCGATTTCCTCCAGTTCTGCAGTTTCTGGCAACATCACGTGTGACATATTATGTGTTATGTTCACAATGTTATTTACCATCGAGTTGAGTGACGGTATGTTCATAGAAAGATCCATCTTCATGTTGCTATTGTATTGGTTACGCGAGTGAATTGTTAATTCCTTCGATTGCACCAAACAACCCTGTGCCAAGGTCAGTATCCCAGACGTCATGGAGTGCGTAGTGATATCATTTTCACAAACAATTCGTATTGTGCAAGTTCCGCAACAAATCGTCAGCCAAGTATTCGCTGTGTGTAACGCGATCCACTCCTGCTTACATAGCACATTTTTTACGTCACAAGGTGAGGTCGTTCGATGACCCAATAGTTTTGCTTCACAGGGGGCATTGTTGCTATGCAAGTTGAATATCGGTAGATTCTTGTTGCATATCAACTTGCCTGGTTGAATGTGACTACACCGCTTCATGTCATCTTCAGATAAAGAGACGTAAGTGCTCTTCCCGAAGTTTACTGCTATGTACTGCGAAACTAGTTTGACGATGACTGTTCCTGTGCTTGTTTTCATAGGCAACGGAGTAGCTTGGTATAGAGTGAAGTCTTCATCGGAGATCAATGGGATGTGTATCTCGAACAAAAAGTAGTTAGTGGTCACTCGTGCTTTTACGTATAGCAGTTTGTAGAGGTCTTTGATATCGTTTCTGATGTTTCGGATAGGCAACGACGTGGTCCTCGGGAGCTTGCCCGCGATTTCAGTTAGTTGCTCGATCAAGTTGACAGGTGTCAGTAGATGGATGTCTATGTGCCCTTTGTAGACATCAGTTAGGCTTTCAAACAGCATCTCTTGAACCCTCTCTAAATTGGTAATCAGCAAATATGCTGTTAGTGAGGCCGAGTTGAAATAGTTAGTAGCCATCACTATTTCCATTTCAGACTCCACTTTGGCTAGGTTGGTGTTAGTCTGCGCCATGAAGTCGTCTATTAAACCAAACTGGCGTATAATATTTTGTTCATTTTTCTTCAGCATATTATTTTGTAGTTCGACTATTGAAGTTTGATTTTTTACCAAATCAAGTAGATAGTTTTCATTATTTTGGACAGCTTGTATGTCGTTATGGTATTTATCTGCGAACCGTTGATCTAGTATACCAAAGAGGCTGTTAGCAACATATCCCATTCCATCAATCAGTCCTCGTTTCTTTCGATTACTCAAGTGCTTAAGAGGAGCTAGTAGTATAGTGTTGTAATAGCTCAGTATTTCCATTTCGTGGTTAAGCTGTTCTAAAGTTGTCTTGCAGTATCTTGGGTCGGTTTTTTGGCACAGTTCGTTCAATCCCTTGAGGTAAGCTTCAATTCGACGTACTCCATCCCAGTAAGTTGTTAAGTTATAGTACATGAGTAGTGTCCATTCGTCATGAATCACTTGTACGTTTCCTATTGTGTCGTAATAAATCGGCCGCTCAAGTTCAAAGTTAGTAATTTGAACGCCTGACGTCACGATTTTGCCGTATGACCCAGTTATTAACGTAAATACAATTAATAACATTGTAAGAATAGTGGAAAAACCCTTATTCCCGCCCGTCTTTGGCATGATTGGAGTTCTCTTTTCTGAGTGATCTTGGACGCTGTTCTCGATAGGAAGTGGTGACAGTTTCACGACTGGCCGTTTGATGATACCAGATTGAGTTTTAACTGTGGTCACTCGAACATAGCCGTCGGAACCGGGATGCAGTTCAAGTATGCGTCCCATGGCCCACTTTCCTGGTGGCAAGTTGTTGTCCTTGATCAAGACTATATCGCCTTCCTGGATGTTGTTTCTTGGTTTGTTCCATTTGCTCCTGATCAGAAGTTGTGTTAAGTATTCACTTGACCAGCTTTTCCAGAATTGGTGCAGCATGTGCTCTGTTAGCTGCCACCGTTGACGTAAATCAACGTTATTTGCGTCACAGTACGTTGATATTGGTAGTGACATTGTTGGGCTTCCAGTGAGAAAATGACCAGGTGTTAGGTAGTTCTGAAATTCATCGGGATCTTCAGTGAGTGGACAGAGGGGTCTTGAGTTCATGCAGGCTTCTATTTTTGCCAGTAGGGTCGTAAACTCTTCGAATGTTAGTTTCTGATCTCCTAGTACACGGTGGAGATGATGTTTCATTGACTTTACGGCCGCTTCCCACAGCCCACCAGCACTTGGCCACGCGGGAGCATTGAAGTGCCATTCTACCTCCATTTTTCCGATCTCGTTGAAGAAGTCCGGCGAAAGCTCTTGTTTGAAATGTTCGAATTCATTGCGCAACATCTTCGAAGCTCCAATGAAATTAGTGCCGCAGTCTGAGTACACATGTTTGGGTGTACCACGCTTAGCACACATGCGCTGAAAAGCGGCAATGAACAGTTCGGTGCTTAGATCAGACACCAGTTCAATGTGTACTGCTTCAGTAGCCATGCACACGAAAATAGCGATGTATCCCTTCGTAGTCTTTACCCCTCTTCCTTTGTTTAGTTTGACTGGCACGTGTCCAGTGAAGTCTACACCAGTGTGTGTAAAAGGTCGGGATGGGATCGCTCTCTGTTGAGGTAAGTCCGCCATAAGTTGGTAGTTATCTGTTGGTTTATAGCGGTGACATCGCACGCAACGTCGCAGTTGAGTTTTTACAGCCCTGTTGCTTCCGACAATCCAGTATCGCTGTCGGATTTGGGCCAATGTCAGCCGCGCACCTCCATGAAGTGTTGTAAGGTGTGCTTGTTCAATAACGAGCTGCGTTAGTCGTCCAATTCGTGGAAGAATAATAGGATTTTTCATCTCGAAGGGCAGGTAGGAATTTCTCAGTCTTCCACCGACTCTTATAACCCCTTTTTCATCCATACAAGGATTCAATTTGTAGATAATGCTCTTATTGTTTACAGTTCCGTTTGCTTTCAGTTGTTTATATTCATTTTCAAACTCCGTACTCTGCACATATGTAATTATTCGGTCGGCTGCTAGCTTAAGTTCGCTCACACTTAGATAGTTGGTTTCGTATTTCATCTTGGAGCGTGCTGTCGCGATAAAACGCAGTACCTGAGCCGTTACACGAATTACTTGCGTCAATGAACTATATTTATGTAACAAGTTATTTATAAAATGTTCATTGTTTTGCGGCACCGTTGTGGTTGCCATTGCTAAGTTGGCACTTTCCAGGTTGTTTGTAAACAAACATATGGAGTTTGTCATGAGGTCAGAGTCTTCTGTCCTTTTTAGAAATTCCGGACCTTGCCACCAGAGATCGAAGTTTACTAGTTTGCTCGGCAACATTCCTCTAGATGCACAGTCAGCGGGGTTTTGTGCCGATTTGACGTAGCGCCACTTGTCGGAAGGAATAATTTGTTTTATTTTGTCAACTCTGTTGGACACGTATTTATCCCATCTTGATGCATCTCCTTGCAGCCACGCTAAGACTACTTGAGAGTCACACCATGCCTGTATCGTCAATTTGTATCCAGCTAAAGCTTCCGTAGTTTTTTCCATGAGTTTAGCCAACAGTAGTGCGCCACATAGTTCCAATCTCGGCAACGTAGTTTTTTGTGATAAAGGCGAAACTCTGGTTTTAGCGACGAGTAAAGTTACAGTCGGTGTATCTTGTTCGCTTCTTACTCGGCTGTATATGACACAAGCATACGCCTTTTCACTCGCATCGCAAAACCCCAACAATTCTATTGATTGTTGTGCACCAATCCATCGATTTAGTTTTATTTTCCTTACGTTTGGAAGTTCAGTTTTCAATTTGACCCAATCATTTAGTATTTCGCTCGGTAGTTCTTCATCCCAGGCCAGTTTGCTGTTCCATACTCTTTGAAATAATAGTTTTGCCGACACAGTTACGGGAGCCAACCATCCCAAAGGATCGTACAGTTTCGATATTTCGGAAAGTAGGTGCCTTTTCGTTGTCCGATGTTTCGATTTTCCTTCCAGACTCCAGTTGAACATGAACGTGTCGATGTTTGGGTTCCAGCCCAGTCCGAGAGGTTTTGTCGAGTCTTCAGTTTTGAAATCAAATATGCTTTTAGTCGATATTTGATCGTCAGTCAAACTCTCTAGTAGCGCCGGGTGGTTGGCTGACCACTTCCGTAAGTTCATGCCGCCGCCCTTCAGTAAGTTTATAAGGGAACTTTGTAGGTCTTTAGCTTTGTCCAGAGAGTAGTGACCGCTAATCACGTCATCAACGTAGAACTCGTTGAGTAATGTATTGGCGGCCTCTGGATATTTGTGACCGTCATCCAGGGCTGACTGCTTCATAGTTCTCATAGCCAACCATGGCGCGCACTTGGTCCCGTAATTCACGGTGCAAAGTTGAAATTCTTGTAATCTTTCATCAGGAGAATCGCGCCATATTATCTTCTGAAGTGACTGTTGATCTTCAGCTAACCCGATGCATCGGTACATCTTCTCTATATCGGCAGTAAAAGCGTACTTGTAGGATCTCCACTTTAGTATGAGGGCTTGAATGTCCTTCTGCAGATTTGGACCCTTTTCCATTAGGCTATTCAAGCTGTACCCAGTTGTTGTCCTCTGTGAGGCGTTAAAAACCACTCTTAGTTTGGTAGTTGTGGACTGTTCTCGCAAAACACCATGGTGCGGGAGGTAGCATTCAGACATAGAAGTTAATATTGGAGACGCCGGTTTCATATGCTGTAGTTGCGTATATTCTCTGATGAAGTCCCGGTACATTGTTGCAAGTTTGTTGTTCTTTTCCAGGCGTTTTTCTAATTGGAGAAATTGCGAGACAGCCATTGACTTTGATTTGCCTAGTTTGTTTTGCCAGTCAGAGCTCATAGGCATCTTAACGATGTATTTGTTATCAGCGTCTCGTTGTACTGTCTTGGTGTAGTATTCTTCACACTGATTATCCTTGGGCATGTCATGGTTGCTGTTAGTTATGTCTTCGTTCTCCCAGAATTTAGTTAATTCGCTTAGGTCGACCAGTGTTATGTGACAATTAAACGTTTTAGTTTGCCACATAGGATCCAGCCTAAGTGCGTCTGTTGCGCTACAGGAGACTGTTGACTGCCTTTCAAGACTCCGTCAAGGATGATATCGGAGTATACATCTGCCCCAAGTAGTAGATCTATAGGACCTGATACGTTGAATTCCGGATCTGCTAGTTTCAAGTTTTCCAGATGTGGCCAGTTAGCCTTTTCGAACGATGAGTTGGGTAAGTTGTTTGTTAGTTTGCTTAAGATGAGTGCCTGAGTTTCGAATGCGTAGTCTGAGTGAATCGATTTACAGGTAAGCTGAAGCCGTCCTTTGCAGTTTCCAGGTGCAGCTCCCACTCCCGTTATGGTTGCGTTCAGCCGTTTCCTTGGAAGTCGTAGCATCTGTGCCGCGTTCTCGGTTATTAAGTTTACTTGCGAACCTTGGTCTAGTAGTGCTCGAAGCGTAATGTAGTCCCCATTTGCAGACTTTATCTTAAGCTGCACAGTAGTTAGTAGAACCTCCATCTCGTTAGTAGAAATATGGTTGGAGCTTTGTTTGTGTGTAGATGTGGTTGGTCGTTGACCTAAATTGTCGTTGTTTCTTTCCGTATTCGTTGAGTTGACCGCATTTTTCTTGTCTGCGTTGTGCAGCAAAGTATGATGCTTCATATTGCATTCTTTGCACGTTTTTGCTGACGCACAATCTGTGTTGCCATGACTGTATAAGCAATTTTTACACACGTTTAATTTTGCGACTGTGTTATTCCGTTGGAATGAGTCCATGTTGATGAACTTTGGACATTTCATCAATACATGATTTCCGTCACAGTGTGGGCAGCGTCCGTATGCTGTATGATAAGTTCTCTTGAAAGATTTCTTCCGCTCGGCATCGTGCGGGTTTGCAGGATGATGCTTGTTAAACGACTTGGATGAGACTTGCTTCTGCTGGTTGGGTACTTCTTTTTTCGTATTCTTCATGGTTTCATACGCCATGAACTTGTTTTCCAGGAAGTATAATAGCTCGTTCAAGTTTGGGAAATCTCTGGGATCTCGCAGTTCCTTTATGTACTCGCTGTAGGTAGTCGTGTCAAGTTTCTGCGACATCAAGTGTACGATAATTGGGTCCCAAGTTGCGATATTTAAACCAATGTTTGATAGTCCATTCGTACATTCAGTTATGACGTCATGCATCTTCTTTAGGTTGAAGCTGTCGGGTTGTTGAATGACAGGCAGGTTGAGCATAGTGTTCAGGAATGACGTAAATTGCAGCCTTCGATTGTCGAAACGCTGGGTCAGTATTTCCCAACAGGATGTGTAGTTTTCTGCCCCAATACTGAGATGTTGCACCAATCTTTCAGCTTCGCCTCTCAACCTTGTTTTCAGATGCTGCATCTTTTGCGCCTTGTTAATCATCGGGTTGTTGTGAATGGTTTCCATGAAGAGATCCTTGAAGGAAATCCATTGAGTATAGCTACCCGAAAATTCAGGAACCTCAATTTTTGGCGCCGACTTTTCGTAGTGCACTGTCGACCAAATCTTACTGTTCAAGTTTTTCCTTAGTTCGTCGTATTTGTCCTCCATATCGACGAACATGTTGTAGTAGTTACCGTTGGAGCCTTTGAGTAACGCTTCCAGCTCCCAGTGTTGTTTGTCGATGACATTCCATTTTGCCTTTAAAATGGAGAGATGGTCTTCCAGTTCCCATTTCTCCATGACAGCTTTTATGTCAATTTTCGACATGGCGCGGTCGAGGGCTTTAAAATTGCACTCTTGCTTACTCAGCAATGCTTTGGTGGTATCTTCAGTATCCCGATCCAGCATTCCAGTTAAGTCGAACTTCACAAACTTTTTTCCCTGTAGTTGCTCCAGTAAGTTAAGCATGTCTCTTTTTGTAGATTCGTATTGAGCTTGAGTTTTGCTGTACACGTTATCCACGAAGTAATTGATGTTTTTGTCCTCTAAGGTTTGCTCGAGAATCGCATGTCGTTCCTCGAAGTCATTCCACTGTGCTTCGAGAGATTCTAGACGTTTGATTAAGTACTCTTCAGTTTTCCTTGAGGAGCTATCTTTTTTATAGTTAGAGCACAGAGCTTTGATGTTTTCAAAACACGATTGTTGGAGTTGTAGCTTCTCCATAGTAGTTTCTCTTCCCTAGTTGTCGGAAAGAGGTCAGTTTAGTTTGATGTATGTAGCTCAGTAGTCCACCACGTAGTTGACGGTGATAGACGTATAGCTTGACGTTAGTTCACGACACGAAGACCGCGCAGTTTGCAGGCTTCTTCTTTCAAGACTCCACGGAAACGTTTTCTTAGTTGTAGCAGAGTTGCGTAATCCTTAGCGTCTTGAAATTGTCGTTTGTTTCTATTTATTGCGTTCGCACTCTATGTACGATATAATGCGCTTTCTCAATCCAATTGGGGCGCCCTGCTTGTGGGAGACCAGCTGAACTGATTTGCTATCGTAAAAAGAGACGCCACACACAATAAAAATCCGGCTCGAAGGACCATTTAATGTAGGAGCCAATGGTTGTAGGCCCCGTACACTATCACTTTGTTAATGTTAGTTTAGTTATGGAGTACACAGAAAGAACCACAGTTGAGTTTAAAGTTAAATATATTAAAATATAGAAGGTTAACAAGTTAATGTGGTAGCGATTCTTACCCTTGACAAGTAGTTAATTCCACAGTTATTGTCTGACTCGATGTGCATTGCTTAAAACGTTCTAATTATAGCATAATATTTGTGACGCACGACATCCAAGTAGGTTGCTGCGTTCGCAAAGTAAATGTACGGTTGATGAGACCGTACACAAGGAATTAATTTTGTGACGATCGTGGTGGAACGGTACAAATTATCGGTACCAGGACTACGCGTAACGTTATATTGAGTTACGTTTAAAGTCCCTGGTTAAAAGACTACAAAAAAATCGGGTGGAATCTTCATGAAAACAGCAATTAAAATGGCTTTCAACGAGTGGCTTTACTTAACCTTTTAACCGCTTGTGTCGCATTTATGCGACACATATTACCGTGCCCCTACCGCTCGTGTCGTATTTCCGCGACAGAGAACATGCATGATTTTTTCGTTCTATTCAACGATTGCTCCTCCTTATTTATTGTAGGTATTATTTTATCGATTTAGGTATTCAGCTGCATCCGGTTTGACTGGAAGCCGATCCCAACATGGTTGGGAAAAGGCTAGGCAGATGATGATGATTATTTTATCGATTTGTAGCCGCGCGCTAGGGGCACGGCAATTGATATTTAGCCAAGCGCTTAAAAGGTTAAATGTATAGTCGCCCTCGTAACTGCTTTACTTGCATGTTATAAAACGTAAGAAAGTAAAGCAAAAATAGACCTCGAGGTCTATTTTTGCTTTACTTTCTTTCACAGTTATTTTATCTCTGATGATGTTTTTTCATAACACACATGGAGTTTTAGAAAAACCACCAGCTTGACAGTGTCTTTATAAATATTAATATGTCATATTTAGGCTCCTCAAGGTCGAGCTTCTCATCAAATTCTTCTTTCAAATCTTTATTGATTTATAGAAAATAATATGTCTGATGTTTTCTTCTCCCTCTAGGTTCAGAAGCAGTCAAACATAGCAAGTTCAGAGAAAGTGGACACCGGAGATCATATATTAATACATCACACCAGAAATACAGCGCAAAAGCAGTGGGCAGAAACGCAGGTTAGAAACAACCAATTTGATTTTTCCATCGCCAGATAACTTTATTGGAGGAATAATTTTGAATTTTTGACAGTTTTTTCATACAAAAACTGTCAAACGTCAATTTTATTCCACGAATAAAAAATATCTGTCGATTGAAAAATCAGCCCTTAGTAATATATCTATTCAGTGAATATATATGGGACTCAAGCTGAAATCGCAAAAAAAAAAATCAGCCGTTTAGTACATTTTGACGGGTTATATAATAATAATAATATAATAATGATTTTTATTTCGGACCAAAGAATCCATAGAGTGTTAGTAACGTAATATTAAAACAACTTATTATCTAGTGTTAGTACCAATCACCCTCCACACAAACTGCTTTAGAATTGGAGAGCTGAAACTCTCCGCTACAGTTCTCAGGATGCTGTTGCGACTGTCTCTCACTCTCCTCAGAAGTGACGCTGTTTTTTTTTCTTATAATCGCATGAAACCCGTCGGTACGAGCTTGCGCAAACATTTCCGATGCGCTGCAGTAGCGAGGAAGTCCCGACAATATCCTGAAACCATTATTGTACTGGACGCGCAGGACATCCAGCGACCTTTTAGTGTAATTGATCCGTAGATTACTCGTGTACAGACTCTGGCAGTACACCTTTAAAATAGTTATTTTTACTAGGTCTGTACACCGATCAAATCTACGGACCCGCATGTTGCACCGGACAGCGAGTGCCCTGCGCTCCCTCTCTATATCTACATGGTCCTTAAGGTCGTCGGAAAGAAAGTGACCTAGGTATTTAAAAGTGTTAGGTTATGCGAGCATAAATGTAGGAAACAACAGATTTTTTTTTTCGCGATTTCAGCTTGGGGTCCCATAGTACAGGCGGTGGCCAACATTATCTGACCCACTTGAATGATAGCGAATTTGAACCTTATCGTGAACATTTGGAATACTCCGTGCAAGCATTTCGATAAATCATGTTGTTAGGCGATTTTAATCATTATATTCTTGTTGTTAAGGTTGAAAGGCTAATGAGTTTCATGACTACTAAAAAAAACCAAGGCGAGGGTGGATGAATAAAAAAAAATATCGCGCATCAGTAACATTTTAAAGGTGTCTACGGTTAATAGCTAAATTCCGTGATTCATTTTAATAGCTGGTTGTGATTGTGCGATAATGAACTTTATGAAAATATACGATATGGTTCAAATTCTTTAGAATATTGCGTCTGTCATCACAACTAAGATCGAATTTGAAAACATATTACAAGAGTTGAGTTGGTCTCGTGGTCACTAAGGCAGCTCGAAATTTATCGTTGTCTTCGTTCGAAACCAGGAAAAACCTAACAGTTTTTTGTTAGCAATGTTTTGTTTTTAATTATTATCTATTTTGTTACTTTTTTTTTTACGAACGAAGTCGGGAAATATCTTTTTAAATGGGCAGTTTGTATAGAAATGAAACAAAATCATTGCAAGTAATAAAAATGTTTATTAATTCGTTAAAATATACATAAGTAAGATAAAGTAAGTAAATGCTCTTTAGTTCAAAATTAATACATTTTATAATATCATATTCAAACCCAACCATTTATAAACATTTAAATAGTGAAAAAAAAGTCATGCTAATGGTAATTGCTTGGAGGTGTGTTATCGAGAAAACATTGATGTATAAATGCGAGAAAATGAATGAATTTGTGAAATATTTTACAGATTTATAGCTAAGTATATATATGTAGTGAATCAACATGTTATTTAAATAGAAAAATGCATTTCCATTTATAACAATAACATCACCACAGAATCTTACATTTTAATGGTTTAGCATTCATTCAATTGAGCATTTACTTACATAGTGTGTTTCAAAATACTTATAAGTAGATTAGTTAGTAGCGAAGTGGCGCACCGTCTCCTTCTATAACTTGCTGTAAGCGGCTACGCATACCGCACACCATGTTCCAACACAAATCTTTTCCTCTCATGTGCTCCCATGTCGATGACACGATCTCAGCCAATTGTTTTTATTTCGCACTTCGGATGTGTCCTAGTTTAAAACCATTTGACCCCATAGGTTTTCTATAGGGTTCAAATCGGGAGTTTTAGATGATGATGGCCGTAAATAACAGTTACACCTTCTTGCGCAGCTAACCAATTCTTCACAATGCCTGCACGGTGGATGGAGCAGTTATCTTGCACGAAGTAAATATCTGTATTTGGATAGGCAATTCGCACAGTCCTAGTCGGCAGCAGGACGTCACCATCCAGCCAGCAATGTTTTGTATAGTCATTAAGTTGCGACATGACGCTTTGATTACACCAAATTCATTAAAAATACTTTTCACGATTTACGTCAAACGTTTTAGAAATGTTTTAGGCGTAGGTAGACTGACTTTTGTCACTTAAATCAATTTAGTATCCATCTACCCCACGACGTAAACTTTTACTTCGTCCTACTTATTTGAGGACTTAGTTTTTTTTTATTTACCCACTTGTTTTCCAGAAAAGTTGTTAGGCAAAAATCATATTGGTCGTTCTATAATAATGTAAGAAATATTGTAGAAATCATAAATGTAAACAAATAAAGAAAAATAAATTATAAAGAAATTGATAAAAGATGGATTGTGGTTTCGAACCCACATGTTGTTCATCGCGGATTCAGCATCGAACCGCGAAGCCACAATGACTGGTTGAGAATACGCGAAATTAAAGATTAGGTAGTAAGTATGGCCGTGTTATTTAAAAGCTTTTCAACTTTCACGACAAGAAGATAATGATTAAAATGGCTTAACCTTTTCACCGCCAAGCACTTCTATAGAAGTTCGGGATTTTCGTGCCACCAGCGCCACAACTTCTATAGAAGTTGTTCATTTTAACTATCTTATTAAAATAAATTTACTGTGATTAAAAGCTTTGTTTCATTTTATTATTTAAGATAGCACTGTCTACTACCCTGTTTTTTATTTTTCTACACAAAATAAGCCCTAGTTTGTCCTAAAATCGGCAAAAACAGAAACTCCGAATTTTGTTACTTTCCTCAGAACGCCAATCACTTCATATCAAGTTGGCCAGTGATGTGCCGTGAAAGGTTGATTTTACCATTGAAATATTTATAAATACAGAAAGTTACGAATATCGAAAACAATTTGAGGTCAATAAAATATGAACTTAGTTATCTACTTCATTACAAAGGATAGTAGATGAATTTCGACCTTCAGGTAGATGCCGATACGTAATGATAAAGTTGTTACCAATTCTTGTCGATAGTTATTTTCCCATCTCTACAAAACAATTGGTCGTCTATGCCCCCTGTTCGCCACCGAGTGCCACGAACTACTATAGAAGTTGGTCAGTGACGTCATAGGCGTGCGCCTGTCAAGGTCACTTTGGCATAGTGCAGCACAAAATCGGATTCGCGCGCACGCATCTTTCTTTCTTTCACTTGATAACAAATAGAAAAATGAGTGAAGAACTTGATTCGGACGAACTTCTTAAAATTTTGCAAGGTGTGGAATCGGACTCGGAGTATTTTGTGGAGAACATTGAACCAGAAGATAATTCTGAGGTATGTCTAACTGGATGATAATAATAATGTTTATTCATCAAAGAGTAGGAATTCAATAAGTATGTAAAATGTTCGGTGAGCCTGTATCTCCAGATGCACTGTAATTACAGTAGATTTAGGTACTGTTTTTGTACTCTATACACTATTATGGTAAATACAGTGTACCACTTAGATGCTACTTAGATACCTACGGTAAAAAACGTTGACTGAAGTTATTTAAAAAAACCACAGGAATAAACAAAAATAGAAGAAAGAAAGACCATAGACCCCATCCCTGATCAGAATCGAATTCAACGTGCCCTCAGTGCCAATAACTTGATATGAAGTTAAAGAATGAGATCATGAAACAAATAGAGATGTACCCCATTCCTTATAGTTCTAATTGAGTTATGTATTAGTTTCTTTGATACTCATAATTTATACTGTTTTTTCTTATTAAGAATTCTGTGAAATAAAACAAATCTGGAAATATTTAATCAGTTTTTATTTATATTCGTAAAATCAACTTTAAATCTTAACTTTACGCGTACAAATCTTATTCATCGATATGACGATATCCCCATCACTACTGTTTACTGTATATTTAGTTATACATTTATAGCTTGGCGCTCGGCGAGGCATCGCGTTTTGTGTACGTTGGCGGCGAAAAGGTTAACAAGATATGCCGGTGGGTCAGTCAATGTTGGGTGGGTCAGACAATGTTGGTCACAGACTGTACAAGTTGTTCATAATGATGAGTACATTGGCCCCTTAGTAGACTTTGCGCATTTAACGTTACACCTTGTATTAAAACTAAGTTCATATTTCATAGGTACTGACCCTATCAGGCGTGTCCCGAGTTTTCCACTCGCGGTTCCAGCTGCTCACAACAGTGGGAGACTTCAACAGGTCCTGGACAGCTCTACTGGATTATATCACTGACTTTGCTTTGAAAAGGAGTCATGAGGTGAGGGGATTTTTTTAAATGTTTTTTATAGAGTTATGATCACAGACAGCTAAATTGAACAAACAAAACACAAATAAATATTTAAGGGGGGCTCCCATACAACAAACATGTTTTTTTCGGCGTTTTTGCCTTGTGGTACGGAGCCCTTCGTGTGCGAGTCCGACTCGCACTTGGCCAGTTTTGTCTTATTTATAGACACTTTTTTGCCACGTCACTTATTGTTAGGCTACTAAGAATTTATAACTTGAATTTGGCATTTTAATTTAGAATGTTGAGAGCGTTACTTCGACACCTGCCGGTCGATTCTGTAAAAATCTCAATGTGAAAACTTAGGTGAAGTGAGTTTGTTTTTGCTAGGAATTGACACTATTGACAGCTCACTCCACGCTCACTTCACCTAAGTTTTCACGGTGAGATTTTTACAGAATAGCACCGCTGGTCGCGCCGGGAGAGCTGGGTCGCGCACTTTCCTAACGTATATATTATCTTGTTTAATTTCATTTATTTTCTTATTCCATTATACATGTGGGGCTTGTAGCTAAGTAATAACAGCCGCACGGACCGATCGATCAGGTTAAGCTACGCTTGCCACGGTTGTTCCGTGGATGGGTGACCATCTTTTCATACCGAGACCCCTCCGTGCCTCGGAAAGCACGTTAAGCCATTGGTCTCGGCTGTCATTCGTAGATCTTTGACAGTCGTTACGGGTCGTCAGATTCCCGAAAGTCTGACAACCAGTCTTACCATGGCGTTTCGTATTACCCAGTAACTGGGTTGTGAAGGTCAGATAGGCAGTCGCTCTATGTAAAATATGGGTTTTCAGCTGCATCCGATTAGACTGGAAGCCGACCCCAACATAGTTGGGAAAAGGCTAGGCAGATGATGATTATACAATGTTATACAATTCACTAGATATATCACTTTCATTTGGCTCCACCATGACCTAGCGTTGCGATCATTGGCCAAGATATGGATGTTTAATAAATCTTTCTTTCTTATTCTCAGGTGTCAGTGGGTGCCCTCAAATCATTCCAAGAAGTGGTATCAGCAGCAGGCCGCGCTACTGAAGTGGAAGCTTCTCTACAGAAGCGAGTGTGGGCCGCAGCGTGGGCTGCCTGGAGCAATATAGCGGCCGCATCGCCTTCTGACCCTCCACGTAAATGTACTATCATTATCTAGGAGTATTTATAGCTAAAAGTAATATCTAGCAGGCCACGGAAGTGGAAGCTTCTCTACAGAGGCGAGGGTGGGCCGCATGGAGTAATATACAGCGGCCGCATAATCTTCTGACCCTTCACGTAAATGTACAGACGCCAGCACATAAAGTTACTACAATCTGTCAAATTTCTTTAATAGATTTTCAACTTTATCGCTAAAACTTAAGGTTCAAAGTTGATTGGGAAAATTTAACAGTTTCGGGTAGCTTGATGTGCTGGCGTCTGTACTATCATCATCTGGGAGCATTCATAGCTAGAAGTGGTATCAGCTAAGCAGGTCTCGGAGTTGTAAGCTTCTCTACAGAGGCGAGGGTTGGCCTCATGGACTAATATACAGCGGCCGCATCACCTTCTGACCCTTCACGTCAGTGTATTCTGATAAACACTTGTCGTGTCAGAAGTTCATTTGTCAGCAGCGAGGTCACCCCTTGAAGAATTAGCATTTGAAGAAGATGAATGGCACTGCTTATTACAGACCACAGATAAACAAATACATTGGTAAGATAGTATTAAATAACTTGACCGTAAATTTGAAGCCTAATAATACATGAGAGAGGCCATCGTTCTGTCCTTTTTTCGCATCCGTTCTCCCTCCTTGTCGCGTACTATCGCCTTCTCGTTCTCTCCTCCCACCACCACTAGCAGTTGCAAACGTCGGTTTGCTTTTGGATTTACCTCATTGACGTCGTTGTTCCTGTCCTGACAACCGGTTAAAGCAAGGTAAAAAACATTTACCTATCACAAAGTGCATAAGTGAAATTTACAAGAGTTAATAACACTGCTGTACAGTGTTCAACAGTAAGGTAAAGCAAAAACAATTTTAACTATAATGTTTGAACATTGCAATTATCAAGATCATTTTAAGAACGAATACTTTGTACAAAATCTGTACTTCTGTGTTTATACTCTTAATTAACGGTGTTACCGTTCGTTTTAAGTAATATCGAAATATTATTTAAATAGTACCCTCCTTTTTTAACCTTTTTTGCATAAAGTTATTTTAATTGTATTTCAGCGTACGAATTATAATAATGAGTGATCAAAATATTTTACCGAACCAAAATATGAGCACTCAAGATAAAAATAAAGATAATAACGTGAATTCTCGGAAAAGAAAACGCCGTGTTCGTGATTCAAGTAGCTCAACCACATCATCAAATTCTAGTTCAAGTTCTAGTAGCTCTGATAGTTCACCAAACCATAAACGTTCTCGTCGGTCTCGTAAAAGAAACAAACGCAGTCGAAGAGACCGTAAATTAGAAAAGTTAATAGAACAGGTAGCCGATCTTAAGAAAAATTTTGTGTGTCGTGATAGTGAACTTGATCGCGGGTCATTATATGAACATGATGAAGATTGTTTAAATGATAATGTGAGCCGCCAGCTATATTGCGATGATGTATCTATAAATGAACCGGATAATTCTGAATTAGGGCCGGAAATTTCATTGTCAATAGGAACGAAAATAAAAGATCCCGATATCTTAAAGACACCCAGTGCGTATTTAGAAATATTAAAAAAGATTCAACGTTTAGACGATCCCGATTGGACAAATGTGAGGTATTCTGAAGTTCAAAAAAATTATAGACATACTCCCGGTTTCACAGAACTCGATGCGAATGATGAGTTGAAACGTTACGACGGCTCACGCTCTCTAATTAATACGGAAAAAGCTTTTGGGTCGTTATCTTTCGCACTTATTAGGCAAAAAGAACAGCTGCAAACGGAGCTTCGCTCATTTTTAAGCTGGACTAGGCAAACAGATAATCTGAATCCTGACACGATTAGTGAAAAAAACCGGGCAAGAGCGAGTCAGACTCGCTCACCGAGGGTTCCGTAACACCCAGGTTCATGCATAAGGTTTATGTTTATGAAATTAAATGTTTTTTTATTTTTTTAGTTGGTTGAATAAAAGGTAAATTGCGGTTTACGATTTATGACGTATTAAAAAAAAACTACTTACTAGATCTCGTTCAAACCAATTTTCGGTGGTAGTTTACATGGTAATGTACATCATATATTTTTTTTAGTTTTATCATTCTCTTATTTTAGAAGTTACGGGGGGGGGGGACACATTTTACCACTTTGGAAGTGTCTCTCGCGCAAACTATTCAGTTTAGAAAAAAATGATATAAGAAACCTCAATATCATTTTTGAAGACCTATCCATAGATACCTCACACGTATGGGTTTGACGAAAAAAATTTTTTTTAGTTTCAGTTCTAAGTATGGGGAACCCCAAAATGTATTGTTTTTTTTCTATTTTTGTATGAAAATCTTAATGCGGTTCACAGAATACATCTACTTACCAAGTTTCAACAGTATAGTCCTTATACTTTCGGAGAAAAGTGGCTGTGACATACGGACGGACAGACAGACAGACGGACAGACAGACAGACAGACAGACATGACGAATCTATAAGGGTTCCGTTTTTTGCCATTTGGCAACGGAACCCTAAAAATAACGGATATTTTTGTAAATGGTGAGTATGCTACAATTTCTAGCGATACTTTACAAATGATTTGCGGACATCGCGCTGAATGTATTCAGCAGCGAAGGGAAACTATTTTGGCTGGTGTCAAGGATCCCCTGCACAAGAGCATAATGAGAAAAATTCCACCATCTTGTCACAATCTTTTCGGAGCTGAGCAACTTACTTCTACGTTAGAAAAAGCTGGAGGCGTGAACAAAGTTTTCTGGCCTCGTGACAAGGATCGCGCTTCTGCACCGCAGACCGATCCAAGCACATCCACGACTCAGCGAAAGTTATCACTTCCGAGTCAGAGAAAGGTGATATATAAACATATGGGGCATACCTCTTCAAGAGCAAATAACACACCTTTCTATAACAGCGGCAAGCCCTTTCGGGGCCGGGGCGGTAAGCAATCAAATTACAGCAGATCCAATGATGATTCAAATACCAGACGCAAAAGCTCTCCCTCATCCCACCGGGATAGGAGAGGCAATTCACGCAGATTCTGACTCAACGAGTTCGTTTCGCGCCGGTCAGCTGCGGCTTTTTTACGACCGGTGGAAGAAAATGGGAGCACCCGATTATATATTAAAAATAATATCCGGCTACCGAATTCCGTTTGTACGAAAGCCTCCACTTCATACACCCAATCTACAAAATTCAGTCCAGTCAACGCCTCATTCTCCAGAAATGGACCATATTATTCACAAAATGATATCAGAAGAGGTGCTTACAGTCGTGCCACTAACTCAAAGTTTCATTTCGCCAATGTTTCTGGTGCCCAAAGAAGACGGGAAGTTCAGACCGATTTTCAATCTCAAAGCCCTGAACAAATACGTCGACGCCGCCACCTTCCGGCTGATCAATATTTTCAGAATCCCAGACTTCCTTCAACCAAACGATTGGATGGTGAAAATAGACCTATCCCAAGCATATTTTCATCTGCCAGTTACAGAGGCTCACAGGAGATTTTTACGGCTTGTTTACCAAGGCCAATTGCTTCAAATGAACTGCCTTCCCTTCGGGCTCAGTTCAGCACCGAAAACATTTGCCTCTTTGAGCAATTGGATTGCCCAGACTCTTCGAGACCGCGGTATACGTGTCGTAATTTATTTAGACGACTACCTGCTAGTCAATCAAAATTACGATACACTGGTGAACCAGGTCAAAACCACAGTGGACATCCTACAATATTTAGGATGGATAATAAACTACGAAAAGTCTATCCTGCAACCAAAGCAAGCGTTAGAGTATCTGGGTATATTATGGGATCCGTGGAAGAACATAAAATCACTTCCAACAAAAAAGCGCATGAAAATGAAAAACATGACCAATTTCTTAATCAACAAGCAAAAAGCATGCCTAAAGGAATTACAAAGCATCATAGGAATGATGAACTTTGCAAGCTTTGTTGTACCTCGGGGAAGGATAAATTTTCGTCAGCTTCAAAAGCTATGCATCAGCATGTTACACCTGAAACCTACTGCAAAGAATTCACTGCCCGAGGCAGCTCAGAGGGACTTACAATGGTGGAAAAATTATCTCGAGACTTCGTCTCCTGTCCATGTCCCACATCCAACACACTACATTGTCACCGATGCATCAGACAATGCCTGGGGTGCTTACATAAACAACACCTATGTGTCCGGCACTTGGAAAGCAGAAGAAAAACTTCTTCATTGCAACCAAAAAGAGATGCTTGCGATCCTAAAAACAATTCAACATTGTGGTCAGAGCCTGTGCAGAGCCAGCCTACACGTTCAATGCGACAGCAAGACCGCGGTATCGTATCTGAGGAACGAAGGCGGTACAAAATCACTAGCGCTTTCATAGACCTGACCTACCAGATTTTGCAGCTCGTAGATTCTTACCAGATTCACTTCACCATTTACCACATTCCAGGCGTATACAACGTCGAAGCGGACAGACTATCTCGACTGCAGAGACTACCAGAGTGGCACTTACTCCCTCAAGTAACACGCCTAATATTTACCCAATGGGGAACCCCGGTGATAGACTTGTTCGCGTCTCAGCGAGCCCATGTAGTCCCCAGGTACTGCACTCTGGATCGTCGGGATCAGCAAGCCGAGTTTCAAGATGCTTTCAGCCAGATCTGGGACTATCCATTGGCATGGATCTTTCCGCCACCATTCTTGATACCAAAAGTGCTGATCCATCTAAACAAATGTCGAGGAATATAATAGTTGCCCCGAAATGGGACCAAGTCTTTTGGAGACCGGACCTGAAGAATCGGGCAATAGACCGCCCTTGGACGATCAGGAACCTATGCAAAGTGCTAGTAGACACATCGACCAACAAACCCCCTCACAAAGCCAACGAAATGACGTTGGAGGTTTGGAGATGTGGGGGTGGAACGAAAAACTGAGTGACTGGACAACCCAACAAAAGCAACTTCTCATGAAAAGCTGGCGATCGTCTACTATAAAAACATATAATCCAGCCTGGGCTCGTTGGATAAAATGGGCTAAGCTTAATCATATTTCTGTAAGCGAACCAACCGGTTCGGCACTTGCAAGATTTTTATCTGATCTTTACCAAAATGATGGGCTCTCTTACAACACTATTCTAGTCCATAAAGCCGTAGTTTCCACTTTATGTTGTCCAGAGTCATCAGAACGGCTAAGTGAGCATCCTTTGGTCAAGAGAATATTAAAGTCTATAGCACTAGCTAATCCAAAAATCTCAAAGACCTCAGTTTGGGATATTAACCAAGTTGTATCTTTACTATGTCAACAGAATCCTGATATAGATAAAGTTTATGAGGTATCGAAACACACAGCTTGCCTCTTGTTACTATGTTCTGGTCGTAGGGTCCATGACCTGACCCTCTTGAGCATCAATTCTAATAATTGCGAAATTACTAATGATTATATTATCTTTTGGCCAATGTTCGGCTCAAAAACTGATTCCGCAACTTATCGGCAATCAGGTTGGAAGTTAATGATCAATAAGGACAATAAATGCTTAGATCCAGTACATTGGATTTTAAAGTTGATTTCAGTTGGAGAGAACCGGAGAAGTAAAGCTAAATGTAATAATTTATTTGTTACTGCATATGGTAAAGCTCGACCTGCTTCACGTTGTGTTATAGCTAACTGGGTTAAGAAAGTATTAAAGGATGCTGGGATTGAAGCCCCAGCTGGAAGTTTTAGGTCTGCTGTAGCTTCAAAAAGTTGGTATGAGAACTGCTCAGTTGACGAAATTCTCTCCAGAGGCAATTGGAGATCAGAAAATACAGTTAGGCGTTTTTACTGTAAAGAAGTAAAGAAAACAGAGGCTCAAAACTCTGTTTCTAATTTGTTTAGTGCAGTGTGATATATACTCAAAACGTTTTTACTTATGATTTGCTTGTGTACTCTAGGCACACATATTTAATTAATTGAGCGAGTCGCTTGGTTTTCGTTATTTGTTACTTATGTTAGAATTAGAAAGGATACCTACTTTAGTTTTTTATGTTGAAAATAAAACACTTTATTTTTTGTAAACCTCATTTTTATTTTTTAACACATCTGTAACAACATACTTACCTATAATTACACGTATGCTATACTATGTATATTGCTTTCACCCGCACCAATATTTTGTCTTAAGGACCATTCCTTTTCATTGTTGTGTGATCTAAATCTTCAATCTAATAATCACATTGACGTCTCCACCACCACCAGGCGATAACAAACACGTCTCTCATGTATTATTAGGCTTCAAATTTACGGTCAAGTTATTTAATACAAACGTTTTAGCTGAAATAAAACGTTAATTAAATTACTTACCTAAATTTGAAGCCTAATAACTTAAATTCTGCCTGGTTCTACAACGACTTCAATGAGGTAAATCCAAAAGCAAACCGACGTTTGCAACTGCTAGTGGTGGTGGGAGGAGAGAACGAGAAGGCGATAGTACGCGACAAGGAGGGAGAACGGATGCGAAAAAAGGACAGAACGATGGCCTCTCTCATGTATTATTAGGCTTCAAATTTAGGTAAGTAATTTAATTTACGTTTTATTTCAGCTAAAACGTTTGTATTATTTTTTACATTGCGATAAAAAGTAATTTAAAACAGACAACATTTAAAACCAAACGGTTGCACTTAGATCTAAATCTTCTTCCCTAAGTTATTGCAGCTGGGGTGCCATCATCATGAGCTTATATCAATCCAATTCTCCCATTAAAATTGCTTTGCTAAAATGCTGACATTAACCTAGCTAAGAACTAAATATAGATTGATTGTCCAATAATATCAGCTTGCAAACGTCCAGCGTTATAAAATACTATTTCCTCCACAGCATCAGAGGATGGTAAGCCAGTGGAAGTGTACGCGCCGTCGCTGAACTTCCTCACGACGCTGGTGCAGATCTTCCCGCTCATCTTCCAGCATATAAGGCCTACGTAAGCATATTTATATTTCTTTTAAAATGGTGAAAATAAATATTGAACAAGTTCACATCACACGCTGCGTTCATTTTCCGGCTGATCGCGCTAATATTATATACGCGAAAGTTTGTGTGTGTATGTGTGTGTGCGCTTATATGTTTGTTACTTCTTCACGCTCAAACGGCTGGGCCAATTTTGATAAAATTTGGTAGTGACACCCTGGATTAACATATAGGCTTCTTTTTATCCCGATATTCCCACGGGATCGAAACTTATGCTTGTGAAACTGCGGCGCGCAGCTAGTAAGATTAATAAATGTAGAACATAAAAAACTCCATCCCATATAAGTCAATTATACCGGTATTTTAATTTATTTATTGTTGATCTGTGGGTGGGTGACCATCTTAACATAACGAGACCCCTCCGTGCCTTGGAAAACACGTTAAGCCGTTGGTCCCGGCTGTCATTCACGGATCTTTGACAGTCGTTACGGGTAGTCAGAAGCCAGAAAGTCTGACAACCAGTCTTACCAAGGCGTATCTACTACCTAGTGACTGGGTTGGGGAGGTCAGATAGGCAGACGCTACATTTAAAATACTGGTATTCAGCAGCATCTGGTTACACTGGAAGCCGACCCCAACATAGTTGGGAAAAGGCTAGGCAGATGATGACTTTAAGTCGCTTAGTGTACGGATATTGTAAGTAAATTTTATCTTTCCAGATTCACCCCAGCAGATGTAACAAAGCTAGGTTCCTGCCTGTCACACGTGTGCAGTACAGAGCCGTCAGCAGCAGCGTCAGCTCTGGACTCTCTAGCAGCCGCCGCACCCGTCAGCCTGCACGCGTTGCATTGTCTAGATATAGTGCATAAGGTAGGATAAGACTTCAAATACATTGCAGCTTTGCCGCATGCTGCATACATGCTGCATGCGGCTTCCCATACGTCTTCGCCGGAATACTCATATCTTGTTCCAGCTCTACAGTCGTCATCATCTGCCTAGCCTTTTCCCAACTATGTTGGGGTCGGCTTCCAGTCTAACCGGATGCAGCTGAATACCAGTATTTTACACGGAGCGACTGCCTATCTGACCTCCACAACCTAACAATTTCAGCTCTACAGTATTTTATTTAATCCTAAAACCCCCACTTATCTTAAAGAACGTTTCAAGTTCCTTCATGACACACATAATAGATATCTGAGGTCATCGGGAAACCTGAGACTAGAGATGCCGATGTATTCCACCCGTTTCTATGACAAATCTTTTACTGTTGAAGCAGTAGGGTTATGGAATGACTTGCCCGTGTCGGTAAGGCGTGCTCAATCTTTGTCCACTTTTAAAATTATGATAAAAAAGCACTTCCTCTCTCCTTGAACATCATCATTATATTTTCTTTGCCTCTGTTTCATGTTTATTATTATATGTATATGTTATGTACTAAGTTAAACACTTCTATTAGATTAAAGTTGTATTTATTCTTATTAGTACTATAGAGCAGTGGAAGTTATATTAGTACTATAAGAATAAATACAACTTTAATTAATAGAAGTGTTTACATAACAGTTTGGCGACGAGGATGGGATACAAAAACATCCAAATTTCTCACCATTTTGTGGTATTTTATTATTACAGTGTATATTTATTTATATAAGTATAATATACTTTATGTATTTATTTATTGTATTATGTAAATGGTACACCACAGACTACCTACAGTATTTGTCTCTCCTTCCCCTTTTTAATCCATCCAAAGGTTGTCTTTAAAAGATCGCTCTAAGCGATAAGACCGCCTATTGTGTCATTTTTTGTAGAGTTTCTAAATGTATGTCTGTAATTTATATGGTGTACATAATAAAGAGTATTCTATTCTATTCCGCATGCCTGCAAGGTCTGCGGATTGGTAACGGCCGCGACTTTTTACGGTCGTGGATTCGAACCCAAGCATGCACTTTACTTTGTGTAAATAATTTCATCACCACTGCTCTCGAAACGGTGAAGAGAAATATTGTGAGAAAACATCGTAGTCCTAGAATCAAAAATCGAAGGCATGTGACATCCACCGACCCGCACTGGGCCCGCGTGGTGGATTAGGGCTAACTCCGTCTCCCAGAGAGGAGGCCTGTGTCCTAGCAACTGGAAGTTTATAGGCTGCGGGGTAAATGCGTATCACACTATCAGTAACAATGGGCGAACCATCACAAAAGAGACTGAAGCTGTGGCGAGACAGTGCTTCCTTACCCAAACCGTTCGTCCCACCCGCTGAAGACCTCCCACATGGACATGAGTTACCTTGGGTAACCTATAAGTCTTAGAGAATTATCTAGCTAGAATCTGCCTAGCCTTTTCCCAACTATGTTGGGGTCGGCTTCCGGTCTAACCGGATGCAGCTTGCAGCAGTATTTTATACAGAGCGACTTATACCTGACTGCCACAACCCAGGGTAACTTGATACCCCTTTGTAATACTAAGGAGACTTAGTAAGATTGGACATGAGTTGCTTTGGGTAGTCTTTAAACAGACTCCGGACCCAGGTTGGCCGAAGTAAGGAAAACCTGTTCAGGTGGAGATTCATAGACGACTCCGCCTTGGAGTGTAAATGTGGTGCTGTTCCACAAAAGATGGGACACTTAATATCGTGTCCTGTCAGCTGCACGTTACAGGAACTGATGGACGCTGGTGATGGCGCCAAACAAGTAGCGGAATTCTGGACCGAGTCCATTTAGATTGCTATCTACACTAAAAGAAGGAGAAATGGGTTTCATTTTGACAGTTCAACAACATTCATTACGTTATTTACGTTGTGGAGCAAATACAGTTTTCGAACATAATATAAGGCAATGTATTAGCAATATCCTTCAAATTATGATTAATAGTGTATTTGCACTTGTATATTTTCTTGAAGCGGAGTAAGGAGTGGTTTTCGTTTGTAGCGGTATCTATACCGCCACATGCGAACAATGCGTGATACTGACGTCATACAAAATCCTGCATCTCGCAAGCAGAGTTTACCGCGCAACTAGCATAGACACAACGGCCCGACATGAATCATCGACACCCGTCTTGTCGGAGGATCCTCCCTTTTCTATAGAGTATGAGTGAACTTTACACCCTGATCCTCATACCTTTATTCGTTGATCAGGGAGTGTCTCTTAACCTATCGAGTGGTTATGATGTGTACTCACAGTTTAGCGATTGTATTATGAATTAAATTGCAAACGGTTGGATTCGTATAGTAGGATTGGTGACATGGGTTCTCTGATCACCCTATGGCTTATCGGAGCTTTAATAAGTAAAAAAATCATCAAATTATATGTTTTACCCTTTTCATGCTCTAAAAGTTCGTCTTTATGTTGTGCATAGGCAACATAAAATCGGGTTTGTGCTAGTGTATAAAGTTTTTTTTTTCTAAGACTAAGATAATTAGGTCCAATAGCCACACGCACAATAAAACGTCGCAGATTAAAGTCGTTATTTTATTTGCTTTAAATTAAATGACTTCCGTGTTTTCTATCGTTAATTTAATAAAACCAGATAAAATAGGTGTCATTCATTACTTAACGCAAAGAAACGTTTAATTATGACTTGGCAGTATAAAGTACCCAAGTCCAATGAAACATGTTGAAAATTAAAAAAAAAAATATTAATAGTTTCGTGGCGGGAATTAGCTATTGTCTTCTTCAATTTTGCAAAAAAAATTAACAGTGATAATACTGTTATATACTTTATGCCTGTTTCATTTTCTCGCAATCGAAGTGAAAAGGAAGGGTATAAACTCGGGCATAAACGAGCCATTTTATCCCTCTACTTAACTATCGTCTCGGGATAAAATGGCTTCTTTTATGCACTAGTTGTACAAACTAGTATTGTTTGCACAGGAAGCCCTCCAACGCCACGAGCTCCTCCCCTCGCTATTCACCGCGCTGACGTGCCTCGCGGCGTCGTGCGGCGAGCGGCCGGGCGGCGCCGCGCCGCGCTGCCTGGCGGCGGCCGCCGCGCTGTACCGCGCCGCGCCGCACGCTGCCGTCGACGTGTTGCCGCACCTGTTACTTGTGAGTACACTATCATACAGGTCTCCTACAAAAAGTAACTTGGCAATCATCTGTCCTCGAAAATACAGCGCTGTAGAGCTGCTACAACCATGTAACTACCTACTTGCTTATTATGTCATGACTACAAAATTGTTCTGTATTATATCGTTGTTAATAAATGTATAATACAAAAAAAAAAAACTTTTGAGTGGCAAATAACAAAGTGCGACCAAAGTAGGTTACCCGATAAAGAGAAATCTTTATACAAACTTGCAATGTTAGATACACGACCGTACAAAACAGAAGTTTGCCTCTGCTCGTGCTAATTGAGAAACACGTAGATCTTACGAGTCCATAACCCAACTACAAAAAACTCGCACAATTGAAAAATCATTTAGTATCGTTTTTAAGTTAATTTTGCTGAAAATCTACATCAGATAGACGATTCTTTCAATAGTATCCTTGTTCTAAACATTATGAAATCAGTAATACCATTATAAATTTAAAACTTATTTCCTCTGTATTAATTCACGCCATTATAATTTCTAGTCGCTACACACATCGGTCCAGAAATACGGACAAGACAAGCGACGCAAAACCGCCGAACAGATGGACGAGGTCGCACAAATATCATCACTTTTATTACAGGTAAAAACATTTCGCCTTTATTTTATCTGTGCCTTTAGCAGCGGTTCAAACTGCGCTGTACTGGACGATAATTGACAGTAAAACGATGGTGTCACACGTGAACATAACCCTACTGCCGTGTGATCCTAATCACACTAATATTATAAAGGCGAAAGTTTGTGAGTGTGTGTGTGTGTGTTTATATGTTTGTTACTCCTTCACGCTCAAACGGCTGGACCAATTTTGATAAAATTTTGTATGGAGGTAGCTGACACCCTGGATTACCATATAGGCTGCTTTTTATCCCGATATTCCCACGGGATCGACCCTTATGCAGGTGAAACCGCGGGGCGCAGCTAGTCACACTAATATTATAAAGGCGATAGTTTGTGAGTGTGTGAGTGAGTAAGGGCGTGTGTGTGTGTGTGTTTATATGTTTGTTACTTCTTCACGCTCAAACAGCCGGACCAATTGTGATAAAATTTTGGGTGGAGGTAGCTGACACCCTGGATTAACATATAGGCTACTTTTTATCCCGATATTCCCACGGGATCGACATTTATGCGGGTGAAACCGTGGGGCGCTGCTAGTTTGTAATAAATAGTACAGATCAACCTTGTGTTGCTAGGGAGTTTGTTGCGCCACTTCTTCATTGCAGTGAAAGCATTAGGAAATTGTGAAGGGCGGCTCTTATGTAATTCTAACGTTCGTAAAGTGCTGATTCTCAACCTAATTGGAATAAATTACTTTTGATTTTGAACCTGGAGTCCGCTTATTGAATGATCATCATTTCATTTTGATAATGCAACAGATTTGATTGATGTTTGAAAGCACCACAACTCGACTGCAAACATAGCGCAGTGAATATTGTTAAATTTATTTAAAGATTGTAATTTCGAGAGCAGTTATGCAATTAGGGTGCAGAATCCAAAATCTTTCTTCTTTTCATCTACAGTCGCACCTCCGCTCAAATAATGTCACAACTCAAAAAAATTTAAAAACTCTTTTATTGCACCATTCGTTTCAGAAAACTTTAAAATATTATCTCGAATAATGTCGTGCTTATGGTTTAAATATTTATCCCTAGATGGCACTCACTAGTGTCATTATAATGTTAAGTGAAAAAAAAAAGTTAGAATAAAATTTCAAACGCGTTTTTTTCGAAAGTGTTATTTTTTGACTTACAACACTATTTGAGCGGAGGTGCGTACTAATGGAAGTCAATAAGTTAAACATTTAAAAATATCTTCATTATTGTTATAGGTATTAGGTACAGGTTTGCCGTTAGCGAGGGAACAGCCCGATGTATATAAAGAATTTTGGGAAACGCTACCCAAAGTGTTAGAAACATTCCTGTTTGAACCACCGTAAGTAATGGCTTTTTTTATATTTTATTTTTATTTTACATATCTCGGGAACATGGGTTCTCGGTCCTTTGGAAGGCGTACGAGGGGCCGAAGCCAACTCGCAGAGGCCCCTTAAGAAATTTTAATGAAATTAACAACACCAACCGATTATTATTATTTCTTTTATTTATTTACATACCTTATTTTATTACATTTTTAAATATTTCAATATAAAAAATAACTACTTATAAAAAAACATTTAAAAATATAAGAAATAGTGATCCGCCGGTGTCGGGAGCAGGGTCCAAGCTACCGGTGGTTAGGGCTCCAGAGACAGGAACCTCCTCACAATGCGAGCCGTATCGAGGAGTACTGCCTTCTGAATCAGGCCCTTGATCCAACCACCTAACGAGAGCCTCGATAGATGTTGATCGAGGCTTTCGGCCACCAGTCCACTGGCTGATACGACTATATTATACTATATATACTATATTATATGTTATTAAATATGAAAAAAACTAGCTCCAAATGTGGTTATATCTGTCAAGGTAATTGTAACTTGACGAGCGTCTTATAATTCTCAAGTTTTAAAATATTGACATGTAAAAGTGTCTTAGAAGATCTACTTACAGAAATAAACGTTTACCCCCTTTACAAATTAACGTATTATATCAGATGAATAGTTACACAACGATTTCTCTCTTTCAGTCGTCAGTAATTTGATTTTCGAAAGAAGAAGACAAAGCGTTGTGTAACTATACAGACGCTATACAACGTTTAAGGGGGTTAATTTTAAGACAAAAGTAAACTGTGAATTATTTTCTCTATAGTGTTGGCGGTGGCCGCGCCGCCCGGCAACTAGTGATAGCAGTTCGTGAACAAGCACTGCGAGCGCGGCCAAGGTTACCTCCACAACATTTAAGAGCATTGCTAGCACTCATCCGAGCAGGATCACTACATACACAACCGCCACAACCTATACGTAAGTGTAGATTTATATTTATTTATTTTTTTAATTTATGACATTTATTTGTACAATCTGTGACTACAGCAACTCACACAGTTGTTAAAATTCTAAGAAAATCGTCTACTTTTACAATATTTTTAAATATGTAATTTGATTTACCTGTCATTGCTTCATTTTTAATGCTTTTTACCTTTTGTGGTAGACTAATTTTATTCTAGGTTCATTGTCTTCACCTAAAGTATGTATACAAAACCTTGTAAAACATTTTAAAAGAGTAACGGTGGAGTTTCTTGCCCATTATTCTACATACGAACACTACCGTTTGGAAGGGGAGACTAGAATCAATTCTATTTTCTTGTACTTTTTAACGTTCATAAATGCCTTTAATGTGCTTATTTGAAATAAATGATTTGACTTTGACTTTGTAGCATATCTTCACGCCTGTATTTCTCTGGAGTTGTAAGCAGAGGGATATACACCAAACTCAAATTTCTAATATGCAATTAAAACCAATTTACTAAATTAAACAATTCGAGGGGCCCGTGGCTAAATAATAACAGCCGCACAGGTCGATCGATCAGGTTAAGCTACGCTTGCCGCGGTTGGTCTGTGGATGGGTGACCATCTTTACATACCGAGACCCCTCCGTGCCTCGGAAAGCACGTTAAGCCGTTGGTCCCGGCTGTCATTCGTGGATCTGTGACAGCCGTTACGGGTAGTCAGAAGCCCGAAAGTCGGACAACCAGTCTTACCAAGTGGTATTGTATTTCCCAGTAACTGGGCTGTGGAGCTCAGGCTCCCTGTAAAATACTTGGCGGTGAGACTGGAAGCCGACCCCAACATAGTTGGGAAAAGGCTAGGCAGATGATGACTAAATTAAACAATTGTCAACAGAAAACGAACAAGAATTAAAAGAAAGAGAAGAGTTCGCGCGGACGTGCTTCGAGACTCTTCTGCAGTACTCCATGTTAGAAGATATTGATTCTTTCGCTGGAGTTGAAAGTGAGTTCCTTTATTTACTAGCATAACATGTTTTTTCTTCACCTCAGCTTTTTTCTCTGCAAAGCTAAACATGCCAGCCAAAACTGTAGCCAGAGCCGGATCCTCAATCTGTCGTACTCTAAAGGAATGAATGCCGAATGCCCTTCTGGTTGCCAACCCTGAATAATGTAATAATAATAAGGTTGTCGACATGTGGGATGTGGACTAAGGGATCATTGTACCGATAGTCATGACAGCCAATGGATTAATAGCCAAGAGCCTCGACCAACACCTGAGGAGGCTCTCGTTGGGCAGCTGGATCAAGGGCTTGACCCAGAAAGCGGTACTTCTGGACATGGCCCGCATTGTTAGGAGGTTCCTCTCTCTGGAGCCCTGACCGCCTATTTTTTATATTTTTTTAAGTATTTTTATTTTATACTAATACTAGTTGCGCCCCGCGGTTTCACCCGCGTAAGTTTCGATCCCGTGGGAATATCGGGATAAAAAGTAGCCTATATGTTAATCCAGGCTGTCAGCTACCTCCATACCAAATTTTATCCAAATTGGTCCAGCCGTTTGAGCGTGAAGAAGTAACAAACATATAAACACACACACACTCATAAACTTTCGCCTTTATAATATTAGTGTGATTTAAAAAATATAATTTATATGTATTTAATTAAATAAAGGAAATAATAATAAATAAATTTTCTGAAAAAACACATTTAAGGTTCACAAAAACAATTTTCCAACTAAAATGAACATTACATTGAATGTGATGTGTTTGAGGATTAAAATTATGCGTATACGTCTGGAGTTCTGTGAGAGAAAGTATGCAAGGCAGTCCCACTGCTCCATGTTAGTTTTAAATTATATTATTGTGAACGTAATTAATGTCTTTATGTTAATTAATGTAATTGGTGTTTTACCGTTTTAATTAACTATAAATAAAAACTTTTTTACAAAAAAAACAACCGACTTCCAAAAAAACTATAAAGTAAAAAATGACTTTAATTTCTGAAAGTCGGTGTCTTTGGGTTTGTATTTTAGTTTTTTGCCACCGAAAATGGCGAAATTTTATAATTCCTAATGTTATCCTTTTATGATTTTCTAAAGTGGCCTTTTTAGGCCCCCTGGTGTATTGTGTCTTTTAGTCGGTGCTAAATAATTGTATTTTCTTTCTTTTCTTTCAACACGACAGCCTGTCGAATGGTTGTGAATACCTATGCAGAACTTAGCTATATCTCGTGTTTCGCGTGAAATATACAATCGCCAGTGAAACTTTCCCTTTTCTAATGAAATAGACAAATATTGGTAATTTTTTACCGACTTCAAAAAAGAAGGAGGTTCTCAATTCGGATGTTTATGTTATTTTTTTTAATGTATGTTCGGGCATAATTCCGCCATTTATAGACGCGATTTGCAAAATTATTTTTTTGTTCCCTAGAGGTTTATTCCGAAATGGTCCTATTTAAATTTCGTAAAAATCTGATGATGAGTTTCGGAGACAGACAACGGAACTCTTCAATAAATGCCAGCAAATCAACCGCGATTGCTGCTATCGCATGTGCATGCATTGTTTTCGCAATCACACAACATAATATCACGCCTGTACCCTTTAAAGGGGTACACGGATGTGTTCAATAGCTTTCTGTCACTGATACTCACATAGCAAGTAGTGTTATATGGATTTGTGTGGGGTAGGTAGGTAGGTACAACTAAAAAGTGTAAAACAAAAAAACATCCGACTTCCAAAAAAAACACTACTAAGTGAAAAATAACTCTGTATTGTTTTTTTTTTTGGAAGTCGGTTGATTTTTTTTTTGTAAAAAAGTTTTATATTCATTATTTCTGTTTTCAGACGACACGGACCCCCTAGCGATAGTAGCATTACTGGACAGGTTCCAGGAAGTGATATCGAAATATACGCAGGACGAGGATAATACAGAACCACTGCCTAGGTAAGATAGGGATCCCTTCTTTTCGCATAATATTCTTTGTCCTAATATACTTCAGCATAACGATTTTGGCACAATTTGTTTTGGCATAATAATACTTCGGCATAATTTTTTTAGGCATACATTTTATGTTGGCATAATCATCTTAAAGACTAATTTGTTTTGGCATAAATTTGATTCGCATAACGTTAGTAGGCCTAATGACTATTAGCATAATAATATTTAGGGGTCCATATTGGCTCACCTAAAGTTCTTTACCCGAAATTGTTCTTCCTAATGATTTGTAATCCGAATGATCAGTCTTCCTAAAATTTTTCATCCTAAAGTTTTCATTCATACTATTTGTAGTGCTACCGGCGATGTTCATAACACTCATGTTTCCAAAAATTGTAATTAATAATATCATTAATGTAAATATATTTAAACTCCTACTGTTTTTTTATCATAACGCTTTTATCCCTAAACATAATTACCATAATATTAGAAGATGATATTTATAGTTTTAATTTGAGGGTATGATTATTATTTGGGGGTATGCTTTACAGTTGGTTTAATACTCAAAGGCTTTACATAACGTACTGAGTTGTGTCTATGGAACCACTGTACTTCCACACCCGGCGCTTTTTGGTAGTAGCTATTTTTTGGATAGAATAGACTCTTTTTACCCGACTGCGCGACGCAAAGGAGTGGTAATGTGTTCATCAGCCTATGTATGTATGTATGTTTATATGTTCCTTTGAAGCACTATACAGACCAAACGCCTGGGCCGATTTTTATGATTCACACGTTAATCGATTCCTCTTAGTCCGGCGAGTGTCACTAAAGACATGACGTTAGTGAAAATTCAATATGGCGACTACTGGACGCCATATTAATTTTTTTTTTTTTTTTTCAAAACCTATCGAGTGGGGTATCAAAATAAAGGGTTTTAAGAGGTGATTACAAAAATATATACAACACATATACTTAAAAGCAATTCGAAGTGACAAATCGCAAAAAAATACACCTACCAAGAACTAAATCGTCTGCGAAATCTTCCAAATTTGTAAACTAAAAAGCAGGAAATAAAAAAAGTTATTTAAAACAATCAAAAAACCCGACTGCGGTAAAAAACTTAAGTTAAAAGAAACTGAAACGCTATAAACATTTTAAATTAAATAAAAGTTGGAAGCAGGCGGGACCCATTTGAATTTGAAAATACAATAAAAATGATGTGGGTCCCACCTGCTTCCAACTTTTATTTAATTTAAAATGTTTATAGCGTTTCAGTTTCTTTTAACTTAAGTTTTTTACCGCAGTCGGGTTTTTTGATTGTTTTAAATAACTTTTTTTATTAGTGTAAATTTGAAAACCGCAAAGTTCGCAAAATCATAGTGGCCGAGAAAAGAAATACCAAAGTTTTTTTTTATCTACAAAAATATGTGGTTAGGCGTAGTCGTCTATTTCTGTCTACAGGGTTTAAAGGAACCTAACACGAAGGGGATGACGGGGGCTCGTTCGCTCGCTTTGCTCGCTCACTCGAGCCCCCGTCATCCCCTTCGAACCTAACCTGTCCGAGTCGGGGTGCCCGACTCCCGAGCTCGCTTCGCTCGCTCTTGCATCCTAAGTTGTCATTACAAATGTGTTACTTTTGTAATTATATTATGTTGGTTACCGCTATAAATAAAATCTAAACAAAAAAAAATCTAAAAATAAAATTTAAACAAAAAAGATATGACTTTGAATAATAGTGTAAAAGATGGTTATGTTGAGAAAATATAGGAAAACAAATAAAAGTTTATTAGATGTTTATTGCTACAGACATTATGAAGTTGAATGCTTCGGAATTATGAACATTAGAGACAGAGTAGTTAGGAATTGTGATTGTTATCATGAAAAATTTTAGGAAGAACATTTTCGGATTTCCAATTATCGGAGTTGAAAATTTAGGTGAACTTTGGCGCACCCAATATTTAGGCATACAATTAATTAAATTTAATATGCTGTGCAACAAAAGTTAGTGACAGAACCGAATTGCTCCAAACCATTGACATATAAAAAGTATGGACTGGAAATACCTACAAAAAAAGGGTGCATACCTACAACTCGTTTTGTCGCATAAAATGGCTGCCACTGCTAGGGTTGTACCAATCAAGGAACATAGGTGTTACTATTATCGAGTATCGATACTAAAAATATGAGTCTTACTAGTTATCACGTTTGGATAATAACTTACTAAATTAAAGTCCGTTGTAATTACGGTTGCCAACCATACTTTATAATAACGTATCCTACTTTATTTTCGGTAAATATACTTTACTTACAGTTTTGCATGAAAATAAAGTGTGCGAAAATACTTTATTTATAATCTTTTGTGATGCGTAAAACGAAAGACTCATGGTTAATTACTGAACTATTTATCGATAGGTACATACAAGTCAAAAAAGAAAATCTTTTATTAGAGTTAGAATTTTCAGAGAAAAATATTATAGTTATGCTTAAGACAAACAAGTTGTGAAGACAAATGGCAATATAATAAGATACCTACTTACAAATGCATCTTATAGCGTAAGTACCAAATGTAACAACTCTCTGTTACCGTCACTTCAGCTTTCACTGAGTTTTTTCGGTAATAAACCTGCAGTGGCGAGAAGAGAGAAACAGATAGTCCATAAATTTAATAAAAAACGAGTTATTTATTTATTAAAATCAGTACCAGGCACATTTTGAATACATTGTAAAAATTGTGGAGTTTCTTGCCAGTTCTTCCCTATAGGAAACAACCAATTGGCACCGTGCAACTAGCTTCTGACGTTTCCTAAGTGTCCATGTAGGTTTATGTGAAATAAAATATTTTAATTTCGGTGCTGTGAACCAGAGGCCGGACCTGGCAAGATCACTCGGACCGAATAGGACACAGAATTACTTATGTTCACATCGCAGAATATGCCGATGACGTTTCAGCGGAGAAAACTATTACGACAACGGTACAACCCTATTCCATTTGACATGTTATTGTAAACAAACAAATTAATTAACAAAATAAACTAAAAAGGTCTATTATACGGAAATGAACCCAAATATCAATACTTTAGCCATAAATTCATGATCGCGTTACAACTGTATCATCGAATGTGTATTATTAAATGTATTATTGCATGAAAACCGGCTACTAACCTGTGCGAAGACATTAGAGGTTTATTTTCATTCTTTCTTGCACCACACTTCACAATACAACACACAGACATGTTGAATTGTTGTTTTCCAACATTTGCATGCAGTTTTAAAAGGTAAAATCCTTGTAATTTTCTCGCAAATCTCAATAATACAAAAAGTAAACAACCATTTGACAGCAAAACTACCACGAAACTTGTCGCAAAAGATGGCTGCTACGGCACCTTACCTACAACTGTACTAAGTCACGTCAAAATGTTGCCAAAATAAGCAACAACTTAAAATATTGTTGTCTCTTTTATCAAATACGATTACCTTATTAGAAAGAACGAGACAAAACGATATTTCGTATTCTGAATCATATTTCACTCATATTTGTATAAGCAAATGTATGTATAGAATAACGCGGCCTCTCCATGTTTTTCCTATCTCAATGCTCCAAACCGACTCCACGTAGTCTTGTTTGTCCTACCCCTAGAGTGTAATTTAAAATCGCGTAGGCGCGTGGGGCCGCCGGAGGCCCGCAGCGCCGGAGCCGTGACAGAAACCCTGCCTGCTGCATGTTGCATGCTCGCTTGAATGCTGCATGCTTGCTTGCATGCTGCGTGTTTCCTTGCATGCTGCATGCTTGCTTGCATGCTGCATGCTTGCTTGTTTGCTGCATGCTTGCTTGTATGCTTGCTTGCAGGCTGTATGCTTGCTTGCATGCTGTATGCTTGCTTGCTTCATGCTTCCTACAGCGAAAAAAAACCCACAAAATTGTTCAATACGTTATATTATATTAATATGTTATATATTGCCTGATTCAGGAGATATGCCTTTTTTCCAATCGTAGAAATAAATTGGTATATCCTCTTCGGGCAAATTTATGCTTTAGGATAAAATGCTTAAAAAAGTTATGCTTTAGAACTTTATGCTTAATAAATTTATACTTTAGAATATTATGCTTAATCATTATTATGGTTAGAGAAATTATGCTTAAAAAAATTATGCGTAAGCTGTTATGCGCAATTATATTATGCGAAAATATAATTGCCAAACAAAGTTATGCTAAGTTATATTAGGTCTTAAAATTTTATGCAAATGGATAGGGAACCGGTAAGATAGTACGCTCTAATTTAAAAAAACCCTGTATATGCACCGATGGATTGTGTTGCCGAGTAATGCGAGCGATGCTGCTGAGCCCCACGCTCAGCAGCAAACGCTCTAAGTTCATAAAGCTGGAGGAATTACTTTTTCTGTTTTTTTTTTCATACACCTTTATGAAGTTGTAGGGTTGTATTGGTGATTTTGATGATTATAATTCTGTAACTACATACGTCTTACAGCCGCGAATAATATTTTAATCAACATACAACCTAGCACTGGCCTACAAATTGCAAAAAACGCAAGAAATTTTGAATTCCGCGGGCTGGTTGGAGCATTCCCCTTAAGCTGTTGGTCCTGCGCCTGATCTCTCTCCGGTCGTGTCGGATTGCCGTCCCATCGGACTATAAATGTGAGGGAAGAGGGAGTGCACCTGTGTCTGCGCGCACTATTCTATCTCCTGCACTAAGATATTTCTGAAATGTTCTTAAGAAACTTTTTAGACTTTTGTATCCTGCTTATTTTGTCTGTGTGGTGCCGGACTTAAAGAATAGCACCACCCCATACATCCCGTGGGTGTCGTAAAAGGCGACTAAGGGTCGTACCGGAGAATGGGCAGCAGCGTTCTCTATGCATTCCACCACCATATCATACTGCGATCGCCAACCCGCCTGCCAAGCGTGGCGATTATGGCAACCCCCCCCCCCCCCCCTTAACTTGGGGGAGGCCTATGTCCAGCAGTGGACGGCTTTCGGCTGAAATGATGATGATGATGATGATCGTGCTTATGCGTATGAAGTTTCATTAAAATCGGTTCATTCATTTCGAAAAACAAGGGCTTGAAAGTTTGTATGACATGCCGTACAGTCGGTGGCCAACATTATGTGACCCACTTGAGTGATAGCGAATTTGAACCTTATCGTGAACATTTGGAATACTCCGTGCAAGCATTTCGATAAATCATCTTGTTAGGCGATTTTAATCATTAGCTAAGTATATGTAGTGAATCAACATGTTATTTAAATAGAAAAATGCATTACCATTGATAACAATAACATCACCACAGAATCTTACACTTTAATGGTTTAGCATTCATTCAATTGAGCATTTACTTACACAGTGTGTTTCAAAATACTTATAAGTAAGTAGTTAAGTTAGTAGCGAAGTGGCGCACCGTCTCCTGCTATAACTTGCTGTAAGCGGCTACGCATACCGCACACCATGTTCCAACACAAATCTTTTCCTCTCATGTGCTCCAATGTCGATGACACGATCTCAGCCAAATTGTTTTTATTTCGCACTTCGGATGTGTCCCAATTTAAAACCATTTGACCCCATAGGTTTTATATAGGGTTCAAATCGGGAGTTTTAGATAGCTAGTAAATAACAGTTACATCTTGAGCAGCTAACCAATTCTTCACAATGCCTGCACGGTGGATGGAGCAGTTATCTTGCACGAAGTAAATATCTGTATTTGGATAGGCAATTCGCACAGTCGGCAGCAGCACGTCACCATCCAGCCAGCAATGTTTTGTATAGTCATTAAGTAAGTTGCGACATGACGCTTTGATTACACCAAATTCATTAAAAATACTTTTCACGATTTACGTCAAACGTTTTAGAAATGTTTGTGCGCCGCAGTCACTGTTTAGGCGTAGGTAGACTGACTTTTGTCACTTAGATCAATTTAGTATCCATCTACCCCACGACGTAAACTTTTACTTCGTCCTACTTATTTGAGGACTTATAGTTTTTTTTTATCTACCCACTTGTTTTCCAGAAAAGTTGTTAGGCAAAAATCATATTGGTCGTTCTATAATAATGCAAGAAATATTGAAGAAATCATAAAGAAAAATAAATTATAAAGAAATTGATAAAAGGTGGATTGTGTTTTCGAACCCACATGTTGTTCGTCGCGAATCCAGCATCGAACCGCGAAGCCACAATGACTGGTTGAGAATACGCGAAATTAAAGATTAGGTAGTAAGTATGGCCGTGTTATTTAAAAGCTTTGCAACTTTAACGACAAGAAGATAATGATTAAAATGGCTTAACAAGATATGCCGGTGGGTCAGGCAATGTTGGGTGGGTCAGACAATGTTGGTCACCGACTGTACGTCGTAAACGCTCTTAACGTGTGATTTATTTAATGTGCTCTTTCAGGCACCAACTATCAGAGATATCGTTTGTGCTGAAAGCAGTGGCGACGCTCACCGAATCCATGAAAAAGGCGCCGCCCGGCAAGGTGGACGCTGTAGCGTGGCAGAAGTTAATAGGTTGGTACAGTGCTAGTTAATTGGGAATCAAACGAAAATTAGCATTATTTTTAACGCTTTATATATATGGGTCATTGACGTATTATAAGTAAATGTAATAAATGGTAAGCGTAATTTTGACAGTAAATGTCTCGTTAATTGCTAAAATTGTGAGACAGTACAGAATTTCATTGTCTTTTCAGTGTGACGCGTCAAATTCGGTCAGAAGGGTCTGGTGGAACCAATTTTTTTTTTTTTTCGTATGGGAAATCATCAAATGATTCCTCCTGCTCTGGGTGGAGCGGAAGGGAGTGTCAGACTTTTACTGATTGAAACCAACCCGTGTTCCTTCCTTAGCCCTTTATGTTCCGGACCAGCGGTAACTTTTTCGGACAATCCCGCTGTCCCGGCAGGCTTCGGCTCTATCGGGCCCCTTCTCTGTTGCTGACATCTCTTTGAGGCGTGCGTGGAACACGTACGCGCCGTCTGGCACGGGCCTGGTCCTGATCGGGCGGTGAGCTATCCATTACTCTCCGCCCGCAGGCCCGCGCCTACGGTGACCGGGAGTCGTCACGAGGCTCCCGACGCCCGGGGCGTCCCCCGCGGTGGCTGAGACGGGAGGCTCTCTTCCTGAACCGTCCCGCCACCTCCTTCGCTAGCATGACTGCTTCGCAGAAGGAGGTGACTGCCTCCCACTCCCTCTTGCCCCGGACTATGGCTTGCACCAGGGCCGGACGCGAGAGGTCGCCGTCGCTGCCGATCGCCTCTACGAGGACACGGCGGTGCTCCGCCCAAGCGGGGCAGACCTCCACCGTGTGGTGGAACCACTTACGTAGTGAAATATGCAAATGATACTTTATGTTCCCAGGCCTGTACCCCGCGCTAGTGCGGCTAGCAGCGAGCGCGCGCGCGGCGGGCGCGGGCGCAGCGCTGCGGGAGGCGCTGCTGCAGTACTGCGGGCTGCTGGCCGCGCCGCTATAGCGCCGAGTGCTCTACACTATACACATCTAGAGCACGAAGCTCTAGTGAGGCCACTGGTAATGAAAATTAAGCTCTTTATTAATCACACTACAATATTATAGAGGTATGAGGAACAGGGTATAACGTTCACTCATACTCTATAGAAAAGTGAGGATCCTCCGACCAGACGGGTGTCGTGTCTGGCGGGCAACTGTCCGATGATTCATGTCGGGCCGTTGTATCTATGCTAGTTGCGCGGTAAACTTTGCTTGCGCGATGCAGGATTTGCGTGACGTCAGTATGACGCGTTGTTCGCATGTAGCGTTGTAGATACCGCTACAATATAATCAAAATGTCGTGATAACCTAGTGGTTGAGGCCTCGCCTCTCGTGCACTAGGTTGTGGGTCAAATCTATGGGCTACCTGCCCAACATTCGATTTTCAAAAACGGCTCATCGTGCTTTATTAGCCGACATGTGGAAGTAGGACGGCATGTCGTAATTATCGGGACCGAAAAAGAGACAAGACGAAGAAAACTTGGCTGATTTGCCAAGTTTTCTATCTAACACTTTTTACTTAAAATATTTTGCCCTTTGTCAAGCTCAAATCTATCAAATTTCTTTAATAGATTTTCAACTTTATCGCTAAAGCATAAGGTTTAAAATTGATTGTGAAAATTTTACAGTTTCTAGTAGCTTGATGCGCTAGCGTCTGTACACACACGTTTTTCTTGCCGTGAAAAACTTCGGTTTATTCGCCGTGTGTTGGCACGGTCATCAGTGTTGTATGGATCACTGTGGAAGCTTCTTAAGAGCGTTTACGACGTACGGCATTTCATACAAACTTCCAAGCCCTTATTTTTCGAAATGTATGAACCGATTTTAATGAAACTTCTTACGCATAAGCAGGATACAAAGCTCTAAAAATAAGTAGGATACAAAGGCCTAAAAAGTTAGTAGAGAACATTTTCGAAATGTTTTATTTAAAAAAAGATAACTCGAAATCTCTGCTTCCATGGAAAATTTAAAATCGGTCTAATTTGGCTGTAACAATATTTTTCGAAAATGTTCTCTACTAACTTTGTAGACCTTTGTATCCTGCTTATGCCGTAAGAAGTTTCATTAAAATCGGTTGATTCGTTTCGAAAAATAAGGGCTTGAAAGTTTGTATGAAATGCCGTACGGTGTAAACGCTCTTAACACACGTTTTTTCTACGGCACGGTTTGTACCTACGCCGTACGGTACCGTAAAGAAACTATGACAATTGTACGAAGGGCCTGACCAGTCTCTTCTAGGTCGATGTATGAAAAGGTAAAACATTGTCTTTTGTTTTTTCAGTGACGTCAAACTCCCAAGAAGTTGTCAAGACGTGAACACAGAGGGCGCCCCGAACCGATAATTATGAATAGGTATATAACATGAATTTTATGAAGTAATTAATATAACTAATATATTGTCATAGAACCGTTTGTATTAAGTTATCGTTAGCTAGATTAAATTTTATAGATAGATATATTTGTTGTGATGAGCTGTTACACAGGAAAGTATGACCTAACTAAATTAAGAAAAAAGTTCTAATAACGAGGAATATAACATAAGAACCACTGACGAAATCGTGGCCAAGACCAGGTGGCCTAAAAAAGGCCACTTTGGCAGAATCATAAGAGGATAACATTATGAATCATAATATGGCGAAGACAGTCCGTGTTTTTCTTTTTTTCGCTGCACTACGTAGGTATAATCAAAGAGATTGGGATTGGATTTGGATAGGATTGATTGGTATTTTCGTATTCAGCTGCATCCGGTTAGACTGGAAGCCGACCCCAACATGGTTGGGAAAAGGCTAGGTAGATGATGACAAAAAAAAATTCTGTAAAATCCTTCACCAATTAGATTTGACACGATTAACTTAACAAGTAATTGTCCATTATGATTCATAATGTTATCCTTTTATGATTCTGCCAAAGTAGCCTTTTAGGCCCCTTGGCCATACGCGTAATAAAAAAAGAGGATGTTTGCATACGACCACAGGATAAAAATCAACACCGAGTATACGCGATTCAGCACAGGGTATACCCGAGTCAGCGTCACCGACCCGAGCGTGACGGTTCAATTTCTTTTGTCAGCAAAAAGTGCACCTGTAGAAGTTTTTATTCCAAAAACATCACGCCTGTATTCTCCGAAAGTGTCTAAAAACTATGCCGAAGGTACGCGACCGAAGTTCGGCATGAGTACGCCTGCAATGCTATTTGAATTACTTACGACACATTATGCCGAAATTACGTTGCGTTATAGCGTACAGCCGAACTACAGTCGGACACAAGTTCAGCGGCAATTCGGCGGCAACGTATTCTGTAGAGCACACATTATACGCGACCGAAGTTCCGTTCGTTTCGACTCTTCTAAAGCCTCTGAAATTGCTATTACTGTAAAATAGTCCAGTTTTCGGGTTTCGCACCTCAAAAGTAACAACGTAACCCTAACAGGATCACTTTGTTTTGCGTCTGTCTGACCGGCTGTTTAGATGACACGAAGCCACGACAGCGCTCGGGACACTGAATACACACAAAGTTGAGCAACTGAATTTCTGCCGCGTAAGTTCGGCACTAAAGCTGAAGCCAAACGAGCGTAAATTTTTGAGTTGTGAGTTGCGTAATTTTGGTCGCGTAATTTCTGCTGCATTCGGTTTCATACAAAAGTCCTGTTTCATTCACACGGCGACGCAAAATGAGGTGTCTGCTGACTCTCGCGCGTTATTTCAACCGAATTGCGCTCGGGGTGAGGGAGGGGAGTGAGGCAACCGTCAGATAAGTTACAGAGTGCGACTGAAGTTACGTCCGTCCGGCTGGCAGTCTAACCGAATTTCAGTTGAACGTAAATTGCGATACTCAAAATGCGCGACTCACAGCTTAAAAAATTACGCTCGTTTGGCCTCAGCCTTATGGTGTGTCATATCAGCCGAATACGTCGGAACGTAAAATCAGCCGCGGAACTTCGGTCGCGTACTTTCGGCATAGTGTATTTGGACACAAAGGGAAGGCAGAGGCGTATCATTTAGGCACATTTCGCCAGTTATTACTAAAACCCCATGCAATGGATGGCCAGCCCGTTAGGTACTAACTATAAATTATGTGTAACATCTTATCTCAGCATAGCTAATTAATTTGATTATTAAAAAGAAACGACATATTAATTGACTACTTTATTCTTCAATTATATTTTGGTTTCTGTACATGATAGTCCATTTTGGTCTTATTACACGTTTTGCAAGACGAGTTGTATTTAGCAATGTAGTACCGCTAAATAAATGAAAAAACTGCCAAGTGCGAGTCAAACTCGCACACGAAGGGTTCCGTACCACAAGACAAAAAGGCCGAAAATAACACGTTTGTTGTATGGGAGCCAAATGTTTATTTTATTTTGTTTTTAGTATTTGTTGTTAAAGCGGCAACAGAAATACATCATCTGTGAAAATTTCAACTGTCTAGCTATTACGGTTCATGAGATACAGCGTGGTGACAGACAGACGGACAGTGGAGTCTTAGTAAAAGGGTCCCGGTTTTACCCTTTGGGTACGGAACCCTAAAAACTGCCAAGTGCGAGTCGAACTTGTACACAAAGAGGTAACGTACCACCGCCGTGCAATATTTAACAATATTTTCTAAAAGAAAAAAAAAAACGTCGAAAAAGTATCTTGTGGTCCCCCATACAAGATACTTTTTCGACGTTTTTTTTTCCCTTTAATTTATAACTTTATTTTATTTTTGTTATAGCGGCCATAGTAGTCGCCAGCTACAGCCATAGTGGCCATAGTAGTAGCATGCTACTACAATCTGTCAAATTTCTTTGTTAGATTTTCAACTTTATCGCTAAAGCATAAGGTTCAAAATTGATTGGGAAAATTTTACAGTTTCGGGTAGCTTGATGTGCTGATATAGCCCTGTGACAGACAAACGGACAGCGGAACCTTAGCAATAGGGTCCTGTTGGCACTCTTTGGGTACGGAATCCAAAATATGATCAAATAATGATATCTTGAAGTTGGACCAAAATGGACCATTATGTAAATGCACCATGAAAGCATTCCTATTTATAATCGGTAAATTTATAAGTTTATATCATTTGTATATAACGGTATGTAATGTTAATACATACATAGATATTATGTTTTATTGTTATTATTGGCGATTTATGCAAAATCTCACGCAGGCAATAGAAATAAACTTTTGCACAGTAATTAAGTAACCATTATGAAATAGTATGATGGTATACATAATACTAGAATTTGAATATGGATACGACCGGCATTGAAAGATCTCTCTCTCTATCTCTCTCTCTCTTCTTAGCCTTTTCCCAACTATATTGGGGTCGGGTTCTAGTCTAACCGGATGCAGCTGAATACAAGTATTTTACATGGAGCGACTGCCTATCTGACCTCCACAACCCAGTTACTGGGTAAGACGATACCCCTTGGTAAGGCAGGTTGTCAGACTATCGGGCTTCGGACTACCCGTAACGACTGTCAAAGATCCACGAATGGCAGCCGGGACCAACGGCTTAACGTGCTTTCCAAAGCAAGGAGGGGTCACGGTATGTAAAGATGGTCACCCATCCACAGACCAACCCCAACATAGTTGGAAAAAGGCTAGGCAGATGATGTGATGAAAGGGGGTGACTAGCGAGATGACTAATAGAGAAGTATGGAAGAAAAATACATGTTGCGCCGACACCAAATAACTGGGATATGGGCAGGAGAATGATAATTGGAACCTAAACCACAAATGCAGGATAGATAAACAAATATTCTAGTATTATTTATACTATTCGTCTCAAGCAGCTATCAAAACATTACTGCACTCGCTTAAAAGCAATTAGTTAATAGTCTAAGGTAAATTCGACAAATAAATGCTAGATTTAATTAAGAAAGAGAAGCCATAGATATGAAGAGTAGTTGATTTTTTTAATTATTTGTTTATGTGAGGCTTAAAATTGTGGCAGAAATAGATATTAAAAGAAGGTTTTACAAAGCTTTGCTCAAATAGATATTGGGAGTGCTTAATTTTTGATAAAAAATAATCATAGCTTTATATTAATACTGCATTTAAGTTCAATAATAAATTTTAAGCAAAGATTTAAATCGTTAGATTGCGATCCCACCCTATACTTGGGTCACTGGAAAAAGTGACCATACTGAAAAGAGTGAGTTCAAACATCCTGCTTGGAACGATAGATAGGATTTTCAGTATGAGTGAGCGAGACAACACTATTCGAATGTCGTTGTCAACAAAACAGAAAGAACAACTTTTGAAGCGATTGGACGAACTCAAACTCTAAAATAAACCAATTACAGGCGCTTTTATATTGTCAAGGAGTCAGTCAATCAGAAAGATGAACCTAGCTGCCTATTCGACAGCGTAGTAGGTACCTACGGAGAAGAACAGACAAAAAACTCCATGGGCACTCTTTTAAATCAAAATATTGGTTACATCATTCAAGATAAAATTATACATCTGAGAACGATGTTGAAAGACGTGCACTTTAAAAGAAGTGTCCACATAGTAAAAATTAATGCAGCATGCCAAGCGAATCTAACGATTTAAATCACTGGTGTTAACTATTCATGGATCAAGTATTTTTGTCAATAGAAATAAAATCCGCCTGAAGTTTTGATACTTCCGCCTGTAAAGAAAAAACTGGCCAAGTTTCGGATCACGCGCAGAGTAGGTTTCCATAGTCAGATCAGCTAGTATATGCATATCTAGATATCTAGACTCAGGTTAAATACATTTTAAATTACAAAGCTAAAATAAAATTCTAAGCAAAGAAAACACACTGCTACGAGTAAGTTCATATGTTTGCACACTGGCATTACTGCTTACCCCACATCGCCTTAATATTAAGCCTCCTAAACAATCGAACCAGTGAGCTGTTATCGATTGAAATTAGTTTTAATTAAAACTGCAATATTATTAAAAATATTTTTCGTTTTGTGCAGTGTCAATAGTAAAGTAGCCAATGTATTTTCTTATCATTTCTAACGTCACGATATTATATTGGACGTCCGGGTCCATAAAATGTATGGAAATACGTCCACGTTATAACGTTATCGTGGATGGAAAAAAAGCGTCTTCATATATATTTTTCATTTCATATATATAAGGTGTAAAAAAATTAACCTTACAAACTTTAAGAGGTGCTTTAGACCATTGGACTGAACAACTTTCACCATGAGACCAACTCTGAAATCACGAAAAAAAATTCACTGTTTAATAGTTCAATAGTTCAGTTTAATAGTTCAGTCCAATGGTCTAAATAAAGCACCTCTTAAAGTTTGTAAGGTTAATTTTTTACACCTTATATTTCCATACATTTTACTTCCCTGTGTTGTGACGCCGTGACGTTGACGTCCACGATAATATCGTCACGTTACAAATTGTAAAAGTGCACAATGACAGCGATTCTGTAAGTTGTTTACTACTTAAGGGGAATGGATAGTGGTAAACCGCGAAATTCAAATTTTCTTACGTTTTTTTTTTCAATTTGCAGGTCAGTGTCAGATTGTATCTTGATCAAAATATGATTTGCGACAATAACAGGTACTTAATTAGAGAATTATAATCATTAATATATCTTTCTAAGTTAGATTTCTACTACCAACCACCAATCTCTTATGGAAAAGTGCAAAAAACCTAAGAATTTAAGATTTGAATTTCGCGGTCTCAACTACCCATTCACCTTAACTAAACTGGTTAAAAATATTGCGGCCTCTTTCTAACAGGTGAAATAAGAAAGAGAGATCTTTGATGGAAGATACTTTTAGCTGGGTTTCTGAAGCGAGATATTTTTAGGGTATATTTGGAAATTTTATCCCCGTTTTTGTTGTCAGACATGTCGTATGTGATTGGTCAATCCTAATTTGGGAGCCATTTACGAAAGTTAACTTCAGTTTTAAAAGCAGATTTACTGATCGAACACCACCAAACAACCAGGCTATTAGAAATGAAAAGACATCAGAATACTCATGCTTGAATCAAACAATCATCAAACAATGTTATGAAAAGAGTTCTCTTAAAGCTGTTTACAATACAAAGAAATTATCAGTTTTTAACGAATAGACGACAGCTATTTGCTGTCGGGGGGAATGCAAATTAGTAATTGAGAATGTGTCATTTTCGATCCGGCAGCCTTTCGAATGGTTGTGGAGAGCTATGCAGCACTTTACTTCTTTCGTATTTTATCTGCGAGAAAAAGGTAGAAACGTATTTTAAGTGTTAACTAGCCAGATATTTTTTTGTTATTTTTTCCCATGTTTTCTTAATTAGGAACCCTCACGTGCATCCCCAGAACACCCTATCAAAGTTTCATCACAATCTGACCAATGGTTTCGGAACGCATAGAGGACAAACATACAAACATTGATTTTTATTTACATAGATTGCTAGTGCACAACAGAAACGCTGTCAATAGCCATATTTTTTAGCTTTATATTCGTAATACACGCAGAATTATCTTGAGGGGTCAAGACCCAGGTTTATAAACCCACATAGACTCGAACGATTTTTTGTCGCGCACTGGATTTTCAAGTCTAGGCTTATCGATGAGAGTTGTAATTCCAACTGTACTGTATGATTTTCAACTCCCGAGGGTTAAAAATCCAAGTCGCGGAAAAAAACGCTCGACTGTATGTGAGCTTAATGCTAATTAGTTTTTTATACAGTAGAGAGTAAAACATGGACAAGATAGAATAGATCATAGACAAAATGATAGTGTTTATCTTTTCAAAATGGCGCTGGTGGACTTTGCTGTTAGAAATATTTTCTATGTGTACATTATGTATATAGGTTTTATATTATAGCGCTATATTAGCCTACAATTTAGTGTTAAATGTCCTTATAAATATATCTTCTTAGTGTCCAAAATAAAATAGTTTAAAAAAAAACATGGATGAATTAGGATTATTGCAAGCATCTAGCACTTACATAAAATAAATAAGTTTCTCTTATTTCGATATTATGATATGCAGCTATATTATAATTGTTATTATTATAGGACCATAGTGACTAGAGCTAAACCGTACGTCCTACATGCGCGTGCTACCCAAGGCAATACAAAAATATTATATCGAAAAGTTGCTGTTTTCGCTAGCTACCTAATTAACGTTTTGACCGACCACAGTCATGGATTGCGAACAACGTACAGGTAATGTTGATATGAATACTTTAAAATAAGAAACAGTTCATTAAAATCCAACATTTTCATTAAGTTTGCCGTATGTCAGTACTTCCCAGAATTTGATATTTACTAGGGTCACTATCGAGTGGTGTAATAACACAGTGTGTATTTTGTTTTATCAAAATCAATGGGTTCAAATATTGATTTTTCAAAAATCCAATGATGCTATTTTAGTTTTCATCAAAATCGAGCCCGCGACTCCTTTTATTACTTTTCGCTATTCCTCATAGATTTGGCCATCCACGCCCACTTGAAAAATTCATGATGACAAACCAAAATGTGCCCAGCACGCCACAGTTCGACTACATGACAGACTTTGACGCCGTGGGCTCGTTTGTGATTTTTTGACGTGTGCCGGTAAAAGGTTAATATGTAGCAAATAACTTGCTTTTGTGACATCAGCGGTGACCTAGTGGTAACGGCCGCGACTTACGAACTGTAGGGTGTAGGTTCGAAACCAGACAGGCACTTTACTTTGTGTAAATTATTCCATCACCACTGCTCTCAAAATGGTGAAGGAAAACATCGTGAGGAAACCGGCATGTCCTAGAACCAAAAATCCGACATGACATCTACCAACTCGCACTGGGCCGGCTCACTTCCTCTCACAAAGAGGAGACCTGTGTCCCAGCAGTGGGAAAACATTATAGGCTTATTAACAACGTGATTTTACTAGCCTAGTTCACTGTTTCATAATTGGGTGTAGCCTCGCATAGCAATTACCTAGGACAAACTAGCTTGTTAAACTTATCTTTTAGTCCAAAATAAGCTAGAAATATAAATTCCAATCTAATCTCTCTTTCTCTCCCGCTAGAATGCTAATCATTGTGAATTAAATAAGTAACTATTTACCTCTCAGGATACTTCTGCGTTCCTCACATAACAATAATCTTCCATTTAAAGTGTGAATATAACAATTGTTTTGTAACTAGATGTGTTAGCCCACGTTCGTACGTACGTAAAAATATCGCGCGCTGGATTTTCAACACCAACAGTTGTCCAACAGAGTGAATCCCAGCGCGTCAAGAAAACACAGTGTTGGATTTTCAACGCGGTGCGCCGAAAATCCAGTGCGCGGAAAAAAAATCGCCCGTGCAAATCTGGGCTTGAAAAGTTCTATTGGTCGTCATTGGTAGCTATTTTTTTATTTATATTTAAAGTAGACATATCTAGTGCCAATGTATTACTCTAAAAGTTTCTTTTAAATTTTCTTTGTAGATAGGAATTTTGTAATAACTTTGCAGTGCCAAAGTACTGTAGAATAATTTAGATACCTATCAATTTGGTAAAAAATCGCCAAGGAGACAATCGCTGTCCAGCCCCTTACTAACAAACGTTGTATAGCATCTGTATAGTTTCACAACGCTTTGTCTTCTTCTTTCGAAAGTCAATTTTCTGACGACTGAAATAGAGAAATCGGTGTGTAACTATTCATCCGAATACGTTTATTAGTAAGAGGATAAGTGTCCACTGGACATAGGCTGTGCCGCCCCGGCCATAGAATATTAGTTTATTCTATGACTATCTAGCACTGGGTGTGGACGATGATCAAGATGAAAAAAAATTTTTTTACATTAACTAATTGTTGAGATACATCACTCGACACGACTTATATTACGAAGTGAAACTTTTTAGGCGGTGATTCGATAATTGGACGAGAATCGAGAGTGAAATTTCAAGGACGCGTCACGTTTAGGCACATTTTGTTACATGAGAGAGAAAAAAGATATAATTCTCTCTGCCTCTTACACAAAATGTCTCTTGTACTTTATTTTTTAAGAAGATTGACTTGTACTACGTGTGACGCTGCACGCGCAATTTTATTATGATTTTTTCATCTATCAATGACGATACCAAGCTTATACCTCGATGTATTGCATGTGATGTAATTACATCTGTAATTTAAATATTCTGTTTGAGTGTGAAATTGTTCAGTATTTTTGTAACGGAGGTGCGTAACTCAAACTGAGATCTATCCTTGGCAAAAAAAGTTCTGTTCTAGGTAATTAAAATGAACTCTGTTTTGTAAGGTAGAAGAAACAATGAATTATTAAATTGCCTCTTTATAGGGTGGACTTTTAAGACCGGACAGTTACGCCCTTGTACACACACGTCTTGTCGCGAAAAACGGACACGTTTTTTCTACGGTGCAGTTTATAAGCCGTACCATAATGAAGCTGTTCTCCGTGTACAAAGGCCCTAAAGGGTGACCTTGACCTTTGTAGATACAAAGAAAACTTTGAGTTTTTGAGAAAATTTGATTTGCATTCACACCGGATCAAGACCGTTTTCCTGTAGCTACTGCAACGGCCAAGGCACCTGCTCTCATTGCCCCATCTCAAACATCCACCCTGTATTCTGTACTTTATAAATTAGTAATGAATTTTGAGTTTAAAATTTATCAATGGAGCTGAATCTATCAACTACTTCGATCTTCTGTAGGAAATATGAATTGTTAGTCATTGCGTGGGTCTCAGTTAGAGCTCCGAGCCTTATATAGCGATGTGTAGCGTTGAAAACAACGCTTTGATGACGTGTGTGCGGAGTTACATTGTGTTGTTATTATCAACGAAATAAACCTTATTGTATCATAAATTATATTGGCTTTTTATTTTATCTAAGTACCTTTATTTTGTAGTAATACCGGGACACAGTAGAAAATGTCCACATCATCTGCTTAGCCTTTTCCCAACTATGTTGGGGTCGGCTTCCAGTGTCACCGAATGCAGCTGAATACCAGTATTTTACATGGAGCGTCTTCCTATCTGACCTCCACAACCCAGTTACTGGGTAATACAATACCTCTTAGTAAGACTGGTTGTCAGACTTTCGGGCTTCTAACGACCCGTAACGACTGCCAAAGTTCCACAAATGACAACCGGGACCAACGGCTTAACGTGTTTTCCGAGGCACGGCGGTGTCTTGATATATAAAGATGGTCACCCATCCACGGACGCGTAGCTTAACCTGATCGATCGACCCGTGTGGCTGTTATTGCGTGCGTGTGTTGTGTTGGGGCCCCAAGCGCACTCACAGCTGAAAATGTACCAAAGAATAAAGATCTTTTGATAAGATTGTTCTGAGTTCAGTTTAACTAACGTTATATTGTTTGGTACTTATAGTAGGTATAGTAAGAAGGTACCAACAACGAATTTTAAACTTGCCATAATGATCACACGTGGCAGACGAATGTCTAAGCGCAACATTGACTCCGTATTCATGAATATGACATCAAATACACACAAACATAATTATAGCCTATAGTCCATTGGGGTCGCCAGAAAAAATACTATAAAACGCCACATGGTACAACCCATGCCTAGGTGTTCCTTTTGCTTGGTCTACGATGTCAGCGTTAATTTAACTCAAGGAAACGATCATCATTATCATCTGCCTAGCCTTTTCCCAACTTTGTATAGGGGTCGGCTTCCAGTCTAACCGGATGCAGCTGAATACCAGTATTTTACATGGAGCGACTGCCTATCTAACCTGCACAACCCAGTTACTGGGTAATACGAGATACCCCTTGGTGAGACTGGTTGTCAGACTTTCGGGCTTCTGACTACCTGTAACGACTGTTAAAGATCCACGAATGACAGCCGGGACCAACGGCTTAACATGTAAAGATGGTCACTCATCCACAGACCAACCGCGGCAAGCGTAGCTTAACCTGATCGATCGACCTGTGCGGCTGTTAAATTATTATTTAGCCACGGGCCCCTCAAGGAAACGATATGAAGTTTATAGTTTAGTAAGTGCTCATCCACATGAACGGAACGCGTCGACGTTCGGCGGCTAACGTTGACGAGTGTCATTGGTCTGCAATCGCCTCTGCCGCTGACGCATGCTGCTCGTGAATCTAAAGAACACTTAGGTGTACCTACCAGAAATGAAATGGTTCCATATCCATTTGCATAAAATTTTAAGACCTAATATAACTTGGCATACTTTTGTTTCTCGTAATTATATTTTCGCATAACATTATTTACGCATAATAGCTTAGGCATATTTTTTTAAGCATAAATTCTCTAGTCATAATAATGATTACCTAAGCCTAACATTCTAAAGCATACATTTAGCATGCTGTATGTTTTATTTCTAACGACGTCAGGTCGACGGAGCCCCCCTGCGCGGGGCTCCTATTTCTGTCTGCAGGGTTTAAATTTAAAGGAACCTAACCAAACCGAACTTCGGGGTGCCCTTCGCTTGCTCTTGCATCCTACGTCGCCTAGTAGCACATCATATTGAATTTTTACGACAATACTTTAATTTTAAGTACTTTAGTATTATGCGAATTCAATTTATGCCAAAACAAATTAGCCTTCAATATTATTATGCCAAAAATATGCCAAATTATTATTATGGCAAAACAAATTATACCAAAATAGTGATTTCAAAGTATTTTAGGAAAAAGAACATTATGCAAAAAGAAGGGATCCCAAATAAAATACAAGCAACAGCAAATGACATAATCGGAATCAGCGGAGCGATTCTGTAAAAATCTCACCGTGACATCTTAGGTGAAGTGAGCGTGGAGTGAGCTGTCAATAGTGTCAATTCCTAGCAAAAACAAACTCACTTCACCTAAGTTTTCACGGTGAGATTTTTACAGAATCGACTGGCAGTATCCGATGCTTACGTAATTACTTACTGAGAAACACGATAGTATTCAGTCGTGAGATATCTCGGATAGAAACACGATATGTATTGATTATAGGTAGTCTCCTTGCAACTTGGTAATAAATTGATGACGGAAGGCCGTCATGTCTAGCGATTTTGTACTACTTACTTTTTAGAGTTCCGTAGGTGCTGTAAGGGTGCCAACGGGACCCTATTACTAAGGCTCCGCTGTCCGTCTGTCCGTAGTTTCTTTAATATTTTTTTGGTAATAGGTAGCAATTACAGGGTGACATTTGACATCGATGCGCGAACTGAAACCATGAATATAACTCATGATTCTAGAACAATCGACGTAAGTTGTCAACGCAGGGGCATTCATAATCATGTATATAAGTACTTACCTACTGAATTCGTGGTAACAGGTTGGGTGTCGCTGTCGATCCTGCCTCCCTGTATTGTACGGTGGTATGGTGTACGGAACCCTTCGTGTGCGAGTCCGACTCACACTTGGCCGCTTTTTTGGGTCCCGTACCCAAAGGGTAAAAACGGGAGCCTATTACTAAGACTTCACTGTCCGTCCGTGACCAGGCTGTATCTCATGAACCTAGACAGTTGAAATTTTCACAGATGATGGATTTCTGTTGCCGCTATAACAGCAAATACTAAAAACAAAATAAAATAAATATTTAAGGGGGGCTCCCATACAACAAACGTGTTTTTTTTTCGACGTTTTTGCACTGGTGCGGAACCCTTCGTGTGCGAGTTCGACTCGCACTTGGCCGCTTTTTATGATTTTACGCGACTTGTATGCTTTCTAGACTACTCTAGTGGTAGTTAAATTGAAATCATAGCATCAGGTGAGCAAGCACAGTTTGCCATTTTAAAGCTAAGGTTAGAAGTGTACCTAAGTATTTTCCTGTCCGCCCGTAATTTCATTCCAATCATAAAAGAAAACTTTTCTTCACGAAATCTTCTAATATGAGGATGTTGCACTAATAAAAGCAGGAAAACACGATGCAGACGTCGGCGGCGGAGTTAAGGCTCGTACACACAGGCGCGACGCGACAGTGCGACGCGATTCTGCGATATATACCCGTAGAACAATTTCTATGGAACCGCGCGCGACACTTCACACTGGAGCGACTTGTCGCGCCGCGACACGGTCGCGGCGCGACGAGTAGCAGGACACCGTGTAGCCGCGATATCGACGCGATATCGCCGCGACACCATACTAAATGTTCATTTTGTATGGCGTCGCGCCGCGATTCGCGTCGCGCTTGTGTGAAAGGTGTTGCGACGCGATAATATCGCAGAATCGCCACGCGACGTGTCGCGCGACAAGTCGCGCCTGTGTGTACGAGCCTTTAAAATAAACTGTTGGGTTCAACGAACCCTAACCTTACGTTCATCCGTAAATAGAGACGTAGCTTCCTCGTGAGATCAGAGATGAATTTAAGATTTCCAGTCGTAAAGATTTGACCATTCGCTACACGATATATCTACCTACTTACCTTATACGGTTACAACTGCCTAAACTATTTTGCAGATCATTATGTATTAGAAGTACCTTCTCCCATAGTTACCTAACCATGATCTCCAGTAATGTAGGATATTACTGTTACGTGAAATTTTTCGTCGGTTCCATACATTAATTTGACCGCGTATTGCACTTTTGTATGAAACAGCAGTTTTTTTTTTCAAAGTCAAATCAATTATTTCAAACTAGCTCTCGGCTTCGCCCGCGGGGTATGTCGATACAAACTATCCCATGTCCTTCCCCGGGGTGCAATCTATCTCTCTGTCAAATTTTATCGAAATCCGTTAAGTGGTTTAGGCGTGAAAAGGTAACATACAGACAGACAGACAGAGTTTACTTTCGAATTTATAATATTAGTATGGATAGGCACATTAAAGGCACTTCTGAACGTCAAAAATTACAATAAAATAAAATTGATTCTAGTCGCCCCTTCCAAAAGGTATAATAGTGTTCGTATGGAGAAGAATGGGCAAGAAACTCCACCGTTTATAACCTTCTATGTCTGCGTTAGGAGGTATAGAATCATGTGAATTCTCGATTACAGTTCTCGCGTCATCGATGTGATCCCAACCTACTCCTACTATAGTTGTCCAGTGGCCGATGACCTGAAGAAAGCCGACCCAACGAGGCATGAAAACAATAATGTGCACAATTATCACATAAGTAGGTAGAGTGTTATTATGGTGTAACTTGGAAGACCTCTTTATTTATAAATCAATGTGTACCCAAAAGTTACCCACCTACCTATTAGTATTTTTAGGCAATGTTGAACAGTATTCTGTTTTTCTATGAGGTGCCATTAAGTTACATACTTGGTCATCATCATCATCATTTCAGTCGAAAGACATCCACTGCTGGATACATAGCTAGGCCTCCCCCAAGCACCTCCACTTCGACCGGTTCTGTGCTTCTCGCATCCAACGGGTTCTTGCGGCCTTCACAAGGTCATTGGTCCACCTTGTGGGAGGCCTTCCTACGTCTTCCGGTACGCGGTCGCCACTCCAGAACCTTTCGGCCCCATCGGCCATCTGTTCTGCGAGCAATGTGCCCTGCCCACTGCCATTTAAGTTTGCTATGTCGGTCACCTTGGTTCTCCTGCGGATCTCCTCATTCCTGATTCGATCACGCAGGGAAACTCCAAGCATAGCCCTCTCCATTGCCCTTTGGGTGACTTTTAGCCTTCTTATAAGGCCCATTGTGAGCGACCACATTTCAGTGCCTTAAATCATCATTGGCAACACGCACTGGTCAAAGACTTTCGTCTTGAGACACTGCCGTATGTGGGACGAGAAGGTATTGCGTAGCTTCCCGAACGCTGCCCAGCCGAGTCTTAGCCGCCTGGGCTTATTTTAATTGTTTTAATTTTGGATTTTTAGGCGCGATACGGCGCCCTGTTTACATAAATGAAACTCGATCCAGTAGTTACAAGAAGTGTATTTGAACTAGCACGGTATACACGCGGCAGTGGAGGAATACACGTTTACTCAAACACAAGGTAATAACAATCGTGTTAGTTAATTACATGGAGTGGAATAGAAAAGGGTTTTTACATTCCGATTCAAAATCCTACTTACTACCGTGTACCATAGACACTATGTTCTAGATTAACGTAGTGTTGTCTTTATAATATCTAATAGTGGGAACCACAGACAATTAGTTTGGTTCGCCACACCACCCCCCTACGGAGAAATACAAGGTATACACACAGAAAATACAAACAAAATATAATACAAAAATTATAAATCTAGAATGTCCCTAAATTTAACCCGTCTGCCAGCTCTGGTGGTGACAGTGTCTGAAGGGAATGGAGTAGTTGGCGTGGAGGGAGTTGGGTGTGTGGAAGGAGAGTCTGGAACGGGAACTGAAACAGGTGTTGAGGAAATTAGTTCAGAGTCCAGGTATGCTGGCTTAACACGGTCTATGCTGACCGTAGCCTCTCTTCCGTTCATCTCCAAGGTAAGGGTTTTGTCCCTTCTCCTTAGGATACGGTATGGCCCAGTGTATGGAGGTTGCAGAGGCCGTCGTACAGTGTCGTCGCGCAGTAAAACATGGGTCGACGTCGCCAAATCTTTGAACACGAAGGATGACGGTCGAGCGTGTCGTGATGCTGGTATTGGGCGTAAAATTTCCATCCGGCTCCTCAACTCGGTGACGAAATCAGTGATATCGTTTGGGCTCCTGGGTTCTTCCGCTGGCATGATAAGTTCTCCAGGAAGTCGAAGTGGTTCTCCATAGACTAGCTCAGCGGACGAGGTGTTCAGGTCCTCTTTGAGGGCAGTTCTCATGCCAAGGAGTACTAGTGGAAGTGCCTTGCTCCACGTTTGGGGATGGCACATTAAAGAAGCTTTTAGTTGGCGGTGCATGCGTTCTACCATGCCATTTGCGCACGGGTGGTAACTGGTTGTGCGAATCCGCTTTGTTGCGCATACGTTCATGAGGCGCCGAAACAAGGCAGATTCAAACTGCCGACCCTGGTCGGTCGTCACGGTACTTGGCACCCCGAAACGGGATATCCAACCAGTCACCAGCGTGTCTGCCACTTCTTCCGCCGTGATAGATGTCATAGGCCACGCTTCGGGCCATCGCGTAAATCTGTCAACCGCGGTAAGACAATATGTGAAATTGTCTGAAGACGGTAGTGGTCCTATGATATCAATGTGGACATGACAGAATCTTTTTGATGCTATTGGAAAAGACATCAACGGTGCAGATGTGTGCCTGGTCACCTTACTGCGTTGGCATTCTAAACATGACTTCGCCCATTGTCGGCAGTCGGTGTTAATATGCGGCCATACGTATCGCTCAGCCACCAATCGTAAGGTTGCTCTCACGCCAGGGTGACTAAGACCGTGCAGTCGATCGAATGCTGCTCGACGGAAAGGTAAGGTGAGGTATGGGCGAGGTCTACCTGTCGATGTGTCGCAGATTATGGAAGTATCAGTTCCTGGAACAACGATTTTTCTCAATTTCAGAGAAGTAAACGAGCCCGCCTCTTTGAGTTCCTCGTCTCTCTCTTGCGACTCTGCGAGGGCTTGGTAGTCCTCCTCCAATGAAATGGATTCAACCCGCGACATAGCGTCTGCGACTACGTTGTCGGTACCCTTAATGTATCTTATGTCGGTGGTAAATTGACTGATAAAAGTTAATTGGTTGAGTTGTGTTGGTGGAAGCTTGTCGCGACGCTGTGTGAAGGCATACACAAGGGGCTTATGGTCAGTAAAAACTGCTGCGTTCTGCACTTCTAGTATGTGCCGAAAGTGTTGAACGCTCTCGTACACAGCTAGAAGTTCCCTATAATAAGCGGGCCACTGGGATTGTTTCTCGGTAAGCTTTTTGCTAAAATATGCTAGGGGTTGCCAGTTATCATCGACCTTCTGCTGTAAACATGCACCTATGTGCATGCTCGACGCATCGGTAAAAAGACCTAAAGGGGCCTCACAATTTGGGTGCGATAGAGTAGTGACGTTAGCTAGGCTCTTCTTGCAGTTAGCAAAACATTGTTCGAGCTCGGGCGTCCATGGAAATGGTTTTGCGCCTTTGCTGTTAGTTGCAGCGACTGCGTCGATTAAAGGAGCCTGATACTTAGCAGCGTCGGGCAAAAATCTGCGGTAATAGTTAACCATGCCCAAGAACCTACGTATGCCTTGTACGGTCTTAGGAGGAGCGAAATCCACTAAAGCACGGATACGGTCTTCGGGAGGAAAGGTGCCTGCAGCATTAATACGGTAACCCAAAAACGTTACCTCGGCTGCCCCAAGTACGCACTTCGCCGGATTGATGACCACTCCATACTGGTGCAGTCGGTGAAACAAGAGTCTGAGGTGTTCAGCATGTTGTTGGGGGTCTCTCGAGTACACGAGGATATCGTCGACGTAGGCGAAACAGAAATTAAACCCTCGCACAACTTCGTCTATGAACCTTTGAAACGTCTGTCCGGCATTTCTAAGACCAAAGGTCATATAGGGAAATTCATAGAGTCCAAAAGGTGTGATTATGGCTGTTTTACAAATATCATCAGAATTTACTGGAATTTGTTGGTATGCTTTAACTAAATCAAGGGTGCTGAAAACTGAGCATCCGGACAAGTTGTGGCCGAAATCCCCTATATGGCGGACAGGGTAGCAGTCCGGAATTGTGCGGGCGTTTAATGCGCGGTAGTCGCCGCACGGACGATAAGTCTCGTCTTTTTTAAGCGCGAGGTGTAACGGGGAGGACCATGAGCTGCTGGAAGGTCGAGCGGTACCTACGCGAATCATCTCCTCGAATTCTGCCTGAGCAGCTCGAAGTTTTAGTGGGGCAAGACGACGTGGTCGCGCTGTCACGGGTGGGCCATCGGTGGTTTTGATAAAGTGAACCGTAGTGTGCTTCACCTCTTTAGGTGGGCCAGGGGGACGTGATATGCTCGGGAACTCGGTCAAAATGTGCGAGTATGGTGAGTCAGGTGATTGAATAAGTTTAACACTGGGTTGGTCAATTGAGGAGAATTCGGTCTCCGCTGACAACCCTGTTTTATCGTCTCGCAACCTTCCATGAGCACAGTCTGGTAAAAGGTGGTAATGAGCCAGGAAATCTGAACCGATTATTGGAGTTCCCACTTCTGCGACGATGAATTTCCATGAAAAATCGCGTCTTAACCCTAAGTTCAATTTAAGTTCGACTAGACCAAAAGTATTTATTTTAGTGCCGTTGGCTGCTAAAAGATCGTACGGGAGTGGCTGCTTTTTACCCTGGGAGTAACGTCTAGGTAGGCACGAAAGATCGGATCCGGTGTCAATTAAAAATCGACGGCCCGAATACCGATCGGTAACAAATAGACGGCGACTGGCTAGGGAGCAGTCAGTGGTCGCCACTACTGACTGCTGCTTGAGTTTCCCTGTGGTACGGGACCAGACCAAGTGCACGGTTGTAAACACCTGGAAGCTTTCGCCGCGAAACGCCTGTGATACCAGCATTGGCCGTTAGGAGTGCGTGAGCGTGAGCTTGAGCGACTGCGGTTATTTCCGTCATTACTTGTGGTGAGGCCGGTCACAAGCCGTGTCAAGTCCGCCACTTGTTGTTGGAGCATCTTAACTTGGTCCCTGGTGTCATCACTAGATGGTGATGATGATGCCCTAAATGCTGCATGGACATTCATTGGTTGTGGACTGATTTCTTGCAGCTTATCAGCCAGCTCACCCAAGTCCTCAAGGGATGAATGCTTTTGGGCAACTAAAATACCTTGCATGTAATGAGGCAACCTATTTGTCCAAATACTTTGGAGGAGCTGCTCCGGGAAAGATGACCCAGCAAGAGTCCTGAGGTGACGGAAGAATGATGAGGGCTTCCTATCCCCGATCTCCTCTTTCTCAAGGAGTTTTCTAATTTTCTCTTCATAGGACTCGGAGAAGCGGGTGATAAGGGCTTTCTTAAGACGAGTATAAGGTTGATCTTTAGGTGTCTCAATAATTATGTCCTCAACTTCAGTTGCAGATTTCGTGTCAAATTGACTTATGGCATAGTAGTATTTAGTCAACTCTTGTGTGATGCAATTAATATGGAACTGTGCTTCCAAACTCGCAAACCAGAGACCAGGCCGGTCTGGCCAGAAAGGAGGAACGCGGATGGATACTCGATTGATCAAAATGGGTTGAGATCTAGATGGGGACGGGTCAGCGCACTGTTCACCACCAGTTCCAGGTTCAGGATCCAGGAAAATTTCCTTTCCTTCGGTAGTCATTGTGTTACTATACAAATTATATTTATCTTACGAACACCAATCCTAAGAGGAACACAGTATAACTTATACAATAGTAGCGCAGAGGTGAAATCAAAGAGTTAAATAGTCACCATGAGGAAGCGCATTCATAGCAAATAGGACACACAAAACTAAACAAAAATGAACATGCATGCAGCACACAGGCAAAAAAAAAAGGGTAAAGTGTAAAATAAATGTAAAAAGTAAAAATAAAAATGTTCTCCAAAAACCTCTTTTTTAAGTTATTAGCATTGCATCCATGCCCCTAGTGGAATATTAACAATTAAACAGGAATAATGACTAAAATCAAAACATGCAGAATGCACAAAACAAAGAAATACAATTAATGTTGTTATGTTTAGGCGTTTAGTTTAAAATTAAGCACTTATTGTTCTTAAAGAAACACCGTTGTATTTGAGGTAGAGTGTAGGAATGCCCATCCATGCAGAGTTTAGGAAAAATAAAAACAACTTACAGGCTTCTGTTGTCACATCACACTGATCACACTATTGAATGTGGAACACACCTTTACGTTTTGAGTTTCTCTGGAACGCAGCCGGTTTCTGTTTGACGTTTGCAGAAAGTGGTGATGACAGACAGATGTGTCAGTGTCAGGCTATGTCAAACGTCACAAGTTCGCGCGCTAACTTTGAAGTTTCCTTAAAGAATCCGCACAAGAAAAAATGGCGCTGCTATCGCGGAATTATATGATTTTTCTTGTTTCAGGTTGATAAGGTTCAAACACGGTGTAATTAGGCACAATTAGTATGCACGGCCGATCACTATCTCGTTAGTCAATGCACAAATAGCACGAAAGTTCAAATACTCCTCGATTTTCGTAGGTAAACTCGCGTAATGACGGCGAGTAGGTACCGACTTGGGACTTGTTCACGAAGAAACCCGCTGCCCGGGATGAGTGTGAGCTCGTTGCGCTTCACAATACTGGATTCCAGTTCTTCTTTTTACACTGATATGTTCTTCTATCGTCGGGGTCACCAATTTAGGCGCGATACGGCGCCCTGTTTACATAAATGAAACTCGATCCAGTAGTTACAAGAAGTGTATTTGAACTAGCACGGTATACACGCGGCAGTGGAGGAATACACGTTTACTCAAACACAAGGTAATAACAATCGTGTTAGTTAATTACATGGAGTGGAATAGAAAAGGGTTTTTACATTCCGATTCAAAATCCTACTTACTACCGTGTACCATAGACACTATGTTCTAGATTAACGTAGTGTTGTCTTTATAATATCTAATAGTGGGAACCACAGACAATTAGTTTGGTTCGCCACAGATTGTTGTTTTGTTACAATTTGTTGTATTCTGGACGCTTTTAACGCGGACATCTTTTTTTGTTTTTTACATCGTTCTCACATTATATAATCATAAATTCAAAAGTAATGATGTAACAATAGTAGATTGTTATACAAGGGTCGGAAGGAATCAATTCCCATACGAGGCATTTAGACGCCCGAGCGCAGCGAGGGCGGCTATAGTCCGAGTGGGAATTGATGACTTTCACCCGCGTTAAACACTCTACTTTTCATTTCGAATTTAAGGAAAGTCAAAAATAGTAGTTTTTCTAAAATATTTATTGATAATAATTACATGAATAATAGGTACCTATTTATTAGTCTTTTTAAAATTTGAAGTATGGAACTCACCACGTCACCGCCACATGAGTAGATTCTGTGTCACCACCGCGGGCCGTCCCGCTTGTATTATTATCATTCTGTCTGCATTCTTACTTTTACCATTTTTCATAAATTACTTAGAAAACACGATAATCTTGATAAAAATTACTAAAAATTGTGTTGCGACGTGACACTTTTTAGTGCTGACCGTCCACCCAACTTTCTTATTTCGATTCAAAACTTGCATACAGCCTAATCGATACTCGCAATAAAAAAAAAGAAAAAAAATTGTAGAAACTGAATAAAAACTCTTTAAACTAACAAAATGTATTGAAATGTAAAGTGTTTGCAGAATATCCAATATATAGAATTAATTAATTATCATCATTCTCAAAAAAACTTCTGGTAAGCCTACCTAAAAAATGTTTACTGGGAATTCTGTAGTAAACTATAAGAAAGTATCAAAAATAAAATCCACAATAAATAATTGTCCAATAAATTAAAATAATTTTAAACAGCGAAGCGCATTCCGAATATAAATTCAATTAAGCATTTCGGCGCGAAATTCAGTAAATGAGGTACCTATGGCCTGTCTGTTATTGACATGATATTAGAAAAGCATAAATCATTATTATAAACAATGCTTATTGTATTTATTGCTTAAAATAGTTTTATTTTATTTTCAAATATCGATTACATTCGTCATATTAATTACTCGAGTCAATCGAAATTGAAAAAAAAAAATTGTTTGGAATAATCGCTTTCACACATCATTGCAATAAAAAAAAAACAATAATGGTCGGCGATTTTGAACACAAATTGAGTAGTGGTAATGATTAATACGTATTATTGAACCTGTGTTTGAATTACGTTAAAACCTGAGCATTTTCGTGTTGTTTATAATATTATCAATAACATTTGTCACATTTTAAATCTTATCTACATCTGTGTGTGTGAAATTTGTGAAAAGTAAAAATGTAAACACACACGATTGGCGCGAAACTTCGACATTAGATATCAAAAAAACTTCATTACCACTACTTATTTACCTTAAAGTATGGATAAATTCGTCAAATAATTAAATGATGTATATTCACAGCCCCTTATGGTAAACTCAGAATGTTCGAAATCCCCAATTTTTATGTTTTTTAGCCTCGACCACAACTGACATCAAAATGGCGATTATGTTGAATTTATTCAAGGTAAATTATTAACTTGTGCGCTAAATATGAAAGATTTAATGGCGTTAACATATGAGCTTTTTATCTAACTCTCCTAATTAACGCACATTCATAAGATTTGATGGGTAGCATAATAAATATTTACATAATCAATTAAGGGTGTCGCATGTCTGACTGAGCTGACTACCTAACTAAATTTAGTTCTATTTTTAAATTTCATTCCCGCCCTAGGGAGGGAAGCAATTACTATGAGTCTTTCCCGCCCAAGGGTGGGAAGCAGCGTTTTCCACCCGCTATTTGGATCAAACAAACACTACTTTCCGAGTATGAGAGATGAAAATATTTTTGTAAAATGTAATTTAAAAAGAGTGTCCATGGAGTTTCTTGCCCGTTCTTCTCCATAGGTACCTACGCTTTGGAATGGGCAACTAGCTTCATATTTTCTGACTGACCGACTTCTTGACAATTCAAAAGTGCCTGTTAAAGGTTTAATTGAAATAAATGCTTAGTTTGAGTTTGAGTCGGATTCGACGATTGACTTCTTTCTCGAAGTTAGACCTATACCTACATAACTGGACAGTTTGTCCTAGGTAAACATACTCGTCCACGACTTCGAGTGTAGCGTCTCCGATCTTTATGAGAGTTGGTGTTACATGGGCATTTGACATGACCTTCGTTTTGTCCATGTTCACTTTAAGACCCACTCTTTCGGAGGCTCTACTGAGGTCATCGAGCATATTGTACTGAGGTCCTCCTTAGTCTCAGCCATGACTACGATATCGTCGGCAAACCGAAGGTGAGCTATGTACTCACCATTGATCTTGATGCCAGCCCCTTTTCAGTCCAAAACCTTGAAGACATCCTCCAGTGCAGCGGTGAACAGTTTCGAAGAGATAACGTCTCCCTGTCTCACACCTCGCAGCAGAAGGATAGGTTTCGAGGTCTGATTCTGTAGTCGGACTGACATAGTGGCGTTTTCGTACGGACACTTCAGCACCTCGATGTACCGATAGTCGATCTGGCACCGTTGAAGAGACTGCAGCACAGCCCATGTCTCGATCGAATCAAAGGCTTTCTCGTAGTCCACAAGGCAGGTTATATTCTTCGGTCTTCTGTATAACCTGTCGCAGCGTATGTATGTGGTCTACGGTGCTAAAGCCTTTACGGAATCCGGCTTGTTCGGGAGGCTAAAAGTCGTCAAACCTGCGCGCGAGACGTCTCGCAATGACTCTCGAAAACAGCTTGTAGACATGGCTCAGAAGTGAGATGGATCTTCAACAAAAGTATCACCACACCTCTATTCCATGCCTGTGGTGTATTTACATAATTAGGTACAGACTTATGTCTGTAATTCTGCATTCCAGATTATACTGTACCTACCTATGTACTTACATAGGTAGGTACAGTATAATCTGGAAGGCGAAACGGAAAAATATGGCGTCCAATATCGATCGCTCAGAAACGAAAGATAGGTAGGCAGTCAGCCTACGTGCTTCAAAATATCGACCGAAGCAAATCAGCAAATTGAGTGCGCACGCATTTCCTCGAGCGAACGGTCCATGTTTGGTTCAGAGAATTCCATTGTAAGCCGCTGGCGCCTACCTACTTCATATTTTATTCTTCAATCATCAATGCCTCTGCATTTGGTAACTTGGTAGCTATATTTATGTGTAGGTAAATATAAATTGGTAGGTATTTGACGCCAGTTGTCCTTATTTTGTTGAGGAAAACTGTTATATTTTACAACAAATGCTGACGCTTTTCCTTCATTTGCCTGTGTCAACCTAGCTATTTGCAGCGCATTCCACTCCGCTAGGTGACTATAATATACTAATCAATCCATCCGCGCATCAGAGTCCTTTAATTTAGTCTAAGTTAGGGCTAAGCTCTAAATTCTTACCAATCAATTAGGTATTATGGTGTCATCAAAATCCAATTTCCAGAATATTTAGTCATCATAAAAGCTGTTTACGATCATACCGTCCGCAACAAGAACCATTTACGGCTAGTCGTCAGGCTCAAGAATATTTTAAATTCGTCATCTCCATATACGGCGTTGCAATGATGTCACCACCTACATGCAAACAACTCAACTCAATGGTCTTGGACCCATTACTTTCAATCTCGTTCTTGTCCATGTTATGTGGGATTACGTCAGGCCTTCAATCATAACTGTGTGGGTTGTCCTGCTGACTGCTGTGTATTGTACATATACAGTGCAAAACACTGTCTACATAGGTAGGTACATGAAGGCTATTTCAATTCGTTTGTTCACTGATAGGTAGTGAATGAATAACTTTTTGTGCATATGCATAGACTACTATAATCATCTTTATACTGTGCTACTACCTAAGTAAGTAGGTATATGTTTCTATTTATGTAGTTCAGTAAGGCAGAGATGCAGTTTCCAGTTCTGTAACTAAAATTTGAACAGATTATCATCGATCATTAATAAAGAACTTTATTAGCGAGTGTTCTTTATTGGTGATCGATGTAGAACAGAGGAAATCAATATTAAACAAGTAGGTATTTACCTCTTTCTTTTCCTAGACTGTACCGGTATGTGAATGTGATCCTGAAGGATTTATCTGCATAATTACCTATGTTACCAACTGGCTTTATGAACTAGTACCTGTGCTAGTACTTACCTAACTAGGTATACTGTTTTTGGGAGAAAATATAAGAGTAGAAGAGAACTGTTTGTATCAGAAAGTCAGGTCATGGATTGTGCGACAGGCCATCAAAATGAACAACTTTCTCCATGGGACCAACATCGCAATATAGAAAAAATAATCAGCTGTCCCATAATATACATTTGGGTCTCATAATATATACTGTACTCTTTGCATTTGGGTCGAGTAAGAGGTATGACCTATTGAAGATATTTTGGACAGTTGCGAATTTTTTTCGCGATTAGGTACGATGTTGGTCCCTTGGAGAAAGTTGTTCTTTTGGTCTGTACCCCCCTTACTGATGACACTCTGTATAACTTTTAACTTTTGAACCAGTGACCGACAAATCCTGATATTGGGCGACTCATTCAGACTAATTGGCGACAAAATATGGGAGAAAACAGAGATCTTCGCTAGGTGCCCTAGTTAAGGTTCCGTACCCAAAGGGTAAAAACTATTACTAAGACTTCGCTGTCTGTCCGTTTGTCTGTCATCAGGCTGTATCTCAAGAACCGCGATAGCTAGACTGTTGAAATTTTCACAAATTAGGTATGTATTTCTGTTCCCAGCAAAGTAGATAGATGTTTACTCATGCATGAGCATTATGCATAGGTGTAGGTGCGTGGAATCCTATAAATTAATTAGTGATAAGGATTCCATGAGGATTGAGTCATTAGTAGTATTCTGGCGAGTTTTATCAAAGTTGACCTCAGTAGTTTATCGGAGAGCGTTATGACTTTGTATCTCTTCAATGCACCATTTATGTAATCGTATAATTCAAATACTGTTTTTAGGGTTCCGTATAAAAACGGAACCCTATTACTAAGACTTCGCTGTCTGTCCGTCTGTCTGTCTGTCTGTCACCAGGCTGTATCTCAAGAACCGCGATAGCTAGACAGTTGAAATTTTCACAAATTATGTATTTCTGTTGCCGCTATAACAACAAATACTAAAAACAAAATAAAATTAATATTTAAGGGGGGCTCCCATACAACAAACGCGATTTTTTTGCCCTTTTTTGCTCGATATCAAAAATGGTAACAGGTAGGCACTTGAAATATTCACGAAATACTCAGTTGTATTTTAACTTTAATAATAAATATTAATAATAAAATAAAATAAATATTTAAGGGGGGCTCCCATACAACAAACATGTTTTTTTCGGCGTTTTTGCCTTGTGGTACGGAACCCTTCGTGTGCGAGTCCGACTCGCACTTGGCCAGTTTTTATTAAAGTTGCTTACTATCAGATATTGATCAATGTCAATGCAATTATGTAACGAAATAATAGAGTAGACTATGGTCCTTGTATTGTTTAGGTATTTTGTGTCTCTGTTTACTCATAGAAATGAGATTTTTCTATTGTGTTTGTGTGTTCATATAGATAGTAGGAAATCAAACGACAAAGTTCAACATAATTGTTTGTTTTATTTCAAGTCACCGGAATGTATCGGTGCGAGTGCTCAGTGAACATGTTCAGCTTAGTACTCCTCGGCTCCCTCGCCTTCACCCTCGGCGGAGTCCATGCCGACCTCTTCGTAGTCCTTCTCCAGCGCAGCCAGATCCTCACGCGCCTCGGAGAACTCTCCCTCCTCCATACCCTCACCGACGTACCAGTGCACGAACGCGCGCTTGGCGTACATCAGGTCGAACTTGTGATCAAGACGAGCCCAGGCTTCGGCAATGGCCGTGGTGTTGGACAACATGCATACGGCACGCTGCACCTTGGCCAAGTCACCGCCGGGGACGACGGTCGGGGGCTGGTAGTTGATGCCCACCTTGAAACCAGTAGGACACCAGTCCACGAACTGGATGGTACGCTTGGTCTTGATGGTGGCGATGGCCGCGTTCACGTCCTTGGGCACGACGTCTCCACGGTACAACATGCAACACGCCATGTACTTGCCGTGGCGGGGGTCGCACTTAACCATCTGGTTGGCGGGCTCGAAGCACGCGTTGGTGATCTCAGCCACAGACAGCTGCTCGTGGTACGCCTTCTCGGCAGAGATGACGGGCGCGTATGTGACCAGGGGGAAGTGAATACGCGGGTAGGGCACCAAGTTGGTCTGGAACTCGGTAAGGTCGACGTTGAGGGCGCCGTCGAAACGCAGGGAGGCGGTAATTGAGGACACGATCTGCCCGATGAGACGGTTCAGATTGGTGTAGGTGGGGCGCTCGATGTCGAGGTTGCGGCGGCAGATGTCGTAGATGGCCTCATTGTCTACCATGAAGGCGCAGTCAGAGTGCTCCAGGGTTGTGTGGGTCGTGAGGATGGAGTTGTAGGGCTCCACGACGGCGGTGGACACCTGGGGCGCCGGATAGATGGCGAACTCCAACTTGGACTTCTTGCCGTAGTCCACGGAGAGACGCTCCATGAGGAGGGAGGTGAAACCGGATCCGGTACCTCCACCGAAGGAGTGGAAGATGAGGAAGCCCTGCAGGCCAGTGCACTGGTCAGCAAGCTTGCGGATGCGGTCGAGGACTAGGTCTACGATCTCCTTGCCGATGGTGTAGTGTCCACGGGCGTAGTTGTTGGCCGCATCTTCCTTACCAGTGATAAGTTGTTCTGGATGAAACAACTGTCTGTATGTTCCAGTGCGGACCTCATCTGTTGGCAAAAAAAATGTTTGGTTAGTTATTGAGCCTAAGTAAATTTGAACTTGTTGAGTAGGACTTTGATTTTGTGATCCTGTCAGGATTTTTTGTTGAGTTTGAGTAGCTTTTGATTACTTACCAACTACTGTGGGTTCCAAGTCGACGAACACAGCCCTGGGGACGTGTTTGCCGGCACCGGTCTCACTGAAGAAGGTGTTGAAGGAGTCGTCACCTCCGCCCACGGTCTTGTCTGTGGGCATCTGGCCATCAGGCTGGATTCCATGCTCAAGGCAATATAATTCCCAGCAGGCATTACCGATCTGGACTCCGGCTTGCCCAACATGTACTGAGATGCACTCACGCTGTTGGCAAAGAAACAAAATTATTAGAATCATTCAACTTTAAAACCAATTGCGGTTTTTAATGATATTCCCTATTGACCTTAGCTTTATGAACCAAAATACTTATCAGGTAATTAACAATTTTATTATTAACTGGGAGTGCCAGAATAACAAACAATTAAAAGCCATTATGTTTAGTGTGGATCCACATTCGGCATAGGAAGGGTTAATTTTTTGAGTTTCTTCATCACCAATAAATGGTTCATCTAACATCCTATTGAAATTGTATTAAGACAATAATGAACCAATTACCAATTTTGAATAAGTGCAGCTGATGAAAATCGGCAATTTGACTGCTTATTCTTACAATTATCAAGTTCTCTGCCTCTATCAATGATAGTTCAGTCAGATAAACATCAGTTTTTACCAATCTGGCACATTATCAATTGCTTAGTTGCTGTACAGCAATGTTCCCATCATTGTACTCGTGATAAAGAGAAAGGTGAAAGCCAGTAACTAATAAGTACTGGTATAAAGAACGGGTGAGTGAAAGCTTCTGCCAGGCACCGGCACTATCGATCGATGGGGCAACCGCTCGACGGCCGCCATTTTAAAAAGTGGGGTGAGGTGGGGTCATGAAAATTGATCGAAACTACGGAGAGCTACCCCAAAGAATAAAAGGAGGATAGATACGAAGGGAGAATGTCGTTTTAAATTTAAAATTGCTTTTTGTACCATGGCATGGCTGATGAAGATAGGAGAAGTGTTTATCAGGGCTTTTAAAAGTTATGAATGTTGAAATAATTCCGATTTCTGTCAAGTATTTTGTAGTTTCCGCGAAAAGGTGACATCATCTGTTGTTGATGATGACTGTACGAACTAAATGTGTCATTGAATAATCAAAGATGTATAAACATTAAACAAAAGTGACAAACCGGTTGATTAAGTAACGAAAATCAATAATATTGATGGCAAGGTCGTGGTAAATGAATATGAGGTGTTATTTCTCGAAACATGTGATAGGCAGAGTACGTAGGTACTATGTACTTGTATCGTAACCTCGAATGAGGTCATCGACACGTCATCACGAAATCGATGGAATAAAATTTTATGAAAAACAGGAAAATTCAACGACTAATACCTATTTCAGAAACAGACGCGGATAAGTAATTTTGCAGCAATAAAACTGTTAATCTATTGTAGAACAAGTCGTTCTTAGATGAAAATCACTTGGGCGTGGCGTCAACCGGCGTGGCATTCTTGAATGCGTGACACGAAAAGTTATGATGAACAATCAACTTTGTGTCAAACAATATCACATCAAGCAGATAAAATTACTGTAGAAAGATGTAAATCCAGAAAAATATGAAGATCAGGATTTAAAAATGATTAAGATGTCAAATTGAAAAGTCTATTCTACTAGAACATTCAAGTGACGCACGGGAATATTGAACTCGGTCGGATAATATGCCGACAAAATGGTGGCGTTTCCACCCGGTATTTAAGTTTCTCGAAACACGTGAAAATAAGTGATGAAGGACCCTGAATCCCTGAAATAAAGATTATTAGAACAATAATAAACGTGTACTCACCATTTTGAAAAGAGTTTTGTTGAACTTAACGTAGAATATAAATTAGTTTAAATATTTCAGTCGTCGTTCAGCGCGACCGGTTAAGAGGCTTGCCAAACGAATGTGATTGACGAAAATTCCGTTGAAGCCCCTTTTATAGGGCACCCGCTGCGGGGGACCGACGCTTCCTGAGCAGCTCTCTGATTGGTGGATTCAAATGCCGCATGGGCGGACTAGCCAATAAGGTCAAAGCTGCATTATATCACCATTGCGGGAATATGTGGGTTGGTGAATCATTCAAGTTAACGCCATTTAGGGAAGTTAGTTATGTAATGTCGATATCGATATGTCCACAATAATTAAGGAAGGCCCACAAAAGTTGAAACCCTGACTCCTAAACTAGAAAAACCTGTGACTTAGGTGTCAGAAATTCATTGTAATATAAGATAAAACCATTAATTCAGTCATTAATATTACATACGTGATACGTTTCATACTATACATTAACGTTTAAAGCAAGAATTAAGAATAATTCTGATACATAAGTATGCACTTTATTTATTTTGTTGTTCTGAACAAGAATTCAAAATGACGCATACTTAAATGATAAGTACGCACTTGTATTTGAAAATAAACATTACTATTTATATCTAATATGTTACGCGTCTGATACGCAGTAAATAGATTGCACTTTTTCATTCATTTGCTACAAAGTAAAACACAGGTATCTGGCATCAAGCAGTAAATTACATAAGTACCTACTTATGTTCTTAATGATGAAAAAAAAACTTCAAATCATTTTATCTCATGATACTGTAATAAAATATATCTAGCTTAGGTGAGCAAATATATAAATAAGTGCAGTTCGCAACATTTTCCTCAAATCGACCCAAACAGAGTAGTCCCAGTGACCACGAAAAAAACTGTGGCGTCTCCAACATCCTGCACCATCTGACTCTGTTGAGCAATGAGCATACAGAAAAGTTTACAGTAGGACACCTTGACTAACCGCTGCAGCTGCAGGTAGGTGCCCGTCTGTTGACCGTCCTTATTACTGCTATGATGCTACGTTATGCTGCGCTCCCACGGCCCGATTTTTCTTACAGGCTAGGCCGACAGGCCGTGGGAACCTGCATCCGATGAGGCCTGCGGTGGCCTGTCGTCGCCAGGCCAGGCTGACAGGACGTGGGAACCCACATCCGATGAGGCCTCAAGTGACCTGTCGTCGCTCGTCAGATCCGTCGCGTGCGAGAGTTGGTAAGTTAAAAGGCAGAGCGTGGCGCGGCCTATATGGGCGGACTTCTTTTTGCATTGTTTATCAAAATGTTAACCACTGAGTAAAACCACAGCGGCCAACTGGATGCATCGACACGACACACGCCGTACGTGGGAATGCTTGGCACAGGCCGCGACAGTCCACGACAGACGTAGTAACACCTGGCGCGGCCTGTCAGTTAACGGGTGGTGGGACCACAGGATTACATAGGCGCAGTCACATTCAATCTGTAGGAACAGTTTGACTTTGACGCGGCTGACTGACTGTACAATTTATCCGATGGACACACTCCGAAATGCTACAATGCGATTGTAGGGACACGTCATAGATGATAATGCCTTGCTATTGCCGGCTGTCCTCCTGCTTGTCCGGGTCTTCGTGCTTGCACAATGGACAACCTGTGTGTGGCCACTGCTAAGTGCTAACGCTGTTGCATGGCTTAATTCTGAACAAAACTAAATTAAATAATTTATGGAACCGTCGACAAAGCAAAGAAGAAAGGACTAGATACGATGTGTAGTTTAAATCACTTTACTTCTGTATCCAATGTACAGTCACGAGCATAAGTGTGTATACATTTGGCTTTATTGAAAGGCGATTTTCTCCTTTATTTTTGAATGAAATTTTATATTATTACGAAAATAGTATTTTCGAACCCATATGTTTATGTAAAGTGTCGTATTTCAACGTTGCACTCGTAATTTCGAAAAAAAAAAATTGCAATTGAAAGTTGCCAAGTGTGATGCAGATAAGATACCAACTTAATAGGTAGCCTTAGCTTATAACGACTATTACTTATACTTAACACATAGAATTAATACGATGTCTATGTTATTTATACTTATTTTAAGCGTTTTAAGCCGCATTCAGTAATTTATAAAATAATGTCCCAGTATCGATAAATGCGGATAACAAGCTACAACACTAAAAAGATCGTTATTTTCACGCTGTTGGTGTGTTCACTGTTCAGCCGGCGACACGCACACAAAGAAAAATACTGTTTTTGTGTGCAACACAGTCTGGAACGTTTTTACAAACAACTGCTGCATTCAAGGCAAAACTTGTTCAAGCAATGCTTTTATTTTGTCAAAAGGAATAGATAAACCAAAGTTTTCGGTGCTAAAAACTAATATAATTCGTTAATACAGCCGGGCGGATTTCCGACACACACATATAAAACATGTCCATCCATGTACACGGTTGTCGCTATGAAGCGATGTTCAACCTTTTTTTTTCTATTATTAGTACAGGCAAACTGCGATCAATAGTTTTATTCCTTCATGCACGCACGCACGACTGAAATTTTCAAGAGTCCTACCTAGGTATTGCTGATTCATTTTATTTACTGCGGCATATTTGAAATAATTATGTAGATAGATACCTTCCTACTGAGGGCTGCCCTGCAGCTAATTAGGTAATAGCAGCTGCACAGGTCGATCGATCAAGTTAAGCTATGCTTGCCGCGGTTGGTCCGTGGATGGGTGACTATCTTTACATACCAAGACTCCTCCGTGCATCAGAAAGTACGTGAAACCGTCGATCCCATTCCCGGCTGTCATTCGTAGATCTTTGACAGTCGTTATGGGTAGTCAGAAGCTCGAAAGTCTGACAACCAGTCATCCCAAGGGGTATCGTTTTACCCAGTAACTGGGTTGTGGATTTCGGAGGTCAGAAAGGCAGTCGCTTGCGCTAAAATACTGGATTTTTTGTTTGTTTTTACCAAAATTAATTTATTCTGTGTTCTATTGGTTTGTACCATAGATATAAGAAATACTTACCTAAGTTTTTTTTATATTTGTATGTTATAGGTACCTACAGCGAGTAGCTACCTAAATGAATCAAGCTATTGAGAATTACTAATTTTAATGACCTATTTTATAAGGATGAACAAAACTTACCTCATTGTTTAAATCGTATTTCATTACCGACTAAATGACACACATTTAAAGCACGGTAAGTAATGTCAGATAACATTACCTTCTTTAAAGATGACATAATATGTTTTGCGTTGTTTGAAACATTTTTTAGGGTTTACTTCGTTGTCCGTCTGTCTGTTGTCAAGACCCTTTTTTAGGGTTCCGTACCCAAAGTGTGAAAACGGGACCCTAAGACTCCACTGTTCGTCTGTCTGTCACTAGGCTGTATCTCATGAACCGTGATACCTAGACAGTTGAAATTTTCACAGATGATGTATTTCTGTTGCCGCTATAACAACTAATACTAAAAACAGAATAAAATAAATATTTAAGGGGGCTCCCATACAACAAACGTGTTTTTTTTCAGTGTTTTTGCCTTGTGGTACGGAACCCTTCGTGTGCGAGTTCTACTCGCACTTGGTCAGTTTTTAGGGTTCCGTACCCAAAGGGTAAAAACGGGATCGTATTACTAAGATTTCGCTGTCTGTCCGTCCGTCCCTCTGTCTGTCACCAGGCTGTATCTCAAGAACCGTGATAGCTAGACAGTTGAAATTTTCACAAATTATGTATTTCTGTTGCCGCTATAACAAAACAACAAATACCTACTAAACGACCTACCTACTACCTACGTGTGCGAGTCCGACTCGCACTTGACCAGTTTTTTTTAAACTGAACTTTATTGTGTAGGAATTAAAGTTACTTTTCCATAAACTCATATTTGCTTATATTTTTGGCAAATAAGTCGCGAACGCAAATGGGGAAACCACAGATATAGATATACCTAGATAACGCAAGTATCACGAACTGTATGAAAACCAAGCGTGCCATTTTTTGACTACCTACTATGACGTCACAAGCTCGCGCTCTCGCTCACACTTACCCAGCCAGCAGTACAAAGGACTGAGCGCGCAAGGCTTACGATTTGTAATCATAAGTTGGTGCAATTTTTGGCACGCGAAGTAGTTATTCTTGCTTTATCTAGGTATATCTATATCTGTGGGGGAAACGCTTTTTGAACTACACAGTTTGTTCTTAGAATATAAATTCATCGCAACTACGGCACCCTTCATTGTGCGTGGCCGGTTGTTTTTTATTGGTCTGTCTGGCAGCAGGTAACAAAGCGATGGGAAGTTAGGGGCCCGTTATCAAAACGATGTTCTTTTTTGAGTAGGTAGGTTAGTTACTTAAAAATATGATTATTACTAGGTACACAACAACCATACTAATATTATAAATGCGAAAGTGTGTCTGTCTGTTACCTCTTCACGCTTAAACCGCTGAACTGATTGAGATGAAATTTTGTATAGAGATAGTTTGAGTCCCGGGAAAGGATATAGAATTGTTTTTATCCCGACACTTACGCGGGTGAAACCGCGGGGCGCTGCTAGTTTATTATAAAACAAAGTCCCCACCGCCGTGCGCCGCGTTTATCTGTCTGTCTGAACTCGCTAATCTCTGGAACTACCTGTCGGATTTGAAAACTTCTTTATGCATCTTGAGGAAGCTATTTGTGACTTAGGGAAAAAGTCAGAAAGAACGCTAAGCAAAAATTAAGTAGTAGCGAAGGCAGACGATGCGCAGCTAAAGTGTTTTTCAAATAAACTTGCGATAAATGTCATTCAACCACCCTGTACCAAAAAGTCCAAATAACTTACGATAGATATCGTTCGTCATACAAAACTGTCGCTAACATTGCATCGGTTGAGTTTCATAATACCAAACACGGAGTAAGTCAATGTTTTGACCGTGTTACCGACACTGCCCATACATTTTTTTCGTATGGTTTGGAAATATTGGGATACATTAATAGAAGGATATACTTATTGTGATTATTGCCTGTTGTAGTTGCCTTGTGAATAAATAAATAAATAAATAAGTAGAAGGAGGTGAACAAACTTTATCGCAAGTTTATTTGAAATGAACTTTACACTCTGAGACGGTTGCCGAAATTTCACGCGGACGAAGTCGTGGGCATGAGGTAGTGAAAGATAAAAATAATATTTCTATGCAGTAGGATCTTCCCCATACTTCCCGTGGGTGTCGTAAAAGGCGACAAAGGGGCGTACCGGAGAATGGGCAGCAGCGTTCTCTATGCATTCCACCACCATACCATACTGCGATCGCCAACCCGCCTGCCAAGCGTGGCGATTATGGCAACCCCCCCCCCCCCCCTTTTGGGGGAGGCCTATGTCCAGCAGTGGACGTCTTTCGGCTGCAATGATGAGGATCTTCCCAACAACGTAAAAAGTGAATGGTCGGGTGAGCTTTATGATAGTTTTTTGACCACATTGCCCCATTTACCTAGGTATAAGTATCCCATTTATTTATTATTTAAGTAGGTACATATTCTGTGTGATGTTGTGTTTAGTTCAAATAATAACTAACAATTAGGGCTTATTCTTCTATTCATGAGCTCCAAATCCAAACAAACAATTCACCAAACAATAAATACAAACAATTTCACTCCATACCTACATTGATTCCCAAGAGCTCCATAATTATAATATTATAATAGGTAGGAGTACCTACTAAAATTGTTCCCATTGCTTTTTGAATTTGGAATAAAATAATGGAGCGCCTGTTAGCAACGTAGATTTCGACTTGACTACTTTGAGAATCGCTGTCCTTTTGAACAAACATAAAATAAATCATTGCAACTTTTTCATTCGCTAAATGTTGAATCATAAAATCATAATACATTCTATTGAAATAAAAAATAATTTCGATTATATTAAAATTATCGTTGCTGTATTGTAGCATTTTTCGTAAGAAAGCAAGATTTTGTCTATTAACATTTTTAATCCAGCGCCCTCTATTCATTATTATAGTAACGAACTAAGCGGTCGGTGGTGTTGCTTTACTGACACTACAAAATTACTGACATAAATACAGCGCCATCTACACTCACTTTCTGTAAACAGAAATATGATGAAGTATTTTTTTTTCAATTTAAATAATCTCTTATAATTATTATATAATATAATATATTAATATTATAGTTAGATTGAAAATAAATGCCTCAATGATAAATGCTATTTTTTACACCTTTCAAAGTGGCTCTGCAAATATCAAATCAATTAGGTGTCTGGCTGCAGCCGAGGCATCTGCTTATCCCTTTTCGTGTATTTTACGTAGGCGATAATTGAATATCTATTCTACTTTGTGTAAATTAAACTAATAAGACTATGAATAACTCAAGAGATAGCGATTGAAAATAGAGCTTATGTTAATGGAAAACAGAATAATAAAATTGGACAAGAGCACAGTAAATAAGTTTTTTGTCTAGGTATCACAGGATTCACAGGTAGGTATATAAATCAAGAAAAACTGCTTTTGTAAATTACAACATAATATGTAGGTATAGCAACAAAATATTAACAAGAAAATAAGTTTATTATAGAAATAACAAGTTGTAAATTGACTCGAATTTCCAAGAATTTTCTTTCCAAATTCAATGACGCGAAGTTAGCCAATGGTGACGTGGACGTACTTCACTCGATACTTGATATTTCCGTTCAACTTTTCCCGCGCGTCGTTCAACAAGTGCGCGCGCAACTCCATTCCGCGCGCGATCGCATTCTCGCGCAGTTTAAAAACGAACTGTCGAATTAAACGAAAAATAATATATCGTTAATTAATAATTGTTGTTATTGTGTGCTAATAATGTTATAAGAAGTTCTCTGTGAATAAAAGTGAAGTGTTGTGTCAGTGAATTTATTTTTAACAAACGGTGAGTTTCCATTTTAATTTTTAATAACTCTGCGCGATTTTAACCTTCGAGAAATTCATGATTGTATTGTAAAGGTGCTCGATTTTTCTTGTAGATAACTTGTATAGCCTTTTAAGGCTGCGTATAGCCGTTATCTTGACAAATATGGCGTAAGGCAGGTCCTAAGTCGTCTAGCTACTAAGTACGATCTAAGTTGCCCGCGGCTAACTTTCAAGTGCAATATTGTTAGTTGCATTGATTTAAGATTAAAACTTTCTACTTAGCATTATTGTACCTTAGGCATAAGTAAAGCTAGGTATTTTATGGCTATATAACTTACGAGCTAAAGCGCTGAATTTATGTGCGTATTTATGGTATTAAAAATTAATTCCTGACGTAAGTATTTATTTTTAATCATGCAGTTATGCAACTTTAATTCTAAGGTACTTAAGTACCGATTTGCTGTTTTTATGCTACTAATAAAGTGATAGACAGATTTTGATGCGATTTTTGAAATCACATCCTACACCTGGGGTCCTAGTGGCGTTGAGTTTCCAACCCAATTGGAGTTTGGAGTGGAATATTAAAGTTTTTTGATGGAACTTTTAAAATCTATAAGATTTATTGGAACCAATGATATATGTATAAAGTCATTGATTGGAACCATAAAATATGTCGCTTTAGATAGGTTCTTATTTTATAAAACAAGAAAAACATCGATGGTTTTTGAATGAAGCACTTAAATTTATTCTAGAAACACTTATTTATTTTATGGTAGCTAGGTAATAAAAATACACAAATAAATCTTTGTTTAAATGCTTCGTTATCTCCATTTACAAACATAGATATCTACATACATACTTACCTATTTTCTAGGGTTCCGTACCCAAAAGGTAAAAACGGGACCCTATTACTAAGGCTCCACTGTCCGTCTGTCACCAGGCTGTATCTCATGAACCGTGATAGCTAGACAGTTGAAATTTCATAGATGATGTAGGTAGGTATTTCTGTTGCCGCTAAAACAACAAATACTAAAAACAGAATAAAATAAATATTTAAGGGGGGCTCTAACAAACGTGTTTTTTTTTCGGCGTTTTTGCCTTGTGGTACGGAATCCTTCGTGTGCGAGTCCGACTCGCACTTGGCCAGTTTTTATTATTATCTACATATTTAATGTTTAAAGATAAAAACTGACTAGGTAGGTACTTCCCTATTATATAATTTTAACAAAGTATGACTGGTATTTCCTTAAAAAGCAGATCTTTGGTCCGAAGAAAGAAAGAGTCAGAAACAAATTATCACAGAAACACGTGCTTACTTGAAGATAATTAACTCGACCTTATCAGAAAAAATACACAAAATAGAATAGAAATTATAATCAAGAGCAAAAAACTAATAGTCGGCAGCTGCACTTCATAGCTGTGACAAGAAGGCATCCATTCAGCATGATATGGGCCCCCCATGCACAGTGCTGATTTTCAGTGGTCACCAGGCTCCTCTTTTCCATTGGGCACTCTGGGCAAGTGCCCCCCTAAGACGACCCACTGACCCTCAGGGCCCCGCGATCTTCGGGGGCCCCGGCCTGCTCTCATAAAATAAATTAATAGTTTAAAAAAACACTAGAAAAACACGCTTTTATAAATGCACGTAAAAACAAGAAACTATCATGGAATGCCAGTGCCTATCTTCCGGCTTCATCATCAGACCTTGAAACCTAATCGTGGTCAAACCTCATTACAAGACTTTTCTAAGAAATCCAAAACAGCTATGATACGATTTTCCATCATGAAGTTCCAGTTCATATCTTCCAGCTCCATCATCAGATCAGTTCGACAGTACCATATTATTGTATTGTCATCAGAACTACATACAGCTGCCAATTTTCATTACGCTACGACCCTTGGAAGATGGTTAAATTAGTTACATTAGATTCCGTTACACAGTTAGTTACATACAGTAGCAGCCGCCGTTCCATTCTACGCATTATTACCCGATTCAATGACAAAATAAGTGATTTGCAGTGCGATTTACAATAACTGTCTAGCCCCTCAGTTACGAAATATTAGTATTTTTCTCTTATTGTTTCTTATCTATACAGGGGCCCCGTGATCCTTATGTGCCTAGGGCCTCTAATAAAGACGGCCCTGGTGGTCACCCGAAGAAGATGCACGGAAACCAAGTCAGGTTTCATGATTTGTACATTTAAATAGGTAACAAAATAAACAATCCATAGACTATAATGCAAATATACAACCAATTAATTATATGATTAAATACTTACTTAACAAAAAAATGATATCCGCAGGCATTACCGTGCTTTGTATAATGTAAGTTTCTACTTAAAATAAGCACCTCTTAGGACTACGGCGGCGGCGCCTGAAAGATGACTATCAAAAACAAATGGGCAGTACTAGCAAGCCCTTCCATAATCACGCCTGAAGTGGGTTTTCAAATGGATAGGCAGAGATGGTGGAGGTTAGCGCAAATCCTGACTCAGGGCTGCTGCTGAGAAATTCCTGATGGTAAAATTGGACCAGAGGGTCGTCTTATAAATCCTATCAGCTTCTGCCCGCGACTGCGTTTGCGTGAAGTTTTGCAGTGATACTGTAGCTTCCTGTAGCTTAGCTGAAACAATTCGAAATCGAATCTGGGTTCCAATTCTGATTTATTCCCCGCGAAATCTTTACACGTGCAAACCACGTCGAAATCGTGTCTTGTCGAAATCACAGATTACTAAATAGTTACTACGTAATGTCAACCGTACGGACAACATGTATTTTGACAGTTCAAATAAACGCCATTGTGTCATCCTACTAATATAATAAATGTGTAAGTTTGTGAAGAAGTTTGGATGTTTGTTAATCAATCACGCGTAAACTGTTGAACAGATTTGGATGAAAATTGGCACATGGACCATTTCCTGGATTAACACAATAATACTTTCTATCCCGATATTCCCACGGGATCGAAACTTACGCGGATGAAACTGCGGGGCGCAGCTAGTCGACAATAATTTCGTTAATAGCAGATGTCGTGATTAACCAAGGAATTGATGTGGTTTCGAAGAAAGGAATCTTAAGTGGTCATAGTGATTTAGGGCCCAGTAGTTTCGAAGATTCTCTACATAAAAACTCACTTTCATTTGAGCCCATTAGATGGCCAACATTTATTGCAGCATCTGCAGCATTCTTTTAATAATATTAGTATAGAATAACACTTTGACTGAGCTAGCTCGACCTAGGAATCGAACCCATTGTTTCACGCAACTTTCACCCTTGTCAAACACTACTAAACTAGAGAGAGTCCTTTACCGTAAAATCTAGGTACTTATTTACCGTAACGAGGATTCGAGAGTGACGTCAGAAGTCGTGTGCTGTGCTAATGGATGCATCACTAATCAGTAGATACTTAAGGCGATTAATGACCCTCGTGCAGGTGGCCAACGTTAAAATAGGATGATAAAGAAAGAATTGTATTTTTAAGGTGAATGGGTAGTTGAGACCGCGAAATTCAAGTTTTCTTGCGTTTTTTGCAATTTGCAGGTCAGTGTCAGATTGTATCTTGATCAAAGTTTGATTCGCGACAATGACAGGTACATATTTAGAGAATTATAATCATTATAATCATTAATATATCTTTCTAAGTTAGATTTCTACCACCAACCACCAATCTCTTATGGAAAAGTGTTAATGGTAGGAATCTAACTTAGAAAGACGTATCTGTTATTGTCGCGAATCATGTTGTGATCGAGATACAACCTGACACTGACCTGCGGATTGCAAAAAACGTAAGAAAATTTGAATTTCGCGGTCTCAACTACCTTAAGCACCATTCTTACGTGATACGAAAGTATTAAATTGAATCTTGGTTAAAGGAACTTAGGACTCAGCACCCTAATTGAGTAACACACTATTAATCAGAATCTAAATGATTTTGAAGGATATTTGTAATCCATTGCTTCGTATGTTCGAAAAGTTTGTCTGCTCACAACGTAAATAAGGCAATGAATGTTGTTGAACATGAACTGTCCAAATTAAAGCCGTTCGTACTGTTAGTGTGAGCAATTACCCCGCTGATTCCCAAGAGTTGCTGCCATAGAGTCTGTTCAGCCTTTTCCCAACTATGTTGGAGTCGGCTTCCAGTCTAACCGGATGCAGCTGAATACCAGTATTTTACATGGAGCGACTGGCTTATCTGACCTAGCCAGTTACTGGGTAACGCGATAACCTCTTACTAAGACTGGTTGTCAGACTTTTGGGCTTCTTACTACCAGTAACAAGTCAAAGAGCGCTTGGCTAAATATCAATTGCCGTGCCCCTAGCGCGCGGCTACAAATCGATAAAATTATCATCATCATCTGCCTAGCCTTTTCCAACCGTTGGGGTCGGCTTCCAGTCAAACCGGGTGCAGCTGAATACCTAAATCGATAAAATAATACCTACAATAAATAAGGAGGAGCAATTGTTGAATAGAACGAAAAAATCATGCATGTTCTCTGTCGCAGAAATACGACACGAGCGGTAGGGGCACGGAAATATGTGTCGCATTTATGCGACACAAGCGGTTAAAAGGTTAAAATAAGTATGAAAATCAAAGTTGTCAAACATGTCTATGTAGGTCTATGTCAGTTTATACTACGTTTCCTGTCGCCCCCACGACGACAGCTGTTTGAACAAGGTGGGCAGATCCTTAGGTGTGTAAGGCCATATTTATATTGACACCTACACCCATGTTTACGTTGTAAATCATACATTTACAGGTTTTAAATATGGATATTTATGATAGATTATGGTTCCATGTTGTGGGTGTTTTTAACACACACAAATTAACCTACAAAAATATACTTACAGTCAGCAACAAAAGTCGATTAACACTTCAGTTTTTTTAAGGGTAAAAACGGGACGCTATTACTAAGACTCTCGACTGTCTGTCTGTCTGTCACCAGGCTGTAACTCATGAACCGTGATAGCTAGACAATTGAAATTTTTACAGATGATGTATTTCTGTTGCCGCTATAACAACAAATAAATACTAAAAATAGAATAAAATAAATATTTAAGAGGGGCTGTCATGCAACAAATGTGATTTTTTCGGCGTTTTTTGCCTTGTGGTACGAAACCCTTTGTAGGTGCCAGTCCGACTCGCACTTGACCGGTTTTTTTAATCTCAGTTGTTGAGCAAAATATTTGTTCAAAATTACATTGCAGATACTTCTGCTGCAATTTCGAACAAATATTTTGCTCAACAACTGAGATTAAAAAAACTGACTTTTGTTGCTGACCGTACAAGAGGTTGACCAAATTACCCCGGTTTTGGAAAGCCCGTTGGATAACGTTGTTGTTATTTCCTATCAATATAGGATACTGGATATAGACTGCCCCGTTGGTCTAACTCTGGTCACATGAGGTCCTGGGTTCAATTTCCAGGTCGGGCAAAGTGTTATTGAAGTGAAAACTTCTTTAGGCGCGTTGAGCATTTTTTGAGATGGGAAAAAAACCATTGAACTCGCGACACTGTTACCGTAACCGACACCGCGCGTGTTTTGTTTATAAAACCCTTTTTCGCAGGAACGCGTGGAGTTATCAAGTTGAAATTAATGTCATATGCTCAGGGGTGCAATTCCTTGAAGCAGTGACAAAATCAAACTTCTAAGTCAACGCAATCAAAAGATACGGTCGTTTATGTTCCGGAATCAAAACCTAGGTTTCGATTCGGTACTTACTGTTGACCTAGAATCATGAAAGGCAAGAAGCAATGTCATGTAGAACAAGTAAAGGAAAAAATCCGAAAACCCTACCGTAAATTTGTAGTTATATTACAAATAAAAAATCCCGTGATAAATTATTTATTATATACCTACTATACTGAACCCTCGGTGCACGAGTCTGACTCGGACTTGACCGGTTTTTTTAGGGTTTCGTAGCCAAGTGGCAAAAATGGAATCGAACCAGTAATACTTCGTATGGCTGTCGTGTTTATGGGGCGTGCTGGTGGTCACGTAGGTATAGCAATGTTCTGAATATTCAGTATGGCTAAAGGCATAATGACTTTAATAGGGTTTTTACTTTACATAATGAATGAAAGATTTATTAGTCAATAAGCGTCAGTATGAATCGCCTTCTTAATACCTATCACAATGATTGGGACATATTGGGAGTTAATGTTTAATATACCCCCCCCCAAAATTGGGGGAGGCCTATGTCCAGCAGTCGACGTCTATCGGCTGAAACGACGACATTTCTATGTCGTCAACGGTTTGGCTTGTAAAATAATCAACGTTTTAAAACTACCACAAACTTTTCTTTGTAATATTTGCTGAAAAACTGTCGCAAGAAGGACCAAATTCATCATAAATTCATAACCATTCTGAAGAATTCAGGGCTTGAGCATCTAGAGAAAAACGCTAGTTCATTCCAAAACTGCGTTTATTTGTTTTGGAAAACGATGATCGTAATTTTTACAGGGTCTTTATGTATTTTATTCAAGGTTGCTTACGGTTGTAACATAAACCTTTGGGCACACGCCAGCACATAAAGCTACTACAATCTGTCAAATTTGTTTATAGATTTTCAACTTTATCGCTAAGGCATAAGGTTCAAAGTTGATTGGGAAAATTTGACAGTTTCGGGTAGCTTGATGTGCTATCGTCTGTACCTACAGGTACATACATATGCACATAATTTTACGCAACAATAACTTTTTTTTTCATTGTCCAGTAAATCATGTTTATTTCCATCAAATCGACTCACACTTTTTTAGCAAAAAATCATGGAAAATATGTATATAACAAAAACATTTTATTAAATTAACAACAAAACCTCTTCGGTCATAATTCCAGGATCCTAAGAGCCTTGTTCTCGTTTACACAATCTTGCATTGCTCACTGGCTATTTTGGTGAATTACAAAACGTTGTGTATGAGAACGTATTGAAAACCGCAAGGCGTGCGTCAGCATAAGATCATCGCATTCGCGAATTTGTTTATGCACAATTTATTTTTTATTTTGTGAAAATAATGTTTTTGTCATAATTTAAGATTCATATAGCCTTCAGCAGCTGTGGATTTAACCGCAAGGTTTGTGAGTCAGATATTGTACTCATTCGTGTTACCACAGATGGTTTTTCTTTTCTGTTATTGTTGACTATGCGTTGGGTATTTACCTATGTAGTAAGACCTTTTAGTACATAACAGCTGACTCAAATGTTTGGCTCAGGCGCAAAACGTCTCTTTGGGGCCATTCAAGTATTACGTAAGCACTACAGGGGGGCGGAGGGGTCTTTGCTTTGCTTATTTTTGATGACATGGGGGATGGGGGGGTCTGGATCGTGATTACGTCAGCAGTATTTTTTTTTTACTTTTTCGGATTTTCTACATTGTTGATTTTGATTTTAACACATTATTACGGCAACCCTACTCGTCTATGGTTGAAAACGAAACGCGTAAACAGATCGCGCCTAAAAGCTGTTGTTTGGTAAAACATCAGCTGTTGGTCCTTCGTCACAAACTACCTAGTCCTGTTTGATTCATAGTTTTATAATGTAAACACATGATGACTACCTCTCAAAATAATTTCAGAACCAAAAACTCAACATTCTCATCGCCCAAAACTCGCTAACTTGCTAAACAAAAGCCAGTATGATCTCTCAAACTGCTCCCAAAGGTGCACGTCATCAATTCTCTCACTTCTCATGCCCCCGCTAATCATGACAGGAACGTTAAAAACAATATGTTACTGATTCCGTGAGTAAACACTACAGTGCCGATGACATCAGCTAACCAGGCCGCTAATATTAAAACTTGGCACACTTCCACTGCCGACCATCGACGTGGATCATACTAGGATTGAGGTATTAACCGGAATTTGTAATAGTCTTGAAATAACGGAAATACGGGTTGGAGAAGAATTTTAATGCGAAACAAACAAAAACAGTGTAATTCCCTCCTCAATATGCACGGTTTATTCTTTGAGCAAAACTCATAAAAGTCTTGTGGAAGCAGGAAAGTCTTGTGGTTCTCGTAAAATAAAAGTTGAACTTCTTAAAAATACAGAATAAGAGAGATTTAGTGTGAGAGACAGAGAGAGAATTATAATATCTTTCTTCTCTCTCATGTAGGTAACGAAATGTTTTTAAACGTGAAATTTCACTCTCAATTCTCTTCCAAATATCGAATCGCCGCCTTAGAAGTTTCACTTCAAAAAGTCTACCAATAGCGACTAACAAAATGTAGATTATAGGTATATCTTATATAGCCAATGTCAGTGGGATTTACTCCATGCCCACCTACTGAATGACCAGTCCTTCCTTGGAGATCCGTTATACTTGGAAATAATCCATCACACTCTACAACATAACAACTATACAGTCATCTAGGTAGGTAACTGCTGGTCCTATGGCATTGAGTACTTTGAGTAGTGAGTGACAGCATCAATGTGTATTCCAAGAACTACTTCTCCATTATCGTGAGAAATAGGCTCATGTCTATCGTGTGACGTAAGTTTCCTGTGTCATGGCAGCAATCGTCAATCGTCATCCCTTTCATTGATGTGATTGAGGAAAACAAATATTATTTTATATGTGATTGTAGGTACAACGTCAGGATCACGTCATTAATTCCTTTTAAATAATAATTCGAAGGACTTCAAGCCAAAAATAACAAAAAAAAAACACAAAGATAATACGACTAAGGCTTAAGAAGGTGGAAATTTTGAAATGAAATGTCAGTTTTAAATGCCAACAACATTGAAGGGTAAGAGGAAAAACTTGAACGAAAAAGCAATTGAGAAAATGGAATCCGCCATGAAAGCAAACAAGGACATGTGAGTCAATGACTAGAAAAACCCTTACTTAAACTTTCGCTATTGAAGTAGTGTCAGAAAGCATTGCATACGTGAAATAATCCAAGTAGCTATTCCAATAAAATATATTTAATTAACATATTGCAGACAATCGTCTCCAAATAGAAAGTGGCATGTTTATGCAATTCATAAGAGCTTCAATATACACAATACTATTTGCGCTAATGAGTGTATTGTCGAAATATTCTTTACAATTCCATTGACGTGTGTCGAAATGACGGAGGCTTGAGTGCCGAAATACAATGCCAAATTAAACACAAGATTTGCGGTAGGTAGTAATGTACGGTACCATCATATGTAAATTTTAATGATATTTACCTTATGACCAGAAACCAGTGAAGCCATGCTAGGCAACAATGTCCAAAACAGCGTAAAATTATAGGTGATTCAATGTCCTTGCTCTATACACGAGGTGAAATAAATTTACATAACTTGTGACTCTAAATAAATAAAATCATCTCGTGCCGTCATTTCATCCAATATTGCTATTGACGAATTTCTAGGAAACACTTTTGGCGATTGTCCCAAAACACTAGGTTTGAAGCTTCGCCAGACTATCCATTAAGAATTTGAGGCCTTTGGGGTGTTGTTATCAGAATCCAAGGTAAGGAGTTCAATAACGTCGAAGGGTATCTTCCAAACGACCCACATCTTCTGCTGAATAAATAATAAGATGGAAAGTGGTGATAGACATGACGGTAGAAACAGAATATACCTAAATGGAACTAGTTATTTGTAGGTACTATGATGCTTGCAATGTTTATGGTATCGGAGTGGTTGCTCAAAACTGAGAAATACCGTGCAGTCCTCAGAAGCATTCTGACGCGCTTTCCGAATACCACTTTGATAAATTAGCCGTTGAAAATAGCATGTCGAACTGCAAAACAGATTTAAGATTTGCGTTTGCTACCATTGTCATACAGAGCTTTAACTTCAATAATATTCGCTCCACGATCGCTATTACTATCAGTAACATTTAGTATTCTTTCCTTAGGACCATTAAAAGATATTTATGACATTGCGAATATACAGCGTTAGTTTTTTCCTCGAATCCTCAAAAGGTCATTCGGTGTCTAGTATTGTACGTGGAATACATTAGTTAGCTCGGCTGCTACAGCTCAAATAACTATTTGTGTCAGGGTCTTCTCGAAACTGTGGATACACATTTAACATGATGTTTGAATTATGGTAGTGAATATGGTATATGGTAGGAACGAATGATGTGGTCCTTTCGGTGTTTGACTCGACGCCACAAATTGTGGATGTGGTTTTTGGGAATGATAAAACGATAAGAAACAAAAACGAATGTGTTTAATAAAAACAAAGTCTGCAAACAAAAATACAAGTGTTAAGTCAAATGTCACTAATAATAACACTTATTATCACGAAGGCAAAAAACTCAGACAAGTATCTTCCAAAGACATTTATAATAATAATGAACGGCGTAATTTTTATTAAACATCAACTTACTCCGGATCTAAAAGCGACTTAAACGGTGACATTACGTAAATAAACACTGATTCAAACAACGAAAGAACAAAGAAACTACAAAAACATAATGCCAATTCATGTGTGTTCCCCGAAATGACGTGTTGGACTATAATTAGTGATACTATTAGTTTATTTTTGTTACCTGCGCCTGCAGCTGCCAACTGGGGCTGCTCATATCCGTGGTTTGATCAGGAAGTTACATCATACGTCTGCACTAGCCTGGTCTAGATTTGATACTATGGTTTATTTTGGTCACGTTTATGTTACACATAAAGACCTAAAAGCTCTTAACAAAAGATTTCTGGATGGCGGATGCAGATTTCGTATAGACAGAGCGATCAGTCTATAATGATTGCACTGCTGGGACACAGGCCTCCTCTCTTTGAGAGGGAGTGGGCCATAATCCACCACGCGGGCCTAGTACGAGTTGGTAGATGCCACATGTCTTTGAATTTTTGGTTCTTTGACTTCACGGTTTCCTCACGATGTTTTCCTTTACCGTTTTGAGAGAGTATCATGCTTTGTTTCTCAATTATTATCTACGGGCTATTAATAAAACTAGATTTCGATCAAACTGCTTCCAGTGCATCAAAATCTTAGTAACAATTAATTCCCTCTATTGGACGTTAAAATCTAGTTATATATACAGTTTTAAAGTAAGCGCTTACATGCTTGGGAATTTTGGCACAGCTCTGGTGAAAATGTGTTTTATTTTGGAATAAATTGTTTCAACACACAAAATGTTATTTCTGGATTTCGCTTGCGAGAGAATGATAGAAATTCCGAATGCGTTTTTCGCTTGTTTTGTTTTTGCTGCTAATAATGTGTTGGGTGTAACTGAAGTGGTCCTTTATGGTAGACAAAAAGACAAACCTGTGTATTCTGTAAATATCTCACCGTGAAAACTTAGGTGAAGTGAGCAGTCACTCCACTTGATGCGCTATGGGATTGACACAAATGTTGTAATGAATACTTTGTAACAATATAGTTTAAAAGAGTGTCCATGTAGTTTCTTGCCTGTTCTTCTTGCTTCATCATTCTGTCTGACCGATTCCGTGACACTTCAAAAGTGCCTGTTAAATGGTTAATTGAAATATATGCTTTGAGTTGATACTATTGACAGTTCACTTCACCTAAGTTTTCACGGTGATATTTTTACAGAATAGCACCACTGATATATCCTTTCTGTCTTACAAGTACATACATAATTAGAAGGAACTATCCTTCTTTTATAAAGTCAAGGCTAGATTCTTTTAAAGTCAAGGCTAGACTGTTTTTGCTCAAAATGAATTTTGTATGTTGTGCCATTTTTTGATCAAGTCTCGTCTCATCTTGAATTTTACTCTTTAACTGCTTGTTCATAACATTATTATCAATTTTCAAGTTAATACAATCAACACAAGTTTCTAATTTAATAGATTTAGAAGGTCAATTTACAAGAACAATTTGATTGGTCACAAATTGAATGAACATAGCCGCTTGAATTGGCAATATTGGACATGTAACATTCGTTGAATCATTTTGGCTCTCACTCTTATACACTTGTCTTAAATCCTTTTTAGATTTACAGAGTCTCCGCAGATTTGACGGGTTTCGTTTCGAATTATTTATTAACCAAAAAAACAAAAAAAGTCTAAACTCATCATTTCAAGTAACTTCTCTACCAGCAGCTGTTGACCTCGTTGTCAGCAGTAGTTACTTTAAATTAAGAGTTTTTTTTTATCGATTCGATAGTTCGATACCCATTTCGTTTTATTAAAACCTTCTAGCTAGGTATTAGTTATGTTGCTAATATATGTTTTTATATTAAATAACTTGGTCACATGATTCTAAAACTGATCTATCGTTTGCATTAAGTTTTTCTATCAGTCAATCACAAAGTTACAATGGGCATTGGACAATGCCAGCAACTTTATTTGTTATATTTCTATTTCTATTCATAGTCTTGTTAATTTCGTCTAACGGTCTCCAGTCAACCAAAAGCGTTTGAGATCGTGAACGATAAAACTTCCTTTAAAATTAAATATTTTCTATGCTTTCCATCACGATGCTTGAACTATGTTATTATTATACTTACTTACTTACATAAGATTAATATAAGACTGCGTCGTTGGTCTAGTCATCTAGTGGTCGCAACTGTCGCAAGCTTGACTGCTAAGTATGAGCTCCTGGAATCGATTCCCACATCGTCATTGTCTTTGGGTTTTTCCTTACCAATTGGCATTTCTCAGTAGCAACCCGAAGTTTGGATATATTCTATATAGGACCCCAATTATTCAGGATTCAAAATACCTACATCATCCACTGCCTAGCCTTTTCTCAATTATGTTGGGGTCGGCTTCCAGTGTAACCGGATGCAGCTGAATACCAGTATTTTACATGGAGCGACTGCGTATCTGATCTCCACAACCCAGTTACTGGGTAATACGATACCCTTTGGTATGACTGGTTGTCAGACTTTCGGGCTTCTAACTACCCGTAACGACTGTCAAAATACATATAACTGGCAAAATGTTGATGTTGGTGAACACCTCTACCTACCTCTTCGGGAATACAAGTATGATGTTATGTTATAATATCCAAAACCGGTTGTTCATGTTTCGCATGCACTAAATTATTTTTTTGCGGGGCCAGACATGTTGATAACCTTGGCTTTATTTGTAAGCGCCACGGAGCAAATTATCTTCTATCATACTATTTACTAGTCTTTTTAATTAAATGACGTAACTCCTATTTGAATGGTTAATGAGGTTTAATTTTTTCGCTGAAAAAACATATTCAATAAAAAGTATGATCTGAGGCATTTAAGTGCATTATGACATTCATGGTCACCGTCAGTCCGTTATACCACAGAATAAAGATCATACAGTATTGTAACTCGGCCGTAACCTTGAAATAAATGCCTACAGCCGCGCGGTACTTAAACATGCGATAGGGCTGCCCACCTCCAGCATTTTAATTACAATTGCCTACTTTGTGTTTCCATTTAGTTTTGTTATTGTATTTTACTGTGTGTACATAAATAATAAAATAAATAAATAAATATACTTTTTTATATAAACAAATAAAATACTTTGTGAATTGAATAGGAAGTGTTTAATAAAAATGCGTGTTGTTTTTTGATTGGTAGATTTAATTAAAAATCCATGTTTATGTTTGAATAACAAATCTTATAAATTTGCGACCGAAAAATATTTGTGCCTCGACTGAGACGTACGAAATGCCTTATTATTCAATTTTAAAGTATAAAAAATCCGCATTAAATTATGTACAAAGCTTAATTAAATATTGTTGTGGGAAACATGGACAAGGTGGAGAAAAAGGAATATCTTTTACTTGGTTATAGATACCTGCAGCTACTTTACAATTTATATGTTTGGTTTTAAATGAAGTTCGGAATATTTCCTCCATATTCCACAAAATCATCGCTGGGTACAATCAAAAAAGGTTGCGAATTAATCTTATTGTAGTCCGTATATCTTAATCATAGTATAATCTTATTGTAGCACAACATAGCCTACTCGTCATATTAAATATGTACTTGAACTTATTTTTAGTGAAAAAATCGCGCGGTTATTGTTAGAAAAAACAACACACCGTCCGTTCGCCACTGCGGCACAGTCGCGACTGTCTGCATGCCGAGCGCATGCCGAGGTCGAGGCGCGTAGGTATAGCTTGCGTTTCGTCCGTTTGTATGAAGTCGAAATACTGTATGATCTTTATACTGTGGTTATACCAAGTATTTCGTCATAGTCAACAGTATGATAATATTTCAATTGATATTAATCTACTAAAAATATCAACATATTGCCGTTAAGTCAGGAACCAAATGCAAAACAAGCTGGGGTTCCCCAAGGAACAATTTTGGGATCTGATTAAAATATTCATGAGAGGAGTAGGTTATCATGTTTTCTGAAGTTAATAAGAAAACCAAATAGATCTTGTTTTATTATCATCACCTGATTCCGAACAGTGAAATTTTGAAAAGGAATGTTGAGAGATATCCTCAGTTGCATCAAATTCCTCTATCGTCCTTCCTATGTCGTCAAGTTTAATTGACAATTTATCACAATCATGTTAATTGACAATGAAACAATCTTAGATAAAGCAATGCAACGATGAAGACGATCATGATCTCATTTATGAACATACGAGTTTATAAAACTATGCTTCCTTACTTCATCTTAGAATTTATAATTAACAAAGGCATTAGCATATAAGTAAAATCAAGATGTTTGGACGTGCAAAAAATGCATACCTAATATGGATCCTAAAATATTTCAAAAACAGTATAAAAAGTTTAGAAAATCGCGATTTCGCAGTTTCGTCGGTCGTCCGTCTCGGAACTGGTTTTCTGATGTATTCTGTTAGTATACAATGAAGTCATAAAAATTTTATGCTTGCTGCTATATGGATTATCTGTGAAGTGTTATCTTCGTACTTGTTTTAGACTTTATAAAGGCTCACAACATAACATCACGGCTGTATTCCTCAAAGGGTTAGGCACAGATGTGTGTGTAGTGCACCCACATTTCGCTAGTTAATGTACTAGGAGGCGAGTCTATTGGTATCAACCGTGCAACCTACTCCGGGCTGTTACTAAAACTTCTAGATGGAAAAAATTCGTTAGCACTTTGCCCGACCTAGGAATAGAACCCAGGACCTCATGCTCAGCAGTTGCGCTTGCTACCACTAGAAGCAACGAAACCAATTGCTGGCAAAAATAAATTGGTCTGGCTTGATGCCCTTGTTCTTGCTTTGCCAAGCCAATAAGGCCTTGGTAACGTTCATGTCGTTAAAAACAACTGTTCATTCATTATTGGATTGATGCCTTCCTTGAAGATCAAGAAAGTCAGGGTTGCTGAGTCGGATATCTTCAACTTTTACTTAACTATTCTAGCATATATCCCCAAGTTGCCTTTTGAGGATGCCATTAGTATAAATTTCAGTTCCAGGATACCAGAGATGGTCAATAAAATTAAAGAACTGTTACAATCAGGAGAATTAATCAGCAAAACGTTTTATATCACACATTAACTGTTAATTAAATCCAAACTCGAACCAACATGGAGCTGTTGTCACAGTATTTTAATGTCAATCGATCACCTCAACCCACGCTTGAACACTTTAACACTCATTCATAAACTGTTTTTACGAACCGAATCTCCTTGAGATCACCTACATAGGTGAAAAGAGCGAGGCAGACATATCAACAACAATCTAGGCGAGAAGGAGACAGAATATTATTTGTAAAGGTATATGCGTAGGAGTTGTTCGCACATCCGTCGGTCTATTTTCGACGTTTCTTGAAAACTCCCATAGCAACTAAATATGTTTTAACGATCGCGTTTCGTGACAGATCTAGTGGTACTTTGTTAGTTTCTATTATTCATTTCGTTATTTTTAATATTCTTAACCCTCGTGAAAAGGGACTGGAAGATTCGGTGATGTTACATTTTGAAGAGATGGAAATAACATTGAAACAGCTGTTTCATCTGCATATTATAGACGGTGAACGTTAAACCGTATTTCAATTTGAAACTGTTATCCATTCTGATGGAAAATAACAAAAGCAAGTTACGACTAAAAGTAAATATCGTAGGTCCGAAACACATTGTGACTCTCAAGATTCGAGTTCCACAAATATCCAACCACTCCTGTCTGTGGGCTTAAGAAAATTTGTCAATTGTTTGAAAATCTGCAAGAAAACTATGTATATGAAAGAAAAGGGACAATTAAGTAATTGTCTAAATATGTTGATTTGTACCCAGCGTCATCAAGTCCTCATCGCAAAGGATTTTTTACCTTAGAGTGTGCAATGGAATCTCCTCCGGTGTGCCTTTGGCAGAAAAATAATATAATCCGAGATTTTTTTATTATGGAAAATCGTTGTACTGCATTCAATCTCAAGGAAATTTTCATTCTAATAATTCTCGATAAGCATTCCAGACTCATTGCTGTACATATAAAAATATTTTCGAATGTAAATTTAACCTTCACGGCTATTTGGGGCATGCATACAAAATATTTGAATGAAAGTATGTATGATCTGAATTCTGGAACCGAACAGATAAATCATATTATAATGTAAGTACATGGATTAGTCAGCGGCGAGACTGAACTGTCTTTTGAAACAATATTTTCCAGTGTATTTATTTTCTGAGAAAATTGCTCACACTCGGTTATTTCACAGTCATCAATTAAATCAGCTTGTAGGTAGTGGCATATAGGTATTGTTGCAGTACTCTGATGTCACTAGGGACCTAACGCTCGTCAGGTATTATTGGAGAATAGCTCATATCGTCGCAAAACATCCAGCGAGCTAATTGCGTAAAAACACTATCAGTAGCAATGGCTTTTATTTTGACAGTCAACGACATTCATTTCGTTTTGTTCAAACTAGAAATTTTTCCAACATATGAAGCAATGGATTTGCAATATCCTTATAAATGATTCAAATTGAGGTTGATAGTGTGTAATTAGGATGCAGACCAGTCAATCCTAGCAGCGAGGTTTTTTTCCAGGATGCATCGGAGACTCATTGTACCGGCGCGTGGCGGCGAACATATGAACGACGATATACAATTTTATGGAGACTAATTTAACGAAACAAAAGAACCTGAAATTCGAAGACGTGACTTCTACCAACTCGCAATGGGCCCGGAGGGTAGATTACAGCCCACTCTCTCTCTCACCGAGAGGAGGTCTGTGTCCCAGGAGTAGGAACATTGTAGGCTAATGATGATGATGAAGGGAGTAGTCCCATTCCATTGATGCAATGTAGTGATGTGTATGTGATGGAGTCTCAGACAGGATGAATAAAATTTACCAGAAATATTCATAGTCACAATCATACTTTATACGTTAAGACACGTGCAAGTAACGCAAGCACGTGCACACAGTGTTAAAGCCGATAAAATAATTGTACAAAGTACTTACCTATTACAATGCGACTATACAAGTTTAAACAATGAACATAATTTAAGTACATTTAATTACATTACTATTCTTGAACTTGAGGAAATTGAGAATTCATTCATTCAAGATGAATGAAATGAAATACTACAATGCAGGTACTAAAGTCCACCAGTAAGTAAATATAGATTAGACACCTGTCGCCAGACAGTCCCATCTGTCCCACAAGGTGGAGGATGATCTGGTAACGGGAATCCGCTGGACACGGGAGGCACAGGACCGGTCGGAGTGACGGTGCTTGTGAGAAGGCTATGTCCGGCAGTAGTCGTCTTACGACTGATGGTATCAAGTCTGACCTTGGACAGTAGATCCCGCTACCACCTTGCTGACTTGCTAATTGCCTGACTTCGGCAGAGTCAAAGGGTTATGATTTTAATGTTCTTACTAAGACATGATTTACTCTTACATAGTCCAGTCCAGCCTATCCAGTTGTAGTCATCTCTTTATGTACTTTCCTATCGCAGGTATGCTGGAAGTGATTTCTTTAGAAATAATCATCAACTTTATACGTATTTTTCCGTTCTTTTTATCCACGACGGTACCTACGGAGACGGTATATGCGTTTGGGGTGAGAGGATGTGTGTGCAAACCAATGTTGCCATTTATCTCCAAAACTACTAATCCGATTTTGATGCGGTTTTCAGTGATGGGTTTGGATTTGATTGGTGCATGTTCTTATCTTCTTGTCTGTTTATACAAGGTGGAGGCGGCAATACGACAATAAATTAAACTGCATAATATATATATCTAATGACGTTCCCAGTTTTCGTACAAAAATTTAATAAAATATATCTAATAGCCAGTCAAAGATCGGCAAAACCCCTAATCGGTCCAACACAACATTCACAACCATTTAATTTGTTAGAAAAAAACACTTTTTTAATTTCAATGTTAGGATTTATTTGATAGTTTCTAAATATTCCTTTGCAGGCGTTTTCTTTTATTGTCGCATTGTCGTCTCCACTCCTCTCATGGGTGTACAGACGCCAGCACATCAAGCTACCCGAAACTGTCAAATTTTCCCAATCAACTTTGAACCTTATACTTTAGCGATAAAGTTGAAAATCTATTAAAGAAATTTGACTGATTGTAGTAGCTTGATGTGCTGATGTCTGTACATAAATGATTAAATAAATAAATATTTCATGTTGACACGGGGGAAGAATAAGTAATGTTGATGGTACAAGCTGTTGATTCATTAAATGATCTCCCATAAACTAGTTATTCTATTAAACTAATTCACTTCAATCTGTAAGTATAGGGGCTGGGGACAACTCTCGAGGAAACGAGGCGTCGATTGATGGAAAACGATTTGTTTCGTCACAAGTTAGTTTCCGGTGAATTCCGACAGTGAAGATTCTTCTCCAGACAAACGGTTTCTATACAGGGTGGCATCCCTGCCATGTCGATGTCCCCATCGACGCGGAAACTGTAACCGTGAATTCTGCACATGATTCTGCTGATTTATTTTTTGATAACCGACGAAAAAATTCTACGATAAGGTCTAGATCACAGATATAGATATACCTAGATAACGCAAGTATCACGAACTGTATGAAAACCAAGCGTGCCATTTTTTGACTACCTACTATGACGTCACAAGCTCGCGCTCTCACTCACACTTACCCAGCCAGCAGTAAAAAGGACTGAGCGCGAAAGGGGCGGCTTACGATTTGTAATCATAAGTTGGTGCAATTTTTGGCACGCGAAGTAGCTACTCTTGCGTTATCTAGGTATATCTATATCTGTGTTCTAGACCTTATCGTAGAATTTATTCGTAGGTTATCAAAAAATAAATCAGCTGTTCCATAGAACAGAGCAACCTATAGCAACGCGGTCAAAATGTATGGAACAGCAATTTTTTTTTTTAATAACCGACGATAAATTTCTCAGTGGGGTTTAGGATCATCCGATCATGTACTGAAATCCATGGTAATAGGTTGCGCGTAGATGTCCAGGGAACGTGAAATCACTGTCCGTTGTCCCCGTTGCCTATATGTCAAAAGGGGGACAACGGGAAAGGGGACGGACAGGGTCCCTGCCACCCTGTATGCAGATCATTCTGACTTCAATTACTATTGTAGTAATTGCTACTATAAGAAATAACAGTAAAACGAAATAACCTTCATTGCCACCTTATTTTCAAATCCATATAAGTACACTTAAGCTAATAAGCCACCGAAGTAACACCAAGTTACTTAAATAGCCAGTGGTAGGGTAGGACGTGGGCGGGCGGTGGCATTCTGATACCCATCCGCCCACCAGCAGGCTCGAGTATCGTAACCAGTGGACTGGAGTACTGGACTTACGCAATATTTGTTTTGAAATGGTTTAAATAAAGGTGGGTCAGATTTTGTGAGTAATCCAAATTTTTGTTGAAGCAAGTGATTCAGAACTGTTTTTTGATGAACCCTGCATTACATTATAGAGACCCCCCGTGCCTTAAGCCGTTGGTTGGCTGTCATTCGTAGATCTTTGACAGTCGTTACGAGTAGTCAGAAACCTGAGAGTCTGACTACCAGTGTTACCAAGGGGTATTGTGTTACGGAAGGAGTTAGTATCTGCCCAAATGTGTCATGACTATCTCTTTTATCACTGCCTAACATTTTCCCAACTATGCTGGGGTCGGCTGCCAGTTTAATCGAATACCGGTATTTTACATGGAGCGACTGCCTATCTGACCTTGAAAACCCAGTTACTGAGTAATACGACACCCCTTGGCAAGACTGGTTGTCATGACTATGTCCAAAAGCTAGAAAATTTCAACAACATCAATGAATTCTTAGACCACAAAACCTGCTTATTGTCTAATAGCTCCAACCTATTCGCCAACCTGACCCCTGACTCGATTAATATTAATCGAGTCTAACCGACTATTGTCCAATGCTCGTTCACATTTATAGTTAATTTCAGTCGTAGGTGTACGATCATCAAGTCAAGTGTTGGCAAGGACATTACTGGCACAGTTCTGTTATAAAATATGATAGCTGTATCGTGGGTTGGTGTACCGAAAATCATTATCATTATCACTATATCCTTGGGATTTGCTTCAACGCTCACCATAATATGGACGCTCTACTTTAATGTCGTGAAGTGATTCCAATCTGACTCCTCCAATATCGAAATCTGTGGGTCTTGCTTGTGTAAGTGTGATCCAGATATTTATTTATTTAAACTTCTCGCACACAATAAGGTACAAAGGCGGACTTAATGCCTTAGGCATTTTCTACCAGTCAAGTCAACCAATTGTGGTGTAGAGATAATAAGATGGCAGGTGATATATCAGCATCCTCTATATGCTCAACGTTTTCCCAACTACATATGTTGGGTTCAGCTTCCAATCTAACCGGATGAAGCTGAGTACTAGAATTTAACATGAATCCAAGTATTTAAGAAGCATTAAAGATGTCCCCCAGTCTAGAGCGTTTTCATAGTTGATCCAAACCCTACTAAACATACGTCCCTGCCTCGTAAGGAACCCTGCAATGGGGGACTGATACCTGATAATACCATATCATATGCCTGAGAACCGTTGCATGCTGTCATTAATGTTCAAATAGATGCAACTAAACATGATATCTCTCGGCTATTAAGTTGATAACGATAATTTATTCAAACTAATAAAACCGTATGGATTATATTTCAAGTGTTGTGTTATCGTGATTTCGAGAACTATTAGCGACAACTACAAGTGCACTACTGGTATCGACTGTTGAGTATTTATTTTAGGAGTCATCTTTTCTATCTTTCACATTGAGATCCTACACCACACGTCGTTCTACGTCACACCTGCATTCCCTGAGGGGTTAGACAAAACCCAGAAGTGCACCTATAGTGCTCTCTCATATTTCACCAGTTCTTTATGTTTAAGTTCCATGTATTAGGAGGCGAGCCTATTGCCATGAACCGAGCACAAATATTCAGATTGAGATTCTAATTCAGCATAAAATCAGTACTTTCAGACTCAGCCTTGTATTTACTAGTGAGTAGTTTTTGGGACTTCTTCTAAATGCCGCAGAACATCGCGCGATGTTGCGAGGGACATTTTTGATTTTCGTAGCCTAGGTACTAAAAGAACAAAGCCAAGAGGCTTTGTTCTCTTAAACTTCACTCACTCACTTGTACACTTAGTTCACTCTTAAGGTCTTGCAGGTCACTTTTAAGCCGGGCTTATCACCCTTGACTTTGCTAGTAATCAGATTGTGTCGAATGAATTTCTGCTGAAATCGACGAAACTCCATCTTCAATTAATTACTCGAGAATTTTGTTAATTAGAACTTTAGAAGTGGCAGGTGAAACAAGCTAAACGGTGACTAACGTAAGTTCAAATCAAACCAAACTATGAAATCATCCACGACCCAACCAATCCAGAATGGAAATGAATCTGTTTAATTCAACAGAATTATTAAGCTTGCATCTGAATGCATTACGTCATTCATGACCTGCCTTGTATACTTCCTTTAACATTCACAAAGTTATTATTTATCCTTATTAAGACTAGAGATAAGGTAATAAAAGGCGTTCTTACAAACGACCCAGCCGATTCCATTAAATGACATCTGTCGAGGTCAGTATGCGATATTACGAGTGACCTCTCTGCATGATGTCATAGCTTTAAAGCTTTTTATATTAATAAGGAACGAGTTTTTGTTATTATTGGGATGCTTTAAATGTCTGCTTTTGAACTTGACTCTGTTATTGTAGCTGATAAAGTCCAATTTAAAATTCTACCTTGTAAATAAATAATGGCGATCAAAATCATAATAAAAAATCACATACCTAAACCTACATGGTCACTCAATGATATTACAAGTGTAAAAGTGGTCACTTTATGAAACGTCAGAAGCTAGGTGCACGGTTACAATTGTTCGTTTCATATGGAGAAGAGCCGGCAAGGAACTCCACGGTTACTCTTTCTTTTTAAATAATTGGTTTTTAGAATGTTTTCAAGTTACAGTGTTAATATTTATGGGAGGACAATGTAGGCCTGTCAACAAAACAAAGATTTATCAGGATTATAGCTGAAAATGAAGAAGAATGCCTTTACCTTGCAATAGGACAGTACGGGTCGGACTTACATATTATGCAAATAGATCGATAACCTTTGAAAGGGTAACAGCATTCCATCTGTAAGTGATGACATCATATGCCAACGGATCATTCTGCCAAAAGGTATGAAACACAGACTTATAATTCTGTGGTATGAAACAAAAGGAGTCTGCAAACACGAAACGTAGCACGCACGTTCAGTATAGTCACTGCCATGGGAAAAAGACGCGAATATGTATAGAAATCTAAAAACATCCACTGTTTTTAGATTTCTATATATATATTTGCATATATATAATTGGCATACTCCTGCGGGCTAATTGCGTAATACAACAGACTATCAGTAGCAATGGGTTTCATTTTGACAGTTCAACAACGCATTAATTACGTTGCTGAGCAGAATTTTGTTTCGAACTTATAAAGCAATGGAATATCCTTCAAAATGTTTCAGATTAAGATTGATAGTGTTTTTCACCATTTCTTCCATCTAAATTTTCTTGGTAGCTAAGCACTATAAAGCCAACCTTAAAAATATAGACGCAATACTCCGATTAATCAATAAATAATTAAATCACCATTACATAAAGTATCCAGTCAACTGTCAGCCTTGCGAGAAACCGGTCTATCTGTCCTCTGTCTTTAAATAGGAAGTTGTTTATCACATGCGCCTGAGCATTATCTAGTTTCCTTGCAAATACTAACTATAGTGCCTGCTTTGTGCTGTAAAGGAAGATGGCTAACATCCTTTTAAATATTATCTTTATTTTTGGGTGTTTGATTTTCCCACATCCTCTGTTGGTTGGTTCCATAGAAATTTCATATATCTATGGTTGGTTCTCAAGTTGTACCATGTCAGTTGTCAACGTGATGTGTTGGATTGGAAGTCAGTACCTAGCACAAAAAATCAAACCAAATGAAAATTTCTGACAGTTTTTATAGATTTGTTTGTCTCTAAAACATTGCGTGTTAAAGGTGGAATATATTAGCGTTCCAAATGATGTAAATGTTTGCTGTTACACAGTTGCTGACCTTAAAGAGGTCATTTCAATTAGCACGTCCAAACGTTTCGTCAGCATCGTCAATGACTTGAATCGTTTTAGTTTCCTATAGCTCTCTTCTTCAACTTGCACCAAAATTATCTCTCTTCTTCAACTTGTAGGTATGTACCCTAATTGCGTAATACACTACCAGTAGCAATGGCTTCCATTTTGGCAGTTCAACAACATTCATTGCGTTATTTACGTTGTCGAGTAGACACATTTTTCGAACATATGAAGCATTGGATTAGCAATCCTTCAAAATCATTCAGATAGAGAATGATATTAGGATGATGTATCGATCGAATGCTGAAAGTAGGTCTTCTCAATTGAACGCCACTTTTCCTGGTTTTAGTGAGTTATCTGTGCGTACTCGTCTGGGGAAGTACTCAGTACTAGTACCACGTTCTTTCTGTAGCCAACCTGCATGATGCATTGCTGTGGTTACGTTTCAGAGAATATGCGTGACGGCGACGAACACGTTAGGCTGGCCATACACGGACTGCTCCAGCAGTAAGCGCGTGATCAGCATACACGGACTGCTCGTGCAGTCAAATTCAACCGCTTGAAGCTGCCTACTTGCTGTTCCAGCAGTCTGTAACTGCAGCAGCGAGGTAATTGCGCGAGAGCAGCCGACAGTTCGAGCAGTCAGTATGCCTGGCGACTGCTTGACCGCACAATGAAATTGCACCGCGCTGCCGACCGCCCGAAGCAGTCGCAACTGCTCGAGCGGTTCCGTGTATGTGTGTACGTAGATGACTGTAGTTTACTATGCAGTCGCAGCTTGAAGCAGTCGATACTGGCTGCTTCCAGCTGTCCGTGTATGGCCGGCCTTAGAGGCATTCTAACTATTTCTCTGAAATGGAAACGCACCTGGTGATGCTTCTGGTATTGCTGATGTCCGTAGATGGCAGTGACCACTTACCATCTGGTAGGCCGCCTACTTGTTTATTACCACCAAATAATATGTTTGAATACCTACCCCAAAGTTGAGAGTGTTCCAGTGAAAACGGCTGCGACTTACGAGTAGTAGGCAGTAGGTTCGAACCCAGGCAGGCGCTATAGTTAGTGAACTTGTAAATTATTTCATCACTGCTCTCAAATCAGTGAAGGAAAACATCGTGAGGAAACCGGCTTGTCATAGAACCAAACATTTGAATTAAATTGCGTGGTGGATTACGGCCCGCTCCCTCAGAGACGAAGCTATAGGCTGATTATGCCCAGAGTTCAATCAAATCTTCCTAGGGCACAATTAAAATCATTTAATACCATAAGTCCTGAGCGTAACTGACACATTCTAATGACTGTGACGAATTTTGTGTAATTACTGGCGTGGTGACTAAACGCGTTGGCAAGATGGGTGTCAAGAATACTGCTAATTGCTGACGTGATCAATGAACTCGGTTAATTAATATGAAGAAGATACTGTTTAAAATGTAAATGGGATATTTATGTAGCTTCGACAGTGACGATTGATTGATGCAAACCTTTTTTTTTCCGGAATGCAGTTTCTCTAGAATCGGTTGGATGTCGATGGCTATATGAGTAGGGGGATACCAAATAAACGATGGATGAACTGTGTGAATGATGATATGGTTAGAAAGGGGGTGACTACCGAGATGGCGACTGATAGAAAAGTATGGAAGAAAAAGACATGTTGCGCTGACACCAAATAAATTGGGATAAAGGCGGTAGGCTCTTCCTTCTTTTCCAGGTTTTAAGTAAATGCTAAAAGCAGTCTTCGCTACCAGTTTTTTGGGTCCTAGTATGATGATGATGATTACATTACACTCATTATCTATATGATCTGGTTTAAATAGTACCTAGTTGAAAAAAGTAAAAGTTGTTTTAAATATATTCAAAACAGCCATATTAACAACCTGTTTTTACCAATTATTCTAACATCGAATAAATTCTCACTAAAAACAAACGAAGTCCGACTGTCTGATTTAGCAGGTATCCTCGAAAAATTCATTCACTTCGAATAGCTTATTCCGCACACATTCTGAATCCCAAATCATTACCACGAACGAGAACCCACACCCCTATATCTACACTCACTAAGGTCAATGGGGCGAAGACCGGCATACTTTATTAAAAATTTACTTCATTAGCCAAATTTGGCCATCTCTATAACGTTTTAGAAAAGTTTGATTATATTGGGTGATCAAACATTTAGTTGACTATTAATAGAAACTGTCGGATTTACTTATACGTTATCAGTTTATAAGCTAGACACTAGTTTTGAAAAAGTGGTAAAATAGACGGATTTCACTGCCATGTCGGATAAAACCGTCTAATGTGAAAAAAACGTAGAAATCGACGGTTTACACGAATATAGAAATTGGGTACGCGTGTGTCTTTCAACAGCAGTTCAATGTGTGCTGTCGATATTTTTATTAAAGGCTCCAATCGGCATACATTGCAAAAAGAAGCGTTTGTCGGGTAAGTTCGGCATACTTCGCGATTCAGGGGTAAAAAACAATTTCATCACTTAAAAAAAATGCATTTGTTGGTAAATCAACTTTTATTTAGGTACCTACCTAATATAATAAATAATATTTTCAGGTAGAAATTTAGAAAATAGAAATCACGAAAGTTTATTTAATTAACGAAAGTACGAAAAAATGAGACGCAACTCGTATTTAAAAATACTGACAAAGATAAACAATTATTTTAAAAAAAATTGAGGTAGCCTAATTATGCTTCAAAAGTAGTAGTAGTAGTAGTCAAAAGTATAATTGCTTCTAGTATAGCTCTTCTTGTATAGCTTCTCTCAATTTCTACTTAGAGTATGATCCTCTATTGGATTTTCTTTGGTACTTAAATTGCCCTATAGAATTACCTGAAAAAAGCAATAAAACGTAATATTGAAGAATAAACTAACAAGGGGTCATCTAAAAGGAATTTTCAAGTGTAGTCGGGCCTAGACAAATGGTTCGCACAGGAAGCTCAAAAATATTTTTTGTTTAAGAGCGCTTACTACGTACGGCATTTCATACAAACTTTCAAGCCCTTGTTTTTCGAAATGAATGAATCGATTTTAATGAAACTTCATACGCCTAAGCAGGATACAAAGGTCTGAAAAATTACTTAAGAACATTTTCAAAAAATAGTGTTACAGCCTAATTAGACCAATTTTAAATTTTCCATAGAAACAGAGATTTCCAGTTATCTTTTTATAAATAAGATATTTCGAAAATGTTCTTAAGGAACTTTTTAGACCTTTGTATCCTGCTTTCTGCGTATCAAGTTTAATTAAAATCGGTTCATTCATTTCGTAAAACAAGGGCTTGAAAGTTAGTATGATATGCCGTACCTGGTATACGCTCATATTAATATTTCTTCTATATTCAACTGTAACACATGTCAAGTTACTAGTTAATTGTCAAATATGGTAGAAAGCAGTAGTTTTAGGCAATACGAATCAGTTACCTATTAGATAATTTAATTTTGAAAATGTGTTTAGTGTTAAAAGGTTTATGATATCTGGAATCGGCGAAGACCGGCGTATGCCTATCTTCGCCTCCAAGAAGTAGACGGACTTCTCCACTATTGAAATTTGAACTTACGTTTTTTTCATCAGATGTAATTTCGTGAAAAACGTGTTTTATTCAATTCTAATAGAATAGTTAGGTGAAGATATTAATCATTAATGAACTTACCTACACAAATACTTAGAAAACTCTTAAAATACCACTTAAAAAAAATTTTTTCGACGGCGTGTACTGGTCGTAATTGAAGTTGGTAACCCGACTAAATTTGAAATGTCATTTTTTCTTTATGAGTCTTATAGAGCGCCACCGGTGTCAAAAAATAGAAACTAAAACAGTTTGACGTTTATGTATCTTGGGTTGCCATCTTTGTAAGTATTCAGAATTCCTCGTATTTCTTACTGGACGGTCTTGCCCTACAGACGGTCTTCGCCCCATTGACCTTATAACATACTTAGAACCGACATCGCTAAAGAAAGCCCTTTATTCTAAAACCGAGTTTAATTACCATATGTGGGAGAAAGACAGCTATATTTTTTGTCCCAGAGTGAAAGAGATAGAAGTACGGGCAAAAATAAATGAAAAAGCATGCAAACTGCGAGATGATGTCATGCGTATGAGTCGAATAGCGGTCAAGGGTACATGTAAGATAACACAGAGCAGAAAATATAGGTACAAGAAGTATCGATATGCAGTTGAGAAATCCTTGCGGTTTTATGAAGCTGCGCCTGCGACTGTGTCTATATTTGGGGTGAGTGACGTTGCAGAGTGGTAGGTATCAAGTTTAATTATTTGATAATTTAATTAAGATTTCGTTTACTTCATTAATAGGGTTCTTTCTTTTTGCTGTCCTTATCTATTTCTGCAGTCAGTCAGGTCAGCTCCGCATATCTGTCTTTCGCCAGACGAACCAGTTCTTCTCTAGCTATTCCTGTAGGCAAGTCTAGCTGTGTCAACTTCTTCTGTTTCTTCTCATTTCTTTTCAATTACTAAAGGTTGGTTAATTATCAAATCCGAATATTTCCCCTTGGCCTTTGCAAGGTGCAAATAGAACAGACATTTCTGAGCCTTACTTAGTCCATTACCTACCTAACCGCTTCTTTTTTTCCGGCATTTGGCATGTCATTAAGAAAAGGACAGAACATAAATATTAGTTTAATCCTGTCAAATTAGTCAGCGCCTGACGTAAATTGACGTATTTTTAATAGTCAATATTTATCTTCTTTCCTTTTCTTAATGAAACAGAAAGAAAAAGATGCATGAGCTTAAATTTAGTTTAGTTTGTGAACAACAGTCATACACCTGTGCCCAACTCTTCGGGAAATGCAGGCGTGGTGTTACGTTGTGTTACTATAGGAAGGTAGGTAGTACAATTGACAACCCTGGTAATATAGTAAGCGTGGGTTGGTGGCCGATCTGCACTGCAGTGAATGGGTGACGCAACCTGCGCCTACGCCGACGTATTTACGACAAAGCCTTATTTGTAACGCATTTTTGTACAATGACATTCATGGAGATTTTGTACTGAGATATTTATGAGTTAATAAATTCCATGGTTATTACTGATACCGGTAACTCCCACTTGATAGCAGTAAAACGGTTTAAGAACTTTTACATAGGCTTATGTTATAAATTGTGTACTCTGTGGCCGTGGAGAGAATGGGTTCCAGAAACCTGTCAGTGCGATAAACATCTAGTAACTAATAAAGATCAAATTGACCCATTAGTAGATAGGTAAGATTTTTTTTTTGCTCAATACTCATCAATAGTTAATCATACGTTCAAAATACAAGTAGGTATTCATGATTAATTAATAATCAAAGCAAATCAGTTTTGCGTGCGTAATTCCTCATTTACGGAGACGCGGGGCGTCGCGCGTTGCGTTGAGCGGCGCGGCCCGGACTGAATGAATTCAAATATATGGGCGTTGTATGAGTGCGTTTACGGAGAAGCGATTTTAGACGCGTTTGTTTGAATTAGGGCGTTTTTTGCGGCCGAGCCCGCGGATGGCACCGACGCGTCCCACGCGGCGTTTATCGCGGCGGCGCACGCAGCCGCAATTCTCGATGAAGCTATGTCCTATGCTATGTGCCGCCGCGATGCCCGCCGCGTGCTTCTCTACACGCTATAGGATTCGCCGCGGGCGCCGCGGCGGGCACCGCCACGCTTCCCGTCTCGCTTCTCTATGAACATGGTCGTATATTGCTATAAGTTTGTGTTTACGCGTGCGATGATGCGTGCCGCTTCACGCGCCGCCCCACCGTAAACAGAAAAAACGTCCGACGCGCCGCGAGACGCCACGCCACACGCGACGCGAGACGCCCCGCGTCTCCGTAAATGAGGCCTTATGCGTCAACAGTAGTACATAAGTCCTCATAGCAAGATCTTCTTTTGCGATTTCCCAAAAATCGTTGTACGCATGCGATAGGTCTAATGTCAACATAACATCGCCTTGGGGGACGAGAATATTGCCATCAACCGTGCACAAAAATATGTAGACTCCGGACTGCTACTGAGAAAAATGTCAGATGGCAAAACCTAACTGGTATTTTTGCCCGACCCGTGGATCGAACCCAGGATGCTCAGCACTACTAGCGATTACGTCTACTAGATCAACGTGTAAAATCAGGAAAATAGGTGTTAAGCAAATTGACTAGGACACTGTACCTAATGCATTAGGTACGGTGGGGTTAGGATAGGAAGCCTGTAGGACCTACCCACAGACCTTCTTACTTACTTCCTAGGACATTATGAAAAGCCATAAGTAGGTACAGACGCCAACACATCAAGCTACCCGAAACTGTCAAATTTTCTCAATCAACCTTGAACCTAATGCTTTAACGATAAAGTTGAAAATCTATTAAAGAAATTTGACAGATTGTAGTAGCTTGATGTGCTGGTGTCTGTACCTAACATCTTTTAAAATAGTTATTAGGTATTATGGGACTTTATGCTTATGCCACACGGACAGCTAATCTAAGTAGGTACTAGTTACCTCTGTCTGTGTGGTGCCGGACTTAAAGAATACCACCACCCCTTACTTCCCGTGGGTGTCGTAAAAGGCGACTAAGGATCGTACCGGAGAATGGGCAGCAGCGTTCTCTATGTATTCCACCATCATACCATACTGCGATCGCCAACCCGCCTGCCAAGCGTGGCGATTATGGCAAACCCTCCCAAAATTGGGGGAGGCCTATGTCCAGCAGTGGACGTCTATCGGCTGAAACGACGACTAGTTACCTTGACTTATGTGTATTGCCAATGAAACAGCGATGCTGAGCAACCAAAGTGCTGTCAAAATATTGACCAGCGCTCACGCATCCAATGAACTCATGTCACTCAATTTTTCACACTTACAAACTGCTCAAACACATAATTAGGAACAACTACACCAAAATGCACTTTAGCGTCTTACATTCAAGGTTGAATTTCGTACGAATTTACTACATAAGTAGTTAGCATTGCTTACAAACCCAGTTCAAATAAGTGGTTAGTACTAAAATAGACGGTTATATGGGGCCGACCACATCAAAAGGGTAGAACACGAACGCGTGGTTAGAAATGCCCTAATTCCAGTTAATTATCTACGTTAAACGTTAATTGGGTTTAAAATAGAAGGGCCTAGTTATTTTTATGTTATTTTGAGGAGAAACATGAATTATTTCTAAGACTATTTTTGTAACTTTACTGTTTAACATAAAAATAAGTTTAAAGACGAAAACCCGACTATTCAAAAGGATGAAACAAGAAAGCCTTCCCGTGGTCGCTTGCTACCATAGCTTATAAGTAGATATGTCACATGTCTTCGAATTTTTGGTTCTAGGACATGCCGGTTTTCCTTCACCGTTTTGAGAGCAGTGGTGATGAAATAATTTACACAAAGTAAAGTGCAGTTCGAACCTACGACCTCTCTCGTAGGTCGTGTCCGTCACCACTGGGCTACCCATAGACATATTTTTACATTTCTATGGGGCCACCACTGCTCTCAAAATTATTCATGTCTCCAAACCAAAGTCCCCCAAGCCCTACGAAGTCTATCTACCACTTACCACTACAAGAACCACTAACTCCCAAAATACAAGTTTGACTTAGTTTGGGAGTTGGAAGATCATCAATTACGTGATGCTGTACAACCATCAAATACCTTATTTAAATTGTACTGTGCTTTGAGAGCGAAATAAATTATTATTTATTACTTATTTGTCATCTTCCTGACATCTCATCTTATTACTCATCTCAGGGCTATGACTAGGCAACGATCAACTTATACATCGCCCTTTTAGGAGAATCACGTCAGTGACAGACATGCTATATTTATATTAGAAGCACGAAATGTATGTGAATAAGGGCAAGTGAGCCTGATGACTCGGTCTGCAGATGCGTTCTTTACTTTACCTATTAGTGATCGATGTTCTATATCTCGTTAAGTCCAGTATCGCGGGTGCAAAATAACGATCAATCAATCAATCAATCTTTATTTGTGAACATAGGTATACATAAAAGGTCTTAAATATACATATTATTGTAGTCGAGCTCTACGTTTTGAAAACTAACGATTGAAGTTAACAAACAATTTGTTCCCTAAGGGAATCGAACCCACGACCAGGGGGCCTAAAAAGAACACTTTGGCAGAATCATAAAAGGATAACATTATGAATCATAATGGACAGTTATCTGTTAAGTTAATCGTATCAAATCCCATTGGTGAAGGATTTTTCAGTATTTTTTTTTGTCTGTGCTAAAATACCAATCAATCCAATCCCAATCTTTGATTATACGATTAAAGTTTGTCTACTAAACAACGTAAATAACGCAATGAATGAGTACTTAAAATTGAACTGTCAAAATGATACTCATTGCTGCACTACTAAGCGTGTAAAATAGTGTCCATGGAGTTTCTAGCCCGTTCTTCTCCATAGAGTTCTACGTTTTGGAATGGGCAATTACTTTCTGACTAACTGACAGACTATTTAATTTTGACAATTCAAAAGTGCCTGTACAAGGTTTAATTGAAATAAATGCTTTGGAGTTTGAGTTATTACCCGCTGTAGCCCATCGCAAATTCAGCGAATGTCGTCTGCCGTGCCGCCTTTTATAAACGACCTTATCAGATAATACCTGTCTTGTAACCCAAAGGACACCGGAACACTATGTCAATCAATAATCATTCTCCCGAGTTGCATGTCAATATGCACCGATATGCAATAAATATGCGGCGCATGCGCAGTGTGACACATGTCGCTAGAATTGTAGCACTATTGTCGCCATACAGTGTTGGAATAATAAATAAATTGAATATCGATAAAGGTCGATGAAATAAAAAAACTTGTATCATTGCATAAATAATAATTAATTTGCCTATGATGTTCCCACTGCTGAAACACAGACCTCCTCTCTGTGAGAGGGAGTGGCCATTGCATACATAATTATAAAACAAATACATACTTGTTTATTCTATATTTTTGCCACTCTTTATTCTTGCCACTAAAAATGTCTCGGATTATACAAATGTACTTCTTAGCCGCAGTTAAAAAATTATTGCAAGCGCTGTGGGTCTCGAATTAATGACATCTCCGCTTTTGCGGGTTTAGATTTGGAATAGTTTAAATTCAATATTTTGGAGTTGGTATCGGCATCCTATCTCACTCATCTAGCACAATAATTATCATCATCTGCCTAGCCTTTTCCCAACTATATTCGGGTCGGCTTCCAGTCTAACCGGATGCAGCTGAATACTAGTATTTTACATGGAGCGACTACCTATCTGACCTCCACAACCCAGTTACTGCGTAATACGATAACCCTTGGTAAGACTGGTTGTCAGACTTTCGGGCTTCTGACTAGTACTGACTACCCATAACGACTGTCAAAGATCCACGAATGACAGCCGGGACAAACGGCTTAACGTGGCTTTCCGAGGCACGGAGGGGTCACGGTATGTAAAGGTAACGCGGCAAGTGTAGCTTAACCTGATCGATCGACCTGTGCAGCTGTTATTATTTAGCCACGGGCCCCTCCACAGCATAATATCACCAATATGTTTTCAATTATAATACAAATCTTTTTTTTGGGGATCTACTTACTAACTACGACCTGCCTAGCGCCAGGGTCCTCCTTTATTATACATACGGTCTTAAAAATATGTTTTGATTCAATTTGTTCTCATTCCAAATTGAAGCAAATCAAAAAGGGGGGGTCAAGAGCTAACCGTTAGGTTTCGCCATCGTCCTCGTAGGTGTCCTGTTTCCAGGACTATTTTCGGTTAACTGAATTTAATCAACTTTACCCTGTGTGAATAACTCGGGAACACTACTACCAACTTGAAGGGACCGCCAAATTAGGCCAGCTTGGCGAGCACTGGCTTACCCCGAGGCGATGGACCCCTGACATTTATATCAAGGGTTAAACTGTGCTTGCAAAGGGGTGCGAAAACTTTGATTGCGCGATTTAGGATTTCTTTTGTATTCATATCTCTACTTCAAAGACAGTAATGTAAAAAGGGTTTATAATTTATATTCGAATCGAAATAAAAATTAGGATTACAAAAACTACTATTTTATTATTATTACTATTTATCAATCTTGTCTTAATTTAATTGATATAATAACTGTGCTGTTTTACCTACTACAAAAAAATACAACATAATAATATAACAAATATCCAAAAATAATTTCATTCGCCGGGTGTCGAACTCATGTCATGATCATGAAGTTAAAAACTGGCTAAGAGCGAGTCGGACTCGCACACGAAGAGTTCCGTTCTGCAAGGCAAAAACGCCGAAAAAACACGTTTGTTGTATGGGAGCCCTCCTTAAATATTTATTTTAATATGTTTTTAGGATTTGTTGTTATAGCGGCAACAGAAATACATCATCTGTGAAAATTTCAACAGTCTAGCTATCGCGGTTCATGGTGACAAACGGGCAGATGGACAGTGGAGTCTTAGTAATAGGGTCCCGTTTTTACCCCAAAGGGTAAAAACGGGACCCTATTACTAAGACTCCTACGGAACCCTAAAAAAATCAACACCGATTGTTCCTCTCACAAAATAAGTCTCGCAGACGCGGCGCCATGTCGTGCGACGGAATCAAAAATGATTGCTTTATTTATTTATCTCGACATCATAGACAAAGGTGTCTTAAGTAGGAGGGTTTTTAATTTATTTTTTATTTTATTCAAAAGGAACAACAAACAGCTACAATATTAAACATATAACTTATAGATCAGTCATAATTATATTGCAGCCTACAACGCTGTTCATACTGTTCATAGATTAACTATTGGATACTTAGCAATGAAATATTAAGAGGGTTGTTTTATTAATGCTGCTAGTGCTAAGTAAATAATAATAATTAGTTCCACTTATTGCCGCGGGACTTCTTTCGTGAGACGGACATATAAAACCTGTTGCCATTCTGCATCCCTCCTGACATAACAACACAATGCTAGATTTCGACGACAGCTGTTCATTCAAATGATAGTAATTAACTAAGTACTTGTCAATACTAAGTTATGTTTATGTACTGGAAAAGTGGGTAGGTAGGTACCCGGCCAGTATCTAAGATACTTTAGTATAAAAAATAAACTTTTGATATGAGAAAATAATGATAGCATAATTTTGTTTACAACGAAATAAGGTGAACTTAATTATTGGCTACTTATATTATAAATATTATAAAAAAAAAATATAGGTACCTAATTTTTATTATTGTAATTAATTAATTATTATTACTTATATGTATAATAATATATTTATTAAAATATTATAATACATATAATATACCATTTGTTAATAAAAGTGGTTAAACTGGAAGACGGGATTAATAAAAAAACAAATGAATACCGATGAATAATCCTCTTCCTTTTTTGAAGTCGTTTAAAAAAAGGGTCAATTCTGAGTAGATCAGATTGGTTAACTCGGAGGTAGTTTGTGCACAGGGTAGCTAGACCTGGCAGGGACACTTCTTGGAGAAGGGAATCGGACTAACAGACTGGCTGGAGTCTGTTGGACTATGAGACTTTACTACCTTGGCGGTGAGTACATCTGAACGACCGCCAATTTAGACCAGCTTGGCGACAACTGGCTTCCCTCGAGAACACTGGACCCCGGGAATTATGGTACACGTTTGCCTCTTATACTAAGTCGTACGAAAACTTTGCTTGCGCGATGCAGGACCCTTTTATGTTTGACGACGAGTGCCGCGTCATAGGAACGTTGCTTTGCTAGTAAATGCCATTGAAAGAATGTATTTGTGTTTTTGTTTTGTTAAGATTACTATAAATAAGCGATAGGTACTTTTTGTGTACATCCAAAGATCAACAAAAACGCAAAAATAAATGTTTCTGACGGGGATCGATCCAGCGCCCCGAAGCGCAGTGTGGGTGCCTATGTGAATTTTTGCTCACCAGAATTCGCCCTCAAACTTTTATAACATAACTTCTCGCCTGCAGGTACCTATTCTTGAAAGGGGTGAGGCCCTTATTCAATCATTTCATCAATGATGTTTTAGGGGGATAAGGTACTACCTACCTGGTCCGTGACATTCAAATTTTGCAATGTGCGGTAAATTTCAGGTTGTATGTTTAAGTAGATGAAAATATGATTCGCGACCTTAACAAATATGGCTTTACAGAATTATAATCACTAGAATTAGTTAGAATTGGCCTTAAATGTCATGATTTCATCAAAACAGTCAGGTACAGACGCCAGCAAATCAACCTACCCGAAACTGTCAAATTTTACCAATCAACTTTGAACCTTATACTTGAACGTTAAAGTTGAGAATCTATTAAAGAAGTTTGACAGATTGTAGTACCTACCTTGATGTGCTGGCGTCTTTACCTAATATGAACTTAGAGAGGTATTGATGATTTTTATGATTATACTTCTTTATATAAATGTTTAGGTATGACATAGGGCTTTCAGTATCGATGCATTACTGAGTCCCGGGAAAAAAATAAACGGGACTCGACGTGGTCTCGAAATTCCCGGCGAAAACGAGATTTTTGAGACTATGTCAAAACTAGATTTCTTACTTATAGGCTATGCAATTAAGCAGTCAAAACAAGATATTTTCATACAGTACCTACTTTACTAAACAAACGCAAATTAAAAATTAAAAAAATATTTGTTGAAGTTTTTTTCATTTTTGTAGTGGGCACGGAAGAAACAAAGGGCGTTTAACGTGGTTTTAGACGGAGAGGACCTAATTTTATTACAAAAAGTAACCAGCGTCACAAGTCTCAAAAGTCTCGTTATTCCCGTGACCGAAAATGTTATTCTCGAGGCTCGAAAATACCAAAACATCGTCGGGACTCACGAACTTTTCGGGACCGAGATTCCCGGGATGAAAGCCATAGTATGACAACTTTGACATGCAAATTGCAAAAAACGTAAGAAAATGTGAATTAGGCGGGCTGCCTTGATGCTTTACCCTTAAGCCCCATGTTGTAGGGGGCGATCAAATAACAACATGTTGGCATTTAGTAGCCCTGACACAATCTATACATTACCAGATTTGGAAAGCAGCTGTACTCAATGATTTGCATACTTAGCGATACGCCTATGTAAGTACTTTACTATTAAAGGTCACAGGTTCTACCTACTTCTGTAGCCAATGTCTAGATTTTGTTGAATGCAGGTAGGGTTAAAATTTTGACGTCACAAAGGATCAAGCAAAACAAAATGATTGTAAATGCACTGAAAAATGTGATTACAGGACTTAAAACTTCGCAACTTTTCAAAGGCATTAAAAAGCAGACAGAGTTCGCAAAAAAACCTAGTCTTTACCTAGGTACTCAAAACATCAACACGGAATGAATGCGACATGTTCATGAATCCGTATATAATATACACCCGGGCATTTCCTCCCGCCTGATGATGTGCAGGAACCTCCCGAAACATCTGTGTCCGGTGAGGACCTGCGTCAGGCGGACCTGCGTCTCTAGTCACTCCTTAAAGAGGGGTCTTATCGCCGTTAGATGTTATCCCTTGACACTACACCCGTAGCTCGTATCAATAAGCTAGGCCGTCACACTTATTATTTAGATAATTTGCGTGATCAATACTCTTGCACAATCTTCTTTGTAGTGAGAGGCGTTTGTTTTGCACTAGAGTGAATAAAAGATAAATAAGTGTGCGGTCTATCCTTAGTGCGTTTTCGAACTGCGTCCGATTCAATCCGAGAAATGGAAAGACAATACTAAATTATTTACTTGACAACTTGAATCTCTTTGGAGAAATGACTGTCCAAAATTCCTGTAGTACCATTTGTATTAAGGGTTGCGCACTAGATCCGAATTCCATCAGTCCAAATTACAAACATTTTTAATTCGGTTAGAACTCTGATCTCAAATTCGGACCGATTTGGATTCAGATCGAATGCAGTGCGCAAACGCTGTGTCACCGAACTACTCCTTCGTAGCTTATGCAGTAAGTATGTAACCTACAAGTAACATGAAAAATAAATATACAGCTCCATGTTCAAAACAAACCAAGCTATCTCATTACCCCACCGATCCAGTAACTCATTGGCCCAGTGTTGCCATCAATCTGACTGACAGACATTTGACATTTGAGAAATGAAAGGCATTGCGCCCACGCACCTGCTGCGACCAGATTACGTTTCACCGCCTAATATGGTGCGACCTACCGATAGGAGCTTAGAGTATGAATTAGATAAGCTGTAACTTGTCTAGATAAGTTGACGGTACCTAAAGTAGGTACGAGAAAAAAAAAACTTTTTTTTTTTCGAGATACTAGTTTTTTTTATTTCACCTTAGGGACCATGAATTCAGCCCAGTGGTAACAAGTGGCCGCAAAACGATGGATGGAATGTGTGAATGATGATATGGTTAGAAAGGGGGTGACTACCGAGATAACGACTAATAGAGAGGTATGGAAGAAAAAGACATGTTGCGCCGACCACAAATAAATTGGGATAAGGGCAGGAGAATGATGAATGATGGTAACCAGTGGCTGCAACTTATACGAATCGGTCGTGGGTTCGAGGTTCGAGCCCAAGCAGGCGCTTGTGTGAACTATTTCATCACCATCAAAACGGTGAAGGAAAACATCGTGAGGAAACGGGCATGTCCTAGAACCAAAAATTCGAACACATATTTTGTGACATTGGTACCAACCCGCACTGGGTCCTCGTGGCACTACGGCCCACTCCCTCTCACCGAGCGGAGGCCGTGGGAACATTATACACTGATTATAATGTTATCTAATGCGTATGTCCAGTAGTGGACTGCTGATGATGGTGACGATGAATTCTAAGTTGATTTTGTCTATCAATTAGCTCTGCAACTGTTTTGAGCTGGTTATAGCTTTGAGCTTTCTAAAGAAACAATATATTATAAGGTCCCATTAAAATAGGTGGACAAACTTTTAGGAATCATTCAGACCACCAAAATACGGACGATGGTAAAAAATATAAAAAAAAACGCACAGATACTCACAAGAAAAATAAAATCAGCTGCTCTAACGAAAATATCACTAACGATTAATTATTTTAGGTCAAAATAAAATCACTTTAATCGGTGTTTTTTTTTTTTGCTTGGATATGTTTAGTTAGAAGTAGGTACTGAGCGCTGTGTTCAAATTTGTCCATCTATTTTAATGGGATCCTGAATAGGTACAGACACCATCTGTCAAATTTCTTTAATAGATTTTCAACTTTAGCACTAAAGCATAAGGTTCAAATTTGATTGGGAAAATTTTACAGTTTCGGGTAGCTTGATGTGCTGGCGTCTGTACCTCTTGAACTGTCATTCCTCATCATCATGACCAGCATGGTAACTGCGTAACACACTAACAGTAGGAATGGCTTTCATTTTAACAGTTCAACATCATTCATTGCGTTATAAATTTACGTTTTAGCAGACAAATTTTTCGAACTTATGGAGCAATGGATTAGCAATATCCTTCATGTGATTCAGATTCTAATTGATAGTTTGTTACGCAATTAGGGTGAAGATGTACATTTGAACGTAGACGGTGGCGTTCTCTAGGTTCTGCCTACCCTCATGAGAAAAAGGCATTTCAAGTTAAACAAAATAATATCAACTTTATTTGTAATGGTAATTAAGTTGATTTCAGAGTGACTATAGCACTATTGAAAAAGGAATTAAAATGTTTGAAGTTGTAGCGTAAACTCCACTTTATTGTGTAGGAATTAAAGTTACTTTTCCATGAAGTCATATTTGTTTACCTTATTGGCAAATAAGTCTCGAATATTTCTGTTGTTAATATTTCTCATTTTATAAGTATTTATTACCATTTCTATTCAGTTGTAGTAGCAGAACTTATATTATTATCGAGCACTGCTTGAAACTTGAGGAGTTGTTATTTACCCTTTCTCGTAAAGATTAATATTAAGATAACATTGTATGAAATTTACATTCTAATTCGGGCATGAGAGAAAAATATGGAGTTGTTATGCTATTTCCTTATCAATCAATAATCGACTATATCCAGAATAAAAATAAATTAAATAACGTCTAGATTTTAACTACACAGAGTTATTGGTTAACAACCTCTTCCTTTTTCGCGAGTTCAGGTTTGGTCCCATAGTAAAAGTTGTTCATAATAATGAGTACCTACAATGGACTCATAGTAATAACCCAGAACATGATTGCAATTTGCTAGACTTGCATGCAGTTGCCTTCAAGCTATGCAAAGTGTGCAATGCTTAGCAGCGGCATTGATGACTAGATGCTGATTTAAATGGATCTGATTAGGTCTTGATTACAAATTCAGACTGCATTTTACTTCAACCGTGGTATTTCTAGGCTCCTTTTAAAAAAATCCACGTTTCGCTATTGGATAGAAAACGTCGTCGTAATCTGCCTATATAGCCTTTTCCCAACTATTTTGGGGTCAGCTTCCAATCTAACCGGATGCAGCTAAAAATCTGTATTTAAAACATGGAGCGATCTGACCTCCACAACCCTGTTACTGGGCTTCTGACTATACCTATAACGACAGACAAAGAATACGAATGACAGCCGGGACCAACGACTTAACGTACCTACGTTCCGAGGCACGGAGAGGTCTAGATGTAATGGTTGGTCACCCATCCACAAACCGACCGCGAAAAGTATCGATCCGTACGGCGCGGTAAACTAAGATCGAATGACAACACGATTTGACAGTTGTCCTTGCTCCCGATTCGTTTTTACCCGTCGAAAAACTGAATTAATCGGGAGTAACATAGAAATTCATATATCTATGGGAGTAGAGGTCGCTCCGAAGTATCGAACGACTTTTCGTTTGGGCCCGTATCTTCGTTGATGGACATAGAGATTAGGCCCATCACTGAACTCTTAAACTGTTACTACGATGTCTACCTATATATTCACGACACTAACGACTCTTTCTCTTGTTACAGCTAACACATTGAAGTCACCATGGCGACCAAGTCGTACAGCAAGCACAAGGAGTACAAAGGGTACTCCAGTAGCGGTACCATCCCTTACGCAGACGAGGCATTCGGTAAGTCACCTTCGATTCCACCATCAGTACGTTATCCGTTTGCAGGTCAGTTTAAAAGCGCAGATAGGTCAAAGTGACAGTTATAATTACTGTACTAGATGCGCCCCGCGGTTTCACCCGCATAAGTGTCGATCCCGTGGGAATATCGGGATAAAAAGTAGCATACATGTTAATCTAGGGTGTCAGCTGCCTCCATACAAAATTTTAACAAAATTCGTCCAGCCGTTTGAGCGTGAAAAAGTAACAAACATATAAACACACAAACTCACAAACTTTCGCCTTTATAATATTAGTGTGATGATAAGGTTCAAAATTGCTCCACACTTCGCAAGAAAACTGGAGTTTTTGTCAAATATTGGCCTGCTATAAGAGTGCTGTGCCTCTATCCCCTAGATGTGCCCTATACATCGTGTATCAGAAAGGTGTACACAAAAAGGCTGTGTTACGTTACAGACCATAAATCTGGAAAACTTTCTCCATGGTACAAACCTCGTAATCGCGAAAAAAATATCATCAGTCCCCTACAAAATTTCATTACCTCATCATCATCTGCCAAGCCTTTTCCCAACTATGTAGAAGTCGGCTTCCAGTCTAACCGAATGCAGCTGAATACCAAAACTAAGCTGAAATCTTCAATACCTACTCGACCCAAATGTATGGGACGATTGATTATTTTTTCGCGACTTCGAAAAGTTTCTTGAAACTTTAGACTGCGTTTCATATAACCATCTTATTTTCCTTACAGACATGATGAAAACCGAGCTGATCCCAAAGGGCAGCAAGCTGGACTCCTTAGGACGCGCCGGAGAAGGAGGTGCCCGGGAGTACCACTATGAGTACAAAGAGGAAAAGCATCCCTCCGGCAAGTACGACAGAAAGGACCTGCATACTGTTGAGGTGAGGGTAGAACCTAAGTTACCGTCGCTTTGTTAATAAAAACATTTTTACAAAAAAAAAACAACCGACTTCCAAAAAAAACACTACAAATTGAAAAATAACTTTAATTTCGGAAGTCGGTGTCAATAAACGAAAATGCGGAACCAAAGACACCGACTTCCGAAATTAAAGTTATTTTTCAATTTGTAGTGTTTTTTTTGGAAGTCGGTTGTTTTTCAATTTGTAGTGTTTTTTTTGGAAGTCGGTTGTTTTTTTTTTGTAAAAATGTTTTTATTTTTCACTTTTTAGTGGGTCACTTTGTAATTTATCTAAGTTACAATAGCCTAATGCCAACTGTTCATCACCTTTTACAAAATATTGCTTTTCCCGATCCTGGGACGTTAATTGTCGAGGAGTTCTCCCGGTAAGAACCAGGAGAACTCCTCAACAATCACTCATCATACGCATTGTGACGAGCATAAATTGCTTGGCAACCATATTAAAGTAATCGAATCGCAACCCGTGAAATATTTGTCATTGAGTTGTTCCGATGGCCATCTGTGGTCTTCATTATCAACTCCACTTTACCAAATGATGATTTCCGAGAGCAAATGCTCAAGTTATTATCTGTCGATTGCAAGATCAGCCCTAAGTCAAATAGATGACCGCTATTCTTCCGACATCTAATTGCTGTCACGGACTCGGCAAACTGGTTACCGAAAATGTGTAATTTTCGATACGGAAACCTCTCGAAGGGTTGTGAGCAGTTAAGTCTAGTCTAGCCATAGTCTAGCTGCTTTTCCCTCATCAGTCTGGTTGCAAGGGTGGGTTCGATGCTCATTGCACTTTTTAGATTTGCCAAATTATTTTATAGATAAGTACTTACTTGACTAAGATATTGAAATGAGGTCTTATCCAGAATTTCAGCGCAATTCTGCGCTTAACTTGATTTAATGTGACTGACGTTATTAGGGTTCCGTAGTTCCTACAAGGAATAGTTAGTTTAGTTATAGTTGCGTCATGTCCGTCTGTCTGTCTGTGACGTCCGAGGATTTTCTAAGAGACCGCTGTAATTTTGTAGGAGTGCGTATATCAATTACGCCGACAAAGTGGTAAAATAAAATTTTGGAAAATATTTCTTTTAGGGTTTCTCCCCTACATATGAAGTGGGGATGAATATTTTTTTCGTCGTCTACCCCATAGTGTGGGGTATCGTTGAATAGGTCTTCTAAAATGACTTGGGGGTTGCTAAAATTATTTTTCGATTTAATGCTCAATTTACGAAATATTAAACTTTAAAGTGCAAATTATTGTTCCAGTAGGGCGTCCCCCCCCTCTATAACCTAAACTGCTGGCTTGAAAAATCTGGAAAAATTCACGATGATAGTGCATTTTATGAACTTTATTAGTTTAGCAGTAATAGTCGTTGAACTTGGGTGTTGGATAATTTTGTACCAAATACAAAATCCTTAGCATTAATCCTTTAAAGTGACTGAGATGAAGTAGTTGCTTGTTTATAACGGGTAAAGACTTGCATTGAAAAGCAAAATATGTTTTTTTTTTTTACCTATTCGGAATAAAGAACAACAGAATCGTACTACATTGTGATAACGGGCTACTACGGAACCCTACACTACACTGTGCGTGGCCCGACACACACTTGGCCGGTTTTGTTTTTAATCGTAAAATCAGCTTTACGGGCCGCCCAGCGATAAAACGGCTATAAACATCAGAACTGCAAGAATATGACATCATTGCTGGCTCAGTGCATTACTCACAGACCTGCTAATTAGACTAACGGATATATAAATTCGGATTTTAAGCTTGAAACTGGCTAAAATTTATACTTCCGCACGATTTTATAAGTATAATTATGAAGTCAAAAGTTGAGAATGTTGTCTCGGAAATCGCAAACTGGTTTTGCGCGTTACATAGGTACACCAATGGTTATTGTGGCACATTCAAATCTAAGAGAAAGAACTATTGGTTTCAATAAACTGAGCGTAAAGATGTCCGCTGCAGGGGGCCTAAAAAGGCCACTTTGGAGAATCATAAAAGGATAACATTATCAATTATAAAATGGCGAAGACAGTCCGTGTTTTTCTTTTTTTTTCGCTGCACTACGTAGGTACAATCATAGAGATTGGGATTGGATTTGGATTGGATGACAAAAAAAAATACTGAAAAATGTTTCACCAATGGGATCTGATACGATTAACTTAACAGTTAACTGTCAATTCTGTTATCCTTTTATGATTCTGCCAAAGTCGCCTTTTTAGGCCCCCAGGAGTTAAGTTCACCCAAATTGCGTCACAATCCACAACACAACATTCGGTTCTCCGCCTTCTGCATCCAGTCTTTTGCAGTCGCCTATTCAGATGATTGAAGATGTCTGGGGTCCCTTTTTAAACTGCAATTCCCGATTATGATAGCGATTGGATCTTCTCTCGTCTTACGCAGTTACTCAGTAAGGTGGTGTTAGGGCTGATTGCTCAGGATTCACCGAACGCCACGAATAATTATCGCCACTAGTGAAGGCTTTTCTTATGCACCTGCTTTTAAAAGACTAACTAACTTATACAAATAAATACAAAAACAAAGGACACTTAGGCGTCGAAGTACTCGTCCGCATCACTGTCATCCGGAAACGTGCCCAGAAGACTGGCAGCATTGCCACGTTGTATGGCAATGCTAATTCTTTGGCCAAAGAACGACCCAGCCCTCTGGTCACGTGAAGAGTCGACCAGCCGGCGAGAAATTTCCTTAAAAAGGAGAAGCGCACTCGGACCCCATGACCCGAGCGTTTCGACCCCAAACGGCTCAAAGCTGTAAAATTTTATATCTTTTAAAATGCTATCAGTTCTAAACTATCACTGCTATCCTTTGAAACTAAGGTAGATTAAAAATACAATGTTCTTTTTATTTCCAGGAGTACACAATCCCACCCAGAACTACTCCAAAGACTTCAGAGTCCAGCTCATATTACTATGAGAGAGAGGAGAGAGATCTACCAGCCATCACCTCAGGCACCCGCACTTATAACTATGAGTCTTCTGCCGCTTCTACACCAGGTAATACCTAGTTTGTTTCAGGATCTCCTAAGTTACGATCTCGAACTTAAGACCGAGATACACGAGGCTAGTTTTTCAAAGCTAGGATAGCAATATAGTGCTAGTACGCTAGCAAGCTAGTCACTCTAACGTCGAGTATACAAAACTGTCCTCATTTTTAGGCTAGTAAGCTAAAGAAAGATAAAGCATTTATTGCGACTCGCACAGGAAGATCATAAATAAAAATAAAAAACAAAGTTATATCAAAAAAAGTAACAAAAAGAAGAAAAAAACAGAAAGTTCTATACGAGGCCAAAAGCTAGTGAGAAAGATAGTAAGCTTTTTTTCCTTTAATAGGATAGGGTTCTAGTTTAACCGACTTCAAAAAAAAAGAGGAGGTTATCAAGTTGGTTGAATTATTTTTTTTTTTTGTTAATAATAATAATAATAATAATAATAATAAGCCCCCCAAACAACCACACGTCCTGATTGACCATCTAATCACGTGGGGGGCGGACACACGAATGAGAAATTACTGGCGTGGCTAACGTGGCTCTGGAAACCCACTTAAAAATGGAGACTCGTTCAAAAAGAAAACGTATAGGACCGCTGCCCGGGGGCGATCGCCGGGGCGCACTTGGAGCTGACGCTGAGTGTCTCAGCATGCGAACCGTCGGCGGTGAGGAGTTGAACAGGCGGGCTCCCACCGACAAAGATACTACAGCCGATATCATTGACGATGGTGACAGACTGACGGACAGGATAAACACCCCTGTAGAACCGTACAGTCCAAGCACAGTATCATACATACCTTCTAGGCCATCAACACCATCCATACCATCGTCACCTTCCATACCATCATCACCCCCCATTACTAGTTCAAATTCAGTTCAACCCAATTCAACCTTGAATGTTACGCGGGAGGTATCCACCTTCTTACCTGCGTCCACCAAGGCTGGAAAAACAAGAGTTCGCATGAGATGGAGCAAAGAAGTAAACCTATTCATCATGCGAACTTACTTATACATCACTAAATTAGAGACCGACTTGACTACTTACAGAAAACAACTGCATGAACTATTTACACGTCAATACCCAGAGATTACCGTTACAGAACAAAGAATTTCAGATCAAAGAAGAATAATAGTTAGAAATAAACTCCTGTCACAAGACATAATAAACCAGTTAAAAGAAGAAGTACGTACACGACTACAAGGAGAATCAGAAAATACTGCTGGCGCAATCACTACCGCATTAACACAAAACATAACCGCGTATAATCAACAGGAACAACCGTGCAGTCAAATAGAACCTATTATACAATCTCAACCTATCACACAATCTCAACCATACTTTCAATCACAAGCGTATTCAGAAAGAGCGTAGTTAGAAAATGAAATTGAGACCCTAGCCGACATTAATATAAATGAGTCAACAGATACACACATTCAAGAAATACACGATAAATTTAAAACAGCTCTCACTCAATATTCTGGTATGGACCCGGCAGCTCGGCCAAGACTGCCCAAACTTAGGTACACACCAAAACTATCTCAGCTCGTTCATTTATTTAATCAAAATATTCTCCAACAATATATTAGCGAAGAAACTCACCTAATAGACATTCACACTCTGATATATTGCACAGCGTTAGTAATTTCCGAAGAACTTAATTTTAAAATCACAGAATATACAGGCAATCCAAGGCAAAGAAATATTAACAAGCCAGCATGGCAACAGAGGCTTGAAAAAGATATAGAAAAACTTAGAGCAGACTGCGGTAGACTAACTCAGTACATTAACAACAATAGATCAAACAAAGTAGTTAAGAGAGTAGACGCAATATTTAAAAACATGGCTACCCACACGAGACACGAAAACGACAATAGAAAACCGGAAGAATTCTTGGATACATTGAAACAGAAATTAGCCTTAAAAGTTCATCGGTTGAGAAGATATAAGAAAGCACAAGAACGAAAACATGATAATTCCTTGTTTGCCACAAACGAAAAGAACTTTTACAGAAATTTACAGACAGCACAAACTGACACTAACACACTGACAACCGAAAACAACATAGAATTACCAACAGCAGAACAACTAGAAACATTTTGGTCTGGAATCTGGGAAGAGCAAGTGCAACACAATAATAATTCTGATTGGATAACAGACGAAGAAACAAAATGGAGCTCATTAGAAGAAATGGAATTCGTTGAGTTAACTGAGTCTGATATAACTTGTGTTACAGCTAGACTACACAATTGGAAATCCCCAGGAATTGATAAAATTCATAATTATTGGTATAAAAAATTAGAGTCATTACACAAAGTCTTAGCTAAAAATTTAACACAAATCATCTTAGGGAAACAAAACATTCCTGAATTTATTGCTACAGGAATAACCTACATGTTACCAAAAGCACAGTACTCTCCACAACCTTCTCAATACAGACCAATTACATGCCTACCCACAATTTACAAGATCCTAACATCCGCAATTACAACAAAAATCAATAAACACATAGAAAATCACAACATAATAGCAGAGGAACAAAAAGGATGCCGAAGGGGCCACATGGGGTGTAAGGAACAACTAGTTATTGATTCAATAATCCACAAACATGCCAACACAAAACATAGAAATCTACACTGCACATACATAGATTATAAAAAAGCATTCGACAGTATTCCACACTCCTGGTTAATTCAAATACTACAAATATATAAAATAAATTCAAAAATAATAGACTTCTTACAGGATATCATGGCCCGTTGGAGAACTACACTCCAATTAAATTACCGAAATAACGCTATCACAACTCGGCAGATATCCATAAAGAAGGGTATTTATCACGGAGATTCTCTAAGTCCTTTATGGTTCTGTCTCGCTCTGAACCCTCTGTCCGACTTACTACATCGCAGCCAAGCCGGATATACCATAAAACATACCACAGAAGAAACTATTATCTCACATCTTATATATATGGATGACATTAAATTATACTCAAAGTCTGAAAAAGAGATGAAAAAATTAATAGATATCACGACAGAATTTAGTAAAGACATTAACATGCAATTTGGTTTAGATAAATGCAAAACAGTTCATATAATAAGAGGTAAAATAAAGCCGGGCGACTACCCTATTAACAATACAGACACAATCACAGCAATGGAACCAACAGATTTATATAAATATTTAGGGTACAGGCAACTCAAAGGAATAGATCATTCCACAATAAAATACACATTAAACTCAGAATACAAAAGAAGAGTGATCGCAGTATGTAAAACCCAACTCTCCGGAAAACATTTAATAAAAGCGCTGAACACCTATGCTATCCCAATATTAACATACTCGTTTGGAGTGATCAAATGGTCCAAAACTGACATACAACAAATAGAGAGAAAAACACGCACCATACTTACTAAACACAACAACCTACACCCAAAATCTGCAATAGAAAGGCTGACCATCAAACGGCAATGCGGAGGGAGAGGCCTTATAGATGTCCATCGTCTTTGGCAGAAACAGATAGCCAAACTAAGAACATTTTTTCATTCTAAATCACACACAAGCAACATTCATAAAGCCGTAGTTATGAACGATATCAGTTACACCCCACTTAACCTACATGATCAGATAGATATACAACACACTAGCAATGAAGACCCACATAAGCAAAAGATAGAAGACTGGAAAAAGAAAGTGTTGCATGGACGGCACCCCCATGATCTAGAACAATCTCATATAGATACAATAGCGTCAAATAAATGGCTTAAAATCGGTAACTTATTTCCGGAAACCGAGGGATTTATTATTGCAATACAGGATCAAATCATAAATACTAAAAACTATAGAAAATTCATTATAAAAGACCCCGCAATAACAAATGATAAATGCCGCAAATGTCACAGCCAACCAGAGACCATACAACATATAACAGGGGCATGCACAACACTCACACAAACAGACTATACACACAGACACAATCAGGTAGCCAACGTCATCCATCAAAAATTAGCACTCAAATATAAACTCATACAAGATACAAACACTCCTTATTACAAGTACGTACCACAAACAGTTCTAGAAAGTACCACCCACAAACTCTACTACGATCGTGCTATACTAACTGATAAGACCGTTCACTATAATAGACCAGATATAACCCTTCAAGATAAAGTTAATAAAGTCACATACCTCATAGATATTGCAGTCCCTAATACACATAATGTACAAAAAACAATAAGTGAGAAAATCAGTAAATATGCTGATCTAAAAGAAGAAGTGTCCAGAATCTGGAGGCAGGAAAAAGTTTACGTAGTACCCATTGTTGTCTCCACGACGGGTGTTATACCCAATCACCTACACCACAGCCTTAAACAAATAGACCTAAATGACTCAATTTATATAACACTCCAAAATGCCGCAATTTTAAATACCTGCAGAATAGTCAGAAAGTTCATGCAAATTGATGAAAATGAAATCACTCCTCATAACATTAATTCTTCGTAAAAAAAAAAAAAAAACCACCACACACACGCTACATTGACTTGGCTTGGGCCCGTTAATGTAGCTTAAACTAGCCAAAGAGCTAAGAAACAAAATTCGTTTACCAAAAATAATAATAATAATAAGTTTATTAATGCTTCAGTATACAAAAAGGGGTATAGTGTTTGGAGCCTCCTTTTAAGCAAACAATGCCTGTGTTAGGAGACTTGTTAAGTAGTGTCTGCGTGTGTTTTTTGTGTAGTGTGTGCTAGAAACTATAATAATATAGATATTGAATCATCATCCACAGCCGGACACATAGCCCTCAATATTTTACTCAAGCTATTTTTGATCTTTAAGAAGATCAATTTGAATTTGAACTTGACGATCAATTTGAATTTGAACGGAGGGGCCCGTGGCTAAATAATAACAGCCGCACAGGTCGATCGATCAGGTTAAGCTACGCTTGCCGCGGTTGGTCTGTGGATGGGTGACCATCTTTACATACCGAGACCCCTCCGTGCCTCGGAAAGCACGTTAAGCCGTTGGTCCCGGCTGTCATTTGTGGATCTTTGACAGTCGTTACGGGTAGACAGAAGCTCGAAAGTCTGACAACCAGTCTTACCAAGGGGTATCGTATTACCCAGTAACTGGGTTGTGGAGGTCAGATAGGCAGTCGCTCCATGTAAAATACTGGTATTCAGCTGCATCCGGTTAGACTGGAAGCCGACCCCAACATAGTTGGGAAAAGGCTAGGCAGATGATGAGATGAATTTGAATTTGAACTTAGTTCGCCCGGTTTTGGATCCAAAACTTGGCTACCACGATATTATTCCACAGGGTTATTGGTAAAACATTAACAACCTCTTGAGAGGTCATTGTACTCATTATGAACAACTTTTACTATGGGACCAAACCTGAAATCAGGAAAAGAAAATCAGCTGTTCCCTACATTTTGACGAGTTATTGGTGTTATTACGAACATAAATGTAGGGAACAACTGATTTTTTTTACCTACGCTGTCAAAATAAATGGAACAGTTACCTACTCAATTTTTTTTTTTTAATGACCGACGTAAAATTTCAGGGGGTTCCGCCATCGCCACCGTGTATAATCTTTCCTCAGTCTTCAACGTAGATTTTTTTTTAAACATCATATTTCTAATCTTCCAGCATACTCCAAAGTGAAGAGCTCCAAGGTCACAAAAGACTTGACACAGAACGTGGAAGAGCTGGACTCACTCCTCGATGACCTGCAGAAAGACCAGGAGAGGCAACTGTACAAAAGTAAGAATCATGGTAGGTCTTGTAGGGTTTTGAGGAGTGATAGACAGACTGTGGTCAAGAGGCATAGAGAATAGCAAGAGGTCTAAAAGGGGGGAGAATGGGGTATGGATTAAGTACTTACATCCATATTAATATTATAAGTTCGAAAGTAACTGTCTATCTGTCTGTATGTTACCTTTTCACGCCTAAACCACTGAACGGATTTCGATAAAATTTGGCAGAGAGATAGATTGCATCCCGGGGAAGGACATAGGATAGTTTTTATCCCGATATTCCCACGGGATCGAAACTTACGCGGGTGGAACCGCGGGACGCTGCTAGTAAATCTATAAAGTAAACTGGTTGCCTATGGTAGCCATACGGTAGGTACGGTAGGTACTAATTACCTACCTACTGTTCGTAAGGGTGCCATCCACTAAAAGCTGGAACTAGTGGGGTAATTGAGGCACACTAACAGTATCAATCGCTTTCATGTTGATAGTTTAAGAGCGTTTACGCCGTACGGCATTTCATACAAATTTTCAAGCCCTTATTTTTCGAAATGAATGAACCGATTTTAATTTAACTTAATACACATAAGCGGGATATAAAGGTCTAAAAAGTTAGTAGAAAACATTTTCGAAATGTCTTATTTAAAAAAAGATAACTGGAAATCTCTGTTTCTATGGAAAATTTGTTATTTAAAAAAAAAATCGGTCTAATTTGGCAGTAACACTTTTCGAAAATGTTTTCTACTAACTTTTTAGACCTTTGTATCCTGCTTATGCGTATGAAGTTTCATTGAAATCGGTTCATTCATTTCGAAAAATAAGGGCTTGAAAGTTTGTATGAAATGCCGTTCGGCGTAAACGCTCAAATTTGTCTGTTCAACGTGAAAAATGCAATGAATGTTGTTGATTTGCTAAAATGAAAGCGATTGCTACTGATATTGTGTTACTAATAACAGCCGTACAGGTCGATCGATCAGGTTAAGCTACGCTTGCCGCGGTTGTTCTGTGGACGGGTGACCATCTTTACATACCGTGACCCCTTCCGTGCCTCGGGAAGCATGATAAGCCGTTGGTCCCGGCTGTCATTCGTGGATCTTTGACAGTCGTTATGGGTAGTCAGAAGCCCGAAGGTCTGACAACCAGTCTTACCAAGGGGTATCGTATTACCCAGTAACTGGGTAGTGGCGGTCAGATAGGCAGTCGCTCCATGTATTCAGCTGCATCCGGTTAGACTGGAAGCCGACCCCAACATAGTTGGGAAAAGGGAAAGGCTAGGCAGATGATGATTGTGTTACGCTATTGCACCGCAAATTTTAAAAGTTGCCTTACCGCCTCATCATTCCGAAAGACGTCCACTGCTGGACATAGGCCTCCCCCAAGCACCTCCACTTGGACCGGTTCTGTGCTTCTCGCATCCAACGGGTTCCTGCGGCAATCACAAGGTCGTCGGACCACCTTGTGGGAGGCCTTCCAACGCTACGTCTTCCGGTACGCGGTCGCCACTCCAGAACCTTTCAGCCCCATCGGCCATCTGTTCTACGAGCAATGTGCCCTGCCCACTGCCACTTAAGTTTGGCAATTCTTCGGGCTATGTCGGTTACCTTGGTTCTCCTGCGAATATCCTCATTCCTGATTCGATCACGCAGGGAAACTCCAAGCATAGCCCTCTCCATGGAAATGGAGAGGGCTATGCTCGGAGTTTTGCCCAAAGGGAACTTTGGGTGACTTTTAGCCTTCTTATAAGGCCCATTGTGAGCGACCACGTTTCAGTACCATAAGTCATCACTGGTTATCACGCACTGGTCCAAGACTTTCGTCTTGAGACACTGCGGTATGTGCGACGAGAAGATATTGCGTAGCTTCCCGAACGCTGCCCAGCCGAGTCAGATTCGACGATTGACCTCTTTCTCGAAGTTAGACCTACCTATTCTACCTAACTGGACAGTTTGTCCTAGGTAAACATACTCGTCCACGACGGTCGATCTTTATGATGGATGAGTGGATGTTACATGGGCATTTGACAAACCTTCGTCTGGCCTTACCGCCTATAACACACTATTGTTGACTACGGGGAATGGTTTGACCACAATTTGTCTGGTGATCTTGAAGTGGTGATGGCAAACGTTTGATATCCATTGGAATTGACTGAAGATTGTGATTAAAGAGAATATTGAAAGAACCATTTGATTTATTTTTCAGATGGCTACACATCTGACACTGCTGAGAGCACATCTTTCGACTACAGGAGGGGGTAAGCAGAAGCGAATTTTAAAACATTTAATTAAGTTAAGAGGACTACAGGATCTAAACGCAAAAAACGCAAGTTTTATAATGCCTAAAAGTATAGGATCGCCGATCGGCTACAGTAAACAAAATCAGAAAAATATATTATGTTATTCTTCAGGATATAAGCTAGGTAGATAGTGTGTTGAAAACATAATACAACTAATTTGATATACTTAATAGAATAAAATCATTAAACACTTTCTTTTTACAATAAAAACCATACAAATAAATATACATACAATCATTCTGATTTTTTGTCAGATTATTCTACCAGCACTAGTTTTAATTTTTTAGTCCAAACAATAGATTTTTTATAGATAATTGCTTTATATTTTGCAATAAATTAGGTACCAGCGTTATGTCATCGCGCTTCTCTTTCTTTTGTATGTAGTCCGATAGTGACCGCGCTTTAGGTCATGTAAGCATATTCTTATCTTGGATATAAGTTCGGTTTTTGCCAAAGTTATCAGGCAAGGAGAACAGGGTCTTTCAACATAATTGTCTAGCTTGTCCTTCACTCGTGGCTAAATAGTAACCGTCACTCAGGTCGATGGAAAGAGTCATTTGTGAAATTCACCCTGAATCTGTCAAAAATCTAACCATAATCTTCTACTATCCACAGCACCCCAGCCAAAGCTCCATCCAGCGGCTACTCCACCCTGAAGCGAGAGGAACGCCTGGAGTCCTCTTCCTGGGGATCCAGTCCTCCGCCCCCCACTATCACCAGGGCTGCAGAGATCAGGCAGGAGCTGTACAGGGAGGAGAAGACTGGTGAGTGGAGCTTCAGCATCCTTTCCTTGCCAAGCGAAGATCCACGTTGTGCTTCTTAAAATAATGTCGAAAATAAATATCCCTCCGTCAGCTTTTTCCTTACCCAGCCAAGCAAATATAAACGTTGCTGCTCTTAAAATAAAGTTGGTAATCGCGTACATTCGCTTTGAAATATTTATTTTCAGCTTAATTACAACGGCGACAAAGTTGATATTTGTTTACCAGTCAAAACCCTGCTGCCGGAGCCTACCCTTCTGTGTGGAATACAGGCATAGCGTAATAATAATTATGTTGATAATGAAGGTTGTTGCTAATCCCCAGAGTCCCGCGTGGTCCCGTCGCAGATCTCGCCGGCAGTCCCGCATGCGGTCCCCGCACCCATCTGCTCGCACTGCCAGCACCAGCCGCCATCTACCGGCACTGTAAGTAAACTAACTTATTACAAACTTAGGAACTCGAGAAGGGCTCTTGGCTTTGCTTGCCGCGGTCGACCCTCCTAACCTCGCAACGCCCTTTGACAGTCATTACGGGTTGTCAGAAGGCCGAAAGTCTGACAACCAGTCTTACCAGGGGACGATAGGCAGTCGCTCCATAGAAAATACTGGTATGCAGCTGCATCCGGTTAGACTGGAAGCCGACCCCAACATAGTTGGGAAAAAGAAAAAGCTATATTGTCAACGGCCATAAAGCCGTAGGAATAGAATTAAATATTTAAACGGGCCCACTCCATGTGTTGATGGTGATCACCGGGGTGGTTTTAGTGAGGTAAGAATCCCAGACTACCTGGTCGTTTTCCCAAAGTCCAGGTACCTTTTGCAGGTTTCCCCCCGAAACCAAAAAAAAAAAGTACCTACTTAAAGTAGGTAGTTAGGTACCTACCTAAATGATATTAAAGTGAAATAAAAAATACACTAGGAAATCCGAACTCGTCAAAAAAAATATCTGTATTAATCTCATCGTCAGTATTAAATACGTTTTTACAAAAAAAAACCAACCGAATATGAAAAAAAGTTTTTAAATTTTTCTTGTGTCCGACTCCGTACGCAGCATGTCATGAGTTCGAAACCCGGCGAAAGCAATTCTTTTTGTATTTTTTTACAGCTAATAAATAAATAAAAAAAGTTTATAACGTACAAAAACTATATTTAAGGCAAAAATACTTAATTCTAATTATAATTTGAGCTCCACTCCATCTTCAAGACAAGCATTCCATTGTCGACATGAGTATTTTATTATTTTACTTTGTTACTTTCATTGAATTTAAAAATATATGTTTAATACATACAATTAATGATTACAAAATAAAGGAAAAACTAACTCAAATAATTGGAATTTGAAGTCACTCCGACTCCGACTGATCATTCATTCAAAATGTATCGAAGTCCTGCATCGCGCAATCAAAGTTTTCGTACAACTTTACATGTGTACTCAAACATTTTATTAGTACTTCGGGGGTCAGTCGCCTCGAGGGTAGCCAGTACTCGCCAAGCTGGCCTAAATTGGCGTTCATTCAGATGTACCTCACCCGTATGGGGGTAAAAACTGGTAAAGTGAACAATTAATACGGTCGAGTCAAAAGTCGCTCCTGGAAACAGGACAACCACACTACCTACGAGGAGGATTAAACAAAACCAATGGTTAACTCGACCCCTTTTTTTTTTTCGTGGTTTTGAAACAGGGTTCCGTATTTTACCCATCTACACTAATATAATAAATAATAAAGAGGAAGGATTTGTTTGTTTGTATTGAATAGGCTCCGAAACTACTGGACTGATTTGAAAAATTATTTTTGTGTTGGATAGTCCATTTATCGAGGAAGGTTATAGGCTATATAACATTACGCTACGACCAATAGGAGTGGAGCATCAATGAAATATGTTTCCACGGTTAAAGTTACGCAAAACTCATGTATCACGGAATTGTTCCCCTTTAAGGCCTGCGTGGACGACGGACTTTTGTCCGCGGACTTTTTGTCCGCTAAAATAAGTCCGTCGTCTGCTCACTATAACCTTTTTTATGGTACCTAATCATTATACTGGGTCTGCCTTGGCGGTGGCCGGTGTAGTGCGTCCGGCATGTTTGCCGAAAGCAGGGTGGTTGGCTTTTACGCAGTCATGAGAAAGTCCCAGGCCTCCTTTATGAACCGTATACATAAAACTGACAATGGAATATTGAGGGCTATACATATACGAGGTTAACTAATTGCTTGTATACTTATGGCAATTAATATTCCAGCGGCAATAACACCTATACATATAGTATATTTCTTTGTTGTTTTTTTTGTAATAATTAAATAATTATTTTTTGATATAATTTATAATTTCTATTTTTCATATGATTTTTTAATTTTAAATTTTTGATTGTCATTTGTAATTAAATTTTATATGGGTATATGCCTGAAATAAAATGATCCTGATTTGATTTGATTAATCAAATTTGTTCTAAAATAATGCATTATTTGCGAAGGTGTTTTTATAAACATGATATTAATCCTTATCCAAATAAACGGGTTATTCATCACAAGTATTTAATCTTGAACAAAATTGCCCTTGATATCATTTGATTTCAATGAATATCCTAAGAGATGTCATAGTTTTAAAATAATACTAATAATAATCTCTGTGTGGTGCCGGATTTAAAGAATATCACCACCCCTTACTTGCCGTGGGTGTCGTAAAAGGCGACTAAGGGTCTTACCGGAGAATGGGCAGCAGCGTTCTCTATTTATTCCAACATCATACCATACTGCGATCGCCAACCCGCCTGCCAAGCGTGGCGATTATGGCAAACCCCCCCCCCCCAAACTTGGGGGAGGCCTATGTCCAGCAGTGGACGTCTATCGGCTGAAACGACTAATAATAAAGCTGAAGAGTGTGTTTGTTTGAAAGCCCTAATCTCTGGAAGTATCGTTCGGATTTATAAAATTCTTTTTGCATTTAATAGCCCAATTATTAATGAAGGCTATAGGCTGTTAAACATCACGCTAGTACCCTTAGGAGTTGAGAAAAAACTGGCCAAGTGCGAGTCGGAGTCGCACACGAATGGTTCCGTACCACAAGGCAAAAACGCCGAAAAAAACATGTTTGTTGTATGGGAGCCCCCCTTAAATATTTATTTTATTTTGATTTTAGTATTCGTTGTTATAGCGGCAACAGAAATACATACTTTGTGAAAATTTCAACAGTCTAGCTATCGCGGTTCTTGAGATACAGCCTGGTGACAGACAGACGGACAGACAGCGAAGACTTAGTAATAGGGTTCCGTTTTGTACGGAACCCTAAAAAAGAAAAAAGTCAGAAGTTTTCGCTAAGCGAAAACGAAGTAATAGCGCAAGCAGGCTATGCGATGCGACGCGGGGTGGGTCGCGGGAACAAAAAATTTCACGCGTACGAAGTCGCGGGTAGAAACTATAAATTATAAATATCGTAAATCTTACCACTTGTTCAACGCGTGTCTAATGTCAGTGTTACGTCAAAGTCCATATAAATATGTCGTGTTTAAAAGGTGTTTAGCCTAAACAACTGATAAACACTGTTTTGTGGTAGTGAGGTAATTTTACTACTAACTACCTTCCAAGGGGAGGTGGAGAGGGTGTTAATTTTTTTTGAGGAAAGTACGACACCCACGCGGACGACGTCGCGGGCTAAATGCTGGTTTGTTTATATTTCTATGGAAAGAGGCAGGCAAAGAGGCAACCTAAAAAAGTTTTGGTGGTACCTACTTACGAACCCTTTGTGAGCAAGAATCTCGCACTCGGCAGGTTTAATTAGTAGCTGGTAGCCTAAATAAGAACAGCCGCACAGATCAGGTTAAGCTACGGTTGCCGCGGTTGGTCTGTGGATGGGTGACCATCTTTACATACCAAGACCCCTCCGTGCCTCGGAAAGCACGTTAAGCCGTTGGTCACGGCTGTCATTCGTGGATTCTTTGACAGTCTTTACGGGGTAGTCAGAACCCTGAAAGTCTGACAACCAGTCTTACCAAAGGGTATCGTATTACCCAGTAACTGGATTGTGGAGGTCAAATAGGCAGTCGCTCCATGTAAAATACATACCTACTGGTATTCAGCTGCATCCGGTTAGACTGGAAGCCGACCTCAACATAGTTGGGAAAAGGCTAGGCAGAGGATAAGCTACCCACTTGTAATTGAAATAAACAAATATTTCCTAAAACTTTATTTATTAGGTACATTGTGTGATGAGAAGGACACAATTTCCAATCATGTCATGGATTCGAGACTCAGCAACTGCAATATTTTTTGTATATTAAAAAAAAAAATTGTTACTTTAATTGAATTAATAAAAATATTGTTTCATAAAAGCCTTTTTAGCAATAAAGGCTTAACAATAACAAAATAACGAAAAAACAAACACAAATTGGAATTTAATCTCACTCTGATCAACCACTCAGAAGTTCTAAATCGCGCAATTAAAGTTTTCGCACGACTTTGCATAGGCAAAATATTATTTTCATAGCATAACGGGGTCAATCGCCTCGAGGGAAGCCAGTATTCGTCAAGCTGGTCTAAGTTGACGTTCACTCAGATGTACCCAACCCGTAAGGGCGGTAAATTGTGGTGTAACGCGTCAGCGTGCACGGATGGAGTATGTCTGCCTGGTAACAGGACCTCCGAGGAGGATGTTAAAACCAATCCTTGGTTAACTCGACCCCTTTTTTTCGTGGTTTCGAAACAGGGTTCTGTATTTTACCCATCCATCATCATCACTTCAGCCGACAGACGTCCACTGCTGGACATAGGCCTCCCCCAATGTTTGGGGGGGGGGGGGTTTGCGATAATCGCCACGCTTGGCAGGCGGGTTGGTGATGGCAGTATGGTATGATGGTGGAATGCATAGAGAACGCTGCTGCCCATTCTCCGGTACGCCCCTTAGTCGCCTTTTATGACACCCACGGGAAGTAAGGGGTGGTGCTATTCTTTAAGTCCGGCACCACACAGACACAGACGCATCCATACTTCCACACTAATATTATAAATTCGAAAGTAACTGTCTGTCTGTCTGTCTGTATGTTACCTTTTCACGCCTAAACACTGTACGGATTTCGCTAAAATTTGGCAGAGAGATAGATTGCATCCCGGGGAAGGATATAGGATAGTTTTTATCGACATACCTCGCGGGCGAAGCTGCGGGCGGAAGCTAGTTTAGTTATATTTCTTTAAAAAGAGGAAGGTAGATAATCTCAAAAAGTTTTGGTGGTACTTACGAACCCTTTGTGAGCAAGCCTCTCGTACTCGGCAGGTTTAATTAGTAGCTGTAAGCCTAAATAATAACAGCCGCACAGATCAGGTTAAGGTACGCTTGCCGCGGTTGGTCTGTGGATGGGTGACCATCTTTACATACCAAGACCCCTCCGTGCCTCGGAAAGCACGTTAAGCCGTTAGTCACGGCTGTCACTCGTGGATTATTTGACAGTCGTTACGGGTAGTCAGAAGCCCGAAAGTCTGACAACCAGTCTTACCAAAGGGTATCGTATTACCCAGTAACTGGGTTGTGGAAGTCAAATAGGCAGTCGCTCCATGTAAAATACTGGTATTCAGCTGCATCCGGTTAGACTGGAAGCCGACCCAAACATAATTGGGAAAAGGCTAGGCAGATGATGAGCTACTTTATTTATTTACCTACCTACATTCTATGATGAAAACGCACTGGACACAATTTCCAATCATGTCATGGATTCGAGACTCAGCAACTGCAATAATTTTTGTATATTATAAAAAAATTATTTTGTTACTTTAATTAAATTAATAAAAATATATCACACTAAGTAATCACGCTAATATTATACAAGGCGAAAGTTTGTGAGTATGTTTGTGTGTCTGTGTTTATATGTTTGTTTCTTCTTCAGGCTCAAACGGCTGAACCAATTTTGATAAAATTTTGTATGGAGGTACTTTTTATCCCGATATTCCCACGGGATCGACATTAACGCGGGTAAAACCGCGGGGCGCAGCTAGTGTTTCATAAAAGCCTTTATAGCAATAAAGGCTTAATACATAATAACAACAAAAAAAAAAAACAAACAAATTGGAATATAATCTCACTCTGATCAACCACTCAGAAGTTCTAAATCGCGCAATTAAAGTTTTCGCAAGACTTTGCATAGGTAATTTATTAATTTCATGGCATAACGGGGTCAATCGCCTCGAGGGAAGCCAGTACTCGTCAAGCTGGTCTAAATTGACGATCACTCAGATGTACCCAACCCATGCGGGCGGTAACTTGGTAATGTGAACGGGAGAGAATAAGTCTGCCTGGTAACAGGACCACCAACCCACCTCCGAGGACGATGTCAAAACCAATCCTTGGCTAACTCGACCCCCCCTTTTTTATTTTATGAGAATGTATTTTTAATAATATTATAAAAATAATATTATAGGGGGTCACATAAAAACGAAAATTGCTTTGAACAAGAAACATTATATTTTTTTGAATTAGGTTGTGTACCTACCCACTTAGTTCGGCTAATCGGTTGACCGATACAAATGAAATTATCATTTTATGCTAGGTGATGAGTAGGTACTTCAAATACCTGCTAAGTTAAAGCATCGTGTCGGACAACGCCCAGTAAAGGGTTCCTTAGTTGTGATGAACATTTTCGCGTAGGTACCTACACAGCAGGTATTGATTTTATCGACCTCAAAAATAAGTTTGGATTTTCCAGTGTTTCTCGAAACAACTATGAAAAACCAAGTTATTAGGTACTGCGTTTGGAGCCGAAAATACCCCATAAGTATCTCAAAAACTGAAATAAAATGTCGCTTAGAAACAACATACTTACATAATTAAGTATCCATGGATACTCCACACATATAGAATAATGAATATTTCATAATCTCCTATTTACACTAGGTAGGTACTAAATTAAAAGACTAACTAACTATTCCTACCTACTCCATATTGTAATAAAGATTAGACATTTAAATAAACCCTTTTTTACTGACCGTTCAACCGATTTTGACTTCTATTCCATAGGCATAAGGATGAAGGATGAAAAAAAGTGGTTACGATACCAACTGTTTACTACAGCTGCCATTTGTTATGCCAACAACGCAATAGAAGTCAAAATAAATATTATATTCAGTTGAACGGACTGTAAAAAAGATTTATTTAAATGTCTAATCTTATTTCAAACGGAGTACCTATTAGTAGGGGAGACCGGGTACAAAAGTAACGGCGGGTCGCAAGTAACAAACGTTCTGTAGGTTTATCAACTAGTCGAAACGCCTCCCCGCTACCGTCAGGAGATAGCCGGCAACGCTCCCCCGCTTGCATTCAGTTGCCGCGCTCGCTCTGCGCTGTAAGATTGTGCTTGAGGACGCTACCTGTCTGTGTGGTGCCGGACTTAAAGAATAGCACCACCCCATACTTCCCGTGGGTGTCGTAAAAGGCGACTAAGGGTCAAATCACACCGAGATGGCAGCGAAGCGGCGAGCAGTTTCAGTGTCATATAATTTTAAACTTTATCGTCATTACTATAACACACAGTATCGCTTGAGAAACTTGAAAGGTCGCGCGGCCGCCCGCGGCGCCGCGAGCACTCCGACGACTCAAGTTTCTCAAGTGATACTATGTATTATAGTAATGAATATAAAGTTTAAAATTATATGACACTGAAACTGCTCGCCGCTTCGCTGCCATCTCGGTGTGATTTGACCCTAAGGGTCGTACCGGAGAATGGGCAGCAGCGTTCTCTATGCATTCCACCACCATACTATACTGCGATCGCCAACCCGCCTGCCAAGCGTGACGATTATGGCAAACCCCCCCTTTGGGGGAGGCCTATGTCCAGCAGTGGACGTCTTTCTTTTTTTTTTTTTAGATTGTTTATACAGTGTTCTTATTGATTTTTGAATAGAAAGTGCCATTTTTATGTAGGCATTTGGTTGGGTACAAAAGTAACATTCACTACGAGTACAAAAGTTACCTGTTACTTTGTCCCCGTAATGTAATGAGTATGAATCACTTACGTTTTATTTTAATGATTCGTTTTTTTTTAACATTTATGTTCTTAAAAAACATTTTACTAATAAATAATTACCTAGTTGATTTGATATTGCATTTCATATTATTTTATGAAATACACCTTTATCATGTTACTTTCGACCCACACCGTGTTACTTTTGCCTTGACCTCAGGGTCGAAAGTAACAATTGTAATTTTTTTTTTAAATATCTGTAATTCACAATAAACAGCGGATTTTAAATACAAATCTGTAGAGCATAATCGAAGTTTATAGGTGGCTATATTAATTTCATCAAAAATGTGATAACTAGCGGGGAACCAGTGTCAAAGTACAAAATTTTACTTTTGTACCCGTTCTCCCCTAACTATATAAATAAATACAAAAACAAAAGCATATTTAGGTGTCGAAGTACTCGTCGCCATCACTGTCATCCGGAAACGTGCCCAGAAGACTGGCAGATATACAGACGCCAGCCAGCAAGCACATCAAGCTACCCGAAACTGTCAAATTTTCTCAATCAACTTTGAAACTTATTCTTTTGTCAGCAATAAAGTTGAAAATCTATTAAGGAAAGTCAGATTGTAGTACTAGCATGATGTGCTGGCGTCCTGTTCCTAACCCTTTGCCATATTTTACTTTCATTCTTCGGTTAGGATGTATGGGGAGCATTATTGTTTATGTTCAGCAGTGCACAGAATTGAGAATAAGTACATCTTTTTAATTTCCATTAGTCTGTAGCCTCCTCTACACGTCGTCAGATTCATCAGCAGATGGCCATCTGCGAATGCCTCCGCCGACATGTAGACGGGGTAATTTGCTAGTCTGTGGTAGGTATTTGACGTCGGCAGATGCTAAATACCTACCACAGACTAGCAAATTACCCCGTCTACACGTCGGCGGAGGCATTCGCAGATGGCCATCTGCTGATGAATCTGTCTACGTGTAGAGGAGGCTTAACCATTTACCATATATTACTTTCATTCCTAGGTTAGGTTGTATGGGGAGCATTATTGTTTATGTTCAGCAGTGCACAGTATTGAGAATAAGTACATCTTTTTAATTTCCATTACCTAGTTCTGTCCGGTGTGGTTCTGTCCACTGTGTTAGTAAATTCCTTATAATTAATGTTAGTTACATATTATTTACAACTTGTTTATCCGAGATCGCTTCATGTGGACGACGCACAAGCGAAGGGAAAGTACTTCACTCGTTCATCACCCCCAGAAAACGTCTCAGAATAGGAGACACCACAGGGTCTGCCACTGTCCTCAGAATACTGTTGTCATTGTCCCGCAGTCTTGCTACTAAGGACGAGATTTTTTTCCGCATGACAGCATAAAAGTCGTCGGTTCGATTTAGCGCAAACATCTCAGATGCGCTACAAAAACGGGGCAGTCCCAACAGCATTCTGAAAACATTATACCTCCAGCGATCTTTTGGCAAAGCTGACCCACAGGCTTTCCGTGTACATACCCTGACAATATGCTTTTGCCACCTACCCTCGGATATTAGAACTACGGATAGCCTTTATTTTTGTATTCTCAGAACAATTTATTCAAAATCAACCTTACTCTCCAGCTCTCCCGCGGTGGTACTCCTATGAACAAAGTGACAACTACCGTCAAAACCTACACATATGAGGTGCCAGCTGACCAGGACCCGACCACAGTGCCGATACCAGTCCACGCAGAACATCAGCATACCTACGCCAGCTCCGAACACAACAGGACCACGTAAGTTTTTTTTTTTTGGTAATGTTGGTGAAGCTGGTCAAATTACCAAACTTGCCAAAAATAGAACATTTTGTGACTATAGTCGGACTTTTAATTGACTGCAGAAATATGACAGCTTATGTGTTACGATTGGCGTCTTTTTGTTTTTTCGCGGCCATTAACCAAATCTTGTTTTTCTAGTATAGAATAGTGTATTGAACAAACGTGGGGCTTGTGGCTAAGTAATATCAGCCGCACGAGTCGATCGATCAGGTTAAGCTACGCTTGCCGCGGTTGGTCAGTGGGGCTTACATACCAAGACCCCTCCGTGCCTCGGAAAGCACGTTAAGCCGTTGGTCCCGGCTGGCATTCGTGGATCTTTGTCAGTCGTTACGGGTCGTCAGAAGCCCGAAAATCTAACAACCAGTCTTATCATGGGGTATCGTATTATCCAGTAACTGGGTTGTGGAGGTCAGATAGGCAGTCGCTCCATGTAAAATACTGGTATTCAGCTGCATCCGGTAAGACTGGATGCCGACCCCAACATAGTTGGGAAAAGTCTAGGCAGATGATGAATAGTGTAACAAACGAAACTTATTTGACATGCATATCTTTAAACTCAGTCTAAGTGTCATTTTACTGCAGCTAATTAAAAATCGGTCTATAGTGTGATTTTAGAGATGTTTTGAGTAAGTTGTAGCAAGTTTGATAATGCTGGTCAAATTACCAAACTTTCCAAAAAGCTCACATTTAGCGTCAAGCTATGTTAATATCCCATAGGAGAGCGTTTCCAATAACTTCCACTAGTTTGACACGGTTTCCTGAATGACCAAAGTCGCCAATCTCACCAATATCGTATAATTTCAGCACAACGGCCGGCTCACCAACTCTCGCGCCATTAGTGGCGTCCCCAGGCCCGGGAGGCTGCCAGTACTGCTCACACTGCAACACTTCCACCCGAGAGTACCGCACAGTCACTACCAGCGATGGTAAGTACCGTTGAGGAAGAAAGTGGCTGCTCAGACTTATTTACCAGGAAAATTGGGCCTTTGAGAAACAAGATCTTTCCCTCCAAGGCCCCTTCATCATCAGAGGTCCCTTCAAATTGTCCTAAAAACGTCTATTGTTCAAATCGTCATCATCTCCAGTGAGTCTGCAGCCTACAGTAGTCATTAACAGCAGCAATAGACTGTTAATGACTAATGATAGGGATCTCTGTCCTTGCCTTTTTGAAGCACAAAAGTGCTTTTTTTGAACCAATTTATAGAAACAAACACACGAAGGAATTCCGTACCACAAGGCAAAAACGCCGAAAAAAACACGTTTGTTGTATGGGAGCCCCCTTAAATATATATTACTTTATTCCCTTTTTGAGTATTTGTTGTTATAGCGGCAACAGAAATACATCATCTGTGAAAATTTCAACAGTCTAGCTATCACGATTCATGAGATACAGACGGACAGTGGAGTCTTAGTAGTAGGGTCCCGTTTTTACCCTCTGGGTACGGAACCCTAAAAACCATTTCTGATCATTTATCTTATCACACGTAATTTGACCAATCATGGGTCTTCGCTACTGCTATTGATGGTCAATAGGCTATTAGTTAAACCTATTTATCAATGTTTCAGACCGCACTAACGAACGTATGGTGTACCCAGCTCCCGCTAACGAAACCAAGGTCATACCCGCGGAACCGCATAATGGACACGGCCCTTATGTAAGTAGAAAGTGTAGAAACCAGTATTTTAAGTAAACTTTTGTGTAATATTTAGATTTTGAAGCTAAGAATGCGAGTCTGCGTATAACTGGTCAGCTTCGCCCCATTCGTCCGTTTACTTAGAGTAAGAAAGCTGGCATCGGGTGGCGTGGCCACACATGAGACAAAAAACTAACTTAACTAACATAGGCTACATAAGTAGCTGCCTTGAAAAAACTGGCACGCCCTGAGAGACGGAAATAGTATAGCTTTATCCTTTTCTGTTACTTATAATAACTCAATACTTTATCCCTTTCTTGTGGAAATGAAATGGAGATACCCGCCGTCTATACTTTTCTTTGTCTAAGTCCGTTTATGTAACTCTCCAGTTTTGTTGGTTTGTTAGTTTTGTCAAAGAGGACGCCTTTACGAATCTGACAAAAATAAGCCGTATTTCGGTGCATTTTGCGGCAAAATGAGACGAAACCAAATGTAACTAATAATTACCACAGATAGATTAGTCTTTCATCTACAAATGGTAGCCATTTTTTATTCGAAAATGTTGGTTTATAATATGGAAAAAAATAATTTCCGTTGCCTCTTCACACAAAATCGACGATATCGTGCTGTCTTTGGGATCATTTTTCTTCTATTTAATAACATAAACATATTTATTTTAAAATATTTTATGTAAGCAGACATGTTCAACTCAAAAAGGTAGCCAAAAGAACTATCAAAATGTTAAAAAGAAGCTCAGAAAAAAATAAAAATCGGAGTCTATTTTTTCACATATTTAGCTGTAATACGTGAATCTTATTGGATTGAAATAAGGGTTATTTTACTGGTGACTGTCTCGGTTTATTGCACAAAAATTTGTAATGAAATATTAGTCTGCGCTCGGCCGCCGTTGTGAGTGGACTCTGTGTCGGTTGTAAGCAGCAGCTTGTGCTAAAAAAAGATCGCTGTACGGATACAAAATATTTGACATACAAAACTTGATACTTCACGCATTCTGTATGTACCTATTACCCAAGGAAAGATTTGATTCACAGTCTTATAATTTTTCTAGAAGTAAGTAGGGTTTATAAATTCATACTTCGTTTCGGACTTGATGAGAGTGACCTGCACAGCAGGTGTACTTCGAAGACTGCTACTGGAACTAACAGCCGAGCTGAGCTAGGTGTGCCGAGTATGGGCTCGTTTTCTTAGTTATGTTGAGACCTTACCTCCGGACTTGATGGAGTGACCTGCAGGTGTACTTCGAAGACTCCTACTGGAACTAACAGCCGAGCTGAGCTAGGTTTGCCGAGTATGGGCTCGTTTTCTTAGTTATGTTGAGACCTTACCTCCGGGCTTGATGGAGTGACCTGCAGGTGTACTCCGAAGACTGCTACTGGAACTAATAGCCGAGCTGAGCTAGGTGTGCCGAGTATGGGCTCGTTTTCTTAGTTATGTTGAGACCTTACCTCCGGACTTGATGGAGTGACCTGCAGGTGTACTTCGAAGACTGCTACTGGAACTAATAGCCGAGCTGAGCTAGGTGTGCCAAGTTTGGGCTTCTTTTGTTAGTTATGTTGAGACCTTAAGAATAGGTAGGCAGGCACTAGGCCGGGTCTAGTCTAGGCAGATGCGTTCAGAGTTATTCCGGTCTGATCCCCTGAACCCCCCCTCCACCCCCCCACCTCGATCCCCTCCTGGATCGTCTTCTGTTTTAATCTTTGTCTTATCCACATTATGTAAGTTTGCTCTTTATGACAAGTAAGTACAGTCAAAAGAAATTAAAAGTTTCATGTTTTACGAAATTAAATAAAGATTCTTTTTTAAATGTCTCATGCGTGCTCGATGGGATTTGAGGCCACGGCAATACAAATGTTTTCTCCAAGTACTCTCTGGTGCCCCGAGCTGTGTGCGAACGCGCATGTTTCATCATGGGTGGCGATTTCGTGGTTTTCGAGGGTGCTGAACCCGATGATGAGGTCAGAATGAAAATCCAAGATGGCCGATGTGAAAAATGTTACAATTTTTCATGATGGGTGTCAATTTCGTGGTTTTCGAGGGTGCTGAAACCGATGGTGGGGTCAAAATAAAAATCCAAGATGGCCGATGTGAAAAATGTTACAATTTTTCATGATGGGTGTCAATTTCGTGGTTTTCGAGGGTGCTGAAACCGATGGTGGGGTCAAAATAAAAATCCAAGATGGCGGATGTGAAAAATTTTATAATTTTTCATGATGGGTGTCAATTTCGTGGTTTTCGAGGGTGCTGAAACCGATGGTGGGGTCAAAATAAAAATCCAAGATGGCGGATGTGAAAAATTTTATAATTTTTCATGATGGGTGTCAATTTCGTGGTTTTCGAAGGTGCTGAAACCGATGGTGGGGTCAAAATAAAAATCCAAGATGGCGGATGTGAAAAATGTTACAATTTTTCATGATGGGTGTCAATTTCGTGGTTTTCGAGGGTGCTGAAACCGATGGTGGGGTCAAAATAAAAATCCAAGATGGCGGATGTGAAAAATGTTACAATTTTTCATGATGGATGTCAATTACGTGGTTTTCGAGGGTGCTGAAACCGATCGTGGGGTCAAAATAAAAATCCAAGATGGCGGATGTGAAAAATGTTACAATTTTTCATGATGGGTGTCAATTTCGTGGTTTTCGAGGATGCTGAAACCGATGGTGGGGTCAAAATAAAAATCCAATATGGCGGATGTGAAAAATGTTACAATTCTTCATGATGGGTGTCAATTTCGTGGTTTTCGAGGGTGCTGAAACCGATGGTGGGGTCAAAATAAAAATACAAGATGGCTGATGGGAAAAATGTTACAATTTTTCATGATGAGTGTCAATTTCGTGGTTTTCTAGGGTGCTGAAACCGACGGTGGGGTCAAAATAAAAATCCAAGATGGCCGATGTGAAAAATGTTACAATTTTTCATGATGGGTGTCAATTTCGTGGTTTTCTAGGGTGCTGAAACCGATGGTCCCCACCATCGGTTTGTCAATGTCAAAATGAACACGTCAAAGTGAATTTTTTGAAAAAAAGTTAGTCGGTAATTTCACTTCGCCGTCGATATGTATGTAGTGTTGTGTGATCTCAAGGAAAACTTCAATGTAGTACAATATCCTTTTATTTAATAAATTACAGATTACCTCTACAGTCTAACAAGTACACAATCTTGTACAAATCTTCAAACCTACATGTATATAATAAATTAGGAGATAAAATATTAAATTTCTTTTTTTATTTAATATTTCTATGTGATAGTAAGACACATCATAAAATCATAAGCAGCATTTACCGTTTTTGAACTTTTGAACGATTTTAACTATTGTAATATATTTATATTTCTATTATTAAATAATTAGTTAAGATTATTTAATGCATAAGTGATTAAAGCAACAAAATACTTCACACAACTGTTCATTTAATCACAAGAATTGTAGAAATGGTAGCACAATCTTTTTAAGAGCTGGTCACCAATACACAAAACAAAAATGTAAATTGTAACATTTTTAACATCCGCCATCTTGGATTTTCATTTTGACCCCGCCATCGGTTTCAGCACCCTCGAAAACCACGAAATTGACACCCATCATGAAAAATTGTGACAGTTTCCACATCCGCCATCTTGGATTTTCATTTTGACCCCACCATCGGATTCAGCACCCTCGAAAAACACGAAATTGACATCCATCATGAAAGATTGTAACATTTTTAACATCCGCCATCTTGGATTTTTATTTTGACCTCACCATCTGTTTCCGCACCCTCGAAAACCACGAAATTGACACCCATCATGAAAAATTGTAACATTTTTAACATCCGCCATCTTGGATTTTCATTTTGACCCCACCGTCGGTTTCAGCACCCTAGAAAACCACGAAATTGACACCAATCATGAAAAATTGTACATTTTTCACATCCGCCATCTTGGATTTTCATTTTGGCTTCACCATCGGTTTCAGCACCCTCGAAAACCACGAAATTGACACCCATCATGAAAAATTGTAACATTTTTCACATCCGCCATCTTGGATTTTTATTTTGACCCCACCATCGGTTTCAGCACCTTCGAAAACCACGAAATTGACACCCATCATGAAAAATTATAAAAATTTTCACATCCGCCATCTTGGATTTTTATTTTGACCCCACCATCGGTTTCAGCACCCTCGAAAACCACGAAATTGACACCCATCATGAAAAATTGTACATTTTTCACATCTTGGATTTTCATTTTGGCTTCACCATCGGTTTCAGCACCCTCGAAAACCACGAAATTGACACCCATCATGAAAGATTGTAACATTTTTCACATCCGCCATCTTGGATTTTCATTTTGACCTCAACATCGGTTTCAGCACCCTCGAAAACCACGAAATTGACACCCATCATGAAAAATTGTAACATTTTTCACATCCGCCATCTGTAAAATTATTAAAAAGGGTTCAAGCCGGTTGCGGTGACTTGACAAAGACGAAAATGTGGAGTCGTTGTTCCTCAATACTAACATACACGTATCCGTTATAATAAGAAATTACGAACTTATGTATTTCAATAAACCCTGTACTTATTTTTGTTGCTGACGATCCTTCAGGATCAAAAACAAAAGAAAAAGCGGTTCAAACCGGTATGAGAAAGTTTTTAGTGGATAAGACAGAGATTAAAACAGAAGACGATCTAGGAGGGATCGAGGCGGGGGGGGGGGGGGTGGAGGGGGGTTTCAGGGGATCAGAACGGAATAATTCTGGGGTCACTAATCGGAAACATAAAACAAAAGTAAGTACCTATCTAAAAAAAAAAATTAACAGCCGCCATCTTGGATTTTCATTTTGACTTTGTTTTCGGCTCCAGCACCTTCGAAAACTATGAAAACGACACCCATGATAAAAAAAAAAAAAAATTACAGCCGCCATCTTGGATTTTCATTTTTATCTCACTATCGGCGATCTCAATATCCGTCACTGTGCACTGCCAAAAATGTAATTGACAGGCTTATGGTGATTTATCGAGGTAGCCACTGCTAATATGCCTTTATGCAATGCACGACACTGCTTAGTACGTTATCCTAATTGCGTAACACACTTGGAATGGCAATCCATTCCGATTTGACAGTTCAACAATATCCATTGCGTTGTTTTTGTTTTACGAATTTTTTAAATATTTATGAAGCAACTAGCTGTGCCCCGCGGTTTCACCCGCATAAGTTTCGATCCCGTGGGAATATCGGATAAAAAGAAGCCTATATGTGTCAGCTACCTCTATACAAAATTTTATCAAAATTGGTCCAGCCGTTTGAGCGTGAAGAAGTAACAAACATATAAACATACACACACACTCACAAACTTTCGCCTTTATAATATTAGCGTGATGAATATTGTAGCATTTGTACTGTTTGCCTTGTAGGGTGTGTGCCAAATAAACGTATTTTCTTTCTAGTTTTCGAGAACCTACTTGCATTTGATACCATAGCAAATTTATTATATAAAATACGAAATAAACCGAATAAAACAAGCTTGTTTTATTTTATATTTGTTTTCAATAAGCTCGTCCGCAAATTGTTAATACATAGGTACTTTGGCAACTTGTACTTGATTAATCACTGTCCAGTGAAATTAAGTAAATAGCATTCTACTTATATGAACACTTCATATTACCTACAAACTGTTTGAAAACACATCACCGTAAACTTAAAAAAAATACATGGCAAAAATAAAATAAAATTAGGCTCAAGTATCAAGTCGTGTCAGTTTACTCATAATTTCACCGCTTCGCGCATGTCGCTGTGTGTGTGAGCCGTGCACGTGTAGTAGTAAGACTCAATACCTAAAATTGAAGCGCGTCAATTCGTAAACGCCTCCTTAATCTGTGGTTTTACGGATTAGTCAGTCAACTCGACAGTTCGCCAGACTTTCGCCGCTGATCCCATAGATAAAAATACTAAATGTACAGCTGATTCTTCAGTTATAATTGTATGCTTCAGTCAAAGTACACAGTCAAAGTACAGTAGGAGTACAGTTGGTAGAAAACTGCACACGCGTCTGGTAATTAAAATAATAATGTATTATATTACGTAACATCCATCACGCATGTGAGTACAGCATTATAAAACTCAAACGGCCTTATTACAAAACAAGATTTATCTTTAGACCCAGGTTTAAACCATCCAGCTATTTTTAAATTTCGAACTATAATCCGACGAAGCTAAAGTTCTTATTACAAAAACTGACGTTAAACCCGAGTCTAAGTTGTCAATTTTGCTTTAAGAACTTTACGTTTGTCGGAATAAAGTTCAAAATAGAGTAACTGGCTTGAAGGTTTAGACTAGGTCTAAAATTAGATCTCGTTTTACAAATGTTTAAGCAAACTTCAAGTAACATTTTACGTCCTTCAATTTAACAGCCTTAACCAAAACTTCTTCTGCACAGGGTCCATCATCATACAAGTTCTCCGAGACGACATACTCTGCGCAGAACACCACCCAGCGCTACCCCTCCCCCTCCCCCCTCCCGCACTCCCTGCACCCCGCGCCCGCGCCCTCCCCGGGCCCCTTCCCGCGCCCCAGCACCCCCTCGCCCGGCACGCAGCAACCGCCTAAGAAGCTAGATGACCTGTTGGCTGACTTCCCTGAAGCTGTGAGTATCAGAGATCCATCGAAGTCTAATAGCTAAATAGTATGGTATACCACGAAGTACTGGTAGGTAGGTATATTTACTTCGCGAGTTGAACCTAGTAGAGCTCCTTGAAGAAATCTTGAAAAATTTATCCGTATTAAAATAAATGTCATTTCAGTCACGTTCTGTCACTTGGTGATCAGATCGACAGCTGCTAGGTGACCAATTTTCATCAGGTGGGTTGTTGGTGTGCGTTACAAAAAAACTGTAGCAGCATCTACATCGCCTCATGCGAACTACCCATCACAGTGACGTCACGCAAAATCCTGAATCGCGCAAGCAGAGTTACCGCGCTACTATAGCATATTTATACAGGGTTATTGGTAAAACATTAACAACCTTTTAAGAGGTTATTGTACTCATCATCATGAACAACTTTTACTATAGGACCAAACCTGAAATCGCGAAAAAAAAATCTGCTGTTCCCTACATTTATGTTCGCATAACTCGTCAAAATGTATAAGGGATCTTCTGATTTTTTTTTTTTTGCGATTTCAGGTTTGGTTCCATAGTAAAAGTTGTTCACAATGATGAGTACAATGACCTCATAAGAGGTTGTTAATGTTTTACCAATAACCCTGTACAAAGTTCCGACATCAATCGTCGGGCAGTAGCCTACCATACACAACACCTGTCTGGTCAGAGGATCCTCCCTTTTCTATGGAGGATGAGTCAACTTTACACCCTGTTCCTCATACCTCTATAAAAACCTTACCATCAACATTTCGACAGCAGTCAGCATGGTTTAACCTGGCAACTAAATGGACCCGCGCAGTCAAGCCAAGAAAAATAAAAGCTTGCAATAATAACCCTTGCTTTTTTTCACAGCGTTACCCAACTCAGCCAGACGGCATTGTACGTCGCAACGTCCACGTGACACACGAGAGCTCTACGCAGGGCTCCACACTCAACCGCGACGTGCGAGACACCCGGGACTCCGCCCCCAGTCCGCCAGCGAAGACCCCGCTGGTCGCCAACAGCCGCAACGTGACCGGGCCCGCGGTGTACTACCCTCCCGGACACACACCCTTCCAGAAGAAGGAGGGTGGCGGATATCAAGCTAGCAGTGTGAGTATCCTTTTACCGCCACAGTCATGTATAGTGCCCGAAAATCTGACAACCAGTCTTACCAAGGGGTATCGTATTACCCAGTAACTTGGTTCGGAGGTCAGATAGGCAGTCGTTCTATGTAAAATACTGGTATTCAGCTGCATCCAGTTAGACTGGAAGCCGACTCTAACATGGTTGGGAAAAGGCTAGGCAGATGATGAGTCATGTATAGACGACAAACCAAAATGTGTGCAGCACGCCACGGTCCGACTACATGACAGACTTTGACGCCGAGGGCACGTTTTTAATTTTGTCAAAAGGAAACAATTTCAGAAGTTCTTCTCATCATCAATTTATTTTTGGTCAGTGCAACATGTCTTTTTCTTCCGTACTTCTCTATTAGTCGTCATTTCAGTAGTCAACCTCTGTCTAGCCATATTATCTTCCACACAGTCCATCCATCGATTCTTTGGCCTAAAAGTTTTAATACTAACACTTTACACAAACTTACAATAAGATCGCTACAATTCAAAGTCCAAGGGGTGATACATTTCTCTTGGACAAGCCACTCTAATCACCTCCTGGAGCAATGGATTGATTGATGATCACAATTTTAAACTTTAGAATACACAGAACGATGTTTCAGTAACAATGACTTGAAAGTCGCCTTTCCGATACTTATTGCGAAGTGGTACCAAATGCCATCTATGATTTTTATGCTTCGAACATACTCGTAACACTGCAGCCCCAATCCAACACCATTTTTAACCCCCGACGCAAAAACGACGGGGTGTTATAAGTTTGACGTGTCTGTGTGTGTGTGTCTGGCTGTGGCATCGTAGCTCCCGAACGGATGAACCGATATTGATTTTGTTTTTTTCTCTATATGAATTACTATAACTACTGTCTAAAGTGTTTTATATAGTTTTCGTGCAGATGCACGAAAACTATATAAAACACTTCAATCTACCACGCGGGCCCAGTGCGGGTTGGTAGATACCAACCCGCACTGGGCCCGCGTGGTAGATTACGGCCCACTCCCTCTCACAGAGAGGAGGCCCTGTCTCAGCAGTGAGAACATTATAGGCTGATTCTGATGATGTTTTCATGCAACAAATTCACTTACTAACATTTTACTGATATTCCTACATTTCCTTCTCCTCAGGCGATGGTGCAAGGCGGCGGCGCCCACGCTTCGGGCCGCGGCATGTACGAGTACGAATCAGGCGCCCGAAGCAAAGAAAAGCATTCTGAGACGAAAACAGCCGTCCCCATCTGCTTACCTCTCTGTTGCGCCATGCCATGCGTGATCATGTAAAAATCTTGGACGAAACATGGGCATACCCGGATTCTATTCATACCAAACTGCCCATTTTTGTGGTAAAGCTGTCTGGTCTGGAATGGAAGGGATCTAGGTAGACCTTTGGTCTATGTTGATATTATTTAGTGTTAAGCTTTGTACGTAATTTAAATGAGTTTTGACAGCTATCGGAACGTACAATTTTAGAATGACCTTGTATTCAAAATTCAAGGTCATTTTTATGTAAAGCTCTCCTTAATGATGTATGTATCCAATATATCAAAATAATCTTCTAAATTTACCTTGACCTTGGTAACCAGGTCAAGGTCATCTTGAGTAAATTTAAGTTTTGACAGCTGTATATCGGAACAATAAATGTTTTTATTTATAATAAAATATTAAGTAAAGTAAGGTGCTAGTATCTATACGCTTCTCTTAAGAAAGTGTATCAGAGCTTGCAAGAACGAATATTTCAACGAATCTCAGAAATGAAATGAAGATAAAAAAAAATAAAACATATTTTTGTCAAATCATTATTAATATTATGAAAGTTTTTGGACAATAACTGAAAATAAGTCGACAATTAAATTTTTTATGTCTGTAGTCTGTACTCAAAGAAGCTGCAACTAACATGGTGCCATTAATGATATTTTTAACTATAATTAATTAAGTCGACTGCTGAGCGCATACATACTTAATACAAAAATATTTAATTTAAAAATCCTGTCAAAATTGAGTTAAATCGACGGTGCTGCCATCTACCCACCAATACATGTGAAATCGATTTTTCTTCTAATTGCGCTCAGTTCTATTGTGTCTATAGCGATAATGTAATTTTTATTATTAATAAATTTTATTAACTTGACATCTTGTTTTATTTACGATGTTGTTTTTTTTTATTATCAGGCCTTTATAGCTTTAGCATCTTATGGTAGGTTGATGCGATGCGGCCTATTTCACACACTACGTGTTCAAGTTCAGGTTAATGCGCTGATTTTCAAGTCAGTGTCAGGGTTGAATCTTGATCAAAATATGATTCGCTACCAAAGACATTTAAAGTATTATCTTAAATCTCTTTGTTCGCTACTATACTGTATTTACAAAATTATAATCATTAGGATCTGTAGTGTTCGTGATCTACAAGGTGTAACGGAAACCCAGTATCAACCCTGAAGGAGGTGAATGTGCTCATGAAACTGAACAACTTTCCCCAAAGAACATAGTTCGAAATATGAAAAAAAATTTTGGACCTCCCATAGTAATACATTTGCTATTACTATGGGAGTTCCAAAATTTTTTTTCCGTTATACCTTGTATAATCTAGTAAATAAACATGACGTTGTCTCGGGCACACGGGTAGGGGTGGACCTTAGACAAAGAAAAGTATAGACGCCGGGTATCTCCATTTCATTTCCTCAAGAAAGGGATAAAGTATTGAGTTATTATAAGTAACAGAAAAGGATAAAGCTATACTATTTCCGTCTCTCAGTGCGTGCCAGTTTTTGAAGGCAGCTACTCATGTAGCCTATGTTAGTTAAGTTAGTTTTTTGTCTCATGTGTGGCCACGCTACCCGATGCTCTATAGCTTTCTTACTCTAAGGGGTGGACACAGTGGACAGTCGCGTGCACAGAACATATATATCCAAAAGGGGTCGCGTGCGCAGACTACAATATAATGCAGGCAGGGTAAGTTGCGTGAGAGGTGCCACTACCACGCGCCCACGTCAAAGACTATACAGTCTATTATTGGTACACATGCTCCGGTGCGCGGGATACGCGTGCGAGCGTCGCGTTGTAGTGTTTCCACCTTAGATTCCTTTCCGTGTGTACAAGGACACACAAATATTTTTATCTACGTAGCCAGTGGCATTCATAACATTTCCTTTCTCTCTGCCATAGCACAGCCCGTCAGGTAAAATCTCGAATATTTGTACCATCTGCACAACTAGTAAGTACCTCAAACACGATATACCGTCGTGATCCGTTACTTCGCCTGTGCCACTCGCCTAATTTCAAATAATTTGAAGTTGCCATTTCAATTTTAGGCTTGGCTTCGCGTAAAGTTACTAAATAATAAGTATTTTTCATCTATGGCAAGATTTTGAGGAAAAATTGTAACCTAACTTCGCCTGAAAAAGCTTTTTTAAAAAAATCTACTCTATGTTGCTTTATTTAAAGTTTAAAGTCTGTCACATCCCAAAATGCTTACACTAGATGTAGTAAGTGGTTTTTCAAATTTAATTCAATATTTGACGCTATGACATGATGCAGGCGAAGTTTGGGAAAAGTAACAATACTTCGCCTATCACATTTGAGACCAATTTGTAGGCAAATAAGCAATGAATATGGAAGAGTAATTCTGTGCCTCCTGTGATAAGTGATATAACTCGAGTTGTACCCTTTTTGTGATTTTCACATGAGCATTATCAAAAAAAAAATACGTCTTATTTGGTCTAACTCACGTTCTTCTATCTGCTATAGTTTCGCAGATAATTATACTTGTATTTATTTACACATATCACTATTTTTTTTTTTAAGGGGTACATCTTGACTTACATCATTTAACATATCTTCAGAAAGACTAGGATTTTAGTAAATTGATACAGTTCAACTAAAATATGTAAAGAGGTGACTGATAAGTAAAAAAAATAAATCTTAAGGGTTATACATATATATCTTCATCTTTTGTTTTAGCACATTTTGCTAGAATCATTATTCTAATGAGTTATTAGACGTTTTAACTTGATGTATATCAGTTTACACTAAGACAATTTATTGGTGCAACGTAATATAACTGTACAAGTATCATTAATAACTTAATTTTAGCACATAAAAACTAAGTAAAAGTTACAAGTCGCAGGTTTTTCATGAATTACTTCCAAAATTAATATATCTATCAAAAAATCTAAATTATATAGAGAAAGAAAATGTTTTGTTCTACAAAAGAGTGCACTGATATTTTACCTAGCCCACTTAATTAACGAACTAGATTTTTTTAAATCTTGTTTTTGCTGTCCTGTAAAATGACATTTTTTGACTTGTATCACTTATCACAGGAGGCACAGAATTATACAGGCTGTAAGTGTAATCACCGTTATCCTCTTAAGGGGTCATTGTACTCATCATTATGAACAACTTTTACTATGAGGCCAAACCTGAAATCGCGAAAAAAAAATCAGCTGTTCCCTACATTTTGACGAGGTATACGAACAAAAATGTACGGAACAGCTGATTATTTTTCGCGATTGCAGGTTTGGTCCCATAGTAAAAGTTGTTCATAATGATGAGTACAATGACCCCTTAAGAGGATAACGGTGATTACACTTACAGCCTGTATAATACCGATAGATGGAGATAATAATATGTAAAATCATTTTTTAGACATCATGATTTGAAATACTTTTAAATTTGGAAGATATTTATTACAAAAAGTGTCAAAACCCAGGCGAAGTAACGGGTCACGACCCTACACGGTTTAAAACCAGTCTACAAACCAAGGTGACCTTGAAGTTTTTGTTGTTGCGTATGCCTGCTACACACGGTTTAAAACCAACATTTTCTTCTGCCACTGGTTTGCAACGCAGGCCTTTCTACCAAGGACATTTAGGTAACCCCTTGTATGTCGTAATTACAGACACAATTAAAAAGCCATTGTCTCGCGTAGATCTACGTTCTATATTAAGGGTTAAAGGTCATACGAAATTAGTTTCAAATCACTGTCTACACTGTTTTAAACTTAGGTTTGAAACCGTGTATTTCGTGCTTAATTTTAAAGGTTGTGTCCGGGCCATTTCTCTGGCTTTATAGTCAACTTTCATCTTGCGCGACAATACCTACATTATTTAACCCTTCAGCAGGACCACCATGAGCGCCGAAAAAGGGGGCACGCTACAGGTATTCTAAGTATACAAATAATTAGTACCCATAAATGTGATTTATTACGTAAAAAATAACAGAACTGTAACATTTGTATTTACCGAGAAATCAACGATGATAACTTTCTCGCAATTGTTCAGCAGGACCACGATTTTGAATGTTGATTCCAAGTTAGAGAAGCTTGTCGCTTTCCTCAAGCCTACATAGAAAATTAGTACCCTGCAAGATAAAATTAATTAATATTACCACCTTCAGTCGATTTTCTCGAAAACTACTAAGGTACCAATTTTGTGGTTCGAGTACTAATTAGTACCAATTGAGTACTAATTATTTACCAAATATGAGATTCTCGTTGGTGGTCCGGCGGTAGTCACGGACATCAAATTATTTCAAGGCTTCTCGAAGATCAGCGTGTTGGTGATGCTCTGCTGACAGTTGCCACATAGGTTTCTAAAGCGCTGCTTATAAGCTATGGCAAAAACCTGTGTGTATTTTGGTCGGGGTTACGATCGTGTATTAAAAAAAATAACTGTAAAGGGTGCAGTTATGTTTAGAATTACTTGTGTAGTTGTCAATTAGCTTTATAAACGAGTTGTAAGCTCAGTGCATCAAATAAAACAAAGGGGTAATAAAAACACAGTGATATATATATATTTTCGTTTGTTTAGCAAAGTTTTTGGATCTCGTCCAACAAGGCAGTGATGGGGTTCGTCGCCGGCGCACTACCCTAGACAAGCTCCGCGTCGGCTTCACCCGCAGCACGCACGTAAGGCCTTCGTTTAGCGCCGACACACATGCGTGACACTGCGACACCTGTGACACTAGTCTCACACTCTCCGAACAACAGACAGGCACATAGCGTCCGCCCCGCGACGACCAGACAGCGGCGCTCGGGACAACGTCACCGGTGCGATAGCCGCGGTATCTATACTTGAATATCACCACAATGTTGGTACCTGTGTACTATTGCAACGCCACCATTAACACGCATCCCATTCTCAAAACAACACAATTACACATAAACCTAACGGAAATAATTAAAAATAAAGAGTTTAACTTTTACAAAAACGTATTATTCAGCGAAAACATAAAAGCTCGCACTTTCGCATCACAATCGCCTTATAACACAACACATACAGTAGTCACCGCACAGCGGTTATCATTTGGCATCTTTGTAAACGTGATAACAAACTGCATGTAACAATATTCAACTATAGATACACAAAACTTGTCTTTTCATACAAGAGGAGGTGAAAAATTTACCAAATTGTCATTCATACAGGTTGCTTGCTTTTTAAAACATAATCAAAACTAGGAACTGTTTAATTTGATTAATATAATATTTGCAAATAGGTACTTTTGTTTTGTTTTTGGTTCATTATAGAGTAACAGACACTTAGAGTTTTACTTAGGATCAGCGCACACGGTTATAGTTGATGGGCAAGTTACAAAAGCATTTATATATGTGTACAAAGATGACACTACAACAGTATCAAATGCGAGTTACTATATAAAACTAGAGTTTCTACGCGTCGCGTCAAACTTATGGTACATTGTACTACGGAAGCTTATGTGCAACACATATGTAAACTAAACTATATACAAAAATCTGTTGTCGGTAGAGTAGTTCTTAAGGTTAGAGCGTACATACACACTGACAGATACGGTCAGCGCGACGCGGCCGGTGTATAACAGTGTGCGCTCACCATTACAACAACAACAATTTGGTACAACTTTTCATATAGTAAATGTTTATATTTATAAAATTTAACATTCTCTTTCCCTTATCATTGATATTTCGACGCATGATAGATGCAATAATTATGTATAATATACAATTGGAACTCCTATTTAATTATTTATTAATTACCTAATTTTTTTCTTTCTTTCATTTTAAAAATCACAAAAGGTAACGACAACTCATGAAACAGTCGGGAGATTATTATTTTAATCTTATTTGGGAACTCTATAACTATACAAATAAAGTGGTGGACCGGATCGAGAGCGTGGCCGCGTGTACTGGCAGCACAGCCATCGTGTGGACGGCTCGGCCATCGCTCGTCCATCACTCGGCGCTTTGATCACGCACAATATCTTTGACAATATCAAGTGAGCAATGCATGTACTATTAATTACAAAAATACCAAGAGCGTCCAACATATTGAGCACAATCAAAGCTTCAGTCTGCGGCTCCGTTCACGAGCGTGGTGCGCGGTCACTCGCGGGTCACGCGCGGGTCACGACTGGGAATGTATGGCCGTCACAGTAACACGTCACGAGCCCGCGGCCGGCGGCAGACGCACATACTATATAATATCACAACGCGCGGGCGACGCGGGACGACCCGCCCGCTACTAAATTTGTTAATCGGCCTTTACAAAATAAATATATGACTAGGCATGTGTCCGCCGGCCGGCCACTATAACTAACGTAAGGACACTTGGGTGTGGGCGCGGGGCGCGGGCGGGCGACACGCATTTGGCACTAGACGGTCAGTCGATGACCACGTAGGGCAGCGCCACGAGCGAGCCCAGCCTCGCGCACTCGTGCCACTCGGCGAACTTGTGCGCGCGCACGGGCCGGCCCAGCGCGTCGCGCTCGTCGGGCGCGGCCGCCAGCGCGTCGCACAGCGCGGCCTCGTCGTGCAGGGCCGCGCGCGCCAGCACGGGCGCGCCCGCCAGCTGCGCGTAGCTGTGCGGCACGGCGGCCGACGCGGCCCGTACGGCCTCCACGAGCGCGGCCCCGCCGGGCCGCTCTTTCGTGCGCGGCACGCTGCGGTGCTGCGGCGCGGCCGCCGAGTGCGGCTCGGCGCAGGCCGGCCCGGCGCGCCGAGTCTCGCCGAACGACGTCTCGTCCTCCGGCATGAGTATCGGCGCCTTCAGTCTCTCGCTGGGCTCGAGCGTCGGCACGCCGACCATCTCGGCCTCCACTTCGATCTCCTCTTTGACCGGTTCTCGCTCGGTCTCGGGTTTCTCTTCGAGCTCGTCGGCGTCTTCGTCTCGCTCGACGGGTTCGGGGTCCGGTTCCGGGTACGGCCTGAGCGGCGGAGGCTCCGGCGGCGGGGGGAGGTCGGGCGGAGGCGGCGCGAAGCTGGTCCACGGCAGGTGCGTACACAGCTGCACTCGCGACAGATTCTTGACGCAGTAATCGTCCGCGTAGTCGGAATACTTGTAGAGGGGCACGACGCTGGCGAACAGGCCGGGCCGCTCGGGGTCCTCGACGGGCCGCACGGCGAACCTGTGCGGCAGCGCGGGCGCGCGCGTGCCGTTGACGCCGGGCACGAGCGCGTGGTGCAGCGCGTGCACGTGGCGCGGCCGCACGGCGCGCTGCGGGGCCGCCGGGCACGTGGCGGCGGCCTGCTCGCCGCACGTGCACGCGTGCCACTCGCGCGGCTCCTCTAGCGGGGAGGGCGGCGGGGAGGGCGGGGAGGGCGACGCGGGAGGGGAGGGGGGGCGCGGCGAGGTGCCGCCGTTGCGCAGGGGAGAGTCCACCTTCACGACTGCTGAGGAATAATATTTGTATGTGAGAAAACATAATTGTGCAAAATTTAGGTACTTCACTTCATTCTCCCGCGATCTTCCTTCAGATCATCTGTGCTAGCTCAACTATGAGGTAAACGAAGAACGTATCCGTTTCAAGACCCCAGCCATCTTTAAAGATCCATTCTTTCCCAAAACAGTCATATATTAAGGTTATTTAATTTTAGAGGGGCCCGTAGCTAAATAATAACAGCCGCACAGGTCGATAGAAGAGGTTAAGCAACGCTCGCCGCGGTTGTTATGTGGATGGGTGACCATCTTTACATATCGTGACTCCTCCGTGCCTCGGAAAGCACGTAAAGCCGTTGGTCCCGACTGTCATTCGTGGATCTTTGACAGTCGTTACGGGTAGCCAGAAGCCCGAAAGTCTGACAACCAGTCTTATCAAGGGGTATCGTATTACCCAGTAACTGGGTTGTGGAGGTCAAATAGGCAGTTGCTCCATGTAAAATACTGGTATTCGGCTGCATCCGGTTAGACTGGAAACCGACCCCAACATGGTTAGGAAAAGACTAGGCAGATGATTAAGGTTATTTAATTTAACCAATGGATACGACAATTGTTGGGACGGCTAAAGGCTATTAATAATAATACGTACTGTCGGGCTCTATGAGCATGACATCCGGCGAGGCTGGCGAGCGCGGTGAACCCGGTGACGCGGCAGGTTTACTGCCGCGCGACTGGATCTGTTCTAACAGCTCCTTGGTCGTTTTTACCTGAGGAATTGTAATAAAGACTTCAATCTACATGTGTATTTGGCAAGAAAACATGATTTAATTGGATTTATTATCTACTAGCTTCCGCCCGCGAGGAATGTCGATAAAAACTATCCTATGTCCTTCCCCGGGATGCAATCTGTCTCTCTGCCAAATTTTGTCAAAATCCGTTCAGTGGTTTAGGCGTGAAAAGGTAGCATACAGACAGACACGAGTTACTTTCGAATTTATAATATTAGTATGGATAATTATATAAAATTCAAAGTCCTGACTGATATATCAACGCACAGCCTAAACCACTGGTCCTAGAGACATAAAATTCGGAGGGTGTGTTCATTGTGAAGAGTAGGTATCCACTAAGAAAGGGTTTTTCGAAATTCCATCCCTAAGGGGGTGAAATTTCACGCGGACGAAGTCGCGGGCAGAAGCTATTTTTTATACAAAAATGGATCGCACTGCGACGTTATTCCATCATTAACACATGAACTATAATAGACCAATCCAGGTTTGATTATTTAGTTGAACATTTTTAGAAATCTGGGAACACCAATACGAATTTCTGTTTTAAATACGCCATTAATTTCTTCAACTTATTGTGATAAAATGCCGTAAGTAACCAAGATAACTAAATATCATTTCAGTATGTCATGTTATTGTTAGGTTTTTAGATAGTGATTATTTTAATTCTTTCTTATGTAGTCTAAATAATACAGATTATGTTTGTTTTAGACCATTAAACCAAAAATGGTTTGTATTAATAGAGGTATGAGGAACAGAGTGTAAAGTTCACTCATACTCTATAGAAAAGGGAGGATCCTCCGACCAGACGGGTGTTGTGATTGGCGGGCTAATGCCCCATGATTCATGTCGGGCCGTTGTATCTGTGCTAGTTGCGCGGAAAACTCTGCTTGCGAGATGCAGGATTTTGCGTGACGTCAGTATGACGCGTTGTTCGCATGTGGCGTTGTAGATACCGCTACATATTGGTACTCACATTTTGCTAGATAACAAGACGGCTAAGTTGAAGACATTATACTGATGAATTGAAGTTGGATTGTGATCTTATTTTTCATCGGAAGTATAGGTACCTTCTTAGCGCCGGCAGGCGGCATCCTGTTGACGAGCGCGGCGTACGAGTCCAGCGCGTCCCGCTTGGTGCCGTTCCGGCGCCGCTCGTGCGTGGTGCCGTTGCGGCCGCCCCACGGCGCCGGGGGGCCCGGCAGGGCGGCCGCCGGGCCCCACGGCGCCGGGGGGCCCGGCAGCGCGGCCGCCGGCGCCGCCGGGCCTGTCGCTTCCGTGCCGGACCCGGCGCGACTGTGGCCTCTGCGCACACGTTATAAAATATCATATTACAACATTCAGTGAAACAGTAAATCATTTGTGTCTTGAAAATGTTTGTACTTTCTGTTCAGAGCGTTTACGCCGAACGGCATTTCATACAAACTTTCAAGCCCTTATTTTTAATGATCCAATATTAATGAAACTTCACACGCACAAGCAGGATACAAAGGTATAAAAAATTAGTAGAGAACATTTTCGAAAAATTGTGTCACAGCCAAATGAGACCGATTTTAAATTATCCATAGAAACAGAGATTTCCAGTTATCTTTTTTTTTTAATAAGACATTTCGAAAATTTTCTCTCCTAAGTTTTTAGACCTTTGTATCCTGCTTATGCGTATGAGGTTTCATTAAAATCGGTTCATTAATTTCGAAAAATAAGGGCTTGAAAGTTTGTATGGAATGCCGTACGGCGTAAACGCTCTTAAGAGGTCAACAGAAAAAAAAACAAACATTTTAACCAGCCGTAAGTCCAATTGCAGACGAATGTTAGTATAATTAGGCGATAATGTTCGCACTGCTGGTTCACAGGCCTCTGAGAGGGAATGGTCCATAATCCACCACACTAGAGCAGTGCGGTTTGGTAGATGTCACATGTATTCAAATTTTTGGTTCTACAACATTCCGGTTTCCTCACAGTTTTTGAGAGCAGTGGTGATGAAATAATTTACACAAAGTAAAGCGCATTTGAACCACTAACGTTACCACTGGGTCACCACTCTGCTCTCTTTAGTATAGATGTACTTATTATGTACAGTCAACAAAACAGATTAGTATGCAGGATCGTCGGATATAGTTGAAGTTTAGTAAGAAACCGATGGATGTTCTCGAATAAAATTAAATTGTATTAATAGAAAACAAACAGCACATTTATCAAATTAAATTTCAGTCGACAAAATCCATGGGTTTCTTACTAAACTTCAACTATATCCGACGATCCTGCATACTCATCTCTTTTGTTGGCTGTACATATTTACAATATGATGACCTCTTGCTCCAAACCATAGATTCCTTTCGAAACCCAAATGTATTAACACGTTGACTGGGAAACAATAGAGAATCTTAGACAGGTTTACACAAGGTATAATTCTCACCTTTTTTTCTTAGGTTTTTTATCTCTTTTCGCTTTCTTTTCGTCGAACAGAGGTTCCGGCGAAGGTGGCCTTTTTACGGCTGAAATGAAAACAGTATTATTAATTAATTTGTGTTATTAATAACTACGTACGTACGTACGTTTAGGGGTACTATCTATTTTACTCGGTTTTAATGTATATCCGATATGTCAGTGAGTGATGGCAAAGTATTCTGTTAGTGTTTTGTTTTCACTTGTGTCGGCACTCCTTGAGACCATGGAGTGCCACTTTTTATCATATCGTATACTGCAGCGGTTGACGTCATCACGTCATCGCCGGCTGTCGCTGAAAACCAGCGCTGGGGCTCAGTCTCGCATTATGCTGAGCGACGGCAATTTTGCGTAGATGTGACGCATATTTTCCCTCCCACCTCTTTTTATGTGTTTGATGATGATGGGACTCCCTTTTCCAGAGTCCCATTCGGTCCGTTGTGCGTGGGGATTCTGGCTAACAAAGCTAGCCTAGCTCCGCCGAAAAGCACAGAGCTTCCTGGGAGCTTCACAGGCTTCGCGGAGCAACCTCATTGTTCCGAGGATTCCTGCACGTTGAGAAGCCACGGCCTCGCATTCCATGATGACGTGGGCGGCTGATTCCTCGGCGTCAAGGCAACCCCTGCAAAGGGGGCTGTCTGTGGCGCCTATGTTAAAAAGATGTTCCTTAAGCCCCGCCCGTCATTGTTCCTATTATTAATTCTAAAGTTATTTCTACTCCGGCTTTTTTTTGTGGTTTTGTTCTTTTTCTGCGTTATGTTAACAACAACTCTGCCTGCCCCCTCAGAGAGAACCGGCAAGGCGTAATGTAATGTTATCTTGACCCTTACATATTGTTTGTCCTCTTATCAATATCAATGACATTGTTACTATCATTATGATTGCTTACGTATTGATAACGTTATTACTGGTCAACAAATAACGTGATCGCAGTACTACACTTTAATAGCTCTTGTAGTGTAAATCCCACACATAGATATCCCAGATATAGATAACGCAAGATCAAGTAGGTAGTTACCTACTTCGCGTGTCTTTATTAGTTTAATTATTTTATTTAGTTTTAATGGGAATCATAACACTTGGTTTTAGTAGGTTTTTATTTTATTTATTTTGTTTTATTTATCCTTTTGATAGATTCTTATTTTGTAAATGTGAGGACTTTGTAGGCCTTATAGACTTTAGATCTGTAGATCATTTTCTTGTTGACAGGCCTGCGCTGTCCTCGCATACCTACAGCAATCTGGAAACATTGTAAAAGCCAATTATTTTTAAAAAGAGTAACCGTGGAGTTTCTTGCCGGTTCTTCTCCATAGGAAACGACCAATTGGAACCGTGCACCTAGCTTCTGACGTTTCATAAGTGCCCATGTAGGTTTATGTGAAATAAAACATTTTGATTTTGATTTTAAAAATCGCACCAGCTTACGTACAAAAATCGTAAGCCGCCACTTTCGCGCTCAGTCCTGTGTACTGCTGGCTGGGTGAGCGCTCACGCTGGCGCTAGGCCCCGGGGGTGGGGCGAGACGGGTGCCGCACACTGCGGTGTCTTTGCACCGATTTGATTTTCCCATTACTAAATAGTGTTTGTGACGTCATAGTAGGTAGTCAAAAAATGGCACTCTTGGTTTTCATACAGATCGTCATACTTGCGTTATCTAGGTCTATGTATATCTGTGGTAAATCCCCTTTAAGATATAAAGCGGGGTTTTTCCTCGCGCTGTTGTGGAGGGTTGCATACTTCATCAAACCATTTATACCCGAATTCCAATTCAAAAACGAGTACCGATTTAGGTTCTGTTTTCGCGCCATGGTGGGATTCAATAAGTTGTCTCATACAGCATTGTTGTTGTTATGTGTTTGTTTCACATTCGTTTTAATATACACTTGTACACATATTCACAGAGATTCAGTGAATATGAAAAAAAGGCCACGGCCACCTTAGATTAAAAACCAGATTTTGGATGAACAATCTGGTTATACAACGTTATTTTTAGTTTATGCAAAACCTGAATATAGTTTGTTCAGAATAAGTAACTGAATCGATTCCAATAATTTTTACCCCAAGTTATATTTTGTTCCAAAAATATTTAAAAAAAAAATTAATTTAAAAAATAAAAAAACCCGACTGCGAAACTGAAAAGCTACAAACAAACCCATTTTAAATTAAATAAAAGTTGGAAGCAGGCGGGACCCATTTGAATTTGAAAATATGATAAAAATGGTATGGGTCCCGCCTGCTTCCAACTTTTATTTAATTTAAAATGGGTTTGTTTGTAGCTTTTCAGTTTCGCAGTCGGGTTTTTTTATTTTTTAAATTATTTTTTTTATTTCCAGCTTTTTAGTTTACAAATGTGAAAGTTTTCGCAAACGATTTAGTTCTTGGTACTTGTTTTTTACGTTTTGTCACTTCGAATTACTTTTAACCATATAAGTTACATATATTTTTGTAATCACCTTTTAAAACCCTTTATTTTGATACCTCACTCGATAGGCTTCGAGAAAAAAAAATTTTTTTTGAAGACATATTGCGCCATAAATCGGCCATTTTAATTTTTTCCAATTTTGATATACCCAGTGTCACTCTCACAATAAAGACGAATCTAACGGCACCTCTCAAGCTGAAATCGATCAATCCGTTTAGGCTACAGAGCGTGCCAAAGAAATATACATACATACATACATACACTCGAAAAACATAACCCTCCTTCTGACGCAGTCGGGTAAAAAGGTTAAAAGTTGGACACCGAGCGACACTAAGTAGGTTATCCAATCTCCGCGCCGAACGGTTAGGTACCTAGGTACTATTATCAATGAGCGGAAGACGGCGCGGCGCGGGTAAGCATGTTTTTGTACGGACAAACTTTTGTGATTTTTCATGATACAGTTTTGAAATTTTGTACATAGATTATTTACATAAAAATACTAGACACGTGTCACCTTTAGCATATGATAAAATGACATATCAGCCTATAATATGCCCACTGCTGGGACAAGGGCCTCCTCTCAGTGAGAGGAAGTGGGCCGTAATCCACCACGTGGGCCCAGCGCGGGTTGGTAGATGTCACATGACTTCGAATTTTTGGTTCTAGGATTTTTCGTTTCAGACCTTTACGAAATTCATGATAGTGAAAATATGTGTACTTACGCGGCGTGAGCGGTTTGTGTGTGTTGGCGAGTAGGGAGGGTACGGGCGGCGGCGCGGCCTGCGCAGGCGCCGGCTCGTCGTCCACCAGGATCACATCCTGCGAGTCCGACTCGTAGCCGCCCCATGCTGGAATGTTGTCAAACAATGTAATGTTAGGTTCAAAGAGCTATTTTTTTTTTCAAAACAAATTGTTGCCGCTGGAACAACGTTACGGCGAGCGGACACTTTTACATACACCACTTCACGGGTCTACAAGCAGCTGTCAACCAGCAGATACGGAACAATTTATTTGTTTTCAAACTGTAAAATTTTCCCAAACAAACCTTTGAACCTTATGTCATAGCGATAAAGTTGAAAATCTATTAAAGAAATTTGACAGATTGTAGTAGGTTGAAGTGCTGGCGTCTGTATCTTGTTTTATGACAAGCTCACGAACTGCGGTACGCTGCGTGAGCGGCTCGTCGTCCCCGCGCTTACGTCTCTCCGTACCCGAGCTTACACCTCTTCGTCCCCCCTTGCCCTTCTCCCCCCTCCGGCCTGCCTGCTGCACCATCAACCAGCGGTCGGCGAGCCGTAAGCGCGGCGTCGCCTAGCCATAGCCGAGTCGACGTATCGGAGCTTCTTTGGTTACGTGCTTAGTTAGGTTGACGCCTGTTTGACGGCGAGGCGATAGGTTTTATGGTGCTGATCTATTTCCGATTTGACCTTTAGGATAGGTCTGCTGGAAGATTATTATTTAGAAATCTAAATCTACGTAGAGACATTTTAGAGTAAGTACTAACCCGGTCTGGACGGTGGTCGCGGACTGTTCACCGCTGGGCTCACCACTTGCTGTAATATTACACAGAAATGCTTTACTACTCAGAATATGTTCTACAGTAAAAATATCTTCTGATTTATGCGAAGAATTCTGGTCGTTAGATGATTAGAGGTTGCGCGAATAATATTCAGAGAATAATATTATTATCTAGCTCCAATTTATTTCACAATGTATAAAATTGGAGCGTCTGTTTGTCAAAATAACAGCTTTTTAATAAATGCATAATGCGGCCTTTCTTCTCAGAGTAGTCAGATAGGATACGCCGACCTCATCTAGTCTTAAAAAATATGATTGACGTGTAAAAGTGTCTGTACAAATTTACTTACAAAAATTAAATCATTTATCATTAGCCAAACTGCGATTAATGATTAATTTCAGTTGTACAGTCAACAAAAGAGATAAGTATGCAGGATCGTCGGATATAGTTGAAGATTAGTAAGAAACCGATGGATGTTCTCGAATAAAATTTTATTTTATTAAAGGAAAACACAGCTCATTTATCAAATGAAATTTCAGTCGACAACATCCATCGGTTTCTTACTAAAATTGAGCTATATCCGACGATCCTGCATACTTATCCCTTTTGTTGACTGTACCTACGAATCCCCTATTTCAGCTACCGAGCCCTATTCGAAAGTCTTTTTTGCATTATGTGACAATTACAATTTGGGAAGACCTATTCAGATGATGTTATTTCATGTTACACTTCCTTTGACTCCTCTACGATATTTAGTATCAAAGGATTCGCTCAAACGTATTTAAAACTCATGTATACGTACCCTGAGCGCCGGCGACGTTAGGGGGGTGCCGCCGAGACGACTCCGCACCGCAGTCCGCTCTGCCGACGACCGGTTTGAACCTGAGGATTGAAGATAATTTTATGGATTAGATGTTGGAAGAAAACTCAAACTCACATTTCATAATTTCCCTAGCCTTTTCTCAACTATGTTGGGGTCGGCTTCCAGTCTAACCGGATGCAGCTGAATACCAGTATTTTACATGGAGCGACTGGCTATCTGACCTCCACAACCCAGTTACTGGATAATACGATACCCCTTGGTAAGACTGGTTGTCATGTCAGACTTTCGAGCTTTCTGACTACCCGTAACGACTGTCAAAGATCCACGAATGACAACCGGGACCAACGGCTTAACGTGCTTTCCGAGGCACGGAGGGGTCTCGGTATGTAAAGATGGCCACCCATCCATAGACACACATTTTCACTATTATGTGCATGGATGCAGCACTTTTTAGGGTGCCGTACCCAAAGGGTAAAAACGGAACCCTATTACTAAGACTCCCCTGTCCGTCTGGCTGTATCTCAGGAACCGTGATAGCTAGACAGTTGAAATTTTCACAGATGATGTATTTCTGTTGCCGCTATTATAACAAATAATAAAAACAGAATAAAATAAATATTTAAGGGGAGCTCCCATACAACAAACGTGTTTTTTTCGGCGTTTTTGCTTGCGGTACGGAACCCTTCGTGTACGAGTCCGACTCGCCTTGGCCAGTTTTTTTAAGTGTATGCGAATAATTAAAGTTATACAGTTTCACAGGTTTACAAGGCAGATGTGTAAGGCATACATAGTCGCGCAAACTGTTTTTGATTCATGGATTCAAGTACATGATTCCTGTTCATGATTCGTGACTCCTGCGTTAAAATTTTGCCGACTCTCTGAGTAGGCCGTAATCCACCACGCGGTCTAAGTGCTGGTTGGTGGATGTCACATGTCTTCAAATTATTGGTTCTACAATATGTAACAAAAACCCTGTTGTTCCTTTTAAAGGGTCATTGTACTCATCATTTTGAACAACTTTTTCTATGGGACCAGCCTTGAAATCGCGAAAAAAAAATCAGCTGTTCCATACATTTGTGTTCACTTAAATCGAAAAAATTTATGAAACAGCTACTTTTTTTTTCGCGATTTCAAGGTTGGTCCCATGGAAAAAGTTGTTCAAAATGATGAGTACAATGACCCCTTAAAAGGAACAACAGGGTTTTGTTACATATTGTAGAACAAGTTTCGTTTCTTCACGATGTTTTCCCTCACCGTTTTGAGAGCAGTGGTGATGTAATAAGTCTACTAACTACTAGCTAACTAGTTATATTTAACTCCCATGGGGCGAGCCTATTCACAATCTTTAAAACTCAACCAGCTAGCAACTATTCTCTCACTATCTATTTTTCATTGCCAAACCGCCATGGTATTGACAAAAAACACAAAATTACATAAGTGTACAGTGAGTCAGTGTTTCACAAGTGCCACTGGTTCTCCTAATTGCGATCGAATTGTTCGATCACGACTGTGTAGCTACTGGTTGCGAAACGCTTTTTTTAAGTGCGAGAGCTATGGGCTGTGTCGGGGGTTTCAGATAGTTTCGGTAGATGGCGTTTTTGGTTATTTGGATTTATATCTGGTCATTTTTATGGTTCCGTACCCAAAGGGTAAAAACGGGACCCTATTACTAAGACTTCGCTGTCTGTCCGTCCGTCCGTCTGTCTGCCACCAGGCTGTATTTCAAGAACCGCGATAGCTAGACAGTAGAAATTTTCACAAACTATGTATTTCTGTTGCCGCTATAACAACAAATACTAAAAATAAAATAAATATTTAAGAGGGCTCCCATACAACAAACGTGTTTTTTCGGCGTTTTTCCCTTGTAGTACCGAACCCTTCGTATGCGAGTCCGGCCCGCACTTGCCCGTTTTTTTTTTATTTTTATTACTAGAATGCCATTATGCAAGTAAGGAAGGAAGGAGGTTCTTGAAGGATAAAGATAAAAGTAAAATAATTAGGGTTACTATAGGCCGACCGCTTAAATGAGATGTTGCCTGAGGTAGCAGCGCAGTGCGGGGGGGGGGGGGGGTGACATAAAGGGCTAAGGAAGGGTTCTAGTCCGCTTCACCCAGAGCGGGAGGGGTTATTTGATGATTTCCCCATCAGCAAAAAAAAATAGGGGGGTGTGTTGACGTGATTCGAGAGACCAGTGGTTCTTTAACTTGTGACAGCTATCACCCCTCCCGCACCGCGCAGCTACCTCAGGCAACGTCTCAGTAAAGTGGTTGGCTTATAGATTTAGCTCAAGTTGTCATGTGACATGGTCTTGTCCGTGCTTGACGTGAGCTTGGTCAAAAATACTACTTTTATGTTAGTGTAGTTATATTAGAGAGCCTCTTCAATATCAGAGAATGTTTTCAGTGTATTTCACACAGCGCAGACGCCACGGCGATTCCATGCTGTATGGTGTATTCTGATCACGTTGAGAAATTTAATCTGATCTTAACAGATCTATTTAAAAAAAAGTAAAAACACTAAAACCCGACTACTGAAAAGGATGGTACAAGAAAGTACCTTCCCGTGGTCGCATACCGCTGTAGTAACATACTTATAAGCAGGGGCGTGCCCTTCATAGAAGCCAAAAAGCCCGGCTTGCCCTAATAAAATCATAATTCACAACAACAAAATCAATAAAAAATATATTCAAAAAATTCCAGTCAATGAACTCGAACGCAAACATTCATGTCATAGGAATAATAGTTAATACAATTATTTCGAAATCCGAACTTGCGCGCACTGACCTAGGTTCGCGCCAAATTTCGCTCTAAGCGCTATACAATGCATTCAATTGCGCCATCTCGCTCACACTAGTCTGGCTTTTACCTGGCTTCTATTTCCTCTCTCTGTCTCGCAGTTTTCGCCTACAAATTGCTATAAAAACGTTTACATTTGTTGATATTGGTAAGTACATAAAACACAGATTTCTATGAAATGAAAAGCCATGCTTTTGATAGGCATGAAGTTCGCGCAAATGCACTATCCGCGTTGACCCGCGTAAAGTTAGTTGCACGTGTGGCGGGCGCGATGAGTCGATGACGCGACGCGCCTCAAATTGTTATTGTTTTGAAGTTTTGAATACTTTGAGAATTAGTTTTATTATTTGAAAAAGTGATTGATTGTGGCGATGTCATTCCCTATGATTTTGTAAACGGTTAATGAATATATTGTTCTTTTATCATTCTGTGAATTCGGAAACTGTCATCGAAAAGGTACGTTAATACATTGAGTTTTCTGCCAATAAATAATTATTTACTTCACCGTAACCAATCTTAAATTACTGTAGGTACTTCTCGGCAATAAAAACAAGTATTTTTGTCAGTCAAGAAGACAGATTATATTATAAAATAGGTACCTACTCATTAGATTGTTTACTAGGTATGAATATGACAAACATAGGTGTTAAACATAGGTATGTGTTGGCTCATGATTGACTTTAAAAATGTAAGTACCTAATTCATAAAATAATGCGTAAGAGAAAAGAAAAAAGAACAATAAATCGATAATTTGGAGGCCATCTAGTGCATTTTGATTGAACAAATGCATGTGACAAGCTAAATGAAGAAAGTTCCGGATAGGCGCTGTGGTTATGCGTATTCATTAATATAGATGGCGCTTGTGACAATTACGTACTGATGTTTGAAGAACTGTAGTACCTGCTCTTCGTATTTTAAAGGTTTTCTTACGGAAATTATAATAATGATGTTAGTACTACTAATAACCATTAACAACAAGAAAATCAGTCAATCCCTCAGTTGGCCTTTTTTTTATACCTTGAAAATCTGTGGGCTTGCCCTAATTTTGACCCCTAGGCACGCCACTGCTTATAAGCTATGAATAGGGAAGGTACTTTCTTGTTTCACCCTTTTCAGTAGTCGGGTTTTAGTTTTTTAACTTTTTTTATTTAATTATTTTGGGGCTTATTTCAGTAATATTTATATTTTTGAAATGTGCTAATTAAGCCCTTTCATTTGATACCCCACAAGGCACCATTCTAAAATATTTATTTTTAAATTCATTACTTTATGTCCTCTAGAGGGCGCCATATTGAATTTAGTGTGACGTCACACAGCCTATAAACCAGCGGACGGGCAAGACGCTTCTAACGATACCTCATTTATCAAATTATTATAAGTACTTTTGAAGTCGTGAGGGGAACAGATGAACATACAAACATACCGCTCACAATCATAACCCTCCTTTTTGCTTCACCGTAGAATGGTGACCATTGGAACCACACAACCTAAACTCAGCACTGTTAAGGTAAAGAGTCGAAGCTGGTGATACCTGTATGTGCGGGCGATGCCACGGTGGGTATGACGAGGTCCCGCCATCTCTTCACCAGCACCTTGGCGCGGCGCGCGAGACTCGGGTCAGTCGTCTTCCGTCGCAGCTCGTTCACGTGTTTGCCCAGTCGGGTGGTCTGGAAATATTAAGAATGAAATATTACAAGACTGCATGAAAATTTTAAATTATACCGGGTTATTGGTAAAACATTAACAACCTCTTAAGAGGTCATTGTACTTATCATTATGAATAACTTTTACTATGGGACCGAACCTGAAATCGCGGAAAAAATCAGCTGTTCCCTACATTTTGATGAGTTATACGAACATAAATGTGGGGAACAGCTGTTTTTTTTTTTTCGCGATTTTTTAACATGGCGTGTACTGACTAAACCGTAACCGAACATCTAAAAAAAAAAACAGGCTTTTTGAAGTGAAAACTTTTCTCTCGGCGCGTTGAGCATTTTTTGAGATGGGGAAAAAACACTGTTAGCATAACCGACACCTCCGTTTTAAGTTTTGGTCATTATAAAGACATCAACGCGCGATACATTTTCTTTGGGAAGAATGACCTTCAAACATATTTATAAAATTACCATGCTTTTTCAAGTTTTCACTTCTGTCGGCACTCCTGGACGGCCACTGTTTTTTTTCGACTTGACAGTGCAGATAGTGCCGTCTTTCTCTAGCAGTTATTTTAAAACGTTTATAACTTGACAATTGTTTTAAGCTTTCAGACTTTTTGTACTTAATATTGTTTGCACTAAATGTTTGCAACTCCATTCTAATACGGATGAGACTGGGTCATGTCTGTTCTCCAGCCCATCTTGCCAAACTTCATATCATCGATGACCCCACCTGCCTGTGTGGCACAGACGTAGGGACTTAAAACACATTTTTTTCTCCTGTCCCTTATATGACCGCTCATCCTTTCTTAGTAACCTCTTGTCCCTCAATACTCCTTTTCCTACCTCAATACTTTCTTTACTTTGTACAAATAGTTTTTCTGTATATAAATGTATAGTCTCATTCATTACTTTAAATAATATTAAGTTATAATGTTTCATCATTGTATTTAGCTCATTTTTATATCCGTTATAAATACTGATCCCATAGTTATTATCCCTATATCCCGTTATAACTAATTCGAATAATAATATTTTTGTTTCCCTACCTTTATTTCCTTCATAGTAAAAAAAACTGGCCAAGTGCGAGTCGGACTCGCACACGAAGGGTTCCGTACCACAAGGCAAAAACGCCGAAAAAAACATGTTTGTTGTATGGGAGCCCCCCTTAAATATTTATTTTATTTTAATTTTATTATTTATTATTAAAGTTAAAATACAACTGAGTATTTTGTGAATATTTCAAGTGCCTACCTGTTGCCATTTTTTATATCGAGCAAAAAAAGGCAAAAAAATCGCGTTTGTTGTATGGGAGCCCCCCTTAAATATTAATTTTATTTTGTTTTTAGTATTTGTTGTTATAGCGGCAACAGAAATACATAACTTGTGAAAATTTCAACTGTCTAGCTATCGCGGTTCTTGAGATACAGCCTGGTGACAGACAGACAGACAGACGGACAGACGGACAGACAGCGAAGTCTTAGTAATAGGGTTCCGTTTTTACCCTTTAGGTACGGAACCCTAAAAACAAAACGTGACATTGGCTAAATGCACAAACCGTGCGAAGCCAAAAAGAAAAAAAAAATGTTTGCAATTTTTTTTTATTCCTGTACTTAATTAAATTGTCATCATTTCTATTGCCACAAATCCACGACCATTTCAAATTTTCTTTTAAATATCTCTGAAAATGACTTAAATTCACCATAGTCATTTTTGGACTAATAATATTGTTGAAGGATTTGAGTGACTTTAACTGCCTGACATGAAAGACCATTAATATAAGTAATTTATCACCATAACATTAAAATCTATTTACCAGTACGGTCATTAACTTTTATTATTAATATGTATTCTATTTAATTATCGTATTCGAAACCTATCATTAACTGAACAACACAGTAATTAGGAAAATGGTTTATTTCTCTCATAAAATTAACAGTAAAAAATAATCAGGGAGCATTCTAAGAATTGATAATTTTATCTAGCAATAGTTGAGGATAACTTTGTAGGAAACCTAGCAGCGCCCGACGGTTTCATCCGCATAAGTGTCGATCTCGTGGGAATATCGGGATAAAAAGTATCCTTCATGTTATTCTAATGTATTCATACTAATATTATAAATTCGAAAGTAACGCTGTCTGTCTGTTACCGTTTCACGCCTAAACCACTGAACGGATTTCGATAAAATTTGGCAGAGAGATTGATTGCATCCTAGGGAAGGACATAGGATAGTTTTTATCGACATACCTCGCGGGTGAAGCCGCGGGCGTAAGCTATTTTGCTATATTACTGGAAAGTTTCATCAAAATCCTTTGAGTAGTTTTTGCGTGAATCGTTTATAATATTAGTAGGATATAATATAGTAAGAAGAAGGATATTGTAGAGGGAGTTTGTTAAAATAATTTTATGTAGAACTAGCTTACCTCCAGCAGCTCTTTTGTGATATTGATTCTCTCCAATACGGAAATAATTTCGTTAACAGTATGCATGTCGACAACCTGAAAATGTTAATAATAATTATAAGTAAGTTTCAGTTAAACATTAACAAATATCGTGAACACAGTGGTCAAAGTTCGTTACCACGCTTTGGTACTGGGCAAAGATCTTCTGCTTTAGGTCACCCAAAAGTTCACCAATTTTAGTACCGGGTCAGTGGTGGGGGTGGCAAAACTCGCGAATATCGATATTTAATCTTGCCCGGTTTTAATTTTGTCCGCGACTTTAACTTGTAACATGTATTTTTAGAATAGAAATGCCTAGTTTTAGATGACCTAATTTACATGAATCAATAGACTTTGCCGATGTTTAAAGTTGTTCGAACCTATGTTTAAGTTATTGAGATTTTAAAAAACACGTCTACATTTTGTATTAGGCTTGTGACTCAGCTTCGTTAGATTTTGACTACGTCTTGGCCTCTTGGGGTTTCTAGTTCAGTCCTAAAGGACGTTAAAATAACGAAAGTAAATTTTTGTTCTTTTTTTCTGTATGGTGTGATACTAGCGGTAGTCGATACGAAACTGGCTACCGTGACGTGACATGTTGCGAGCCCATGAAGTTGTTCTTATAGAATATAAATTGCCATGCAAAAAAAAATAGAAGAATGTCATGAGGCAAGTTTCGAGTACGAATGTGGATAGAAGAGTAAGGGAAGACCAAAGAAACGATAGCTGGACGATGTGAAAGATGTTAAGGCTAGAAAGGGGGTGACTACCGAGATGACGACTAATAGAGAAGTCATCATCTACCTAGCCTTTTCCCAACCATGTTGGGGTCGGTTTTCAGTCAATCGGATGCAGCTGAATACCAGTACTTTACATGAAGCGACTGCCTATCTAACCTCCACAACCCAATTACTGGGTAATACGATACCCCTTGATAAGACTGGTTGTCCGACTTTCAGGCTTCTGACTACCCGTAACGACTGTCAAAGATCCACGAAAACCAACGGCTTAACGTGCTTTCCGAGGCACGGAGGAGTCACGGTATGTAAAGATGGTCACCCATCCACAGACCAACAAGTATGGAAGAAACAGACATGTTGCACCGACCCCAAATAAATTGGCATAAGGGCAGGGAATCCGGGAATCAAAACTTACGACAAGGAACAAATGGGCTTTAACTTAGGCAACGAATTTACGAAGGTAAGACAACTGACGGCAGATGGGCCAGGGTCGTCACACAGTAGGTGCCTGAAGACACGCGTAGTCGCCGAGGCAGGCCTAAGAAACGCTGTCGCGACGATCTAGACTCGTTCTTGAGTAAAACAGACAGATGGGATGGACAATAAAGGTAGACCTTCGCAGCTTCGCCCTGCAGCGAGACAGTAAAGTTTAAAAAAAAAACAACTGAGCTTACAACCATTGCCTGACTGTTAGGTTATTGGACTTATGAAGATGCATATTTAACCACCTGCACCCTTTAGGATTTGAACGAGGGAAAGGACAAAGCCGTCCAGATACTGGCCAGTTATTGGTCAGAAAAATTGAGTTGTCCATAGACACTAAAAGAAGAAAATGAAGAGCTTGGCAAAGACACAGGTTTTATTGGAAACAATCAAATATGTATTCTTCTTCGTGTCGCTTAAAATTGTGTTGGCCTAAAACTACGCCACTTCCAAACCTGTATAGAGAAGACGTTAATATCCACACATGCAAAAACTAGGTTCAGACATAATTATTAATGGGTAAACAGCCCAATCTTTATTTACCATTGGTTCTGATTAATGGGACTGATAACTGTTGCGTATTAAAAGCTTAGATAAATCAGAAAACAGGATTGTGTAAAAAAACTTTTACTACTTGATTATTATGCAATAGAAACTGCTTATCATTTTTAACCGATTCGTTCAATGCTGGCCCAAACAAAAAGCTGTCTAAAGATCCTGGAAATTTTTGGTCGCGAACAATTCGCGTTATTACCAGAATTATAATAAAACTATACGTATTTAAGATTTCAAATTCAAAATCAAAAGTCATTTATACAAATTAGGCTGCGAATTAGCACTTTTCAAAAGTTAAATTACATAATTATGACAGTCCCATAAAACCTCCAATTTTGGAAGAGCGGAGTCTTTTAACACAGGCTTTTTTGCTCAAAAGGAGGCTTGTTATGTACTTGTAAATATAATAAACCATTTCTTTGTCATTTCCATTGTTACTAGGGTCATATTTTTGTGAACAAAGTTCGCAAAAATCTCCTTTGGCAACAGCAAACAATTTTAATCAACCGTCACTAGATGGCGTTATCAGTAAATTGCGGAGACTTTTGTATATTATTTTTGAAAAGGATAATAAAAATAGTTAAGATAATAAATAATTCAGTTTCCCCATAGAACAAAGAAATATTTTGATAAGCTGCATACATTTTGGAAATATAGATAGGTATTAAAAATTTAATAGAAAAATATACACATCAAAATTATAAAGAAAAAAAATACGTACAATGTATGAAATTCCGGTAGAAAGGCACTGTTATTTTTTAGTTTGGTTTATGGTATTTCCTAGCTTCGCGATTTTACGACGTTCCGCAATCAATGGTAGAAAAAAATAACTATCGACCGTTTCCTATGATTGCAACTCGCGCGCAGCGTTTTATGCGACTCATTCATAACTCAAAGTTACGAGTTCGATTCTTAGGCAGTTAAAAATTTCGATAACTTTGTTATAATAAATTTTTGCATAAGTTATAAATTAGCTTCCCGAATGTGTTTTTTTTTATTTCAAATAACGCCCATAAGTATTTAATCGAACCAAATAATTCCCATTTTGCTTTCCGAATTTTTTTTTAACACTAATAGGTATAATGAATTCTCCTCTTTTTGTGAAACTCAAGAATTCCTATTTCGACATCCTAAAATACTAAAATGTAGCGCTCGCGCTGTTGTGGTAGTTCTAACCTAATCCATTTGGTCAGGGGCCTAAGCTTAGTTACTGCGACAATCCGGTTCCCACGTGGTTGGTAACAGTTCTGACCTAACCCATTTGGTCGAGGTGTCCAAGCTTAGTTAGTTACTGCGACCAGCGGTGATAGGCCAGAAAGCTAATAAAGAAGCATTTATTTAAAAAATTATGCTTCACTAGAAGCCCAAAAAGTTTTAGAGGTTCTTTAATTTTTTTTAAAACGTTATTCATTAAGAAGGATTCGATTTTTGAAGAACAGTTAAAATAAATAAATATTATGATATTTTCCATTAAAAATGTTGATAATTCATTAAAATTATGATAATTTAATTACGTTTTCTGGTGTGAAATAAAGTATAAATAAATAATTATTTTATAATTATTATTACAGAATAATTTTTGCACGAGTTTAAAATTAGCATGTGCAAAATAAAAACATACTACCATATTAAATAATAGCAAACAATGTATATTTACATTTAGAAATCAGAACAATGGTTAGAGTGTTGTTTCAGGTTTCAGTGTGCACAAGTCTTTTAAAGAAAATCGGTATCTAGGCCAAGGCAGGATTGGAAATTCTACACATCAGCTACTTACTTTACAATAATAAACCAATGGAAAGAGCATTTCTTTAATGATTTGCCTAGTTTTGGTGAAGTTTAGAATTTTTAGTACCTCAACTAAGTGAGACCAGTGGTGGCCCAGTGGTAACTGCAGGGACTTATGAGTTGTAAGGTCGTAGGTTCGAACCCAACAGGCGCTTTACTTTGTGAAATTTTTTTCATCACCACTGTTCTCAAAACGGTGAAGGAAAACATCGTGAGGAAAACGGTATGTCCTAGAAGATATGTGACATCTACCAACCCGCACTGGGCCCGCGTGGTGGATTACGGCCCACTCTCTCGCCGAAAGAAGGCCTGTGTCCCAGCAGTGGGAACATTATAGGCTGATTATATTTTATATGTAACCAACTGCTGATTGAGGGTATTTGTTTGGTAATATTTGAAGTGGATGTAACTGACAGCAAGAACTGGAGAAAATTCGAAGGTAGGCCCTGGTCTTAACCGCTTGTGTGCGGTAATTACAGACACAATTAAAAAGCCATTGTGTCTCGCGTAGAACTACGTTCCGGCAGACTAAGAGTTAATAGGGATAAGAAAAAGCGTGAGCAGTAACAATAGCAAGAAGCTCTTTAGGAAACTAAATTGGGAGTCATCTCAGCATTATCTGCCTAGCCTTTTCCTAACAATGTTTGGGATCAGCTTCCAATCCTAACTGAATGCATCAGCTAAAATTCAATTAAGAGTAAGACTGTATTCTGTGTATTTATAAGTGGATGTAAATATTAAAATTCAGGAGGTTGTGGATTGAATTAACAATGATTTATGAAGTGATAAAGTCTTTTACATAAATAAGTTAGTGTGAATGAGAGTGTTTCAGGGCTAGAAAATAAGGGTTTAAGTATTCCGTGTATCCATCCGGAGTCCGGGAATCCACCCTAGAGTTTGTTGGATGAACGGAATTTATAGACTTAGGGTGGATTTTTTGGGGTAGATAAACGGACACCGGACGGATACGGAATGGATAACCCGTTTAAGAGAGGATGTATGGAAAGCTATCTAAAAAAGTAGAATTTGGGGACTAAAAAAAAAACAAAAAAAAAACGAAAATATTTGAAAAAAACGGTCATGGACCGTAACAGGCTGAGTTCATAAGTTTTTGTCACAGAATAACCAATCTTCCTACTGTGAATATTTTAACCAGTCTACTCAAACCGGTAATAAATTACTCATTTATCACACAGCTTCATCATTGGACAGGGAGGTTTGGAAGGACAAAGGGAGAGGACTATGCCCAGTAGTGAGACACAATATAGGCTAAAAAACATGCTCCACACTCTGTATTGTCCATACGTTGAAAAACAGGTGTTTAACATACACAAACAACAAGACATAATTAGACTTCTGTCTCTCTCTGACATAAAATCAAAGGAAATTACGAGGTATTTATGACATTCCTATGAATACAATTTCCTTGTTTAACTTTATAATTAAGTATTTTTATGGGAGGAGTAGAATTCCGAGCCTTTTACAACTAGAATAAGATAATGAGTATCAATCTATTGTATAAATTACTACCTGTTTCTATTGTCGGGAGAGTCAGGATTAATCTAGCTTACATAGGGAAGGCCTATGTCCAGCAGTGGGTGTCTTTCAAAATAAGTAGTCTAAAACTTATTAGAAAAAGTAAATTTTTCTACCTGGAAAAACGTAGCCAGTTAAAATTATGATTATTGACATTAATGCATAATTAACAGGCAAGTTATAAATAAAAGAGGTCATTTACCTTATCATTAAATGAATAATGATGTGTTGCCAGCCTGACAATGAAAAGTATTTTTTTTTTTATTATTTAAGGCCTTTTTAATGTGATGTAATGACATCTTGGGCAAAGATGGGATAATGCGATTGTGCACAGTAAGCCCCAAAAGTACACAGACAAGAGCCATTTTATTGAATACCTTTGTTCTATAACATTGTATCCACCGTATCAGTACATCTGTTTGGAGCTGACTGTACCAATAGCTAGGGGCGGCAAAACTTTGTAGACTCTGTAGAGGAGGAACGAAAAGCAAGGAGAATATGATTGTGCACACATAACATGTTATGTGTGCACAAACATTTTGTTCTCTATGGTAGTCTGATACTGGAAAAAAAATAGAAACTTTTCCAAAACTTTACCAAAAGGATTTGAAATTAGAAATTGTTACTTAAGCAATTTGGTATTTTATTTAGTTCTACAAATTACAACAACTAGCATGAGTTTTCATGAAAGGCGACGCCATGACAGACCGTTTCATGAGGAATTGGTCCACAGCAGCAAGGTGCCTGCTTAGGCTAGAAGTCACCCAAAGGGCTATGGAGAGGGCTATGCTTGGAGTTTCCCTGCGTGATCGAATCAGGAATGAGGAAATCCGCAGGAGTACCAAGGTAACCGACATAGCCCGAAGAATTGCCAAACTTAAGTGGCAGTGGGCAGGGCACATTGCTCGCAGAACTGATGGCCGATGGGGTCGAAAGGTTCTGGAATGGCGACCGCGTACCGGAAGACGTAGCGTTGGAAGGCCCCCCACAAGGTGGTCCGACGACCTTATGAAGGCCGCAGGAACCCGTTGGATGCGAGAAGCACAGAACCGGTCGAAGTGGAGGTGCTTGGGGGAGGCCTATGTCCAGCAGTGGACGTCTTTCGGCTGAAATGATGATGATGAGCCAACCGCCGTGTGAAGTAGAAAAGGTGGATGGAGTAGTATGGACTGATGATAATAAAAATTGGTTCAACACCCAGTTTATTGATCAGATACTCAATCAAGCTTTTAGTTTATAAAGGTAAGTTTACTTTTTATATATTATCTATCGTCGTATCAGCCGATAGACGTCCACTGCTGGACATAGGCCTCCCCCAATTTTGGGGGGGGGGTTTGCCATAATCGCCACGCTTGGCAGGCGGGTTGGCGATCGCAGTATGGTATGATGGTGGAGTAAATAGAGAACGCTGCTGCCCATTCTCCGGTAAGACCCTTAGTCGCCTTTTACGACACCCACGGGAAGTAAGGGGTGGTGCAATTCTTTAAGTCCGGCACCACACAGACATATTATCTATACTATAGTAATAATAAAGCTGAAGAGTTTTTTGTTTGAACACACTAATCTCTGAAACTCCCTGTCTGCTGATTTGAAAAACTAATTTTGCATTTGATAGCTCAATTCTTGAAGAAGGTTCTAGGTAGGTAATTTAACATCACTCTATGACTCTTAGCAGTCGAGAAAAAGGGAGGGCGATGCGATGCGATGCAGTGGATCCGTCGTATAAGAAATATTAGGCGGATTAAAGGTACTGACAGACATGCTCATTACTAGCATGCTCAAACCCATCGGAGCACGCGAAACTCACGTGACTTAGATTTTCGCGTGCTCAGATTGGTTTGAGCATCCTAGTAATGAGCACGTGTGTCAGTACCTTTAGTCGCAGGCAGAAGACAGTGATAATATAGGATGTAGATTTTTTTTTTTTTTGTAACCCTTCAAGAGAATATTTGAGCAGCTGTTTTTTTTTTAATATTATTTACAACATAGTTGTGCTAAGCAAATACAAGTTAATATTTCGTAATGGTGTGAAACCTCAATGGACAAAACCCCAAAGGCCTACTATACATAGAATACTCCTAATTATGTAAGTACATCATAAAAATGCAGATAGAAAAAAATGTAGGAATTTTATAAGAAAGGGCAGTCTTATAGCTAAAAGCTATATACTTTTTGAAGTGGTTAAACTATAAAGTAGAAAGAAGACTGCTGTAGAATTAGACAGTAGAGAATAAGCACCAGAAAGTCCTTAAAAGCGCTCGAGGCCAAAATTTTTTTTTTTAAAGCATTTCAATTAAGTTTAACAGATGCAGTTGTGTTTGCAGTTTGTCAATTTAGTGTAGTTTAGTTTTAGTAGTCAAAATTAGTTTGTTTTTAGTAGTTTAGCCAACTATAAAATGACTTCCTTCATTTGAACCTAGTATGTTCCCTTTGCAGTTATAATTTAAATGTGACTAACTGCGGACAAAGGTATAAATTTAGTTGAAACTTAGACAAATTAGCAATGATTGAGCAGAAAGTAAATCAATTTGTCTAGTTCACTCCCAACTATGTTGGGGTCGGCTTCCAGTCTAGACGGATGCGGCTGAATACCAGTACATTTACAGCAGATTAGATTTGCAGATTTACAGATTGAGCAGTAAAATATAGACAGAAAATTTGGCTAAAACAAACAGGTTGTTTGACATCCAAATTATTTAAAAATAACCCAAACATATCCAGTATTTAATAATAAAACATGAAAGCAACATTGTTACTTCCAAAAGGTTTATTATATGTACATAATAAGTACTTGTTTCATATGAAACTTACTAGTAAATGCTGCCTCATTTGATTTGTCAACTTGCATGCGTATCATATTTCTCAGAAACTTGATAGCAATTCTTATATCTAAGAATTACTTTGCAGTAAGTACTTAGTACCATAATACCATTGCAACTTTTAACAATGTGCTGATGCTTTTGAAAATGAATAATCAATGGGAATATTCTGGAAAGAACACCACGTTCTTATTCTGCTGACCCCATAGGTAATTATGTATGTCTGTCATGGAGAGTAATGGTTTAAACAATATCAAATTTTATCTAAAAAGGAGAAACTTTAAAGTTATTATAGTTGAGGTATTAGAGTCAAGATAATGGTTATGTTAACTGATCAGCTGTTAGTTATACATAACCTCATTTGTGAAACGTTTAGTGTGTGGCTTAAGCGCTCAATTTGTATCCTGTACAGCTTGATAAGTATCAACGGGTATGCTTTACAGGACTAATGATCAATGAAATGTAGATGCTTGCATCATATTGTATCGACTTTAATACAACCTTTAACATAACTTTCCTTCTTAATTTAAATATCAACGGTTAGCATCAGCTTTAGCGGAGAGTTTGTATAGAATGTAACCTCACAATTCCCACCGTTTTGGCAGGAATTTGCATCACAACTCTAAGACCAAACAAGGAAAGATTTCACACATAATAAAATAGCAGAATTAGATTAATCACACCACAATGATAACAACTTTACAGATAACATCAAAGTTCTACAACAACTGTCAAAACACTGACCACTTGCCTCAACAATCAATCCACCTGCTGCCTTAGAGGCTGCCTTAGCAACAGTCGGAGGCAAGGAAAATAACAAAAGTGTGCTAAATAAACGCCAAAATATCGACAAATTACTTAATGCACATCCAGCAAACAAGAACAGGCCGTCAAATACAGAATACAAAGAAGGTAAGTGCACGATGATGAGCAGCATACGGCACGCGGAGCGCCTGGTGCCGCCACACCACCTATATCTACGTTCGTACTCACGTAAGGTCAATCAGTACAAAAAAACACATATTTGCAGCAGCCCAGTCGCTTAGTCACATCAAACGGAGAAGATAAACGGGAAAGGTCGCGCGTGGCACAATTCTATACTTTCACATTGCAAAATTTTTGGCACTAGGGACGGAGGGACGGGGCGGCGGGCTGGCGACGTCAGTGGCCCCTCTAACTCGCACGCTCACGTATCCACACGGTCCGTTTCCGCTCCGCGATCCGCACTATATTCCGATTTATTGTTTGGACGGTTATCAACACATCCCGTGATCTTAGCACAGCACAAGGCACTCCCGAGACAACCTCGCGAGTGTCCGAATCGCAACATCGAATCGGGTGTCATGGGCTCGTGGACCGTTTCGTATCTCGTCTAGTTTATCGGACTTACGATCATCAAAACTCTGAAACTTACATTGTAATTGTTATCCAACGCATTCAGAAGTCGATTACTTAGTTCATGAGCGTTATTACTCATTTATAAACGAAAATATTTAACTAAATACGACGAACGTGTCTTCGGCTGCGTCGTAATGGCGGACCGACGACTACGTATGCCCGTGCCAGGGCATTTTAGCCGAATAATTCAACTGATATCTACCGAGGCGACGCACACTCGTGTTTTTCCGTTTCTTTTGACGGAACAAGTTTATTTTGACACTGTCGGCCACTAGATGGCACAACATGCTTGAAAAAATATATCGGTTTCCTTCTCTTTTCTGTAAATAATATTTTGGGATTGAATTCAGTATTTCTTTATAACATCAATACACTTACTTTGATTTGCCGAAAATGGTTAAATAATTAATTATCCGTTGGTAAACAGTAATAACGTTGCAACATTTAACTGTCATTTTATAACATTTTTGGTTATGGTAAGTAATGTAACTAAAGTTCGCACTAAATACCGATAGAGGACGCTGTCACCAACAAAAAAAAATAAAAGGATGAAGGATTTTACACCTGTTAGTTTACTGTGATGCCAGTATTAAAAATGTTTTACTTTTAATGTTTTTCTAAATCATTAAATTTTTAAGTTCTTTAGCATTGTAAATACCGTAAAAATAGAAAAACTTAGACGTTTCACTTTATCTTACTGCTTTAACTGGGATAAAATGTAAAAATATGATCATACACGATACAAATAAGTGTCAGTAAAAGAACTAAAAGTTTAGTGTGTAAAAATTAGTGTACACAACTTTGTTGTATTTAAAGACAAAATTAAATTGCTGAAAAGAAAGCCATAGAATAGTTTTACAATGAACGGAGATATCAAGAGTGTGCAGTGCAGTAAACATACCTTCCATTAGAGAAATACAAAGTGGTGTTCCGCAGGGCAGAGTCCTCGGACCATTATTATTTTTATTATACATAAATGACCTACCACGACAAAGACCTCATCATATTATTTGCATATTGTCATCTGCAAATCACATAATGTGTCAATGAACAACCAATGCACTACACACACAATGGACATTTGTCAAAGACTAAGTTCATCAGTATAAGCTGCATAATTTATCAAAAAAATAATAATCTGCCGATAATATTGGTAGCCTATAATGCTACGGTTTCCTAGCAGCGGAGTAATTGCATATCATACTATCAGTAGCAATGGGTTTCATTTTGGCGGTTCAACAAGATTCATTGCGTTATTTACGTTATTGAGCAGACACATTTTTCGAACTTAGGAAGCATTGGATTAGCAATATCCTTCTTCTTCTTCAAAATTATTTAAGATCAGTGGGTCGTCTTGGGGCGGTAGATTGGAATTGATAGTGTGTTACGCTAGGGTGTTAGGGTGCAGAGCGGTTCCATTATAATAAAACGGGTGTCATGAATCTGTAATTTTCACCAGTATTTGACATTAAGTTGTCAAAAAACGCTCTGTATTTCGACTACTAGTTATTGCGTGACCGTTCTCCGCTTTTGAATGCTACGGCCACATTGTCGCGATAAAACTACACTTCGCGCCCTCCCTCTCACACACCGCTCGACGTTTCTGTAGACGTTGCACAACAGCGAAAAGAGAGCGCGCGAGTGTAATTCGCATTATCGCGACAATGTAGCCGTAGCAGAAAGCGAACTACACTTCTTGCGCTTTCTGTTTACAGCGAGACGTCGAGCGGCGTGCGAGAGAGAACGCGGTAAGGGTAGTTCGCTTTACCACGACAATGTGGCTGCAGCATTAGTTGTGCACAAGAAAGAATTTTCAAAGCCCAACAACGTTATCTCAGGGCTATGTTAAGTCTCAAAGTAACACACAGTTGCACCTAAGTATATTTAAATCTCATAAAATTGAAGTTATTTGTACACAAGAGTATTTAAAACTTCTTTAATCAAAAAAATGTTATCTGTAGGATACATGATTATTATGTACTTTTTAATAAATTACATAACAATAATAAAGACATCCCGTTGAAAAACAAATATTGCACTATTATTGAAAAAAACTATCACAAAACACAACATACAAAAAAAAAACACAAACATGTTATTACTCAGAACAAAATTCCTAAACATGTTATTACTCAGTAGGTACAAGATTCCTGATTGGAACTGAAAAGACATGATTTTAACTATTTTCAAACATAAATAACAAGGGAAAAGTTAATTATTTTTACGGGATTATTAAAATATATTTTCCTTTCAAGTAGGTACGTAGTAATGTTAATTAATCACTACAAAACCGATCACAAAGGACGTATTTTTTGCTTAGAACCAACACAGTGCAGAAATGTTATATGAAAACTCATGGTTGCACAGTTTTTCATTAATGCACTGTTTTTTATTTTTTATTTAGATATAAATTTACCACAGAGGTTTAACGTCTCCCATTAAATTTCATACAAAATGACTGCATTAGATCAAAAAGATACTGGCTGAAAATAAAAATCGGCTGAATAAAACCAACTTGGTGAAAAAAAAAAAAAAACAAATGGCGCGCATTTTGTACCATTGTAAACCTTTGATACTTCATATTTAACAAGAAAAGTTTTATAAAATGGATATAGACGGGGCGGATTTAACTAAAGAAAGTTAAAAACAGCTGTAAATTAAATTATTAATAACCTTTTGTCGCAAAAGTCGCGAAGTTGTTGAGTTTTTATTTTGGGTAGGTATATTTTATCACGGTAGGTAGATTGGTAGTTAAAATAAATAGTAGATTGTTTGCCAAAGGAGCAAGTAACTATTTTGAAGGCGAGAATACCGTAAAACGCTGCAACTTTGCCAACTAAGCCCAAGTTTGCCTATTTTGTTTAAATTACGATATTTCGCGTTTGCTTAGTTTTTTCTTATTTCCTACCATTTGGTAGTGATTTTACATTATTAGGGCAACAGATTTTTCATTTTTTGTAATGGTAGCTCCATTGTTACTCTGTCAGTTGTGCGACAAACACCGGTGCGCGTAGGTGAAAATTTTTAGTGTCGTGTAACTTTTGAAGTTTTAGCTAAAGAAAAGGGGTTTTCGTGCAGCTATAACATCCCAGGGTAAGAACATACTATCTACTTTCCATATTGCTTGATATTTTTATTAAAAGGACACGATTTCATTAAAATAACTTAGTAGGCAATGTTGTGCACTGTTTTGGAAACTTGAGTGACACAACTTTGCCTGCGTCTAGGGTTGTCACTAGGCGGATTTTAATATTGATAGGTACCTATATTTTTACTATATAAATGTCATATTTGCATGAAATTTTCACAGCTTGGAACCCGGTTATATCGAGATTCAAGAGCTAGCATGCACTAAATTCCCTTCGTTTTACGATATTTTAATTTTATTGCATACATTGTTAATGTTCCGAAATCGGGTGAGACACAGATATTACCTAGGAGTTAGAGCTTCAATTGAAAATATTACATTTTTTTATGTCAATAGAACATTCTTATTTTTATTTCGACAGTTATGTTTTCAATCGCCTGTAAGGGTGAGGCAGAGGTGTATCTCTGCCTGACCCTTCAGTGATTACAGGCATGATTTTGTATTTAAGTAAGTCTTAACTTTGTTGCAGTTATATGCAAAAATGCCGAATAATACACAACGAAGCAGGAGAAAACCAGGAGCTCGTAGTTATGCCGATTACTCTGTAGAAATATCAGAAGATGCTGCAGATCTCGTACGAAAAAAAATCATTTCGTCATACGAAGCGGAAAAGAAATTTGGGATCCCGCGTCAGACCATTTTCAATAAATCAAAAAACATGCATAGCAAACCATTTGGTCGACCTACAGAGTTGACAACTGAGGAAGAAGCCCACATCGTAAAAGCCAGCATTGCTAAAAAGCAATACATTTGTGATTTTTACTCATAAGTAGCAATTTGTTTTATTTTTTTACAAAGTGAATAAAAGTTTAAGAAAATAATCCGTATTTTTTTGGGACAACCCTAGAGTCAACGACATTTTTGTATGAAAAGTTTCTGGTACCTGCTACAACATTGCCTATTAGCTGTAAAAAAATATATATTACCGTCATGGCAATAATCTAACTGCTGGGGACAAGCACGGTGTCTCATGTACACGGAAAAAAAATACTAAAAAGATCAACAATATATTTATTGAGATATCCTTCTAGGCAAAGTTGTGTCTTTTACCTACAACTTTGCCTACGACTTTGAGTGCTTGTAATTCTGAACGACGGCATGATTTAAATAGATTTGGGTTCTACCTGGCAAGGCATAAGGTCTGTTTTCCATCTGCAAGTCTTTAGAAGCCGTAATAGTAAATAGGTTCAGAGATATGAACAAAAAACGTCAAAATCCAGGCAAAGTTACAGCATTTTACGGTACGTCACTCGAGCTTAAAATAGTTGCTCCCGAGGTGGACACTCTACTTTTAGCACCCTCTATGAAAAAATAAGTAAGTGCAACTTCTTTTATTTATTTACATACAATTTTGAATAAATGTTAGAAATAAAATAAGTAGGATCTAAATAAGTAAATACGTGTATTTTATTAATATGTAGATGTTTTAACAAAGGATGACAAGAACAGACAGTTGACATAGAACACCTTAAATAAAAAGTTATTTCTTTTAAATTCTCATTTATCCTCTTTCAACACTCCTCCTTAAATGAGAACCTAGAGCCAGTCCAACTCCTCCTCAAACTTGCATTCCTTTCATACATCTTTCATGCTTTTCTCTGCTAAGCCCTTTCGTAAAAATATCTGCAGGCATCTCGTTCGTCGGAAGATAACTTAGCCTTACCTTGCCCATTCTCACCATTTCCCGAATGTAGTGATGCCTCACATCTATATGTTTAGTCCTTCGATGATGCATTGGATTCTCAGCAATTTGAATCGCAGACTGACTATCACTTAATAATTCTACGACTTCATTAATTCCAGTCAACTCGGCTAGAAGTGCAGTTAAGAATGCAGACTCTCTACACCCCTCTGAAAGTGCCACATATTCAGATTCTGCACTTGAGAGTGCTACTGTCGTTTGTTTACGACTTTCCCATGCTATGGGACCACCTCCAAATGTAAATACAAAACCAGAGTATGATTTTCGATCACACACATCGCCTGCGTGATCAGCATCTACATAACCAACAAGTTTATTCCCCGTCTTTTTAAATGTTAGTCCTAATTCTTTGGTAGCATTCAAATATCTTAGCACACGCTTTGCAGCTGCCCAATGTGTTTTGTCGTAACAGCTGTTAAACTGACTCAAATAGCTAACTGCGTATGAGATATCAGGTCTTGAACATACGGCTAAGTACATTAAAGAACCAATTAATTCTCTGTATGGCAGTTCCATTGGTGGAATGTAATTTTTATCTTGTGGTTTGACAAGTTTAATCCCACTTTCAACAGGAGTCTTTACACTCTTACAGGAACTCATTCCAAATTTCCTTAGAATTCTCTCAAGATACTCAGTTTGGTTGAGTTGTATAGAGTTGTCCTGACATTTGATTTTCATTCCAAGAAAGACATTTACTTCACCTAGATCTTTCATTTCAAACTTTCTTTGAAGATTTTCTTTCAATTTTATTCTCTCCTTTTCATTGTTCCAAAAAATAAGAATATCATCTACATAAATTGCTATAATCATCATACAGTCATGTTTCTTTCTTCTGTAAACACATGGTTCAGTTTCACATCTCTTGAAACCTATGTCTAACAACACCTTGTTCAATTTCTCGTACCATGCTCTAGAGGTTTGCTTTAAACCATATATAGCTTTCTTCAGTAGACAGACATGTCCTTCTTTACCTTTTTCTTCAAAACCTTTCGGTTGTTTTAAATAAACCTTCTCTTTTAAGTCTCCGTTTAAGAACGCGGTAACGACATCCATCTGGTCAACTTTTAGATTATTTTCAACAGCTAGAGCCAAAAGTAGCCTCAAAGTACTGTGGCGTATTACAGGTGCAAATGTTTCGTTGTAGTTTACCCCTTTTATTTGAGAAAAACCTCTGGCTACAAGTCTTGCCTTGTACCTTATCTTCCCTGGCTCTTTTTTTATTCTAAAAATCCATTTAGAATCTACACAGTAGCCATCAGCTTTTTCTACTAACTCCCATGTGTTGTTTTTCTTCAATGCGTTAAGCTCTTCTTGAATAGCTTTATGCCACTTATCCTTATCAACTCTTGATAAAGCTTCTTCTATAGTTACAGGGTCTTCCTTTATATCTTCTTCTGCATAATAGAGAATGTAATCATCGAAATTTCTCGGTTTCCTTTCTCTAAGAGGATATCTTCTTTCAGGAATATCATGCGTGTTTTCGCATTCCAGTACAGGACCTTCACTGCCTTGCACTTCAGTTTCAGAAACACCCACTTCTTCACATTCAAAAAATTCATCATTTTCTTGATGAGCTTCATTAGTAGCATTAACTTCTTGTATCATTAAAGGTCTCTCCCAGACGTCATCTGATGACATCATTTCTACAATTTCATCAGTATCGTTTGCATGAATCTTGATTTGATTTTCAAAGAAAACTACGTCTCTTGCTTTGTATACGCGATGTGTCACAGGATCTATAAGTCGATAACCCTTAGTAGTTTCACAATAGCCGACAAACAGTAGTTCTTTAGTCTTTGAGTCAAACTTCTTCCGTTTCTGTTTCGGAACATGCATAAACGCCCGGCAACCAAATACCTTTAAATGTCTTAAGTCAACTTTTCTTTTAGACCATGCTTCTTCAGGCGTCATCCCTTTGACAGCACGTGTAGGACATCTGTTTTTCAGATAAACCGAAGTATTGACCGCTTCAGCCCAATACTTCTTGTCAAGTTTCGCTTCTTCAAGCATGCTTCTGGCTCGTTCTACAATTGAACGATTTGCCCTCTCACTCACTCCATTCTGTTGCGGTGTGTATTCCACTGTCAGCTGGTGGGTAATACCATTACTACGCAGAAAATTATTTACACGTTCATTGACGTACTCGGTTCCGTTGTCCGTCCTAATCCCCTTGAGTGTTTTACCAGTCTGATTTTCAACAAGTGTTTTAAACTCTACCAACTTCGAGAAGACCTCACTTTTGTTCCGCAAAAAATAAACAAATGTTTTTCTCGATTTGTCGTCAATAAACGTCAGAAAATATTTATACCCCGCAAATGAAGCAGTTTCTATTGGCCCACAAACATCGCTATGTACTAATTCAAGAAGTTCAGTAGCACGTGTACTCTTCTGTTTCGGAAAAGGTAATGTGGTTTGCTTACCTTTCAAGCATGACACACATTGTACTGAGTCTGGATCCTTGAAACTAATACCTCTAGCTAGTTTGTCACGTAGTATCTTCATGTTAGCAAGTCCCAAATGTCCAAGTCTGCGATGCCATAGCTGGACTTCATCATCAACTTTTGTTTTTAAAGCTGAAAACATGTGAGGGTTAGAATTGGACTTCACTACATAAATCCCTTTCTCTTCCTTACACACCAACTCAACCTTGCCATTCACTTGACATTCGTCTGACTTATACAACTCACAACCTCTTTTCGAAAATACTACAACAAAATTTCGATTCACTAATGTACTTACACTTAATAAATTCGTAGCTAACTTGGGCACAAAGACAGCTCCCTTTACACTCACGTTCAACTCATCTGAACAGACATCACCTCGGCCTTCACCTTCCACCCTGTTCCCATTCGCGCATGATATTTGGACTGGCTCTTTCAACCTCTCATAATTGTTAAGCCAATCTTTCCTGTTGGTCATATGAAATGACGCTCCAGAATCCAAAATCCAATCTTGCGAAACATTTCTATAGGTATGTAGTGCCGTATGTGTGGTGTGTGCATGACTGTAATGCTTCTTGGGGCAAAAACGAGCTTTATGTCCTTCCCCACACACATAGCATTCAATCTTCTTATTTGCTGTCTTTCCTTTACCCTTTTCATTTGCTTTCCAATAGCTTTTCTTTTTAGCAGCACTGAAAGCATTCTGCGGCGAATCCTTATGTGTTGAAGTAACTTCAATCTGTAGCAATTTAGTTTTAACGTAGTCTGTTGTTAACGTTATATTGCTATTTTCGATAGCCATCCTCATCGGCTCATACTGTTCTCCTAGTCCTTGCAGCATAAGTGCAGCCAGTAACTCATCATCTACCTCTTTTCCCATATCTGCTAGCTGATTGGCTAGCGACAGTACCTCAGTGACGTAGATTCGTGGGCTACTATACATGCTCAGCTTCTGACTAACTAGTCGTCCTAACAATCGACATCTATTATTAATTCCTTGGTCTTCGAAGGCAGCTTTTAAAGCATCCCAGCTCTCCTTGGCTGTAGTTGCTTTCTTCACATGCACCAAACAATGCGGTTTAACCATTAACAGCATTTTTGCACGTACCTTCTTATCCATCTTAAGACCAGCAGCAGTTGATGGTGTTTTTTCTATAAAATCCCAGAGATCTTCCATTACTAGATAAAGTTCTACTTGCACCTTCCAAGTAGCGTAGTTCGACGCTCCATCCAGCATTTCGATGCTTTCAACTAATCTAGATCGGTGCGGCGCACCACCACCAACACCAACTGCTTCACGTATTTCTTCCATTATTAACGCTAACGCTCTGCTACCATGTTAGAAATAAAATAAGTAGGATCTAAATAAGTAAATACGTGTATTTTATTAATATGTAGATGTTTTAACAAAGGATGACAAGAACAGACAGTTGACATAGAACACCTTAAATAAAAAGTTATTTCTTTTAAATTCTCATTTATCCTCTTTCAACAATAAACAATTACGAACGAAGTCAGAATGCTTTTCGCACGTTTTCATTATTTCACAAACTTTTTTTTTAATTTGGCTCGCGCGCGTTTTACTTCATCATACAGCCTATTACAGTGTTCGTGATTGATCTCTTTGGTGATTGGAACTTTTACTAACAATATCTTCTTTCACATAATATCTTTTACCTTCCAAATTCAAATCACTTTTAATCCCTAGAGATTAAAGAGCTATTTTAGCCCCTGTTTACAAAGAATACACCAGCTATTTTTGAATAGATGTGATAAAAAGTAGATTACGCACCTTGTTAAAGTGTTAATTTAATGCCCTCGCATGCGCTCGGGTACCAACGTAACATAACTCACTTTGCGCTTGATGCAACAATCTACTATAATATACTTAACAAAAATTAAATTACTTGAATTTTTGGGTACAAAATGTTCGAAACTAATCATGTCCTTTAGTTTTTTGTAATTAAAATGAACATGGATTCGTCACTTTACCTACATTGCCTACATTCTTTACTAATAAAAATACCTATTCTATTCTATTACAGTCGAGTTTCAATAGAATAGGCCAGCATAAACTGCCGTTTACTCTAGCAAAAAATGTTTTTTTATTTCATTTCGATAAATTATTTTAATATAAGTTCAAAGTGATGGTAACTGGAACGCGATTATAGTGCTGCCACATTACAAAATAACTTCTCCCCAAATAAATTGTTTTTTTAATCTTTAGATCATGAGAGTAAACTGTCAAGCTTCGCTAGTGGCGCTCTCTCTAGCAGCTTAAACAGTAAAAAAGCTTTTTTGTCCAAATACCATAGGAAATAACTTGAATAAAAATTAATATTGTATAAACTATTCAAGTGTAAAAAAAAAGTTAAAACGTTATTGCATCAGTGCTACACGTTCCGATGTGCTAATAAAGTTACATACAATTACTTCCCTCGTGATAAGAAAACTAATAAACAGTACATCAAAGACTACAATATAATGCGGTGCAGTACATAGCTGTATTTTAAACCACAGACAATTATATTTTTTATAAGTATGTCCAATGATATTTTACTAAAATATCATTGAGTATGTCTAAAATAATTTTGATAATTTATGGCCGTACGATGTCACGGTTTCACAATAAAATTATCTGAAAGTAATCTCTCTAAATTAATCCTACTTTAGGACATTTTAGGATTATACTAACTTAACAAGTTATACTACTGATTCTAATGATTATAATTCTGTAGATACATATTTGTTACGGTCGTGAATCATATTTTAATCAACGTACAACTTAATACTGACCAGCGAATTGCAAAAACGCAAGAAAATTTGAATTTCGCGGGCTACCTTAGCGCTTCCTGCTTGAACTGTTGGTGATGGCGATTGCGCTGGTACCTAGTATGCAACTTATTTTAATTTCCAGGTTTTTTACCAAAAATTTGTGTTGACAACACTTGGGGGACTATTTCTCTGCTTTATGGCAACACTGGTGAGCCCTTCAAAAGTGTCATCTTTCGATTTGTGTGAAGTCGTGTATCGCGTTATTTATCATGGCATAGAAAATATTTGCATTTATAATCGCGAATCGTTTATGAATACCTTGATTTTAATCAATGTTTACGAACGCTTAACTTTAATGGTGTCATGTAAATAGGCCGTGTATTCGTAAAGTTCTTTGGGGTGTTAAATGGGGGTAATATTAGTGCAATTGTGATTTGTGCAGTGAGAGTTTACCATGGATCGTCGGTGTTCCCAGTCCGTTCGGACACTAGTGTTCGACGATTCGGACTCTGATCCGCCTAAAGTCGGACAGAAGAAGGATCTAGCGTCGGCTGGAGCACCATTGTCGTTGAACCAGAGTGCTGAAGGTCGGTGAAATTATCAATATTATGGTTGGCAAGTGTGAAATGGGTGACTGGAGCGCGGTTTTGTAGTGTCTTCAAGGTTTATCTGCTGTCAATTTAATTGCGAGGGCGTGAATGAACGGCTGATGCTCATTGGCGGAGCATGTTTGTGCGCCAAAGTAAAAAAACTACAAGGTATTGTCATTGACGCCTACCCCACGATCTTGTTATGATTGCGAAACGTATAATTGCATTACAATGACCCAGATGATCATTTCTCTGACAAGTTACATAAATTATGGCAATGGCAAATGCTTAGCTATTTACAATGCAAATTCTGTAAAAATAAACTGCCTAAAACTATTGACAAAGCAAATTCTGTAAAAAAAAAAAACAAATTTCTACCCATAATTTTATTTGAACATAAATCTTGATCGTATTGTTTATCTATGATTTGACATCAGTGATTGATTACAGAAGTTGCATAAAGCCTTGAACAATTTTATTACACTTAATCATTCTTAGTATTATAGCCAGTTTCATGCAATATTTAATTAATGTAACAAAGTGCTAATTCTAAAGCACCTACTTACTAAACTAATAAATAAAGATAAAAATCAAGTTTTCAACATAATTATTAAACTGTTCAGTCAAGCGAAATTGGACCGTTAATTGACTATGAAATTTAAATTCTTCAAAAAACTAAAAATTTAAAAGCATGCACATAATTTATCATTGTTATCAAAAGAACAAATTGGTTGTATATTTTAAAATAAACGGTTGTTTTAATCTAAACTCCTTCAAAAATACTAAGCTGATAGTATTTGAATACCAATACAAACTTGCAATGTTAGGTTAGTAACTGACCCTAGTTTCTAATAGAATAATCTATAAAATTTAGCTAATAAATAATCAAAAGATTCATATTATGCTGAATATCAGCACTTTTTGAACATCAATATTACATAAGACACTAATTCTATGTTACCTGTTATGATTACCAGTTACCACCAAAACAACCTTATTATTATAAAGTTATTGACATTTTATAGAAGATCAACATTAAATATTACATGAAACTAGGGGATAACATGAGTAAGCCAACTCTCTTATCCAATAGCTGTCCATCCCTCCATGATGATATGATTCTGGTGCACTGTAAAACTCCAATGAGTTTATATTTGCATCAGCTTAAATATATGTGTACTGCTGAATGAATAAATATAAATAAAATAATAATACACTTATTTATTGCTCATTCTATAAATTTTAGTTTCAGTCATAAAAAGAGAAAATATAATTGTCTTTAATTATCTTAAGAGGCCAGAAAAACAGGTGAAGCATTGCAAAACTGAGGTACAAATGAATTTAAATTGTTTACTCTGTAAATGGGATATATCGGAATCACTTTTACAGGCCTTAAAAAAGCTAGATGGAGCTAACATTTTCTATCTAACTACCTCTGAGAAGACATCGCGAAATAAACTCAGGGGTCAGTCTTTTTTAACCTTTTGACCGCCACACGCCATAAAATCAGAAATGTGTCCTAGGCGTCACAGTCTGTCATGTAGTCGAACCGTGGAGTGCTGGGTACATTTTGGTTTTTCATCTATACATGACTAGTAGTCAAAAGTATAAAGTCCAGACATAATCTTGTATGTAGATTAAGTTTAAGTTAATTTATTTCATAATCAACAGCTTTCAACAAATACATTTTAGAGGCCTTATAAGTTTGTTACTGGTATATATAATAGGACCTGTAACATAAGACCTCCCTCTTCCACGCCTGTCTTCACGTACAAAGCCTGTTAATGACAGACGCAATAAAAAAGTAGTTACAATATGAAAAACTAAACTAGAGAATTTACATATAATTAGTTTTGGTACGTGAATTCGTAATCTCAGATAATTTACATTTCATCCCCACTTACAAACGATATTGAGAAAAGCAGAAAAAAATTATTGCAATAGAATTTGAATCCTGTTGTGTATGTCATTAAATTTGTTTTTCCACATTGATAATTATCTCATGTATATTAAGTGTCAAATCAATATGTTCACAGTTCACAACATGTTCCAGTCAAAAACATGTTTTGTTATTTATGGAAATAAGTTATTAAATTTTGCCTAATATAATAATTATAGTGTTCTACATACCCGTGTATGGATAAATTATATCCACACAAGGATTCTTGATAAATCCAATAAATAATTCTTTACCCAATTACCTGCTTATAGATGGATGTTTTAGCAGTATATTTTAATATGAAATGATGTTTTGCAAATGTGTTAGTAATTGTGTAAATATTTTACCTTGTGTTATATCTACACTAGCTGTGCCCCGCGTGTTCAGCCGCCGTGCTCGGCTCCTAAGGGTTGTAGTGTGATGTTAAATAATCTTCTTCAAGAATTGGGATATCAAATGCAAAAATAATTTTTCAAGTTCTATTAGCTAGTTCAAACAAACAAACTCTTCAACTTTGTTGTATTAGTATAGATATTGCAGAAAATTACATCTTTTTCAAATAAAAACACTAAATATTATCCTATTTGATTCAAAGACAAATCATTTATTTCAAATAGGCACATAAAAGGCACCTTTGAACGTAATTTACAAAAAAAAAAAATTGGTTCTCTTTGCTCCAAGGTAGTTTCTTATGGAGAAGAATAGGCAAGAAACTCCACCATTGCTTTTTTTTTATCAATTTCAACTCTATCCTTTTGCCAGTAAAAGCCTTCTTTTTTATTTAGTCCTGTGTACCCACAGATATAAAAACACCTAGATAACGCAAGAGCAACTACTTCGCGTGCCAAAAATCGCACCAGCTTACGTACAAAAATCGTAAGCCGTCACTTTCGCGCTCAGTCCTGTGTACTGGCTGGGTGAGCGTGAACGCTGCTGGCGCTAGGCCCCGGGGGTGGGGCGAGACGGGTGCTGCATGCGGTCGAATTGTCATTCTGTCTTTGAATCGATTTGATTTTCCCATCTCTAAATAGTGCTTGTGACGTCATAGTAGGTAGTCAAAAAATGGCACGCTTGGTATTCATACAGATCGTGATAGTTGCGTTATCTAGGTCTATCTATCTGTGTACCATTGTAACTGGTTAACATGAATAGTTTTCTGTATTTCCTCTTGTACATAGTGTACATACATAATACATATAATGTATGTTTTTCCCACCCATAAAAAGCAAGTTTTCTATAAATAAACATTGTCAGTATTTCTTATGTAGGTAGGTACTAACATTGAATATTAGTTATTCTATGTAACATAAGGAAATGAGGATAGTTTTTACAACAAAATAAACATAAACATTTATTAGTATATACATACTTTTAAGGTAGTATGGTTATTATGTACATTCACAGAACCATCACTCTGTATTTGTCATGCCCCATTTTGGAAATAACAGTGATACTTCTGAATCTGAATTCTGATTGTAAAAAAAATATCGGGAGTAGAGTTCATTTTGAAGTATCTAATAGACCTGCTTACGGACGAGCCCGTAAGGCCCTTTACACATTATGCCGTGGCTGCGGCGGCGCCGCTGTATTGGTTGGCCCTTGAATTTGTATGAACCCTTGCACAGGGCGCTGCGGCGCGGCGGCGAGTTTTGATAGGTCTTATCAAAACTTACCGCCGCCGCGGCGCCGTGTGTGGTGGGGGTTCGTACAAATCTAAGGGTGCCGCTGCAGCTGCGGTATAATGTGTAAACGGCCTTAGTTCATTGACGAATTTATAGAGTAAGCCCCCTGCTAGAGTCTCGCGACAAGTGCGGAACATCAGAAATTGGGCACAAACAGCCAGTTATTTCTAATTTAGTGTTTCCATTAACATAACATTCATTTTATAGTACGGTAGCCACATAACAAACAAGTTTAACAAACATAAAATACCTAATAAAAATGGAAACAATGCATTTCACCTAATTACATGCGAATAATAATTAATATGGTAATTATTAATATTGCGTGTAAGGTGCGGTCTCATTGGGCGAAGTCCGTTGAGAACTAGTTGGCATTATGTTTTAATTAATGACGTAAGAATTTACACCCTGGGCTACGCATTGACCCCAAAACATAATTAAAGTAGGTACAAGTACATTACAACTTTGTGTATTTAATGTCATCTCTCTCACAAAACGGTGAAGGAAACATCGTGGCATGTCCTTAGAACCAAATAATCCGAAGACATTTTGTGACATCCACCAACCCGCACTGGGCCCGCGCGGTGGATTACGGCCCACTCCCTCTCACAGAGAGGAGGCCTGTGTCCCAGCAGTGGGATCTATTTGATAAATTCAAATCGAGAAGATATATGTTAAAAATTTCTAATGTACCACATAAAACGGCTCTATTTAACAAAAGCTTCTTTGGCATGGCATCAAAAATATACAATGCGTTTCAAATAAGAATAGGATCGACTTAGCGCCATTTTGTGACGTCATAGCTGTCAAATCGAATAAATTGGGTAGGGTGAGCAAAACAAGATTTTTTTTTAATAACATTAATCATTTACGAAAACATTTTTTTTTTTTCAATTCCGCTCATGTCTGCATCACTGTTTGAGTGGTCATCGTCAACAAATAACAACAATAACAAATTTAACAGAAAACGACCACGTAACATACAGAATTAACGAAAGAAACAGTAACACTCGACAAGCACTCAGTCTCACGAAGAAGCACACCAACAACCACAGAGCATGTAACACTCAACAACGACAAGATGGCGGCTGGCATCTTCTTAACTTTCTGGCGGATTGTTGTCAACAATGAAAATAAGAAAGAAAGTAGCATAATTAAAAAAAAAACTAATTATAACTAATTTTTTGATCATTTTTTCACTTTGATTTATCTAAGACTCGGTTAAACAAAAAAAAAAGTTATTGATACGCAAATAAGTTTTCTTTGCACACCGTACTTTTCAATTAACATTAATTTGACAGATAGAGGTCATTGACGTTCCTATTCTTATTTGAATCGCATTATACAACAAAATACCTATTGACATTCTGAGCACTAAGGAACTTTCAGAATTTAAAAATAAACTGCGTAAATTTTTAATTGAGAAAGCATACTACACGATCCAAGATTTCTTGAATCAATGATTGAATTCTTGACCATGTATTAATTTGATAGTATATTGATATTTTGACATTTATAATAACTAAATTTGACATGTAAAATAATTTTAAATGTAATGCCACTACATAATTATTGTATGCCTATTAGGCAGGACTGTCCTGTCTGTGTGGTGCCGGACTTAAAGAATTGCACCACCCCTTACTTCCCGTGGGTGTCGTAAAAGGCGACTAAGGGTCTTACCGGAGAATGGGCAGCAGCGTTCTCTATGCATTCCACCATCATACCATACTGCGATCGCCAACCCGCCTGCCAAGCGTGGCGATTATGGCAAACCCCCCCCCAAAATTGGGGGAGGCCTATGTCCAGCAGTGGACGTCTATCGGCTGAAATGATTAGGCAGGACATAATGGAATTTTAATTATTGTTTAGACCTGTAACTAACATGTATGCCCACAATGAAATATTTTGAATTTGAACATTACTTGGTGCTGGTTGATTATGCTACATTACATTAGCTCACGCCTTTCTCCAAATGGGTTAGGCAGAAACTTGAGAACGCCACGTGATTCGATCCTTGCTACTTATAATCATTAACTTTCATATCCCACACGTTTGTCTTCCACGCATTTATCTGTTTTGAAAAAACATCACTAGCTAGGCTCGGTTCCTTTAAACAAAACCGAATCATTTAGCTTACCAATGGTAACATTTTTTATTGCCAAACTGGGCATATAAATAGATTCGTAAGCTAAATTGAAATTAGAAATAACTGGCTGTTTGTGCCCAATTTCTGATGTTCCGCATTTGTCGCGAGACTCCGGCAGGGGGGGCTTACTCTCAAGTTCGTCAACGAACTAAGGCCGTTTACACATTATGCCGCAGCTGCAGCGGCACCCTTAGATTTGTACGAACGACCCACGGCGCCGCGGCGGCGCGCAGCGGCGGTGAGTTTTGAGACCTATCAAAACTCAAGCTGAAACCTATGGACTAGACTTTTAATCTCATTGCGCAAGACAAAAAAAAATTGCTCTAAGCATTAGAAAAAAAGTAAATTACATTATCATTCCGTGGGCCTTTCTCGTGCCAGACAATTATTAACAAGAAATGAGTTTATAAGTCAAGTCGTAGGCGTTGGGCCAATAGCATGTCCGCTGTCACTAATTAGTTAACCATGCTATTAAAATGGTTAAGAACAATACGTCATCACCACTTTAATAGATAGGGACACCAAACGGAAGATATTTATGAATGACTAGCTTCTGCCCGCGACTTCGCCCATCGCGTCGCATCCCATCGCTCGCCCGTGACTTCGTTTTCGCTTATCGTTCTTTCTGACTTCTTTCCTTTTGCTTGGCTCCTAAGGGTCGTAGCGTAATGTAAAATAGCCTATAACCTATGTTATGGGTTTGGTTTCCGCACTTAGTCCTTCAGTGGACCATTGTGCGTGAACAGCCTATAACCTTCTTCCCGTACCTTACAGTCAGTGGCTGGGTTGTGGAGGGGCCCGTGGATAAATTATAACATTTTTTCTTGCCAAAATGGGCATATAAATAGATTCGTAAGCAAATTTTACGTGTGATAGCTACTTCCATATGGTAGGGTCTACTATGCAGAGCTATGAGGTGTTTTCTTCATTATTGGGAAATATACAAGTCTTAATTTTAACCAAAATGTTTTAAGAATAGGCCATATTAAGTCCTGATCCTGAGTCTGAACAGCTTCACTGCTTTCCTTGACCTGGATAAATACGCCGGCAATTCCCCTTGCCAATGCCATAGATATACATGCTGTTTCTGTGCAAATCGAGGAGAATCGAAAGACCAGACATACTAGACATTCGCGTACACGCTTTCCATTGGATACTTGAACATGTAGGTGGTCCAAACCTCCCGATTTGGCAGCCAACATTTTACTTTCCGCAACGCAACGGTACCGTAAAATATAATTATAGTAAAGAGCGTTACCGCTCACCACTATAATTATCATTATCTTCATCATCAAACCAAACATTAAGTTATTCGTTTTCAGAGTTCCGTATGCAAAGGTTTGCCAACGGGACCCTGTTACTAAACCTCCACTTGACTGTCCGTCCATCCGTCAGTTCGTTTGTCTATCAGCGGGCTATATCTCCTGAACCGTAATAGGTAGCCAATTGAAATTTTCACAGAGTGTGTGTTTCTCTTACCGCTATAACAACAAATAGGGGTGCCCATACAAGAAACGTGTTTTTTTTTTTTTTCGGTGTTTTTTGCTTGTGGTACGGAACCCTTCGTGTTCGACTCGCACTTGGCCGGTTTTTAAGAATGGCCATTGCAGAAACTTAAGTTTATGATGTACTCTGTAGGTTAGTAGTCCATCAAAGTTATAAATTAAATCGTGTGAGAATGAAACCAATCACCGAAAATAATGTCTCACCATAAATCTCAAATAACAGTTCTAACTTGTGTAGTATCCATACAAGGTAATCCAATCCATACTAATATTATAAATGCGAAAGTGTGTCTGTCTGCCTGTCATTCATCTCTTCACGCTTAAACCGCTGAACCGATTTAGATGAAATTTGGCTTGGTATATAGATAGTTTGAGTCCCGGGAAAGGAAATAGGATAGTTTTTATCTGATATTCCCACGGGACCGACTTATGCGGGTGAAACCACGGGGCGCTGCTAGTATTATAAATTCCAAAGTAACTCTGTCTGTATGCTACCTTTTCACGCCTAAAATACTAAACGGATTTCGATAGAATTTGGCGAGAACTCAAGAAGGTATATGGCATCATGGGGAAGGACGTAGGCAACTTTTCGTCCCGGTAGTACGTTCCCGTGGGAACGCAGGCGAAGCCGCGGGCAGATGCTAGTGTGAATATAAACGTGTTCTTTTGTTAGTAAAATACCGTTTACATACCAAAATAAGCTCACGGTGTTCCCAAAGTCGTTTAATTGCTAATGTCCATTGTTTTTGCCTTGATTTTGGCTAATTTCTTTCCTGCAACTTTGTAGGTGTGGATTTTTAGCCCTGCGGCTATCACACACATTAGGTATTATAATATGCTCAGCATTGTACTTATTAGGCAATAGTTGTTAAACTCTGGTAGAGTTGTTTTTCCGTTTAATGTTCTTTTTTATTTTTTGTATTTCCTGTGTGGTGACACCATCATCATCTGAAGGAATGGAGTACTTTGGGAATAACCCATCTGCTTAACCTTTTGCCAACTATGTTGGTGTCGGCTTCCAGTCTAACTGGATGCAGCTGAATACCAGTATTTTACATGGAGCGACTGCCTATCTGACCTCCACAACCCAGCCACTGTCATCATCTGCCTAGCTTTTTCCCAACTATATTGGGTTTGGCTTCCAGTACCGTATGCAGCTGAATACCAGTATTTTACATGGAGAGACTGCCTATCTGACCTCCACAACCCAGTTAATGGGTAATTCGCTACCCCTTGGTAAGACTGTTTGTCAGACTTTCGGGCTTCTGACTACCCGTAACGACTGTCAAAGACCCACGAATGACGCCGGGACCAACGCGCAACGGCTTAACGTGCTTTCCGATGCACGGAGGGTTCACGGTATGTAAAGATGGTCACACATCCACAGACCAACCGCGGCAAGCGTAGCTTAACCTGATCGATCGACCTGTGCGGCTGTTATAATTTATCCACGGACCCCTCCACAACCCAGCCACTGTAAGGGACGGGAAGAAGGTTATAGGCTATTTTACGCTAGGAGCCAAGCAAAAGGAAAGAAGTCAGATAGAACGATAAGCGAAATCGAAGTCACGGGCGAGCGATGGGTTGCGACGCGATGGGCGAAGTCGCGGGCAGAAGCTAGTCATTCATAAATATCTTCCGTTTGGTGTCCCTATCTACTAAAGTGGTGATGACGTATTGTTCTTAACCATTTTAATAGCATGGTTAAGTAATCAGTGACAGCGGACATGCTATTGGCCCAACGCCTACGATTTGACTTATAAACTCATTTCTCGTTAATTGCCTGGCACGAGAAAGGCCCACGGAATGATAATGTAATTTACTTTTTTTGTAATGTTTAGAGCAGTTTTTTACAGACTTCAAAAAAAAAGGTTTTCAATTTGACACGTACGTGTGTAGTAATATTATTAGAACTGCATTATATTCACATATGACAGTCTATTAGGGCTTCCAAACAAATATACAGATATATTATGTCTGTATGTATGTTTGTCCACGCATTTCACTGCAAAAAAAAAAGGCAATAGAAGACCCAGAGAAAACTATATATCCTATCTTACGACTATATAATATTAAACGTTTAAATATATATATATAATCGTGGCAAGAGCTGTTTCAGATTTGCGACAGATTGTAAGTAAGTGGAGGGGTCTTGAAAAAAAAAAACCCCTAGAGGGAAAAAGTGATCTAGTCTCTAACTAGATTTTATTACGTAGAACTTTGTTGTTCACAAGAAAGGGTTTAGTACTAGCAGCAAAAGGCGATGACGTCATTTTTATGAATGACAGGAAAAATTAAAAAAAAATATTTCGTTGAAAAGGCATATTTGTGGTTTTGGCATCTAAATTCAAATCCTTTGATTCACGCCAATTCTTTTCATGACTTCAATGTTTGGTTCCGCAATTTTGTTTTTCACCTTTTTAACAGCCACAAAGTGCTTAGCATAATCAGCAATGAAGACCCAGTGCGGGTTGGTACATGTCACATGTCTTCGAATCTTTGGTTCTAGGACATGCTGGTTTTTTTACGATTTTTTCCTTCACCGTTTTTGAGAGCAGTGGTGATGAAATTATTTACGCAAAGTAAAGCGTTTGCCTAGCTGGGTTCGAAACCATGACTTAGAACTCGGTAAGTCGTGGCCGTTACCACCACCGCTGGGTCACCATCACCACTGCTTTCTTACTAGTACCTAACACGACTTTGAAAAACTTCTGAACAACCTGGAGTTATTTCCATTTGGAGAGCCTTCTACATGGTTCCAAATACTTGCCTGTTTTTACCGATTTCAAAGAAAGGAGGTTATCAATTCGACACGTATGTATGTAATATTATTGGAATTGCATTATATTCACATATGACAATCTATTAGGGCTTCCAAACAAATATACAAAATTTTATAGACGTATATGTTTGTTTGTCCACGTATTTCTCCGCAACTATTAATCGGAACGTGACCATTTTTTTTTGTATTGGCTTACATTTACTTCAACATAGGGAACAGTGTAGGTTTCATCAAAATCGATTCAGTAATATTCAAGATATGGACTAATACGTGTAATTGTGACGGCCTGGCTTATTGATACGAGCTACGGGTGTAGTGTCAAAGGGAAAACATCTCAAAACCTTTGTCAAATCCTAGTACAATATTTACAACAAAACTATTATTATTACAAACAAATATTCTAGTTTTTACTTAAAACTAAAAATTACGAAATATAAAAGTAATTTACAAAAATTAAACCGACTACAGTCGGTGGCAAAAAACTAAAACTAAAATACAGATCCCAAGACACCGACTTCCGAAATTAAAGTTATTTCATAATTTTGAGTTCATTTCTTTTTGAAGTCGCTTTAATTTTTTTAAATTACTTTTTAAAGTACGGATCTCTAAAATACGAACGATAATAATGTAGTTGCACAGTCAGTGCCTTCCATATACTTAGCAAAAACATTGTATGTACAGGTTACAGTGAATCAGACCGTGTGCCTTGTTATTGTTGTAAGCTTTTGTCTCCCATTCTCGAATGGCGTCGTGTTGTCCGTTTGAGGGTTCTGGTTTCCATTGAAAAGGATCGTTTAGTCGCTTCATTTGTACTGTTAGACCGGTTAGACCCAATTTAGGGTCAGGCAGTTAACCTTTTAAGCGCTTGGCTAAATATCAATTGCCGTGCCCCTAGCGCGCGGCTACAAATCGATAAAATAATCATCATCATCTGCCTAGCCTTTTCCCAACCATGTTGGGGTCGGCTTCCAGTCAAACCGGATGCAGCTAAATACCTAAATCGATAAAATAATACCTGCAATAAATAAGGAGGAACAATCGTTGAGTAGAACGAAAAAATCATGCATGTTCTCTGTCGCAGAAATACGACACGAGCGGTAGGGGCACGGAAATATGTGTCGCATTTATGCGACACATATTAGATAAAGCGGTTAAAGGTTACAAGAGCAGTGGCCTTTACTTTGTGTTATTTACTCCATTACCACTGCTCTCAAAACGGTGAAGGAAAACATCGTGAGGAAACCGGCATGTCCTAGAACCAAAAATTTTTATTGTAAAAAGAAAGTTTTTGGAGGTATCTTCATGATTTTTTTTTCTATCGTATCAAATTAGTTGTATTATGTTTTCAACACACTATCTGCCTAGCATATATCCTGAAGAATATAAATCATATATTTTTCTGATTTTGTTTACTGTAGGCAATCATATACTTTTATTGTTTCTAAAACTTGCGTTTTTTTTGCGTTTAGGTCTTGTAAGCCCCTTAAGAAGTAGCGCAACAAACTCCCCAGCAACACTTAATTCAGACCAGTTAGACCCAATTTAGGGTCAAGGCACATTCGAATTGACGCCTAAACTTCGTCTCGTAAGGCCAGAGAAAATTACAGGAAGGGTCAAGTCACGATTTCCCGAAACATCGTGCGAAGCGGCGCTACTCGCTCACTTCTACAATAATAACTGGTCAAGTGCGAGTCGGACTCGCGCACCGAGGGTTCCGTACCATTACCATCATATGTTTTTAAATTTTCATCGGCGAGGCCTTTATTCGTTAGAGAATTTAAATACTGCGCACTGCGGTGTAGAATATTGGTGTACCTACTTTTGTTGATGATTTCTGAAAAAGTGTGCTATTTAGAGACATCGTTTTATTTTTTCTGTAATCTTTACATAAACTTCTATCACAGAATTATTTCAGATTTTTCTCTTTGCAAACTTCGGAGATAAGGAGGGGGACGCTATTTTTTTTACATTTTTCATCAAAAGTCGAAAACTATACGGCCTAAAAAGAAAAAATGTTTGAGAATGTGCACACTGCGCTCTTTCATATGATACCCCACATGCCCTAGTAGCCCCACTTCAAATTTTTCAAACCCCCTTTCAGTACGTGTTGCAAAAAAAAGTAAATATTATTATTTCTTTCTTATTGGCAAAGTGGTTGAAAAATATTATATTTTTCATGGAGTAGTTTGGGAACTCTTTTTGGAGTACTTTGGGAACAACCCGGGCAAACGTCATCTAAAACTATTCCAAATTTCAAGTTGATAGCATTAGTAGTTCTTGAGATATCCAGCTGTGACAGACAGACAGACTTAGTCTCACCATAAGGGTTCCGTTTCACCATTTTGGTACGGAACCCTAAATACGAACAAGCTATTTAAAATAATTGCACCGAAAACCATCGAATTTTCGCCAATGTTCTCTTTCTCTTACCCATAAACTATGCTGGCTTTGCACTATTGGGAAGCCTGTGCAAGCAATGCAGGATATTTTGGGTCAGAATTTGCATTTTTAATTATCTTACTTATTTCCGGTCCCTTATAACCGTCGAACCCTGATTTTGGGTAGCCCTTTTAATATTCAATGTTTTAATCAAAAATCGCTGACGCTAGTTATCGTCAACATCCTTTTCAAACTCAAAGCATTTATTTCAAACTAGCTTCCGCCCGCGGCTTCGCCCGCGAGGTATGTCGGTAAAAACTATCCTATGTCCTTCCCCGGGATGCAATCTATCTCTCTGCCAAATTTTATCGAAATCCGTTCAGGCGTGAAACGCCGACCTCATCTACTTTTTAGGGTTCCGTACCCAAAGGGTAAAAACGGGACCCTATTACTAAGACTTCGCTGTCGGTCCGTCCGTCTGTCTGTCGCCAGGCTGTATCTCAAGAACCGCAATAGCTAGACAGTTGACATTTTCACAAATTATGTATTTCTGTTGCCGCTATAACAACAAATACTAAAAACAAAATAAAATAAATATTTAAGGGGCCCGGCTCCCATACAACAAACGTGTTTTTTTTCGGCGTTTTTGCCTCGTGGTACGGAACCCTTCGTGTGCGAGTCCGACTCACATTTGTTAAAATATAATTAACGTTTAATTAAGCGTTTAATTGTTTTAACAAACTAACTTTTTTTTAAGTTACTCTACGTTGTACTATTGCTGAGCAAAGCCCGTCGCTAAATCCTTCCAGCATTCTTTTCTAGAGCCACCTCGATACAAACCTACTTCATCATTTCAGCCGAAAGACGTCCACTGCTGGACATAGGCCTCCCCCAAAAGGGGGGGGTTTGCCATAATCGCCACGCTTGGCAGGCGGGTTGGCGATCGCAGTATGGTATGGTGGTGGAATGCATAGAGAACGCTGCTGCCCATTCTCCGGTACGCCCCTTAGTCGCCTTTTACGACACCCACGGGAAGTATGGGGTGGTGCTATTCTTTAAGTCCGGTACCACACAGACCAACCTACTTAGGGCTGATTTTTCAATCGTCTGATAACTTTATTCGAAGAATAATTTTGAAATTTTGACAGTTATTTCATACAAAAACTGTCAAACGTCAAATTTATTCCTCGAATAAAAGTTATCTGGCGATGGAGTAATCAGCCCTTACAGAAATAAAATCATTTGTCATTATAATTATTATGTTTTGCTTTTTGAAGTGTTTATACATAAGGCGACTACTTGACCTAAGTCACACCTTACCACCTTACCATGACCTTAGTGCAACTAAGTGATAATAACATAGTTATTAAGTTTTATTTACTAACAAAATTGTTACTATATATACTTAGGTTAAGGTATGTATCTGTGGGTCTTTGTTACCTGATAATAAATGGTTTATTATTAAAGCGCGGTCTTTGTCGGATGCATAGAAAAGAAAGAGAAGCGCGACGACAACAACAAAATATAAAGCAATTATTTATTTGCAAAAAAATCTATTGTTTGGACTAAAAAAATAAGACTAGTGCTTTAGTATGCTGCTTATAGAATAATCTGGCAAACAATCATAATGATATAATGAATGTATGTATATTAGTATGTTTTTTATTGTAAAACGAAAGTTTTTAGAGGTATCTTCATGTTTTTCTTCTATCGTATCAAGTTAGTCGTATGTTTTAAACACACTATCTACCTACCATATATTATATCCTGAAGAATATCATATATTTTTCTGATTTTGTTTACTGTAGTAGTCGATCATATTATGTATACTTTTATTGTTTCTAAAACTTGCGTTTTTTGTGTTTAGGTCCTGTAAGCCACTAGGTTTTTCCCATATAAAGACCATGAATGTAAACTGTTTGCGATGCATAGTTTTCCCTAAACACAGCAAGTCGATAGGAATTTTAATGGGCTTTTAAACATTAATTCGTATTCCGGCCGCGCTGGGGGCAAGAGGTTACCGTTCTGAGGTAACTACCCTCTTCTGCAATATTAATGGTTTGTAGCTTGGCGCTGGATTAGCTGTTCGTTGGTTGTAGTAGTTTGTTTTTTTCTGTGGAGTTCTGGGTATTGAGGGCTGTCTTTTATTTTTAACGTCGTTTTTAAGGTTTTTACTTATTATTGTAACAATCTATACATTATTTTTAGTATGCGAAACCTGAAACACGTGTCTAGTATTTTTATGTAAAGAATCTATATATACAAAATTTCAAAACTGTATCATGAAAAATCACAAAGTTAAAAGCTTGTTAAGTTACCTGTGTGTCCGTACAAAAACATGCTCACCCGCTGTGCCCGCGCCGCGCCGTCTTGCGCTTATTGTTAATAATACCTGGGTACCTAACCGTTCGGCGCGGAGATTGGATAACTTACTTAGTGTCGGCCAGTGTCCAACTTTTAACCTTTTTTAAATATTTTTGAGACAAAATATAACATGGGGTATAAATTATTGGAATCGATTCAGTTACTTATTTTGAACAAACTATGTTCAGGTTTCACATATAGTATATACATATAGGTACTAAAAATAACGTTGTATAAATTAAAACAAAGTCGGGTTAGTTAGTTACAACGTTTATAAGTTTATAACACAAGAACGGCGGGACCGATTTTTTAGGTTCTTTGATTTGTTGGATTTGTCTCGGCCCGAATAACAAACAAACTATTAAAACATGGGAAAAATTCACGAAAAAAATAATAATAATAAATTTTTATTAGGTATATATTTAGGCGGTATGAAGGTCAACTAGTCAAGTATATTTTCGGCCCTCCTAATAATATACATGACGTAATTAATGATGATGAAAATGCGGCCTCCACTTTATTATGGCTAAGCGCGCACTACGATTTTAATCGTTGCGATTTAGTTATAAAATCGCAAACACAAATTTTTTTCAAGCGAATTCTCAAGCGATTTTTTTCCACAGTGCGTGGACTCTAGTATGCTAGTATTGTCTACAGATAACAGAATTACGATTATTTATCGCAACGATTAAAATTCGTAGTGCGCGCTTAGCCTATAGGTTATTTTAGGTATAGGTAACTAGCTGCGCCCCGCGGTTTCATCCGCGTAAATTTCTATCCCGTGGGAATGTCGGGATAAAAAGTTCACCCAGGAAATGGTCTATCTATGTGGCAATTTTCATCCAAATCTGTTGAAAGGTTTACGCGTGATTGAGTAACAAACATCCAAACATCTACACAAACTTTCACATTTATAATATTAGTAGGATTTGCTTGTATCTTGTCGCCCTACATTCCAAACTCAAGGGAAATTAAACGTATCTAGCTAAATGGCTACCACCTTACTTAATCGATACCTGATTTAGATACAAATCGATAACGTGTCAACATGTAGGTACAGTTAGTTACGCAATCGTTATCCCAGGGCCTAGGTTCGCACTTTTAACGCGGCGATTTTGTTTCGCGCACCGGAAATTCAACGCTCTGCTTAGCGTCTAGAGTTGAAAATCCAACAGTGTGTTTTCTTGACGCGCTGGAATACGCTCTGTTGGATTCTCAATGTTCGGCTCAACACCGAGAGTAGAATATCCGGTGCGCGAAAAAACTCGCCCTTGCTTACTTGGGCTTAGAATCATGCCCTGCGATACGATCTTCCGATTTATAATAAAAAAACGATTAGGTATCATTAACATTTTTATTGATTTAACCTCGTTTGGATATAGTTATCTTATAAATAAATATCGCTATAGTCTCATCATAATACAAATAAATAAACATGGTTATGATTTGTGCCTAACTTTTATCACTTTGCCAACATTTATTTAACATTATCATCTGCCTAGTCTTTTGCCAACTATGTTGGGGTCGGCTTCCAGTCTAACCGGATGCAGCTGAGTACCAGTTTTTTACATGGAGATTTTTTATCTAACTTTCACAATCCAGTTACTGGGTAATACGAAACCCCTTGGCAAGACTGGTTGTCAGAGTCAGACTTTCGGGATTCTGACGACCCGTAACGACTGTCAAAGATCCACGAATGACAGCCGGGACCAACGGCATAACGTACTTTCCGAGGCACGGCGGGGTCTTGGTGGTCACCTATCCACGTACCAACCGCGGCAAGCGTTGCTTAACCTGATCGATCAACCCGTGCGGCTGTTATTACTAAGCCACGAGCCCCTTTTAAATTTAACTTCGTAACATTATAATAATAATATCTTAAGTTGAATGGGTAGTTGAGACCGCGAAATTCAAATTTTCTTACGTTTTTTGCAATTTGCAGGTCAGTGTCAGATTGTATCTTGATCAAAATATGATTCGCGACAATAACAGGTACTTATTTAGAGAATTATAATCATTAGAATCATTAATATATCTTTCTAAGTTAGATTTCTACCACCAACCACCAATCTCTTATGGAAAAGTGTTAGTGTGTAGTGTGTGTGTGTTCGCTGTCTACCACTATCCATTCGCCTTAATTTTGTTACGAACAACTGTGAAACACAGTAATAAAGTTTACAATCGCCGATCTATATCACGTTCATTTAATCAACCTCTGATCACCTTCAATTGATCGGTTATGCTGCAATAGATACAGTTAATAATATTAAGGTGATATATTGAAATAATGTGATTTTTCTATTTCGTGTAACTTGTTAAATATGTGGAATAGGGACTTAACATTTTGGTATATGTTTTTTGACTCTTTGGCCTAGTATCATGTAAAAGGAATACACGATTCAATGAATTTTTCTCGATACAAAAAAAAAATGCAAAGTTATATCTATTTTCTTACTTTTTTCGACAACACGGCGTAACGCTTAAGAATTATTCAATGGAATTTACTTTAAAACATAGAGAATGAGAGGTTTTTCTTTTGAATATTAAAAAAAAAACATAGTTTCCAAGAACCCTGAAGATGGCGTTGAACTGACTACGTTACTAGGTGCCAAAGACAAAACGCTTGGAAAAAAAACATTGCGTCACGTCACATACGCTCGATGAGCGACACTTTCGTTTGCTTTCGTTTTACGATCTCAAAATTACATCCAAGTGAAATAATAAAAAAAATTATGTGACGTTCCGTTCCTTGCAGTAACATACCAAGTTCAGCGCCATCTATCCAGCGGCTAGGGAAGCGTTAAAAAAAAAGAAAGAAAATCCCTCATTATCATATCAAGGTATACTCAAAGTAGTTTTAAATTGAATTCATTTATTTTGTTAAAAAAGGAGTAAATTCGTTTTGGCACATACGTCGTTTTATTCTGAGCGCACGCACATTATAGCCATCACTCTTCTTTTGCGTTTCAAAAGTAATTGCATCACTTTCGCTCGCTTAGTAGGTTTTGGAGGATTTTACAGAGATATAACACTGCGACTGTACTTTGATTGCACAAGTGCACCGAGTGGAATGATGTCATGTATGTACTTTAAACTATGTAGGTATGTGTTATGTACTTGTAAGTACAGGTGGTAGTTATTTTTAGTGATTACTGTAGTACTTAATAGGTACTTAGTAGTTTTTTTAAGGTTAAAGGTCTTTCTTTTGGTGTCCTCTCAAAAGGAAAGCTGTTCAAGGTATTTCAAAGGCGATTGAAGATTTTTATACAGGGTCACATTAAAATAGATGGACAAATTTTAACACAGCGCTCAGTACCTACTTCTAACCAAAGATATCCAAGCAAAAAAAAAAACACTGAGTAAAGTGATTTTATTTTGACCTAAAATAATAAATTGCATTAGTGTATTTTCATTAGCTGATTATTTTTTTCTTGTAAGTACCTATCTAATGCGTTTTTCTTATATATTTTTTTTACTATCGTCCTCATTTCGGTGGTCTGAATGATTTCTAAAAGGTTGTCCATCTATTTTAATGGGACCATGCCTACTTTCGCGAAATTTTTTTTTTTTTTTTTAATGGCGTCCGCTAATGAAACCTATATTAAATCGATAGCTGGACATCAATGAAAAGGAAAAAGGGCCCCCTTAAATATTTATTTTATTCTGTTTTTAGTATTTTTTGTTATAAGCGGCAACAGAAATACATCATCTGTGAAAATTTCAACTGTCTAGCTATCACGGTTCATGAGATACAGTCTGGTGACAGATGGACAGTGGAGCCTTAGTAATAGGTTCCCGTTTTTACCCTTTGGGTACGGAACCCTAAATTTATGAGTTAGGCTGAAGCAGACTATAGTCACGACAGTCTCAAGACAGACTATGATAATAATAAAAAGTACTAAACGCGCACATCTGAAACAAAACGTCTCATAGTCAAAGCTGTCTATTGCATACAACAACTGCACGGCGACAAGTCTGACTAACGACTGTCGGCTTCCCTTTGAAGTGTATGCGAGCCTTTTATCAGTCTTTCACTATATATGGGGTGTACCCAATATTTACGTCTTCTGCGCCGTTTTGCAATTGCTCGTGTAACAAGGATGCTTATCACAGCAGCTTCGGTGAAGTCCATTCTGCTACTGATGAATTTATGCACACATTTGTATGCGTTCCGTCGTCGTAGACAAAACAGTTTCGTCTTGGTATGCGCCGTGTGGTAGACACAACTGTTTCTCTTTAATCTTAAAGCTGACTTGTCTATGTGAAACAAGATTGTCTAAAAACTGTCGTGTCTCTAGTGTGCGATGGCCCTTAGAATGAGAAAGACGATAGTTGTAGGATCGATTTGTTATTGCTATACTCCAACAGTTCTATCTAGTTTGCTTTGAAAATCAAATCAGTCATTATAGTAGGAAGTTATGGGTTTAATTAAGAGCTTGCATGTTTGGTGTACAATGTTCAACGGCATATTATTTGTGTAACTGTAAAATACCTATTTAAACAGTACCTAACATACAAATCATTCGTTACGCTTCCGTGTCAAATCTAACGTCAATCAATGTTATCGACGGAGTCCTTCACAAATCGAAAACCTGAAAATGTTGTCAGTGTAGCGGTATCTACAACGCCACATGCGAACAACGCGTCATACTGACGTCACGCAAAATCCTGCATCTCGCAAGCAGAGTTTACCGCGCAATTAGCATAGATACAACGGCCCGACATGAATCCTCGGGCAGTTGGCCAGACACAACACCCGTCTGGTCGGAGGATCCTCCCTTTTCTATGGAGGTTGGTTGAGTGAACTTTACACCCTGTTCCTCATATCTCTATTTCAGTTTAAACCAAATAGGTGACCGGTATTCTTCCGACGGTTATTTGTTGTCGGCGACTAGGCAAATCAGGTTACCGAAAATAACGTAACTAATAGTAGTCGAAGGAGCAACGTGTCCAAAGTCGGTAAAGAAAGAAAGAAAAAACCGGGCAAGGGCGAGTCGGACTCGCGCACCGAGGGTTCCGTAACATCCGGGTCTATGCATAAGGTTTATGTTTATGAAATTAAATGTTTTTTTATTTTTGAGTTGATTGAATGAATGGTAAATTGTGGTTTACGATTTATGACGTATTAAAAAAAAACTACTTACTAGATCTCGTTCAAACCAATTTTCGGTGGTAGTTTACATGGTAATGTACATCACATATTTTTTTTAGTTTTATCATTCTCTTATTTTAGAAGTTACAGGGGGGGGGGACACACATTTTACCACTTTGGAAGTGTCTCTCGCGCAAACTATTCAGTTTAGAAAATAATGATATTAGAAACCTCAATATCATTTTTGAAGACCTACCCATAGATACCCCACACGTATGGGTTTGATGAAAAAAAAATTTTGAGTTTCGGTTCTAAGTAGGGATGGGCCGAACATGGGTTTCACCGAATATGAATATTCGGCCGAATGTTCGGTACACCATTTACCGAACCGAATATTCGGCCGAATATTTGGCATTTTTGATTCCCTTACGTAAACAATACAGGTCTGAACTCGTTTACGCAAAACGGGTGGATTGGCGCCGGACCCTCCCGCCCGCTGTACTCGATGTTGTTATTGCATCATCTAGTAAGGAGTAAAGCCTCGCCAAAATAAATACCTGGTCTATAAAACTAAGTAAAAAGAAACTAGAAATATGATTCATAATCTGCTGAAATGTTGTTAATCATGCAACTCTTTCTTACAATAAATATTGATAAAAATAAAAAACTTGCTTAATTTCTTACAGTAAAGACCTGGTTTTAAAAATTTATTAACAGACGAAAAAACGTAGGAGGTTCTCAAGTCGACGTGTATACTTTTTTTATAAAGAGTTCACTGTAGCTTAGTCCCAAAACAGCTGTGCATCTGCATACTTTTATATTGTTTTTAATATTCATCTTGTTTAACTTCTGTTATTGGAAATAAAACTACAGTGTCGATAAAACATAAACCAGTGACGTAACCTCATAAAAATAACACATTTAACACTGATACACGGCTCAATACAGTAAAATCTTTGAGTACCACTTTGCCGAATATTCGGTGATTTAGCCGAATATTCGGCCGATTACGAATATTCGGTAAACCAGCCGAATATGGCGAATACCGAATATAAAACGAATATTCGGCCCATCCCTAGTTCTAAGTATGGGGAACCCTAAAATTTAATGTTTTTTTTCTATTTTTGTGTAAAAATCTTAATGCGGTTCACAGAATACATCTATTTACCAAGTTTCAACAGTGTAGTTCTTATAGTTTCGGAGAAAAGTGGCTGTGACATACGGACGGACAGACAGACAGACAGACAGACGGACAGACAGACAGACAGACCGACATGACGAATCTATAAGGGTTCCGTTTTTGCCATTTGGCTACGGAACCCTAAAAAGTATTTATTACGAGTCGTACAGGAAGATCGCAAACTAAACTAAACACAGTGTAATGAAAATTCAGCTATATAAAAAAAAGTAACAAAAGGAAAATGAAACAGAAAGTCCTGTACGAGGCCGAAAGGCTCCTATCTCAGCATAATACTGTGACATTTAAAAAATAAATGTCACAGCGCTGCTGGTATTCTGATAGGGCCCGCTGTGATGTCACGGGCAGTTACAGAAACAGAAATAAATAATAATGTAAAATACACACATCAAAAGTGTCTAGGGATCAACATATATTTTTGCAATAACTTTTCTCCTGATTGATATTAATTAAAATTTTCTTTAAGGATTCATCAAATAAAGTGTTTTCGTTTGTCACAGTAACGATAAACCAAGTCACCTTTGCATTAATAAAGAAATTTGCCATTTTCCTAATAAAGGGATTTTTGACATTTGAACCACTAACACAAAAGTTCGAAAAAAAGACTGAAATAACAGTTTTCTTTAAAATTTTATTGGGTAACTTAAACAATTAATAATCCGTGTTTCTACCGCGAACACTAACAACACAAGAACATCGGTTTGGCATACTCAAAATGAGTTCATCCAAATTAGGGAATGCAGAACCGGTTCTGTTTTAAAGAACCGGGATTTTCGGGACCTTCTGGCTAAAGAACCGGGATTCCCGGTACTTTCGATACTTTAAGTAAGCCTTTGAAAGATGAGTTGAAACGGAGAAAGTAAAAGAAAGACGAAATGACAGGTCAAAACAAAAACATTAAAATCAAATCAAATAAAACGTTTTATTTCTTGTTTTATTGGTAACTACGCATATTCTACCAGCAACATCTTTATTAACATTAAAACATTTTTGAACCTAATCCTAGATAATATTTATCAGAAACATTTATTAAACATCTTCTCCAAACAAATGATTTAAATCAACATGACTCCTATTGCAATTCTGCATAACCAAATTATAATTTAAAACTTGCGTAATATCTATAAAAAAAAAGAAAAGGTACAGTGGAGTTTTAGCGTAGCATTAATCAGTCTCAATATTATTGATTAGATAATCTTAACCGACATTTTTTAAATTGTTATTTATTAACATAATTCATCATCATCATCATTTCAGCCGAAAAACGTTCACTGCTGGACATAGGCCTCCCCCAAGCACCTCCACTTCGACCGGTTCTGTGCTTCTCGCATCCATCGGGTTCCCGCGGCCTTCACAAGGTCGTCGGACTACCTTGTGGGAGGCCTTCCAAAGTTACGTCTACCGGTACGCGGTCGCCACTCCAGAACATTTCGGCCCCATCGACCATCTGTTCTGCGAGCAATGTGCCCTTCCCACTGCCACTTAAGTTTGGGAATTCTTCGGGCTATGTCGGTTACCTTGGTCCTCCTGCGGATCTCCTCATTCCTGATTCGATCACGCAGGGAAACTCCATAGCTCTCTCCATTGCCCTTTGGGTGACTTTCAGCCTTCTTATAAGGCCCATTGTGAGTGACCACGTTACAGTGTCATAAGTCATCACTGGCAACACGCAATGGTCAAAGACTTTCGTCTTGAGTCTCTGAGGTATGTGGGACGAGAAGATATTGCGTAGCTTCCCGAACGCTGCCCAGCCGAGTCGGATTCGACGATCGACCTCTTTTTCGAAGTTAGACCTACCTAACTGGACAGTTTGTCCTAGGTAAACATACTCGTCCATGACTTCGAGTGTAGTGTCTCCGATCTTTATGAGAGTGGGTGTTACATGGGCATTTGACATGACCTTCGTTTTGTCCAAATTCATTTTAAGACGCATCTTTCGGAGGCTCTACTAAGGTCATCGAGCATTGTACTGAGGTCCTCCATAGTCTCAGCCCTGTCTCACACCTCGCTGCAAAAGGATAGGTTTCGAGGTCTGATCCTGGAGTCGGACTGCCATAGTGGCGTTTACGTACCGACACTTCAGCACCTCGATGAACCGATAGTCGATCTGGCACCGTTGAAAACACTGCAGCACAGCCCATGTCTCAATCGAATCAAAGGCTTTCTCGTAGTCCACAAACGCTAAGCAGAGAGGCAGGTTATATTCTTCGGTATTCTGTATAACCTGTCGCAGCGTATGTATGTGGTCTGTGGTGCTAAAGCCTTTATGGAATCCGGCTTGTTCAGGAGGCGTCAAACCGGCGCGCGAGACGGTTCGCGATGACTCTCGCCAGCTTGTAGACATGGCTCAGAAGTGAGATGGGCCTATAATTCTTAAGAAAGGCATTGTCGCCCTTCTTAAAGAAAAGTATCACCACACCTCTGTTCCATGCTTGTGGTGTTTTGTCCTCGAGTATGACGGAATCAAACTGCTTCTGAAGGGCCTTAAGAACGGGTTTTCCGCCAGCCTTCAGGAGCTCGGCAGTAATTCCGTCATCACCCGGCGCCTTATTATTTTTGAGCTGCTTCAGAGCCATCCTAATCTCGTACAGGCTGACGTCCGGGATGTCTTCAGTATAGTGTCGGGTCAATCTAGCTCTTGGGTCGTTTGCCAGATCCATAACGGGGTTACTTGTTGACGAGTATAACTGTCCATAGAACCTCTCGATCTCTCTCAACAGCTCAGGTTTGGCGGATACGATCCTGCCATCATCGGTCTTTAGTTTCGTAAGCTGGCTCTGCCCAAAAGAAGCAGTCTTGTTTGAGTCTTTTTTGCGAAGCACCAAAATCACAAACACAACGCAAAGCACAACATTCCGAAGACGCGATGGCCGCCACCAGCCCCTCCCGCACCCTCGTGCAGCATGCTCTTGTAGCATGCATGCTTCTTGTGCATGCTAGGTAGCAAGTGTATTCCACGCTTTAAGCGGTCGGGCTTTATCCTATTAAATTAGAAATATTCGAAACGCGAAGTATCTTTTCCCGAAAGTACCGAAAGAACCGGGATTTAATTTTAAAAATCCCGGTTCCAAATACGACAAAAATTTCCGGGATTTCCCGGTACTTTCGGTTCCGGGATTTCCCGGGGCTATTCACTAATCCAAATCACGCTGTGGAATGGCCGCCCATGTTCGTTGCAACAACAAAAAAAGGTCTTCTTGCGACTGGATACCCTCCATATTCGGCAGAGCTCTTCTCTGTAGCATATCCCATGCATGCTCAATCGGGTTCAAGTCTAGCGACTGAGCAGGCCAGGGCAGGACATTGATGTTAGCTGCGGCGAGAGTCTGTCTTACAACTCTTGCGGTGTGCGGTCGTGCATTATCATGCATTAACTGAAATAAGGGACCGATTTGCACTTGTAGAGGAACGATGACGTCTGATACAATCGTCTCAGCATAAATTTGAGCGTTGAGGTTGCCTCTGATCCAAATCAACTCAGTTCTTCCGCCGATCCAAATACCCGCCCATACCATGATGGTTCCACCACTATAAGGATGGACTTCCTGGCAGGATTTTAATCGCTGTTGGCGTCCAGGGGTTCTCCAGTGTCGTATACGTCTTGTATCCGGTCTCATACCAAAACGAGACTCATCAGAAAAGCACACGAAACGCCATTGTTCTTCTGCCCAATTTCTGTGTTCAAGAGCCCATTGATATCGAATCCTACGATTGTGCATTGCTATAGGTGGTACCCGTAGCGGTCTTCGGGAATGAAGGTTCACTTCATGCAAGCGGTTTCTGACTGTTTGGTCGCTAATTAAGTTCCCTGAAGAGTGATGAAGCCTCACGGCTAACATCATGGCGGTTATTGTTGGAGCTCTTCGAGTTAAGATTTGAATGTATCGGTCTTGTCTCCGTGTGGTGCAGCGATACCGTCCTCCATGGCGCTCAGCCACGGTACCAGTGCTTCGGTAACGTGTCCAAAGTCGACTGATAACACTCTGACTTGTATTCAGAGCTAAGGCCACAGTACGTTGCCGGGAACCAGCTTCTATCATTCCCACGGCTCTGAGCATTTCTTCCCTGCTTAAATGACGTCGCCGCTCCATAATAACGTTGGTTTTAATCAGTAGTAGGGAAACAGTAGCACTAATAATGTCTTCAATGCGTTGTATGTTTTTATAGGGAAAATATTGACAGCTGATTTTCATCTTTTACTCGAATTTGATTCACAGTTCCTGATTCAAATTATGAAATGCACCAAAAAGGATCCATATAAATTTATAAAATCATAAATTTATTACAAAGCCACATCTCAATCTCAAGAAATCCGCATAAAAATGCTTGATCCCTAGACACTTTTGATGTGTGTATTAGCAAATAATAAAATAAAATTGATTAATTTTACGGTACGAGTCCAACATAATCCTCCTTTTTCTCCAGACGAAGGATAACTATGAGCATTTCCCCAGTGAAAAAAAAGGGACCAAACCGAAAATGCCTCCTTTTCGATTCGGAAGCAAATCATTTCATTTATTTCATTCATTTATTTATTCAAATCATTTATTTCAAATAGGCACATGAAAGGTACTTTTGAACGTCAAAAAATCCAACTAAATAGAATTGATTCTAGTCACCCATTCCAAAAGGTAGTTTTCGTATGGAGAAGAATGGGCAAGAAACTCCACCGTTACTCGTTTAAAATGTTTTACAAGGTCCTGTATAAGTAAATCAATTATGTGATAGATACATGAAAAAAGGTCTAAGTTCCTAATAAAGAGTATTCTATCTATTCTATTTCTAAAAGTCTGGAATCGCCAACACGCAGAGGAGAAGTGTGGTAATGAAGGAAACGAGCATTGATCACAGCGCCTGCTCATTTGCCCTCTCTGTATGACTCCGAGAGAGGTCTTTACTCTGCTGTTGACAAAAAAAAAAAACAATCCGATATCAAATCAATTAGGACGTTAATTGAACCTAAAAAAACAATATTCTTTGTCTTGTTTACTGACTAGCTGCGCCACGCGGTTTCACCCGCATAAGTTTCAATCCCGTGAGAATATCGCGATGAAAAGTAGCCTATATGTTAATCCAGGGTGTCAGCTACCTCCATACAAAATTTGAACAAAATTGGTCCAGCCGTTTGAGCGTGAAGAAGTAACAAACATATAAACACACAGACACACACAACTAGATATAAACAAAATTAAATGTCTACAAAACATTTTGGCGTAAACATGCAACATTCGCCCCCGATGTGTCTTATCGAACAAACGTATCGATAATATCGCTCCGTCAATGTTTGTTCGAGTGCATTCGATAACGATAAAAACAATGGATACGACTCGGAACAGTGTTTTTATCAATACAATTATTATTATCTTACTCAACTATACGCGGTGCAATGAAACTTGGTCGTTTTCCCGAATTCGATTGTCTATGGAATTCGGGCAAACTAAACTTGTTAGTGTAAAAAAGATTTTTTTCAAAACCGACTGGTCGTTCCAGAGATTAGCGCACTCAAACAAGCAAACTATTTCTTTAGGGTCCCAATTCTGTATTATTTCCCGCGAAATCTTACACGTGCAAACCACGTCAATGTTATGTCTTGTTATATATAATACTAGCTTCCGCCCGTGGCTTCGAGCGCGAGGTATGTCGATAAAAACTATCCTATGTCCTTCCCCGGGATGCAATCTATCTCTCTGCCAAAGTTTATAGAAATCAGACAGTGTTACTTTCGAATTTATAATATTACTATGGATTCGAAAGTAACTCTGTCTGTCTGTCTGTATGTTACCTTTTCACGACTAAACCACTCAACGGATTTCGATAAAATTTGGCAGAGAGGTAGATTGCATCCCGGGGAAGGACATAGGATAGTTTTTATCCCGATATTCCCACGGGATCGACACTTATGCGGGTGAAACCGCGGGGCGCTGCTAGTTTATAATATTAGTATGGATAACAAGCCCCCAAGCCTCTTCTTCTACATCTACTCTGTCTAGGACTACTAAGACATGAATTAATACAAATCAATATTACAGGCGATGCCAAATTTTGGCGGTACAAACCAATACACCAGCGGCCAATACAGGATTACAGGAGGTCGTGTTACAAACCAATTTAATTTGTAGTCTGTTAAATATTCGGTACGAGTTGCTTCCCGAACCGCAAACATAATTACAGGGCCGATTTTAATAGTCGGTTGTTAGGGTTCCGTACCCAAAAGGTAAAAACGGGACCCTAATACTAAGACTCCACTGTCCGTCTGTCTGTCACCAGGCTGTATCTCATGAGCCGTGATAGCTAGACAGTTGATATTTTCACAGGTGACGTATTTTTGTTGCCGCTCGCGCTGTAACAACAAATAATAAAAATATAATAGAGTTAAAATTTAAAAAAAATTTATTCGGCGTTTCATGCCTTGTTGTACGGACCGGCCCAGTCCGACTCGCACTTGGCCGGTTTTTTGCATTTATACTGTGTTTTCTTTTGGAAGGTTTTGTGTATTTGGTTGTTTATATTGTTAGGCTTATATGTTGTAGAACAATAATCTATTCATGTCGTTTGTAAGTAGAGTCACCATCTGTCCGGATTTGTTTGGGCAGGTCGGACTTTTTTGCCCCCCGTCCGGACTTTGTCCGACCTAGTCATCTGTCCGGATTTTTTTACACAATGAAAATCGCGAAAAATAAATCAGCTGTTCACTACATTTATGTTCGTCTATCTCGTCAAAATGTAGGGAACAGCTGATTTTTTTTCGCGATTTCATGTTTGGTCCCATAGTAATACTTGTTCATACTGATAAGTACAATGACCTCTTAAGAGGTTGTCAATGTTTTACCAATAACCCTGTATAGTTATGACCAGCCTGCATCTATTGCCAAAGATATGTCTACACAGACTCTACAGTACTGTAATAGGTACCTATCCTCAATATACCAAGTTTACTCCATGAAATCATAACTAAGAAAGGCATCATTAATCATAATCTGATCTCTTAATTATCAGTACCTAATTATTATCAGACTATAATGCTACCACTCCTTATTAATTCCGATGCTATCAATTTCTGAGATTGATTTATTAATGAAACTACCTGCGCCCTGCGGTTTCACCCGCATAGGTGTTGATCCCGTGGGAATATCGGGATAAAAGCTATCTTATGTCCTTCCCGGGTTGCAATCTATCTCTCTGCCAAATTTTATCGAAATCCGTTCAGTGGTTTAGGCGTGAAAAGGTAACATACAGACAGATAGACAGACTAGAGTTACTTTCGAATTTATAATATTAGTATGAATTTCACCTCGTTTACATTCTTCAGGGAAATCAAAATGAGGCGGTCAAAGCCTTGTTAACTTGATTTGTTAATTAACTTTTGTTTGGGATTCTGGAGCCTCAGATCATTTGATAAATCGAGAAGATATGGCATTAAACTTTACTGAGCTAGAAAAGCCAATAAACATTACGGTAGCGAAAAATTACACGTTTATAGTAATACAAGCGATGAAGAAAGGTAATCTCCCCGTTACCAGTACCATGGGGCGTACCAGGTATACTGCAGGACGTACTTCTCTGTTCCGATATCCCTTTAACCCTAACAGTTAATCCTTTCTGGTTTAATCCCAGGATTGGTACTCCTCCATCGCTGTTCACAACCATTCGACAGGCTTCCGTATTTCCTTACTTACCTGATTTGCCTTGCCCATGACAGCAGTTAGCTGTCGGAAGAATAGCGGCCGTCTATTTAATTTAAATTGTTAAATTGTTCGAGTTTCGGATTTGTGAACAGCGTTGTAGCGGTATCTACAAAGCCACATTGCGAACAACGCGTCATACTGACGTCACGCAAAATCCTGCATCGCGCAAGCATGGTTTACCGCGCAACTAGCACAGATACAACGGCCCGACATGAATCATCTCATCGGGCAGCTGCCCGCCAGACACAACACACAACACCCGTCTGGCCACAGAATCCTCCCTTTTCTATAGAGTATGAGTGAACTTTACACCTTGTTCCTCATACCTCTATTGCGTTTAAAAGACTCCTTCGATAAAACGGATTGGTGTTCGATTCGACACGGAAGCGTATCGAATAGTTGTCAATAGCTATACAGTGTTCTTTTAACACCAATCACACAAGTATTAAGCGCCGTATGCATGGTAAACATTTGTTTATAATCAAAGTTTAATCAACATGTTGCTGGCGACACTGCGTGTTGCAGAGTTAATCACGGCATGTTGACAAGTTCGCGCTCGACGAGCGACAACATCTGTTTATCAACAAACATGTTTGCGACGAGTTTGTTAACATGGCAGTGGTGTGCAATACATTAGATACAGAGAACACAACAACACTTCATCCGCGGGCAACGACTACTCAAAAGCAAATCTTTTGTGTCGAAATACAACCCCACATTGCTCAACCACATCCTCGATCGATTCGCCATAGCCATGTCCAAAAACCGACACAACAAACTCCATCTATCACCACCAAGAATGTGGAAAACATCAATAAACGTATATATGCCCAAATAAGTTCAAGACACGACTCATAAATTCCTCGGCTAACGACAACTTGCCTAATGGCCATGACTTAGTTAGCAGTTCAGCGCCCTTCATGCAGCATTGTGCCTGATTGATTGTGATTTATCAGCCACCAGTCACATGGAGGTTACGGTCGGTTAGGGCCGCCATCTTGGATGGGATCGGAGAAAGATTGGCAGAACTGTGGAGGACGAAAATTACACAGCGTAGTACCCGCAACCGGCGTACGTGTATGACCAACATTGCTACTCCCAACCATCCGACAGGACAGGCTATCTTTCCGAAAATAACATATAAGTATCGAAAATAAATATCGATAACCTGATTTGCCTTGTTATTTGATTTAGGGCTGATTTTTCTGTCGACAAATAATTTTTATTCCTGGAATAAAATTGACGTCTGGCAGATTTTGTATGGAAAAAATTACAAAAATTTAAAATTATACTTCGGATAAATTATCTGGCGTTGGAAAAATCAGCTCTTGAACTGACAAATTTTTCGGGTCTTGGACTTGTGAACAGCGCGGCAGCCTTTAGAGAAGTCCTACGAAATACGATAAACATTGATTGATGTTCGACACGGTATGAAAGCGTATCGTGTGGTTGTGAATAGCTATGCTGATGTATGAACGCAAACGAAGCAAAAAGAGTATGTAAAAATCGTAGCAGGTGGCGTTCTGCACACTCCCATGGGAAAAACGCGTGTCTTCTTTATGTATGTTTAGTATGAAAAAGAAATAGGATTTAAGAATCCTCATAAATGCTTGAAATTAGTAAATGAAGTGATTACAGAGGAAAAAACAACTGACGATGGCTTTGCAGGTTATCACCTAAAATATAGACTAACATAATCATCCTATAATGCTCCCACTACTGGGACACAGGCCTCCCTTCAGTGAGAGGAGCACCACGCGGGCCCTGTCATCATCATCATCATCATCATTTCAGCGGAAAGACGTCCACTGCTGGACATAGGCCTCCCCCAAGCACCTCCACTTCGACCGGTCCTGTGCTTCCCGCATCCAACGGGTTCCTGCGGCCTTCACAAGGTCGTCGGTCCACCTTGTGGGAGGCCTTCCAACGCTACGTCTTCCGGTACGCGGTCGCCACTCCAGAACCTTTCGGCCCCATCGGCCATCGCGGGCCCAGTGCGGGCTGGAAATATAAACCTAAGCTTTCGATATCCAACAAAAGCATGTTAAAAAGTTGAGCTGGTTGCATGCCGAAGATTTTTATAATACACACGTATAGATCGCAAAACAGTTTTGTCATCTTATTCAAAAGCATGTCCTATCGTATCCAGACATAATATGTCATAAACTTTGTCTAGTCCTCCTTACAATATTCTACGAAATCTGCGACACATGTCACTGCGAGACAACCCTATTCTCGCTACATAGAATGATTGTCTATTATCGCATGAAATCAGTTACACAGATGCTTATCGTTGCTGTATATATGTATGATACATGTTTACCGCACGTACTTGACCGTTTAGTAATGGTTTGTGTTTGTTTATATTTGGAGTTAGCAAGTTTATTTTACTTGAAAATTCATGATCAGTAAAATCTTCATCTTCGTCGTGTTTCCCAAATATTTTTCCTGTTTTAATTTCATGGCCAGTGAATGCCGTCTTATCTTTCTCAATCAACCATGATATAACAAATCCATATTGTTCTCCCGTTGTCACGCTCAAATGCTGATCTTTCTATAGCAAAATCAATGGCCCAAGACTCAGGAAACAGCTTACCTCATCGTTTGTGGTTTACCATATGTTCTTAAGCCGATGAGCTAATATCCGGCCTTTATAATGTTTGTTTAAATTCAATATGCATATTTTTCTACATACCCACATGGCTGCTTACCTTACGTAACCATGCAGATCCGTATGGAAGGTCTGTTACTAATCAGGAGGTCAACTCCCTGAGCACGAAATCCATAGGTTCGGCCGATATTACGGGCAATGCCTACTCTCTTTTACCTTTGGACATAAGGATTACATGGGGCCCGAACTAAGAATGAATGACAGTACGATTTGACAGTTGTCTCTACTCCCGATGTGTATTTGCCCGTCCGAAAAAGTTAATTAATCAGGCGTAGGGTTCACTCCGAAGTATCGACCTACTTTATGACGTGTCCGAATCTTCGTTATCAGACTTAGACAGTAGGCCCCCGTAAAGGCTACGGGAACCCGTTCTTCGCCTTTTCTTAACTCAGGTGTTCAGTGTACCGCAGCACTGGTCCAGAAAGGTCCGTTCCAAAATGGGATACACATACAAATGCTAAGCCAAATTGGTAAATGACCACATTTGGTAATGCTGTATTAACCCACCATGACAATTCTTAAAGGAAGGCTATTCTTATTGCATAACGACTTCCTCAAAGAACTTAGTAACTGCATCTCTTCAATTTGCTGATCCAAATTGATCTTGCCAAGGCAGTCGAATATTCTCAAGTACCATAATAAATCTCCAAAAATCTCATATTATTTCAGTGCCTTGTTTATTTGCTTTGCGTGCATCTCTTGGCAGATATAGTGCAGTGTTTGCGAACTCAAGAGTAATGGGCTAGCCATAATACTGGCTGCGAAGCGGACCTTGGCACAAAGTCAAGGTGTTCTGTGGTTAAACGTGCTATCTTAAGGATTATGTGGTGTTGTAAGATGAGCTGGACAGACCAGCCGGACTGCTAAAAATAAATTGTGTAAAAATCTTACCGTGAAGCTTTAGGTGAAGTGAGCTTGGGCTCGCTGGCTATAGTCCGCGCGGAACTAGTTGGCCTCGTCTTGGGTGGGGATGGGGGTGAGGGCGGCGGGGTTGCCTATTGTTCGGTTCGCAACGCACGTACTGAGTAATAACAAAGCGCCCCCGCCCCTCCGTCCTACCGCTTACATACCTAAGGCACGGCCAACTAGTTCGTCAAACTGCTGGTATGAGTATGACGACGTTCGGTAATGCGATGGTTCGAATTAGAGTCGAAACAATGAACTCTTTTGAGCGGTGAATGCTTATGCGAATCCCGCACGGCGGCCATAGGCAGAGATGGTTTTAGCCGGTAAGAGTCATGCCCGTCTGTCACCCCCACGATGGAGGAAGTCCATGAGGATTCCACCGAGCATCAAAAAAAAAAAGTTGAAGTGAGCAGCTGTCTTTCTACCTGGGATTGACAGCTCGCTGCACCTAAGATTTCACGTTTACAGGATTGATTGGCAGAAGTAAGGAGCTGGCTAGACTAAAAGCATTGATGATTTGATCAATGTGATTATTATGCCTGTAGTTTTTCTACGGTTTATCAAGAATATTAGCAAATTTATGCCATGGTCGACCAGGGTGCGCCCGACGTAAACTCGTGAAGGCTCTTATTTAGCTGGCTAGACTAAAAGCATTAACGCTTAAATAAAAAAAAAATTAATTTAAAAAATAAAAAAACCCGACTGCGAAACTAAAAAGCTACAAACAAGCCCATTTTAAATTAAATAAAAGTTGAAAGCAGGCGGGACCCATTTGAATTTGAAAATATGATAAAAATGGTATGGGTCCCGCCTGCTTCCAACTTTTATTTAATTTAAAATGGGCTTGTTTGTAGCTTTTTAGTTTCGCAGTCGGGTTTTTTTATTTTTTAAATTAATTTTTTTATTTCCAGCTTTTTAGTTTACAAATGTGAAAGATTTCGCAAACGATTTAGTTCTTGGTACTTGTTTTTTACGTTTTGTCACTTCGAATTACTTTTAACCATATAAGTTATATATATTTTTGTAATCACCTTTTAAAACCCTTTATTTTGATACCCCACTCGATAGGTTTCGAGAAAATAATTTTTTTTTTTGAAGACATATTGCGCCATAAATCGGCCATTTTAATTTTTTTTCAATTTTGATATACCCAGTGTCACTCTCACAATTAAGACGAATCTAACGGCACCTCTCAAGCTGAAATCGATCAAGCCGTTTAGGCTACAGAGCGTGCCAAAGAAATATACATACATACATACATACATACATACATACATACATACATACATACATACACTCGAAAAACATAACCCTCCTTCTGACGCAGTCGGGTAATGATTTTAGAAGCCTTTAGTTTTTCGGCGGTTTATCAAGAATATTAGCATAATAATAGGCCAGGGCCCGGGGGCCTAGGGTGCCCGACGACCATCACTTGTGAAGGCTCTTTGTATTATACACCCAATAATAGATTAATTTTCCAGCAAAAGTTACATGACAATTAATATATGATACTAGTAAGCTTGTCCCGCGACTTCGTCCGCGTTTCTTGTTCACCCGACCCACCCCGTCGCATCAACAATGGCCGCCCGCACCTTAACTTCGTTTTCGCTTAGGGGCTGTCTCCACGAGCGAGAAAATCGCGGCGATATTATCGTTCTGCCACGTATACACTCTCTTAGAACGTGTCTCCACACGGCGATATCATCGCGGCGAAAATTTGATGGCACGGCGAGACTATCGCCGCGATTCTCTCGCTCGTGGAGACGGCCCCTTAGCGATCATTCTGACATTTTTTGTTTGTTTGTTCGTTCAGCTCCTAAGGATCGTAGCGTGATTTTAAATCTTGTGATGTAAAATAAGCTTAACCTTCCTCAGGAATTGGGCTATCAAAAGCAAAAAGATTATCATTTATCATTTTCGACCGGTAGTTCAGGAGATTAGCGCGTTCAAAAAAACAAACAGCCGCACAGGTCGATCGATCAGGTTCAGCTACGCTTATTGCGGTTGGTCTGTGGATGGGTGACCATCTTTACATACCGAGACTCATCCGAGCCTCTGAAAGCACGTTAAGCCTTGGCCCCGGCTGTCATTCCTGGATCTTTGACAGTCAGCGGGTAGTCAGAAACCCCAAAGGCTGACAACCAGTCTTATCAAGGGGTATCGTATTGCCGAGTAATTGGGTTGTGGAGGTCAGATAGGCAGTCGCTCCATGTAAAATACTGGTATTCAGCTGCATCCGGTTAGACTGGAAGCCGACCCCAACTTAGTTGGGAAAAGGCTAGGCAGATGATGATATTAGTTAGAATGTAGTAGAAACCGGACGAGGAAGACATGTCCATTTCAATCACACGTTTAATAAATCTTTCATGCTAATATGTAATTACAAGCACAACAATAATCGAGCATCATCAAATTAGTCATCAATATAATTGCTTGGTAGGCGTGTGACCCAGATTTCTTTGAGCGATTGCTCTCCATTGATTGAAAGGAATAGTTTCCAATCGAAGCACATAACGGGGTCGTGACAGACAACTTTCATCTGACGTCGCTTCCTACGCACGGACGTACAAAAATCGCGGAGGGATTTTATCGCGCATTGTATTTTCAACTCACAGTGTTGAGGCGAACTTTCCGGGCCCGTGGCTAAATAATAACAGCCGCACAGGTCAATCGATCAGGTTAAGCTACGCTTGCTGCGGTTGGTCTGTGGATGGGTGACCATCTTTACATACCGTGACCCCTCCGTGCCTCGGAAAGCACGTTAAGCCGTTGGTCCCGGCTGTCATTCGTGGATCTTTGACAGTCGTTACGGGTAGTTAGAAGCCCGAAAGTCGGACAATCAGTCTTACCAAGGGGTATCGTATTACCCAGTAACTGGGTTGTGGAGGCTGGCGTTGCTTCCTACGCACGGACGTACAAAAATCGCGGAGGGATTTTATCGCGTATTGGATTTTCAACTCAAGTGTTGTGCGAACTTTGAGAATCCAATAGAGCGCATCCCACCGCGTCAAAAAACAAACTGTAGGATTTTCAACTCAGCGATAAGCAGTGCGTGCGTTAAGGGGCTTACAGGACCTAAAGCGCGGTCACTGTCGGATTGCATAGAAAAGAAAGAGAAGCGCGATGACACAACGCTGGTAATTTATTGCAAAATATGAAGCAATTATTTAATTACAAAAAAACTATTGTTTGGACTAAAAAATTAAAACAGTAGTGTAGAATAATCTGACAAAATTTTTTGTATAATTAGTATGGTTTTATTTGTAAAAAAAAGAAAGTTTTTAGAGGTATTTTCATGATAGTTTCTATCGTATCAGTTGTATTATGTTTTCAACACACTATCAACCTAGCATATATCCTGAAATTATCATATATTTTTCTGATTTTGTTTACTGTAGTCGATCATAGACTTTTATTTTTTTCTAAAACTTGCATTTATTGCGTTTAGGTCCTGTAAGCCCCAAAATCGCCGCGGGAAAAAGTCGCCCGTGCATACCTGGACTTACAATGTTTAATTCAACGTTTTTTGCACCGTGGTATATTGGAGCACGTATACAGTTATATCATACGAACGTGGGTTGCGAACATCTAGAAAAATATATGTGGGATGGTTCCGAAATTCGTGTATCCTTCCTGTGTTGGTTATTTGAAAGTTTCTGGCGAAACTGCCTTATGCTCTAGTTATACTACTACTGTGTAATCTATGCGTTTCTTAGTGTCCTGGGTTCTTCAGTGTTCGACATTACATCAATGAGCCAAGACGGAGTTCTTCGGTGATTGTTTATCTCAATCAATCAACTTTGCTTATCGCAGTCCACTGTTGGACATAGGTTGCGCCACAACACCCTGTCCTCCGCCTTCCGCACCCAGTCTGTCCCAGCTTGTTTATTTACCAGAGCTATGTATTTCTAATAATAATAATATTTTATTTAGAGCAACAAGACTCATAGCGTTAGTAACAATATACTTACAAACTATGTTAGTAATACACTTACAAAGACAAAAACAAAACCAAAAACACAAAAGCAGATTGTGACATCACTGCTGCATGGTGACAGGCCCAGCCGAAACCTTGCAGCAATGGTTTTCAAACGCACAATCAAGCCTGCTTGCTATCATAGACAGGATGCTGTTGGCGCTGCCCCGCACCCTATGGATCAAGGATGCACACCGCTTCCGCATCACCGTGTACAAACAGTCCACGTGAGCTTCAGCGAACATCCCTGATGCGCTGCAGTACCGGGGCAACCCCATCAACACCCTCAATGCATTATTGTATTGGACGCGAAGGCATTTTTTTTTTTGTTCTGCATTGTTATGTGTCGGTTTCAAAGTGCGATATTCCGGGCATTTGTGACCATACCTCTTTTGCATCTAATGCTAAATTCGTATCAACAATCACCGCATTGCATCGTGTTATTCCTTATGTCATCCTCCTATTTGGTAACTTAATATAATATCTAAAGAAGAAAAAAAGCAAGAAAAATATTTTGTTTTGGGACACGCCCGGGAAGTACAAACAAGGAAAGAACAAAAAATACTGGCCAAGTGCGAGTCGGACTCGCACACGAAGGGTTCCGAACCACAAGGCAAAAACACTGAAAAAAAACAGGTTTGTTGTATGGGAGCCCCCATTAAATATTTTTTTATTCTGTTGTTAGTATTTATTGATAAAGCGGCAACAGAATACATCATCTGTGAAAATTTCAACTGTCTAGCTATCACGGTTCACGAGATACAGCCTGGTGACAGACGGACAGTGGAGTCTTTAGTAATAGGGTCCCGTTTTTACCATTTGGGTACGGAACCCTAAAAAAGGAGTATATCTGAAATTATTTTTCTGAATATATCTTCCTACTTTATCCTTTAGAACTGCATTCCCATTTCTGATATATAAATTTAAAGCTGCAAGAGCTTTGCACAAAGTTCCTATCCACACAATTCCTGTACGTGACATATACATGTTGGTCAGCTCAGCAACAAGTTAACTAAGCTTCAGCCACTTCAGAAGTTCAGGCTTATGTGCACCTAGTTTGTGTGACGTCACAGACCGACGGACTTTAGCACTCAAACTAATCTCATTGAGTGAGGGCTTACACAACATTGTTTATTAAACTCATGTTTTACTTTAAACTGCTCATGCTGCATTGAAATGTGTGGATTTTGTTCCAAAACTAGTTTTGCTAAACCTCTGCATTTATGTGGTCACCTATTCAAAATGTGATTAGGTTGAGTGATCCCGTGGGTCCAGTTGACCAAAGACTCTCCCTGGTACATACCTACAGCGCCTGACTGGGTTTGAAGCACAGATATAGATAGACCTAGATAACGCAAGTATCACGAACTGTATGAAAACCAAGCGTGCCATCTACTATGACGTCACAAGCTCGCGCTCTCGCTCACGCTTATCCCGTCAGCAGTACACAGGACTGAGCGCGAAAGTGGCGGCTTACGATTTTTGAACGTAAGCTGGTGCGATTTTTCGCACACGAAGTAGTTGCTCTTGCGTTATCTAGGTGTATCTATATCTGTGGTTCGAACCTACGACCTACAACTCGTAAGTCGCGGCTGTTACCACTGGGCCACGACTGCGACAAATTAATCAATACCATTAAATAGATTTCGTTTTTTTTTTTTCGTTTTTTTTGTTTGACAACTTGTTTTCAGATTAGCTCTTGAAATCGATTAAGTTGTAACACATGATTGTGCAATTGGAGGGGCTTGTGGCTAAGTAATACATAACAGCCGCACGGATCGATCGGTCCGTGGATGCGTTAAGCACGTTAAGCCGTTGGTCCCGACTGTCATTCATGGATCTTTGACAGTCATTACGGGTCGTCAGAAGCCGAAAGTCTGACAACCAGTCTTACCAAGGGGTACCGTATTACCCAATAACTGGGTTGTGGAGGCCAGATAGGCAGTCGCTCCATGTAAAATACTGGTATTCAGCTGCATCCGGTTAGACTGAAAGCCGACCGCAACATAGTTGGGAAAAGGCTATGCAGATGATGATAGTGATCTATCTTGCTATTTCCTACAATTGTTTTTGAAACACGACAATCAACTATTAAAGGTCCCTTACAGTGGCTGGGTTGTGGAGGTCAGATAGGCAGTCGCTCCATGTAAAATACTGGTATTCATCTGCATCCGGTTAGACTGGAAGCCGACCCCAACATAGTTAGGAAAAGGCTAGGCAGATAATGATGATGATGTTTATATCTCCGCAACGCATCATTTCATTGCCGTGGCCTGATTGATTAAATAACTCGTATTGTCTACCTTACTGCCCCGTTGCTCTCGTGGTCGCAAGGGCGACTGCTAATTCGATTCTCAGGTCGGACAGTGTTATTGGGTTTGTTATTAGGAATTTCTCAGTAACAGCCCGGAGTTTGGAAAGGACGTTAAGCCGTTGGTTCTGTGCCTGATCTCTCTCCGGTCGTGGCGGGATGCCGTTCCATCCAGGCCTCTCTTTTCCATTGGGCACTCTGGGCAAGTGCCTAGGGCCCCGCGATCTTCGGGGGCCCCGGCCTGCTCTCATAAAAAACATTCTTTGCTGCCACTGTTCCATTCTACGCATTATTAGTACCCGATTCAATGACAAAATACAGTTACAGTTTGCAGTGCGATTGCCAATAAGTTTCTAGCCCCTCAGTTATAAAATATTAGTATGTTTCTCTCACTGTCTCTTATCTACACAGGGGCCCCGTGCTCCATAGGTGCCCAGGGCCTCCAATAGGTTAAAGACGGCCCTGGTTCCATCAGACTATGTGAGCGACGGAAGAGAGAGTGCACTCTCTTTCCTGTGTCTGCGTACTATTTATCCCCCGCGTAGATGGCTAGTCTTCATTGAGATTGGCTGCCGTGGCCGAAATTCGGTCTTGAGGACTATTAACGATTTGATTACCACCATGAAAAAGCACTATCAGGTTTTTATGCAATAATATGGAATTTTATGGCAATGTGGCATGCCCTTGGCTTTAACTACAGCGCTTACGGAACTACCCGTGAAAGTAGCTAGAAAAACACCTATTACAAATATCCAAGTAATCAATTTAATAACCTTTAACTCCCTACAATAACCGAATGCAATACAAACCGGACGATTGTTGATACACAAAAGATTTGGCATCGTTTTCAATGTCGCCCAGAAACCGTGACGTGGGTGTTACGTAACGCGTTACGTTGCGTTTTGGTCAGCGTCCCGTCCGTATGTGTAACGTGGGTATGGGTGAGTTTATAGAGATTCTGTTGCTGAGGTCAGGTATGCTGTGTTTATTATGTAGGCGAGACAAGGTTAAAATGTAGTAGATGTGGGTAGAGAAAGATATGTGTGTGCTAATAATATGAATTCGTTATGTGTGGTTTATTTAGTACCAGCTGACCTGGCAGACTTCGTACCGCCACAGTATCAACAAAAACTAATGTATGACAAAATTGTTTCAAATCTTCATTATTATTTTTTTCGAGAATTTTTCCCATGTTTTAATAGTTATTCTGCTATTCGAGGCGCAGACAAATCCAACAAATCAAAGATCATAAAAATCTCTCGAGCCGTTCTTGAGTTATAAATGGTGAAACTAACCCGACTTTGTTGAAAACATTATCGTCGGTGTCAGAAAGATTGATGTAAGAGATATAAATATTATTAAAGATTTCTCTTTTAGATATAATTATGTATGTATAAAAAAGGCCTCGTAAATCATTGAAATAAGAGCAACTGAAAACCAGGATCATCTACATAGAAGAAATCGTTTTTAGGTCATCAAGCATAATACTCAATCTTTAATAATATAGGTAAACATGCGTACAGTCATATAACATGATACATAGCATAAGCATATAATCAGCCTATATTCCTAAAACGAGCCTGAGAGGACTCTGTGAGAGGAAATGGGCCGTAATCGACCACGCCGTGGTCGTTGGTACAATTTGATAGTAGAAAGAAACAGCTTTAATTTCATATGATCTGTTTTGCAGTCAAGGCAACCATATTAATTGATGACTGGCTACAGGAAAAGACAAAGAAGAATTCAAAAAACTTCCCCATTTGTTATGAAGAAAGAAGATAGAATGAAACTACGTTTAGGTATTTGCGGTAAACATGACGCATAAAAAGAACACAAACACAAAAAAAAGCAATTTGGGGGAAAACATGCGTCAAACCTACGCAAAATGGCCTTTTTTTTGAGGATGGGAAATCATCAAATGACCCCTCCTGCTCTGTGTGGAGCGGAAGGGAGTCTCAGACTCTTACCGACTAAAACCCACCCGTGTTCCTTCCTTAGCCCCTTATGTTCCGGGCCAGCGGTAACCCTTTCGGACAATCCCGCTGACTACGCAAAATGGCCTTATGCGATACAGAGCCCCAGCGCTGGTTTTCAGCGACAGCCGGCGTTGACGTGATGACGTCAACCGGTGCAGCATACGATTAGATATAATGCTAACGTTCTGATAAAATCGACATATATCTCAGGTAACCGTCAAGCTATTAGTAGCATGATACTACAGGCTGTGATAATTATTTATTGATCTATTTAATCGTTCATGGATTTTATTAATTCATAAGGCGGCCAGATGTTGATGTATACAACACAGTATACAGAAGTTATATGTATAAACTGTGTGAGTATCTCCCTACAGAAAGACCATTGTTAGAGACTGATGGAAGAGACGGAGAGAAATGGAATATCACAGGAAGAATTTAGATTAGGACCTTACTCAACCTTTTTCTAAATTCATGGCATGGACAGATGGACTTGAGGATGATTTCCAGCAAACGGCTCACATCGCATCGGATCGAAAAGGATACGAACAGATGCGGCGACAGCTGATCGCGTCCGGCAGGATGTGGACGCATACGATCGGCTCCGTAGCGTCGCTTGCGAAAGTATCCGTTTCTGCGCCTAGTCAAATAGTTTCCTACTACCGTGTTGACGTGCTCTATTTTTTTAAATTGGTTGAGGTTGACGTAGTATTGTTGGCTATTGCATTAGAAGAAGAAGAAAATAATCATAAAACAGAGAAGAGGAAAAGAAAAATTTGGATTGATAATTTGGCAAGAATCGGATACGACAACAGGCGAACGGAGCCGATCGCGCGTCGCAGCATACATTCGGCTACGATCACGTGTCGCGGAAGACTCCCGCGGTCAAGCTGCTTGGTAATATAGACTTTAAATACACGATATAATATCGTTTAAAGATTGTGAAATCATCCTTGAGAGAGAAACTAGAGAACGCCATGTCCTACATTCCGTATCATTCCGTACCTAGTCCTTTTGCATCTTCCACGTTCATCATACGTGTATCATTGTCGAACGCATCATCGTTTACCATGAGGTTTCATAGTGGTGGACAACGAACCAACTAAAGAACCTGTGCATGATTATGAGTACTACGATCATTAATCTTTGCGAAGGACATCAACAAGATCGGTGAGTGGCCTTTAATGGCGTCTCCCTCCCGTTCTTACTCACATCCGCCTTATAAAGGCTCAATTGTGATGTATTTCGTGGTCTGTTGCTAAGGTCTCGGCTCGCTGGACCGCATCGCCAAGGATTATTCACGCTTGCATTCGATGATCTATGGAGAACTGCGTGCGTTTGTCAATGTTACATCGTTTTTGTAACTGTATTACGATACGCATCAATTGTGACGTTTAGGATGTATTTTATTACTTCTTAGTTTCTGAAAAGATGTCATGAGAGTCCCACAAGATAGAAATTCTTTGGAGTCGTAGTTTTTTATCGTGTTGTCTGTGATTGTAGCAAAGTTTTTCCCATTTAAAATCTGAACTTATATATACAGAAAAATTGTGTAGCTACCAAAAAGTTTGTGTCATTATCAAAATCTTTGCCAACAACTGATAACGTCAAAAATCACTAACCTATCCTATCATATCGTAGTTGCCTATGGTAGTTTCCAAAATACACTAGATAACTGCAAGTCCTGACTCTATCGTACCATTTGGCATGTTATGGCTATGTCCCTGCTCCGTGTTTCATTTCCATGTAAGACAAATATTTGTGTATCTCAGAAAGTTTCGAGGCTGAATTGTTTTGTGTAAAGGTTTAGTTTGAGTCATGCCTGTAGAGAGAATTTATTATTGTGTGGCAAGTTAAGAAGCGCAGCATGTGAACATCTTTTGGGAGGTGAACCCCCGGTCTATACAAGGTCCTTGATTATTAATTATAGATAAGAAACCAAAATGTGCCCAGCACGCCACGGTTCGACTACATGGACAGATTTTGACGCAGAGGGAAAGTTTTTGAATTTCTGACGTGTGATCCATTGCTTCATATGTTCGAAAAATGTGTCTGCTCAACAACGTAAATAACGCAATGAATGTTGTTGAACTGTCAAAATGAAAGCCATTGCTACTGATAGTGTGTTACGGAATTACCCCGCTGGAAGAGGTGGCGAGACGACCTTGACGCGTACCGCAATGGCTGGATCGATGTGGCTCTAGAAAAGGATGTCTGGAAGGATTTGGGGGAGGCCTTTGCTCAGCAGTGGGACAGTGTAGGCTAATAAAAAAAAAGTGTTACTTATGCACCTACTATGCTAAATCAACAATTTTCTTTTCCAATGTGGTTGATTGACCAAAATAACTACAGGCCGACGAGAGAATGCTTTTTTGACACCTGTCAGATTCAATTCAATCTTTATTGCATCCATAATGTACTACACACAAATACAAACGAATTTGCGAATTTGATCTTTATTAGCTACTAGAATTGTCGCTCTGGCATCTGTCAGGAATGCATTCGCTGCCGGCCAGACTATAATCATATCAAACGGTTACAGAAACCTCTTAGAAGATAAGTAATACCAAACTCTTCAATTGATTTGTAGTCTAGATTTCTTGAACTTCCTCGTTCTTCGATTTTAACAAAGGATTTACAAGCCATTTTCTTGATAATGCTACACAGACAGGACATTGGCTTCCCCCACATGGCCTACTTTCTATAAACGCTTCCCCTTTCCCTATATATATCTAACATGGCGTGTTCAGAACACAATTTGAATAGCATTGCATGAATATTATGCCGTTTAGTTGTCAAAATTGCCGTATAGAGAATTTTTGAGAATGAGTTATATTCTTGACTAGAATACCTGCATAGATGCTTTTTTTTTAGGAAACTTAAAATTTTGTTGTTGTTATAGGGTTACGAGATGTCCAACCTTAAAAGGAAAACGGAACCTTTATAATAATAATATTAAACTTTATTTTATCAGGCTTCAAAGGCCCATAGCGTAATTACTTAAAATCTATCTTATACTAACAATAATTAGGCACACACACACACACAATGTTTCTAGTAACCAAACAATATCAGCTTGTTTTACACAATGCACGCACACAGCTCACCGACCACAATTAAATGGTGTGAAGAAGTGGCGAAACAAACAGAGATCAAAGTCTGTTTTAAAGCCCGGAAGTAAAGTGATCCAGTGTATCGGTACCCTTCTGTGAATTGTCTTGTCTTTTATTGAAAACATCGATGTATTTCCAATGTAATACTGTGTGAGTGTCCTTATGAGAAAGATTTATATAAAATTGGAATATTGCATAAAATATATGTACGTTTACGATTCCACGTTTGATATTCAGGAACTACATAATGTAAACATGGAACTTTAATATTGCGCACGTTCCACGGAATAAGTATCCAATGTGTGTACTTAATGCCGTGACGTGACTTGAGAATCAGTGGATTATTTTTAACCGACTTCCAAAAAGGATCATCATCTGCCTAACCTTTTCACCTTTTAGCCTTTTTGTTGGGGTCGGCTTTTTTATGTATATTCTCCGATATCTCTGTCAATTGTGGACCTAATTAATTATTTTTCTTTGAAAGGGTTTCTAGAGGTGGTCCCATTGTCATCAAGTTGGAATCTGATGAGAGGATCCCATGGAAATCGAGGGAAATCCTCAAATTTTATAGGCAAACCTATAGCAATTTGGGTATTTTTTAAAGTAACTTGAACTAAATGATGATTCACGACAGCAAATCTCTCGTAAATCATCATTTAGTAAAGTGGAGCTGATGATGAAGACCAAGATGGCCATCGGAACTACTGAATGATGAATGTTTCACGGGTTGCGATTCGATTACTTTAATATGGTTGCTAAGCAATTTATCGTCGTTGTCAAACCAAAATCTGCTATGTGCCGTTTTTTGAGGTTTCAAGATTTTAACCACAGCTTATAGGTCACTGCCTTATTTCTCATATAAAAGAACTGCTATGTGCTTATGACCACTAGTTGTGGAACTATGGCCTCAGAATAAAATGTGCTATGTGCAGCAGCTAAAACTTTGTCAAAACTTCTTTTGTCAATATCTCAAAAGTATACTTTTTGCACATAGCAGGTTTTGGTTTGACAACGACGTTATGCTCGTCACAATGCGTATGGTGAGTGGTTGTTGAGTTCTCCTGGTTCTTACCAGGAAATTTCCTCAACAATTAACGTCCCAGCATCGCGAAAAGCAATATTTTGTAACATGTGATGAGCAGTTGACATTTGGGTTTGAAAGGGTATGCTCTTGAGGTGGTCCCACTGTCACCAAGCCAGAATCTAAAAAATTAAAACTTTTTTTTGTTTAATGTTTGTGAGGTTAAAATGGGACTGTTTTTTTATAATTGGCATCTCGCAGGTCAACCTAGAATGTTGTCGTGAGGTGCCTCAATAAATTATGGCATTCAGCCTTAGCTTAAAAAACTTAAAAACTAATCGACTTCACGCTAAGGACACCTCCTGTAGGACGGACCTGGGCTTGGGCGTCGCTGGGGGATGGCAGCAAGGGACAGGCTGGATCGGATTATTGAAATGGGGCATTTGGATAAGACAAAGATTAAAACAGAAGACGATCCAGGATCGCTGTGGGGGGTGGGGTGGAGGGGGGGTTCAGGGGATCAGACCGAAATAACTCGAGTTAGTCATATTTGTCGAAGATAGATGGACATGATTCGTCACGCAGGAATATGGGTCTAGACGCTGAGGCAGACAGCCTATGAAACGCTACTGCTGGGGTGATTGTCCAGAATTGGGAACCCTCTCTGTTGCAAACTATGAGGACGACCTTGGTATTAGGCTAATAGAATCATATTACTCATCATTATCACAGGGTAAAGGTGAATAGAATCGTATGACTCATCAGCATCACAGTCATCACCACCGGGTGAAATAGCGGCACAACACGGGCGTATCTGATCTATCTACTCATTTTTGGGTCTTGTCTGTATGACCGCGTTGTTCTCGCAAGCGCAACCATCCACCGACCATCCAACAAGCCACCACTGCTGACTGGTTAAAGGCTCCTACAAACAGGCGCGACACGCGATAAAATCGCGCGCGACACAAAGGCACCGCAAGTCGCCCAACGAGCGGTGCCTTTGTGTCTCACCTGTTTGTAGGAGCCTTTATGCATAGAAATGTTATAACTATGGGTTTATGTGTATGTGTGCGGAACAGGGGCCGGGTCGATGGTCCAAAAAAAAAACTTTATCACAAAACGAAATGATATTTGCTTAGTAATAAAAAACAGTATCAATAAAATAACGTTAGTCAACAAACCCGAACGAGTCGTTTTATCAGAGAATATTTTATTTATTTACAGTAGAACGTACGATTGAAAATAAAGCCCCGTGACACAGTCGTAGATAGTTAACTACCGGAGGCACTGCCGAAGGTTTTTTAAAAGAAACAAATGAGTCCAGTCGTGAAGACGGTTTAATGTAGACTGCCATAGCTTAACCTAAATCGAATACAATACAGTATACACAGTTCTTCTTTGTTCTTAATATTAGGTCCTTATCTCTATTGTCGCCGGGGCTAGTCATAACATCCTGCGACTCTACCGTGAATGGTGTTCAGTGTGGGTCACACAAAGCGAGACGGTGTTATAAGTACAATGTGTCGATTCAGCATGCATAACTCTTCCCCCCATAAGTTCGAAATTATCGGAGGGACGATTATTGTTACTCCGATTATTTCGTCAGAAACAATATTTTATGGCTCTTCCGAGCTTCCTACGAGCTATGAATACACTAATACTTGACTATAACTATATATAACACTAGAGTGCCGACGCTAACACTTTTCACATTTATGAACTTTTCACTCACTTTTACTAATCTTTAATAAGCTGCTTAGGTGTTGCAGATTTATTTAATCACTAATGTCCAAGTTGTAATAGTCTTTCGTTGTAGGTGTGGGTCAATGGCTGTTACAAAGGGAGATTGACAATTGGACATTTCGTAGTGCTAATATTAGGTACTTGTGGCAGTATGATTAGATTTTGACATCCAAGGTGAGAATAAGTACCTTTTATTTTTCTTTCGTTATCTCGCTATTGCAGATTTCTGATAGTATGCTTTTGGCTTTACTATAGATAATCCAACGCCTTTTCCTCACAGGTTCTATCTTGAGAGTGTGAATTTCAACTGGTACAGGATTGCTGGAGCTCGTGTTATGAGAGAATCTCAATAATGCGGTTATTCAGGTATCTTCCATTGGCAGCTGGGACTCGTCCTTGCAGCACAGGAACTTCGCCTCGTGGAGTTCTTTGCAAGCCTGGGAGAGCGAGACTACTTCGGACCCTTTTACTTAGAGGTAGGGGTATTTGGGAATATTGATTGTGGTCTGGTTAAAATGATCTGTAATAGGTATTAGGATTGCTCTGTAGTAGGTAAAAATATATATTTCATCTTTAATTATAGGTATTTCTAAAATGAACGTTATTTGACTTCCTTTCGATTATGCTTTTATTTCAATACACTGTTCCAGCTTAACTAGTTTATCATAACTTTCTAGGTAGGTATACAAGTTTATTACATCTTCGTTCTATGAATTTTAATGATTTAAACAATTTGAATAAAATTATTCTTAGTAGAATTCGTCATTTTAACTAAAGCTTTAGAAAATTCAGTTATTAACGTCACCTTGTTTGCTAATGCATATTATCCATCATATCATTATATCTGGGTAGCGTCGTCATTGTCTAGGTTACCGGTAATAATCTTAATAATAGATCCTAGAGAATTTAGAATTCCACATTTGATTCTCGTCGTTGGGGCTAACTGCTTAAATTTTGTTTTAATTTTGTTTTTGTTCATAACGTATCTCTTAATATTCAATTCTAAGTCCTCATTAATCAAACTTAAATCTAAAACCTTAATAATAGTCCACTTATTATTTGTGTCACGATTATTTATTCTAACCGGACAATTGTTCCTAACAATTTCACCAGACACTTGGGCTTTTTGAAAACGAGGTTTGTCTTTACTTTGTAGCGGTCTAATGTTCACTTCTTTTATGAATACAGCTTTATCTAGAATGGGGACGACGTCTGTATGGATATCTTGTGCTGAGTGTATTGTTTCAGGCAATGAACCTGCTGTGAGGGTGCTAAATGAAGATAATCGAACTAGATAGGATGAGTTAATGTCAGAAGGTGATGGGGTGGTCAATCTTTCTGAAGAGTCTAATGTTGCTATTGCACTGCCAGGTGTTTCAGTATCACCTTCATTACCCTGTAAGGATGTGTTATTATCTTCATTGGTAAGTACCTTTAATTTTATACGAGACAGGTCCTTACCGGATTTTTTTAAGTCATTGATTGCATCACTATTATCAAGATCAGTTGGTACTTTCACTAGCGTTTCAGTTCGGGGGTCTAAAGTGATTTCACATGTGAGGCTGTACACTATAGGTATTTCTGTCTCTCGTGTTCGTAAAATTTGAGTCTTCATATTTATTGTTGCATCTAACATTTTTAAGAGATCAGAACCAATTAATCCGTCATATCGTCTATCGACATTGTAAACATAGAACTTGTGTTTAAGGGAACTTTTGAATGTTTCCAGTAAGGGTATGTATATAACTTGATCGTGTGAGCTACGTGCATGTGTGCTAATAACTTCAAACGGTTCGATAAATTTATGGGCAGAAAAGTATTGATCAACTTTGCCTGGACTAATAAAACTTCCTGTACTTCCGGTGTCAATCATTAGGCGGGCATGAATTTCCGGAATGTAAATGTGTGGTAATGGGTTTGTACTATTGCAATTTAAATGTATTGCTTCGGGTGATCGTTTTCCGAGACTACTAGGAAAATTTAAAAATCCTTCTTGATTTGTAGGCATGTTGGAAACAGGCTCCACTTTTTCTGAGTAGGAATTATTGTCATTGGCGGTGTGGTTGTGAATTTCTGTAAATCGTAAATGATTTTGACAGTCTGAGTAATCAGGCTGGAAATCCTGGTCTTGGAATATGTGTGTTTCATTATTATTCGTGTAAAACATATTGGCATTATCAGAGTTGTTTGTAGTAATGTTGTTTCTAAGGGGACGGGCAGTTTGCATAGAAACATCAGTGTCTTGTGACTGGGGTAAATTACGCTGTGGTTGATGTTGTGGCGGTATACCAAATTTGAATTGCTGGTTTGGTAGATTAAAATTGGGTCTACCCTGTGCGTTATTAAATTGAGGTCTAAATCCTTGTTGAGGTACAATATCAAATTTAAAATCGTTCTGGTTCTGCGGATGGCCTGAAATGTACACTGATTTATAACCTTGAGGCTGTTGCATATCCGGTTGGAAGTGAGTTTGGTTTGGTACACCAAATCTATAGTTATTATTGAATCCAGACCTATAATTATTTTGGGGTGAATGCGGAACTCCAAACTTGAAGTTTTGGTTAGCCGGATAACCGAAATTATTTAAAACTGGAGCATTAGGTTTTATTGGAGGCTGGAATTTAAAACCTGGGAAATTATTATTAGTAGTTGAAGGATGCGGGGCTGATTTTGCATTATTTTGATTTTTAGCGTTATATTGAAATTGAAAATTGACCTCTTCCATGACGACACTGAGAGCACTTTCCAAGCTTGTACAGTTTCTGAGTCTTACAATTCTGATTAAATTCTCTGACAGATTATATAAAAACACGTTAAGAGACAAGTTATTGTAAATTACCATTTTTGCAGCTTTTATTTCTTCACTAGCAAGCAAATTGACCTTGGAGAACAGAGTGCTGCGTATTTGTTGGATTCGGTTACAGAATTCCAAATAGGTTTCATTAGGTTTAATTTTTAAATTTTCTAGCTCAATAGCCACAGAGTCCTCTGATCTGGGGTCACCGAAATGTTGAATAAAAATAGATTTTAGTTGGTCCCATGTAATTATATCCTCCCTTTCACCTAGCAGAGCCGCTGCTCTACCACACAATCTACTAGTGATAGCGTGAAAATTATAAGTTGACTGAACAGCATTATTGGGGCCATTAAAATTTCTTAAAACGTATTCAGTTTTCCTTATAAACAAATTTAAAATATTTATGTCACCATCAAACTTGGGAATTAAACTTAAAATATCTTTAGGGATCATTTGGAAAGCTTCTCCAATTTGATTCTGCATTTTTATTAACCAATTTGTGAACAATTTAATCAAATTAATATACTTAAACAGTTATAACTAATATAAAATACTTATAGCTTAAAACTAGGCCTGCCAATCTTCGTGCAGAAGTCAAATAACTTTCAACGATGTGAGTTTAAAAGTTACGCAATTAAGTCCTAATACTACAACTTAAAAATAGACTGCCAATTTGTGTGCAGAAGTCAAATAACTTTCAACGATGTTAGTTCAAAAGTTACGCGATTAAGTCCTACAGGAGCAACACAGGAAATAACAAGGACGGGACAGGACAGTAAAAAGGTCTACTTACAGTCTGCTCGATCCCATGCCTACCCGTAGAGCTGCTCGTGCCGTGGACAGGAACCTTCGGCGCCAGATGAGTTATAACTTATTTCTTTGGTTCGAGGATACCCACGAGCCGCGCGCGACACCTATTTTTGTGTGTTCGAACACAGCGTTTAGACAGCGGATATCCTACCGGCTGCGCCAGTTAACTACCGGAGGCACTGCCGAAGGTTTTTTAAAAGAAACAAATGAGTCCAGTCGTGAAGACGGTTTAATGTAGACTGCCATAGCTTAACCTAAATCGAATACAATACAGTATACACAGTTCTTCTTTGTTCTTAATATTAGGTCCTTATCTCTATTGTCGCCGGGGCTAGTCATAACATCCTGCGACTCTACCGTGAATGGTGTTCAGTGTGGGTCACACAAAGCGAGACGGTGTTATAAGTACAATGTGTCGATTCAGCATGCATAACTAGATAGTAAACAATCGGAATTATTTAGTGGGTACTTTGATATCGACTTGATTAGGTCGACAAACTGAATTTACAATTTGTTTTGTGTTTAAATTAGGTTTGGTTTGGATTTGTACTCACAAAAGAAGTCAATATTATGACTGCTTCGTTGGTCTAGTTGTCGCAAGCGCTACTGCTGATCATGATCATGAGGTCCTGGGCCTCAAGTCTGCTATTACAATAGTATCAGAATGGTCTATCATTGATTTCTTAATTGTTGATTTTGACAAGTTTGGTAATCTACTAATATAATGGCGTCATTATGACTTTCCAATGGTCAACTACTGACACTCCATTGAAAGAAATGGCATAGAATGGTAATCTCGTAGATAATACATAATGACAAATTAATAACTGACTTAGGCGGTAATCTGCTAAAATTTTGACAATTCCATTGATCAGTCACCACTTCAGTCACCTATCATTAGAACATCATTGTGCAGTCATTGGTTTTAATTCGTTACGAGTATCGTATATATTCTGTGCCATTGACCGACCAATGATCGACCATTATGAATTTAGCAGATTACGAACTTTTAGCAAAATGACAATGGGGTCGTGTTGGAATGACGAATTTATAAAAATAGCAGACTTGGGCCCCTGGTCGATGCTTGGTGCGATGAAAAAGAAAGAAAATACGTTTTTTAATTTTTTTATTTGCGTAACACACTAAGAGCGGTTTCGCACTACATCCGATCCGAATCCGAATGAAAGATCCGAACTGGGAATGTTCTAAATTCGGACGGATAGAGTTCGGATCTAGTGCGCAACCCCTCATACAAATAGGACTATGGTCACTTCGGACCGACATTTTCTCGGATTCGGATCGGATGTAGTGCGAAACCGCTCTAACAGTAGCAACGGCTTCCATTTTGACAGTTCATCAACATTCATTGCATTAAGTATTTCCTTCGTTGAGCAGATAAATTTTTCAAAATGATTCAAGATTGTGATTGATAGTGTGTTAAGGCTCCTACAAACAGGCGCGACACGCGATATAATCGCGCGCGACACAAAGGCACCGCTCGTTGCGCGACTTGCGGTGCCTTTGTGTCACGCGCGATTTTATCGCGTGTCGCGCCTGTTTGAAGGAGCCTTTACGCAATTAGGGTGCTGGTCGGGCAGTGTGTGTAGAGGAAAACCTCTGAAATTTCTCAGTAGCAGGTCGGAGTCTGGATCTGTGCCCGGTTAATAGCAACAGGCTTAAACATAAATGCCTGTTTGAGGAAGGGTACATTTTGCCAAAGGGACATTCTGCGAAAGGGACATTTTGCTACCAGTAGTCATTTTGAGAAGTGGCCATTTTGCGACAGAGCCAACATAAGTAGCGTTTAAACGCGCTAAGCTCTGGTACTATTGGTCGGATTGGAATTATGTTTGATAGCTCGATTCTTGAATAACATCACGATACGGCCCTTAGAAAGAACGCTTAGCAAAAACGAAGTTATAGCGCGGGCGGTGATGCGATGCGACGGGAGTAGGTCAGGGGAACGTGAAATTTTACGCGGACGAAGTCGCGGGCAGAAGCTAGTGTATTTAACAGCCTCCCCGACCGTTTTCAGTCACGGTGGCCAAACTCAATGGAGATTAGCCAGGTACGCAGGAGATATTAAAGTGTGCGCGTAAACACAGGTGCACTCTCTGTTCCTTTACTCTCATAGTCCGATGGGACGGCAATCCGACACGACCGGGGAGAGTTCAGGCGCAGGACCAACGGCTTTACGTGCTTTCCGAGGCACGGGGGTATTAAACCGCCGACTTCTAAACTCCGGACTGTTACTATGAAATTCCTAATGAAAAACCCAATAACACTTTGTCCGACCCGGGAATCGAACTCAGGACCCCACGCTCAGCAGTCGCGCTTGCAACCACGAGACCAACGGGGCAGTCAAGTAGTGTATTTATACGTACAGAGATAAAAATAAACACGTTAGCTATAATTATTCTTTTGTTCAGTTTATAATATTTGCAATCTTGCACCGAAAACGACCTCAAATAAAACCGTGGGTGCTCCACATATTTGCTTGATGTTTTGCTAGCGTATTTGTTCAGATTTGTAACGCAACCTTGGTGGAAATTCTTTCCATTGTTTTCATACTGTAAACATGTATGTAAACGTTGTAAAAATGTTGTTTCTTATCGTCAGCATTTTTGGCTCCCCTTAGGGCGATGTCACACGGGCGTTGCTAATGCGTTGTGTCGGTCGTCGGCGGCACTGCAACGCACTCACTGCGTCGAAATCACTACGCTGCGACACGACACACGACGCAACGCATTGGCAACGCCCATGTGGCATCGCTCTTATAGGTATTCTCCAGTATAGTATACATACTCGAGAATGCCATTAAGAGCTCATCAATTGTTACTAATGAGACACAACTGAGACTGTTGTACCTACTAGTTTTCTCGAAGAATAAATTATGATTTATTATTTCCGCCGGGTTGCTTCACGTCTACTTGACGCACGCGTATACGTCAAAATTGGCGCTAACCAGTCAAACCAAATAAAAAAACTGGCCAAGTGCGAGTCGGACTCGCATACGAAGGGTTCCGTACCACCCCTTAAATATTCATTTTATTTTGTTTTTAGTATTTGTTTGTTATAGCGGCAACAGAAATACATAATTTGTGAACATTTCAACTGTCTAGCTATCGCGGTTCTTGAGATACAGCCTGGTGACAGACAGACGGACGACAGACAGCGAAGTCTTAGTAATAGGGTCCCGTTTTTACCCTTTGGGTACGGAACCATAAAAAGAGCGTTGTTTCACAAAATTATGGCTTTGTTTGTTGGTATGTTACGTTAACCAACCGTTTGAAATAACCGGGCTTTAGTAAGTTACAGTTTCATGAGGGAATGTCAGTGTGGCTATTTTCTTTACTTAGAATGCTGGCATTTTGCCGCTGTAATTAAGGTATCCGTAAATGTTTTATTTTAATATTGTTTACAAGTGTTTTTAACGTAATACAATATTCCAATGATTTTAAAGTCACTTCTGTAAGGTGACATTTTGTGATTTTATGTAGGTAGTTCTTTATTCTTGGTTCATATCTAAAAGCGCCAGTAAAAAAGCTAAAGTATCATCAAAACTTGCTATAACAAGTCGGGTAGGTACTGTCTCACTGTAATGGTGGATTGTTTGCCAAGGGAGCAAACAACTATTTTCGACACCTCCTAAGTACAACTAAGTAACTGAAAAATGCAAATTTTATAGGAGAGCGAAATATACTCTTAATTATAGATTTCACTTAAGTTTAAACCCGCTCACCAAATAAATATTATACTTTAATTCCAAGAAGGGGCTTAGCTATGGCAATTTAAACAAATTGAAATCTTCTATTCGCTCTCCTATAAAATTTGCATTTTTCAGTTACTTAGTTGTACTTAGGAGGTGTCGTTTTGAAGGCGAGAGTGTTTCTTTGAATCCAGAGCGGAGCGAAGGATTCTAGAGTAGAATCTCGGGCGCAGCGAAAGTACGTCACTCAAGCTTAATATAGTGTTGCTCCCGAGTCCCGAGGTGGACACTAATTTTTATCACCTAAAAAATAAGTAAGTGCAACCTATGGATAATAATAGTACTTACGATTATTTATTTACATACAATTACTTGAAGACCTAATTTTTTTTTTTGTAAAACTAAGTAAAATCCTAATTTGAGTAAACAATTACGAACGAAGGCAGAATGCTTTTCGCCCGTTTTTTATTTTTCTCAAACTTTTTGTTTTAATTTGGCTCGCGCGCGTTTTATTTTATCATACGTCTGTTACTTGTTCATACAATCTTCGTGATTGATCTCTTTAGTGATTGGAACTTTTACTAACAATATTCCCATTTCAAATTCAAATCTCTTTTAGTCCCTAGTGATTAAAGATCTATTTTAGACCCTGTTTACGAAGAATACACTAGCTCTTTTTGAATAGATTTGATAAAAACCCACAAAAATACTTTTATGTCTGTGTTGTCTCACTGCAGTGTAAAGGCGTCCCGGGATTCCCTCTTTCCACTTTTCCCGGTCTACTGCGATTGTGGGTCAATCCTTTAAAAAGGAGTCCAGCACATCCCACTATCTCTTTCTGGGCCTGCCGCGTAGTCGTTTCCTGTTATTTGGGATAAAATGAGTGGTGGTTGAAAAATAATGTTAAAACGTAAAGGCTCCCGCATACAGGCGCGACGCGACTCTAATAGAACAGAAAAATTGTTCCAGAGAACAGCAATAAATATAAAATGACTTTTAAAAACGCTGTGAATCTTGAAAACCTGCGCCAGATTTAGTTACGACTTTCTTCATTCACTTGCGACAGTTTTACGCGGAAGTTTCCAATTCAAAAGAACTTTCTTTTACTTCTCGTCCTTATTTTATAACTTCGAGGATTTCCTCAACAAAACACAGAAGTAGCTGTTACAAACTATAAAGTATGTTTTGAGTTACTTACCTTATTAAAGTTTAAAAGACTGCCCTGGTCTAGTGGTCGCACGCGTTACTCTGCTGAGCAAGAGTCTTGGGTTGGGGTTGGATTCCCATGTCGGGTAAAGTGTTATCGTGTTTTTCGTTAGGCATTTCTCAGTAGCAGTCTGGAGTCTGGATTTGAGAACGATTGACGGCAATAGGCTCGTCTCTTGTTCTGTTACACGGGACTGGCGAACTGAGGGTGTACTATAGCTAGGTACACCTGGTACACCCATAATTTTTATATTTCTACTAGCAGACCTGACAGACGTTGTCCTGCCCAAACTGCGCCACCTACCGGGGCCAATTGTGAATCTAAAACATTCTTAACCATCAAGGCACCCACTCCACTCCACCCAGTCGGTCCAGCCGTTTCGAAGGAATTCAGTGACATACATTTATGATATACGGATGGGTACACCTCTGTCTAACCTTTCGGGGAATATACAGACGCGATGTTACGATTAGATGTTATAGTTCTTCAAAGTTTTACCCTCCAACGGAACTCCGTTGAAGGGTAAAACTTATAGGTAATTGTATATTGTAAGTTGGTTTATTGTAGGTAACTATTACAAATTTACAACTACGAGTATATTTAGAGTTACATGGCTCGTTATTAGACCCTGCAATTTGGTGTCCAATAAATGTTTTATTAGCGAAACGAAACCGTATAATCTAGTGTGGTAATAGTTGGAAGTTTCCCGACGTTTCTTGGCTTTCACGTGTAATTTGTAAGCAAAAAATATACAGTAGGTACATCCTTACGATTTGAAGCCTCTGCAGACACATGCAATGCGACTGTAGTAGAACAATTCCTATGAAACCTTCATGGAAATTGTTCTACTCGAGTCGCGTCGCGCCTATCTGCGGGGGCCTTTAGCTGTTTACAGGGAATCGTTGAAGCAGAATAAGCAAGAGGTTTGATTAGATGTTATTTGATTTGTTTGTGAAAGGTTTTGTTCTTGCGACTGTGTGATTTGTTATATTCTGTGATTAGTCGTAGTAACTCAGGTTTTATGCTACAAATTTCAAGCAAAATCAAATTAAATAAATATTTTATTTGTAACTTGTAACCTAAGTTAATCAGCGTTTAGCACCTCAATAAAGACTCCTTCAAACAGGCGCGACACGCGATAAAATCGCTTGCGACATAAAGGCACCGCAAGTCGCGCATCGAGCGGTGCCTTTTTGTCGCGCCTGTTTGTAGGAGCCTTAAGTTATAAAATCCCAAAAGCCCTCTTCATCACTTTCTAGTGAAACTGAAAAGAGCAGCAGCTCTATTCTGTAAAAAGCACATAAACAAATATCAACTTTATTTTAATGGTAATTAAGTTGATTTCAGAGTGACTAGTGCTAAAGAAAAGTTATAAAAATGTTTGAAGTTGTAGCTTAAACTGAACTTTATTTTGTTAAAGTTATTTTTCAATTAACTCATATTTGTTTTTGACAAATAAATTTTACGTTGTGATTTTTACAACTGACAACTGTGTAGTAACAAATGTAGCCAAAATTCAACAATTGTTTTTAAAATAAATTGTTCTAGATACCTAATAAAAAGAAAATTACGGTTAAGTAGTCTAATCAAACTATTTTATCATCAGTATAAGAATAACGACTGGCTGTCTAGAAAATAAACAATATCAGTATAAATTATCTTTAAGCACTCAGTATAATTTAAGTGCTGGAAATACACTACGTATACAAACGTTACAGTTGGGACTTCAAAGGAGCCTGCCCACTACTCCGTAGACCGTACCATGACTGTGCTAGGAAAGAGTCAGGCAAAAAAATATTGTTTGTTTGAAAGGTATAAGACTACTCGCTGCGCCCCGCGGTTTCACCCGCATAAGTTTTGAACCCGTGGGAATATCGGGTTAAAAAGTAGCATACACAACTTTATCAAAAACACACACACAAACTTTCGCCTTTATAATATTAGTGTGATGCCCACTAGACCGTCCCGTCATTGACCGACACGGAACGTCAGCAACGGTCAGCGAGCATATTATTATACCCGCACTGGGCCCGCGTGGAGGATTACGGCCCACTACCTCTCACCGAGAGAAGGCCTGGTGTCCCAGCAGTGGGAACATTATAGGCCGATTTTGCATATTTATAGTGAGCGTGTATGATACGTTGTTGATATGTTCTAGTGGGCATAGTAGTCCGTATCATGTTTCTTTCTTTCTTACTGACTCTCCAAGTCCGTTAACGTGTACACCTACGGGCTCGTCCGATAGTAGTTCGAATCTTCGGAGTAAAGCCTACACCCGAATAATTAACTTATCGGACGGGTAAAACACATCGGGAGTAGAGACGACAGTTAAATCGTGCTGAGGTCGGAAACCATTTTAATCTTTTATTCGAAGATGATACGGAGTAGCATTGTAGTAAACGACGGATTTCGTGTTTTGGGAGTAGGTACACTTCCTAATTCATTCATAGCACGGTCATGGTATGGTACGGTGTAGTGGGCAAGCTCCTTGTAAAAGCTAGAAAAATAAATAGTTGGCAACGTGCCCAGTTTCCCACGTGCTGAGTATTTTGATACAGGCACTTGAGTTGAGGTATGCACGCCAGTTTACATAAATTTTAGTTTATTAATATTTGGTCTAGTCCATTTGGAAATCCAGCTCGATTGGAGTCTGGATATATTACCTAATCAGAAGGTTTTTTTTATCAAAGACTTGGTTAGGGGCGGAACACTATATTACACGTAAAGACTCCCGCAGACAGGTGCGACGCGACGGTGCGACACGACGTGGAACAATTTCCATGAAGTTTTGTAGAAATCTTAGAAATGTAAAAAACAGGTACAAATTGTTCTCTACAGTCGCGTCGCTCCTGTCAAACAGGCGCGACACGCGATATAATCGCGCGCGACACAAAGGCACCGCTCGTTGCGCGACTTGCGGTGCCTTTGTTTCGCGCGCGATTTTATCGCGTGTCACGCCTGTTTGAAGGAGCCTTAAGAGTAAAGCTGGTGGTTTCTAAGTTCTGTTTCACATCACAAATGTATCAAAATTCGAGGTTCCTCACCAAACTAAAAACGTCCGGCTGCAAAAAGATGTTTTCGCTGTTTTGCAAGGCAAATTGCTTGTAGACAAACACGAAACTTTTTTTGTTGTTTTGCCTATCTTTTATTTCGTCGTTTCAGCCGATAGACGTCCACTTCTGGACATAGGCCTCCCCCAATTTTGGGAGGGTTTGCCATAATCGCCACGCTTGGCAGGCGGGTTGGCGATCGCAGTATGGTATGACGGTGGAATACATAGAGAACGCTGCTGCCCATTCTCCGGTACGATCCTTAGTCGCCTTTTACGACACCCACGGGAAGTAAGGGGTGGTGGTATTCTTTAAGTCCGGCACCACACAGACTCTTTCTTTCTTTGAATCTTTTATTTAGTTGGCATAATAATAATTGTATACTATACTATAATAATAGATACCTACGCCCTTTTGCTCACACTTAACTCTAAAGACATTAGCCGTTTATGTTAGAACTGGTGTAATCTAAAAGGTATTTCAATGCCATCGTGTTAAAGTCTATTCTGCAACTTTCATAATGCTTTAATGATACGATTATTTATAATTCCTGCGATAAAATCTCGGCCGCACTCTAATTAGTTGATAACTCATATTGTGTATGATTTATAACGCTGTCCGTTAAGGGGCTTACAGGACCTAAACACAAAAAAACGCAAGTTTTAGAAACATGAAAAGTATATGATCGACTACAGTAAACAAAATCAGAAAAATATATGATATTCTTCAGGATATATGCTAGGTAGATAGTGTGTTGAAATCATAATACTACTTACTAATTTGATACGATAGAAATAAATTAATAGTTTAAAAAATACTAAAAAAGACACGCTTACAAGACTTTTCTAAGAAATCCAAAACAGCTATGATACGATTTTCCATCATGAAGTTACAGTTCATATCTTCCGGCTCCATCATCAGATCAGTTCGACAGTACTATATTATTGTATTGTCACAGAACTACATACAGCTGCCAATTTTCATTACGCTACGACCCTTGGAAGAGGGTTAAATTTGTTACCTTAGATTCCATTACATAGTTAGTTACATACAGGTCGACCTAATAAAAGCGATTAAAAATCATGAAGATACCTCTAAAAACTTTCTTTTTACAATAAAAACCATACTATTAATACATACAATCATTATGATTTTTTGCCAGATTATTCTACAAGCAACATACTTAAAACACTACTGTTTTAATTTTTTTTCTATGCAGTCCGACAGTGACCGCGCTTTAGGTCATGAAAGCCCCTTAAGATAACTATTTTAAATTACTGGCGGCGGTCACAGTTTGTGGGTTCTTGTGAGCAGATAAACTTGGCTTGAGTTTACTAACTACGGTTAACGATGTGGGATCTAACGCTAGGTCATGAATTTTGCAAACAGATAAGTAAGTTTTCTGGGTTATTGACGGCTAATCCTTTTGTCAACACATGATTTAACTTATCTGCACCCTAATTGCGTAAAGGCTCCTACAAACAGGCGCGACACGCGATATAATCGCGCGCGACGCGACACAAAGGCACCGCTCGCTGCGAGATTTGCGGTGCATTTGTGTCGCGCGCGATTTTATCGCGTGTTGCGCCTGTTTGAAGGAGCCTACACGATAGCCCTTGGTAAGACTGGGTGGCTGGTTGTTAGACTTTCGGGCTTCTGACGACCCGTCAAAGATACACAAATGACAGCCGGGACCAACGGCATAACGTGCTTTCCGATGCACAGCGGGGTCTCGCTATGTAAAGATGGTCACCCATCTACAGACCAACCGCAGCAAACGTAGCTGAACCTGATCGATCGACCTATGCGACTGTTATTATTTAGCTACGGAAATTGTGATTCGTAATTATATAGATTAATGATTCTAATGATTATAATTCTCTAAATATGTACCTGTTATTGACGCGAATAATATTTTGATCAAGATACAATCTGACACTGACCTGCAAATTGCAAAAAACGTAAGAAAATTTGAATTTCGCGGTCGACTACTATCCGTTCACCTTAATCGATTTTGATAATCTTGCAGAGGCGTGTATCGGAAATTAAACCGTTTCTCGTCTCCGAATCTGGGTCTAATTTCCCAGTTATATCCAAGTTTTAATGGAGTGTCGTAAAAACTAGTTTAATACTTCAAACGTGATTTATTACTATACTTATACTATTTGTAGACAGGCGGTCTTAATGACGTAGGCATTTTCTACCACTCAATCTTTGGTACCTCATTCCATTCTTGCGAACCCGCACTGGGCCCGCGTGTTGGATTATATGACCCACTCCCTCTCACAGAGAGGAGGCATGTGTCCCAGCGGTGGGATAGTTATCGATCGATGTTTTTCTTCACCATTTTGAGAGCAGTGCTTGTCACTTTTCTTGCATAGACATAAAGCTTTCTGACTGGCTCAAGCCGATTCCTCGTCGATACGTGTGGTCGCTCCCACCCACGGGAAAGAGAGACGCGGTCGTATTCTTAGCCGAAATAAAAATAATTGACAAATTTTAAGGCTCCTACAAACACGCGCGACACGCGATATAATCGCGCGCGACAATAAGGCACCGCTCATTGCGCGACTTGCGGTGCCTTTGTGTCGCGTGTCGTGTCGCGCCTGTTTGATGGAGCCTTAAAATCATAGTCCATTTATTTTTATCCCCATCTATTTTTATTACTTTATTACAACATTTCGTAAAAGCCGCTTTATATCTGAAGTCTGCCCACAAATATATCTATCTAAGTCATCGTCTCTAATCACAGTCGTGTAATCGTGTTGGCGTATTGGCGTATCTGATCAAACGTTTGACCATACGGCGCCAAATCGGGAGATCTTGGCTGAAGTCGTGCTTTGGAAAAGAAACGCTTGAAATGAAATGTTTTTTGGACAAAGATGGGATTGTTTTGGTTGCTTATAAATTTTCTTATCTCCATTTTTTCAAAACAAGTTTATCATAGTTTTTTTGGAGTAAAAAAAGGTGACCTACATCTAGTACGAGATATAACCGTTGTCGCGGAACAAATGTCATCTGACCTTCGACCGACCTGACCTGTATTCTAAGGTTAGACCAGTTGTCAATGTTTTGTGAGTAGTGACAACTGATTATAATCTCTGTAATAGACCAGTCAACAGCTTGATATCATAATTATTTAATATTCTACTGGTATAGAGTCGTAGACAGATGCCATAGAGCAGGGGTGGCCAACTTGGTTAGACCCAAGATCTACTGTTCACCGACTACACCCTGTGCGATCTACCATCACACAATTATGTAGTATTGTTTAATTTTATTAAGAGGGAAAATATAAAACTGAAAATTATTCTTAGTAAGATTAATGTGAGCATTGTGTTTGAGCATCTTTAGCTAGATTAGCAAAATCAGGTTTGTAGTTGGAAATATTTTTTGCCTTGCCACAATCGACTGGACTAAGGACCAAACCACACGGCCAAAGATTTCGGCGAATCAGCGGGCACACAAGCAGCTCGTATGCCCGCCGATTCGTCGAAATCTTTACCGTGCGGCGCCGCACCGCACCGTGTGGTTTGGCTCTTGTCGCGATCGACCAGTCGATCCCTATCGACCGGTTGGCCACCCCTGCCATAGCTGAATACCAGTATTTTCAGTATTTTACATGGAGGGAGTGCTTATCTGACCTCAACAACCCAGTTACTGGGTAATACGATACCCCTTGGTAAGACTGGTTGTCAGACTTTCGGGCTTCTGACTACCCGTAAACGGCTGTCAAAGATCCACGAATGACAGCCGGGACCAACCGTGCTTTCCGAGGCACGGAGAGTCTCGGGTGTGTAAAGATGGTCACCCATCCACAGACCAACCGCGGCAAGCGTAGCTTAACCCGATCGATTGACCTGTGCGGCTGTTATTATTTAGCCACGGGCCCCTTCAGCCATATTATTAGTACCTATAGATATTATTAGTTTAAATTTACTTTCATGTTGCTACCTCAATGGTCAAAACCGAACCGTAGATTCGATAGTATACGTGTCCTTGTAATTTCCTCTCAAACCAGAATTACTCAACAAATAAAATCAAGTCCAGACAGTTTTGCGCGAATCATAAACTATATAAACGGATGTTAATTAACAAACAAAGCACAGCTTTATCGTTGTTTATAGCGGAGATAACTGTTGAACTATATTGTCACGGATTTGTTCATAATATCAAGTTTAATATCAAAACTGTGACACACCCCTGCCGCGCCTTGAATTTGTTATGTTGCTGTTGGCTCTCGTACTTGACTGGTAGCCTGGTACTTTTTACCCGACTGCGCCAGAAGGAGGGTTATATTATACTTTAAAAATAGTCTAACAATGTCTAGATTCTAGACTTAGGACTAATTTTAACGGGGCAAGGGCAACTGATTTGGCGATTATCCTGAGGGGCGATTCTCTCAGTCTGATCTCAGGGTTAATCTGTCACAAATACCTCTTAATTTCCTAATTTGACAAGGTTTTGACATTTGTTTCATGTTAGTCGCCGAGATGAAACTGAGACTAGATTTTGAACCTTTTTTAATTACTAGAATTGGCCTTCTGCATGTGCTTCTGCTCTCATTCCAAATTATTTAGGGACCTGCAGCATGCATTTCATTTTGTTACACGCATGTCTATCAATTGTTGTCTCAGTTTTCACTCAATCCATCCATCATTTCCTTTCTCCTCTTTCTATTCTGTTTATCTTTATCCTTAAAACTTTTCTCACAACGCATCCCTTTATGGAATATGAACTCCTAATACACTCATTCTGTCTTCATGAAGCCATTTGTCTGTCTCAGGCAATAAGGGAGGTATTTGACATTCATTACTAGAATTGGACGTTTGAGTAAATAATAGTGTAATATTTCATTCTTTTACGACTTGAGGGGAACGAGTACACAATTTTATTATGCTGCGTTGCTAGGGTTGTGCAGAAATATAGGAAAGTCTGATGGTAGGGATACATTTTTACATTTACATTTTACATTTTTCCAAGAGGGAACAAAGAGTGTCGTTTGTTTAGTGCTCGCAAGCGCTACAGCTGAGCATGAGGTCCTGAGGGTTCGATTCCAAAGTCATCATCTGCCTAGCCTTTTCCTAACTATGTTGGGGCGGCTTCCAGTCTAACCGGATGCAGCTGAATACCAGTATTTTACATGGAGCGACTGCCTATTTGACCTCCACACCCGTGACACCTCCGTGCCTCGGAAAGCACGTTAAGCGGTTGGTCCTGGCTGTCATTTGTGGATCTTTGACATTCGTTACGGGTATTCAGAATTCCACTGCATGATGTTTTTTTTTTTGTATGTTTGTTACGCAATATCTCAGTTAAAAAAAAACAACCGTCTTCCAAAAAGACAATACAAAGTGAAAAATAACTTTAATTTCGGAAGTCGGTGACAACGAAAATGCGAACTTTGTTGCTGACGATCCTTCAGGATCAAAAACAAAAGAAAAAGCGGTTCAAACCGGTATGGGAAAGTTTTTAGTGGATAAGACAGAGATTAAAACAGAAGACAATCTAGGCGGGGATCGAAGCGGGGGGGGGGGGTGGAGGGGGGGTTCAGGGGATCAGAACGGAATAATTCAACCCAACGACACCGACTTGACTTGACAGGCCCCTCCGTCCCGCCGCTCACATACCTATTTAAGTTTCGGGCTTCGGCCAACTAGTTCCGCGCGGACTATAGCGAAATATGGATGTACTAAAAGGTACACCTCTGCCCAACCTTTCGGGATCTACAGACGTGTCCAGACGTGATGTTATGTGTATGTCTGGAACTAAAAGTTTATCTTTCCCAGTACTGTTTATAAGCCCCTCTTCTTCCTTCGGTCAAGCCTGCCGGGTCAGCGGGATTGTCCGAAAGGGTAACCGCTGGCCCAGAACATAAAGGGCTAAGGAAGGGACACGGGTGGGTTTTAGTCATTAAGAGTCTGACACTTCCTTCCGCTCCACCCAGAGCGGGAGGGGTCATTTGATGATTTCCCATCCTCAAAAAAAAAAGCCCCTCTTCTTCCTTTGGTTAAGTCTTTAGTCTGCACTGATCACATTCAGGTTTTTGTCTGTTATTCAGGTTTTTATTGACATTTGTATAGGACGGGCTCCTGGAACAACAACCGCACGGGTCGATCTTTCAGGTTAAGCAACGTTTGACGAGGTCGGTTCGTGGATGGGTGACCGTTTTTACATACCGAAACCTCTCCATGCCTCGGAAAGCACGTTGAGCCGTTGGTCCCGGCTGTCATTCTTAGATTGACAGTCATTAAGAGAAGTCAGTAACCCGAAAGCTTGACAACCAATCTTACTCTTATGGTACAAAGTAACTGGGTTGTGGAGGTCAGATAGGCAGTCGTTGCTTGTTAAATACTGGTATTTAGCTGCATCCGGTTAGACTGGAAGCTGACCCCAACATAGTTGGGAAAAGGCTAGGCAGATGATGATTAATATTAGGTTAGTAGTTTCTCCTATCTCCAAAGTGTGTTGATGTTAATGTCGCAGCCAACTAAACGGCTAATTTAACCAATTAGCCGTTTAGTTAACCGCCTGGCCTATGGAAGTAGTGCTCGCTTCGCTTCGCTCTCTCGGCTCGCACGCGGTTGATCACAGTTCTAACCTAACCTAACCCATTTGGTCGGGATGGCCTGGCTTAATTAGTTACTGCGACCAATTCGGCTCGCTCGTGATCGGTTACAGTTCCACAACCTAAACTATAATAAAATTGAAGTATCATTCAGGCCGTTAATTGAACGGCCGCCGTTTATTTAAAAGGCTAGGCGGTTAACTAAACGGCTAAATAAATCAGTTGGCTGCGACATTAATACCGTAAATTCGTGTTATTTGAGTACCGGACACGAGGTCTCGTCAATTCATCTTACAGAGTGCATCTTCAAACCGGATAGAGCTAGACATCTTTCACCCCTATTATACTAGGCGTCTAGACGGACACTCAACACAGTGATTCATTTGATATACCTAACCTAGTGTTTAAGATAACGTGCAAGTAAACAAGTTGACTGGAACCCGTTTACTCTGCTTTCAGACAGATAGTGCAGTTTCTAACGGTCAGTTTTTTTAACTGGACAACAACATTCCAAACGAACATGGAAAATTGAACATACAGGGTCAAATTAAATTAATTAGCGAAACTTCGCAGACGTACAGACGTCAGCAGATCAAGCTACTACAATGTGTCAAATTTCTTTATAGATTTTCAACTTTATTACTAAATCATACGGTTCAAAGTTGATTGGGAAAATTTGACAGTTTCAGGTAGCTTATTGTGCTAATCTAAACACGATAAAATAAAACAAAAGCAGATTCGTTTTCAGTTTTCACATACGTCAAGTAAACAGCGGTCGTTGACCCCATGAAAATGTTCATCAATTTTTTTTTGCTTTATCGTGTTAAGATATGGACACGTATTACGTCTGTGGAGTTTAGCGAGCTAATTTAATTTGACCCTGTAGAGATGCAACCGTCACGGCCACTGCAACTACAGTCGTGAAAATCCGCTCTCGACACCTGTCAGTTTCATACAAACGAATACGTGTTTTTGCGAATTTGATCTTTATTAGTTACTAGAATTGTCACACTGGCAGATGTCGGGAACTTATTCTCTCGACGGTCTGAGGACTGTAGCAGCGGTCAGATGAAGGCGAGAAAAAGGTCATGTTGTTCTCAAGGTGAAGCCCTGAAATAACTGGCAAATTGAATTTTGCAATTGACTTGTGCCGTGGAAAAACTGGCGTTAACTCGCTTCGAGTTTAACCAACTTTAAACTTCCTGAAGTGGTAATAAAACTAATCGCATTTTCTTCAATGGTCAATCGAAGAAATTGCAATGGCACATTTTACCTTTTCGAGCTCTCATTTAATTTATTTATAACTAGCAGCGCCCCGCGGTTTCACCCGCATAAGTGTCGATCCCGTGGGAATATCGGGATAAAAACTATCCCATGTCCTTCACCGGGATGCAATCTATCTTTTTGCCAAACATCAAAGACAAAGACATTTATTCGTAGGATATGGTAGGTACAAAGTTGGTTGGTATAATGGATAAGTTCAACACATCCTCCGCTAATAGCGGCATACGAATATTTACAATGTGAACCTGATGTAGGTACACGTGGGTAGGTATAAAACCTAACTTGTTTATTACATAAACTCTATTAGACACAAAACACTTATAAAATGGACATTTTATACTCTTATAATAATACGTATAAATATCAAATAAAAACATAACAATAACAACATTTCTATTATCTAACTAAATAAACCTAACATATTATTAAATAGAAAGAAAATATATATAAGTATATTATTTACTTATTTACCCTTATAATCAAAAAATTCTTTTAAGGTGTAAAAATTATTTTGGAGAAGCCAATTTTTCAGACTTTTTTTGTAAAAATTAGATGGTAGTTCTCTTATCACTTTTGGAATGTTGTTATATATTTTAATGGACATAAGGTAGCTGTTTCTGAAGTGGAGAGTGCTACTACAAAATTGGTTTTTTAGCTTGGTGGGGTCTCTTTTTGTAAATCTATTGTTTTCGGCTACTGTGGAGAAGAAGTGAGAGTTTTTCTTGACAAATAAAGCTATTTCATAAATGTAAGTAGAAGATCGAGTTAGAATCTTTAGCTTTTTAAAAATTGGTCTACAGCTCTCGTATGGAGGCGCCCCAGTTATTGCTCGCAATCGCATCGAAATCCGTTCAGTGGTTTCGGCGTGAAAAGGTAACATACAGACAGACAGAGTTACTTTCGAATTTATAATATTGGTATCGATTATCACCCGCATAAAGTGTCGATCCCGTTCGAAAGACACGTGGGTGGCGCCATCTATTTAATTATCATAATAACGTTATTGTTGTTTTCCTCGGGAACAGCACTTTTTTCGGGATGAAAGGTACCCTATGTCCGTTTCTGTATACCTGACAACGTATATGCAAAATTTCAGGATGATCGGTTCAGTGGTTTAGGCGTGAACAGGTAACATAAACAAACTTACTTTCGCAATTATAATATCGTCGGCTTATTGCAAGAAGTCATTATGTGACATAATATTCACTATTCTGAGATAAACGGTATTTTAATTCGATTTAGTTAGTAGTTATGTTGATTTGCCCATATTATCCTATGGTATATAATTACGGTAAATTGACTAGATAGGAATTAGTGAGTTTTTGCATTTTGTAGAATGTGTCAAAAGAAGTCCACTATAGATAAAAACGTATTTAGTGATTTTTTGCAGTTAATGAGTTCTTGCAATAAGCCCACGATATTAGTTAGGATGTTGTACGTCGCGTCGTCGTCTCATGCATTTTACCTATCACAATTTAAAGCACTTACAGATAGGTAACTTTTTACTTGCATCTTTTCATTCCTCTATTGTACGCACCACAACGTATTCACACACCCTTTACATATTTATAGGATGCTCTTCTCTCTTCACGTTCACTTTCAGTATACATTATAAGGAGGACGTAAGTGCAGGCGTGATTAAAATTTAAAATCCATAATAAATTATGGATAGTTTGCTTGTGTTACGATTGAGTGTTTGTGTTAAGATTGTGTGAAAACATTTGCTCAGTGCTTATGCAAGCCATAAGCATTGAGCAAATGTTTTAAAAGGGTGTAAAAGTGAAAATATCTGTTGTGAAAGATTGATAAATTAAGCTACGCTTGCCGCGGTGGGTTTATGGATGGGTATATCGACCCCTTCCCGTATCACGGAATCGGAAAGCATGTTAAGCCGTTGGTCCAGGCTATCATTCGTGCCTAAATCTTTGTCAGTCTTACCAAGGGGTATAATAGTGTTACCCAGTAATTGGGTTGTGGAGGTCAGATAGGCAGTCGCTCCATGTGAAAAACTGGTATGAATGAATGAATGAATGATTTATTCAATTACATTTTTCTTAATGCTAGGTAAATTGCCCCACAAAACTGCTTACGCAGTTCAGCTGCATCCTGTTAGACTGGAAGCCGATTCCAACATAGTTGGGAAAAACTAGGCAGATTTAAGTAATTCTATACAGTAGGTATATTAGTTTTATTGTAAAACTAGCTTCCGTCCGCGGCTTCGCCCGCGAGGTATGTCGATAAAAACTATCCTATGTCCTTCCCTGGGATGCAATCTATCTCACTACCAATTTTTATCGAAATCCGTTCAGTGGTTTTCACGGCTAAATCGTGAAAACGTGTAACATACAGAGTTACTTTCGAATTTATAATATTAGTATGTATAGTGAGTAAACGTTGTTGCGGAGAACGTACTTAGATCGGTCCTAATCTCTTACTAATCCTGGCCTTCATATCTTTACTGTGCCTTGACCGACAAATTCGATTCGGTCAATCTTGTTATGGGAAATGTGGCTATTTATATTTTAATACGTACTTTCGTTTTTTTTTTAATACAGTTGGATACTTCAGGATACGTCAATAGACACATTACAATTTTTATGACAGGAAAATAGGTCATCTCTACATCTAAATGTAGGGAACAGCTGATATGAGACATCTCCATAATAACATATTTTAAATAACGTTAACCAAGTGGTTAAAACGCAAATTATATTCAAATGCTCGGCGCGGTCCGTCGTGCAGTTTACGTAGAATTTCATAAAAAAGATGGTATGGATACTGTTTTTGGTAGCAAACACGCTGATTACATCCAAACGAGGTCAAGCTGTAAAGACTAACACGGCCTTCCACAAAATAAAATGAACTGCGCACCTAGGGTTGCCAGAATGGTCTGGCCAAGTCAGAATTAAGTTAATGTGGCCTGAAAGATTCTCGATAAAAAAATAGCACTGATAGAATTTTCATGATTGATATTTATTTAATACTTCAAACACACAAATGTACACAGGCGAACTTAATGCATCAGGCAGTTTCTGGCAACCATAATGGTTTAAGGGCGAAGTTCACCAATGAAACTGAACACAATCAGGACATTTAAACCTAGTTCAAGAGCTGTCATTGTCAATTCCACAACAATGATGAGTATGATGACACTAACAGCTCCTGATGTGAAGGTCCAGCATAACCCTATGCTTGCTTAGGGCCGTATTACAGAACCTTACTCAAGACTCAAGCATTACTTAAAGTAGTTTCAACCAATCAAATCTTCTTCTTAGCGTGTCGATAGCAATCTAAATTGACTCGGCCCAGAATTCGGCTACTTGTTTGGCGCCATCACCAGCTTCCACCAGTTCCTGTAACGTGCAGTTGACAGGATAAATGGAATCCAATGGACCAATCAAATGGCTTTAAACGAGATTTACGCAATGCTTAGTGTTGAGTGAGTTTTTGTAATACGGGCCTAAGACTGGCGGGTATGCATGCGTACTTCAACATGCATACAAATATCTCTACCCGAGAGTTTGACAACCAGTCTTACCAAGGGATATATCGTATTACTCAGTAACTGGGTTGTAGAGGTTAGATAGACAGTCGCTCCATGTAAAATACTGGTATTCACCTGCATCCGGTTAGACTGGAAGCCGACCCCAACATGTTGGGAAAAGGCTAGGCAGATGATGATGACCTGCATGAAACGTATGTGAAAGTCTATCGATTAACTTGTTTAACAATCCATACTAATATTATAAATGCGAAAGCGTGTCTGTCTGTCTGTCTGTTACCTCTTCACGCTTAAACCGCTGAACCGACTTAGATAAAATTTGGTATAGAGATAGTTTGTTGCCCAGGAAAGGACATAGGATAGTTTTTATCCCGATATTCCTACGGGATCGACACTTATGGGGGTGCTAGTAAGATATAATAAACATCTGGTTAAATAACGTATTACATGTGTTTTAAAAATAACTGATACAATAAGTAGTTTACATTAATAACGTAACACATACTATTTCATAGCCATTTGAAAGTAATACAATATCTATTACCAGATTACTGTTTGAAAGCTAAAGTATACATGATAAACATACTTTTGTATTAATATCGTTTGCTTAACACCTTCACAGTCACGTGCCTACCTGCATAAAGCCTCCCGCATACAGACGACGCGACGTTGCGACGACGTTGTTCTGGTGGAAAATTTCCCATGAAGTTTTCATAGAAATTGTTCTACTAGAGTCGCGTCGCGCTGTCACGTCGCACCTGTCTGCGGGAGCCTTAAGTCATCATAATACAATCCGCTTATGATGTTCCCACTACTGAGACTCCGATCTCTGGCAAAGTCAAATCTGCTTTTAAATGCTATGTAAGCTGTAGCGATTGTCAGCGGGATTGTCCGAAAGGGTTACCGCTGGCCCGGAACATAAAGGGCTAAGGAAGGAACACGGGTGGGTTTTAGTCAGTAAGAGTCTGACACTCCCTTCCGCTCCACCCAGAGCGGGAGGAGTCATTTGATGATTTCCCATCCAAAAAAAAAAAAAGCTGTTGCGAATGTTTGACAGAAATAACAAGAAAGTCTACACACAGTTCTGTTTGCGTGTTGGATATCATATTAAGCTTCAACGGCAACATCAACGTCTTCACTGGCGTTCAGCCTACCTGAAGGAATATCTAAAAGGGAATCCATAAGGCCAATAATTAATAATCAGATTTACAATCATAGAAATGACATGTGAAACTCTCAACCATTATATATACTACGGCTTTATTTATTTATTTACTCTGACATTTATTTAATTACATATAATTGACTACTAAATACGGTTAAAATGATTTTCCAGTTTAATAATTTTGTAATATTAATTGTTAAGTATTTTGAAAGTAGATTGTAATTTATGTGTAAATTTTGCATGCTCATGTGACGGCAGAGCATGAAGAACGTTATCAAAACATTGTGTAACATCTGTACCCCTAACCATGTTGGCAAAAAATAAATGATTTGGTTTGCCATAGAAAAAAAAAAACTTACAAGTGCACAAGCAAAACTCCCCAGTTTAGCTTCTGTACGAAGGGAGTATTATTTCATTTAAAATTGAAGATGTGAAAATCCTCCAAACACTCAAGTATTTCTTCCAAGAAAATAAATGTTAGGATTTTGTCTAATAGCATTATGTTTGTTGTTACAGATGCGACCAAAACTCCTCGACTGTCGAACCTTGTGCGTATGCGCAGGTCCGCGCTCGGGAAGTCCGCACCCACGCTCTCTGTTCACGTCGTAAGTATTATTTATTTCTTTATATTTTATAGCAGTTCATAGTTGGACATTGTAGCCCTTTTGCAATTCAATTCAATTCATTTATTGCATGAAGTAAGATCATAAGAAGAATTTTGCAATTTTGGGTTTCGCCGTGGTATTCGTCGTGGGCATTGGTAACGCTGCCCTTATTTCTAGGCTAGGCACAGGAATACCAGAATCCACAAAATCAGCTGAGATTTCAACTGGTACCCAAGGAGCTGGTCTTTTGATCCCTCGAATGAGAACAATGTTCCCACTGCTGGGAGACAGGCCTCCTCTCTGTGAGAGGAACTGGTCCATGGTCGATGGATGTCACATGTTGTCTTCGAATTTTTGGTTCTAGGACGTGCCGGTTTCCTCACGATGTTTTCCTTCACAGTTTTGAGAGCAGTGGTGATGAAATGATTTACACAAAGTGCCTGCTTGGGCTGGAAACCACGACTTACAACTATTACCACTGAGCACTTTACACCTTACCTATAACCCTTTTTCGCCTGGCACGAACTCTCAAATTAATATCAGTTGCCATGTCGCCGTCTTTAGAAAACGTCTTACCGACAACTCCTCTACTAATAGTGAGCTCCTTATAAGTTCACTTTCAAAGCCGCGGTGGGCGTGCTGACTCATTACTTTGAGCTTGTAACTTGCCTCTAGTTAGGTTATATTAATTGACATCTGTTCACAAAAAGACACTGTGTTTTTTTATACATCACACAGATCCATTAGTTCGTGGATTTGTTTCTCTTGTTTGATTATGAACAAAACTTTTAAAAGAAACAAAAAAAAACTTACGGGAAATGCGTTTGTGTGATTTTCGGTAAAGAGTTCCTGAGGCTTAAATGTCGCAGCATCATGCTGAGATAGGAGCCTTTTGGCCTCGTACATATTTTTTTAAATGTTTCTATAGGTGTGTTTAGTTTGGTTTGTGATCTTCCTGTGCGAGTCCCAATAAATACTTTCCATGCCGTAGGTGCTGGTGTGGTGGATGGTGTAGGTGGATGATTAATCCTTGTGACAAGCTTGGTGGTCAATGTTCAATTAGAATTAGTCAAAAGAAAGAATAACATTTCTTTGGCAACAGTTCATGAAATGCAAAATACAAATTAAAATGTTATTTTATAATACGACAACAGCGTGTCTCACGGCTGCGCCAAAAAGGTCCATTTTAGCATTGATGCCAGACAGATACTGTCTGACGCTGGTTTTCTAATGAACCTTTAGGGACAAGTGTCGGATAAGTCACGAACTGTTTCAACATATCTAATACAAAGAAAAAAGCTAATAACGTGTGAAAAAGTACAAAGTACCAAATAAATAAACGAATCCAATAACGGATGTATTTTTAAACAAAACATCAAAAGGTAAACTATATTTTCTAGCCAACAAACCCACGTCTTTAGGAAGAAAGTGGCGCTCAGCAACCACCTACTTAAAATTTTCTTCGAAGCCAGCAATTTTGCTTCTACCATTTCTAGGAAAAATTTCACTATACTATTGTAGCGTGGGAGTACAAACACATAATTACTTGGTAATGAGTACAAAACTTGTTGTAGGCGTTTGAGGCCTCATTGTGGATTACATTGTAATGTAATGCCGTGGGCGGTAATATAGATTGAACATCTTTGACATCTTTACTTTATCATAGTCCTCAATAGTTCAAAACCTTCCCACTTAGTGCCAGAGAATCAAACCATACCCCTTATGTTGGCGTGCCCATACACCTACACTTCTGAGGACCTAGAAAACATCACTGATGCCGCGTTTGGCGTGGCCATGTACTGGGCTCAAATCATTTAACAATTTACCATCGACTCGAAAGGAATAAGAAGTGCCAGAGTTGGTCAAATCAAGTCCAAATAATCGTGCATTGGATATATGGATTCGGCTATCGTTGTGCCGACGATTGTAGTATAGGCGACCAATGGTCTTATATGCAAGATCATCGATCAACTCCCTAGGCCCATCGTCCACGACGCTACTCAAAAGTAACGTGTTAGGTTTAAAGAAACTTTATTCTCAATAAAGACAAAAATGTCACTCACTTGAGAACAATACTAAAACATACATATAAATTACACAAAGTTCGTCGTCATCAGTTACAAACTAGACTACACCCATTCAATGCCTTCATTTCTCCAGAAGTGCACGATGCGCCACTTCATTTCTCCAGAAGTGCACGATGCGCCATTGTATACTGATTAAGTTGAGTTTTGAATGCAAAAAAAAGAGTGCAGATTTCTTATACTAGAGGGTACTCTTTTAAAAAGCTGTGCTCCTTCAAAGATAAGCATTTTTTTACCATAGTTAGTTTTGGGTAGAACTACCAAGCTGTTACAAACTGACGTGTTACAAACTTACGTCGTCGTCGACGTTAAGGCGCGGGCCCACCGCGGCGCATGCTGTGCACGGGCACGCGGCGCATTTTAGCAACGTGTATTAATTTGTTTGACAACGTGGGTCTACGTTTCCACTGGAGTACATGACTATGTATAGCGTGGCACGGCACACGGAGAGGCTACGCACGTGCCACTGACATGAAACGCGTCCGTTCCACAGAATTATTTCGTTCTTGTGACTGAAAACTGCGCTGCTATAAGCGAGCTGTACATAGTCGTGGGTCATATTCGTGTACTCCAGTGGAAACGTAGACCCACGTCGACAGCGTTGAGCTAGGTATGTAACCGCCTATTCGAGCAAGCCACGCATGTACCCATGACGTCAATTCATGCGTAGCCTCTCCGTGGGTTGCAGTGGACACAACCGCATACATTTTCATACAAAGCGAAGCTTAATACACGTGCGTAGCCTCTCCGTGCGCCGCGGTGGGCCCGCGCCTTTAGGCTCTTGTAAAGGCTATGTGATGTATGCTTGTTGTATGGCTTTTTGGTTGCATCCTCGATGCTTTATGTATTATCAGAAGATTTCTGAGACTGGTGCCCATACATTTCTAGCTTTTAGACCGTATTACATGGGACTTCAACGTAACTGGCGGAATGTGGGTGTGTTATAGATACACCCCTGCCCAATCCTTCGAGGATTGCAGGCTCGTTATTTTTTTTGTATAATCAACAAAAGAGATAAGTATGCAAGATCGTCGGATATAGTTGAAGTTCAGTAAGAAACCGATGGTTGTCGTCGATTGAAATTTAATTTGATAAATGAGCTGTTTGTTTTCTATTAATAAAATAAAATTTTATTCGAGAACATCCATCGGTTTCTTACTGAACTTCAACTATATCGGACGACCCTGCATACTTATCTCTTTTTTTGACTGTACATAGAAATGTTAAACGTGATGTAGTTAATGAAACGAAGTACAATACTATAATAGTAGATAGAAAAACTAGAATAAGTAACATGCATGATGATGTATTCGCAGAAGGAGCCGTGCGCGGTGTCTCGGCGGCCGTCGAGGCTGCCTCCGCCACCCCCGCACCACCGGCTTTCACTAGTGGTGAGGACTTACTTATAATGTAGCTTATTAGAGAGCTTAGAAGAAAATCAATCTTTGTAGCGGTATCTACAACGCCACATGAGAACAACGCGTCATACTGACGTCACGCAAAATCCTGCATCTCGCAAGCAGAGTTTACCGCGCAACTAGCATATATACAACGGCCCGACATGGATCATTGGGCAGTTGCCCGCCAGACACAACACCCGTTTGGTTGGAGGATCCTCCCTTTTCTATAGAGTATGAGTGAACTTCACACCCTGTTCCTCATACTTCTATACCTTAAATGAGAATCAGAAAGCCAGTTCTCGTAATTAAAAACGTTCAAAATCAAGTAGCAATCTCATCTCAGCGACAATCAAATGTCAAAAACTTGTCAAAAATGTAGGGAAATTAGAGGTATTTTTGACAGATTGAGACTGAGATCAGACTGTGAACGTTCTTAGAATTACGAGAATTGCCCCTCAGTTGAAAATATAACTGTTCTTTAAAGTTAGGTAAAAAACAAAAAGTTTTAAAACGAATAACGACGGAATACATAAAGAGCGAAAAACCATCCTGTTTAGCTCTTTCGCCGTTTTTTAATCGAGTATCTAAGTAACCTAATTAGGAAACACGGCACGGGGCTTTGCTAATCAGCATACAGGTATTCGATTTCCTTAGCGAAGAATTCTACCGGATAAACAAAAACTATACAGGGTTATTGGTAAAACATTAACAACCTCTTAAGAGGTCATTGTAAAAGCAACTTTTACTATGGGACCAAACCTGAAATCCCAAATAAAATCAGCTGTTCCCTACATTTTGACGAGTTATACGAACATAAATGTAGGGAACAGCTGAATTTTTTTCGCGATTTCAGGTTTGATCCCATAGTAAAAGTTGTTCATAATGATGGGTACAATGACCTCTTAAGAGGTTGTTAATGTTTTACCAATAACCCTGTATAAGTATTGCTGTCTTCATTGATATAAGGTTTATGGTTGATTTTGGTCCAACTTCTATATTTAACGCGAGTTTATAAGTACCATAGAGATTATTTATTTCTCTTTTTTATTTAATTTAAAAAGATAAAAATAATATATCCTAACCTAACTAAAGCTAAAAATATGACGTCGAAAAATTGCTCCCCATCGCTGTCGACTGGTAATGCAACCAAGAGACTGGTGGTATTGCCACGTTGTATGGCAATACTTAGCGTCTGGTCAAGGTAAAAGTCAGCCCTTGGGTTACGGGAAGTGTCAAGCAGCCATTTGGAGATTTCTTTGAACAAGCCATGAGCACTCGGACTATTTTTTCTTTTGATTTACTTCTTCTTTTTAGGGTTCCGTACCCAAAGGGTAAAACGGGACCCTATTACTAAGACTCCACTGTCCGTCTGTCACCAGGCTGTATCTCATGAACTCTCAGTTGATATTTTCACAGATAATATATTTCTGTTGCCGGTAAAACTACGAATACTAAAAACAGAATAAATTAAACATTTAAGGGGGGCTCCCATACAACGTGTTTTTTCGGCATTTTCGCCTTGTGGTACGGAGCCCGTCGTGTGAGAGTCCGACTCGCACTTGGCCAGTTTTTTACTTACCATTTGTCTTCATTTTAAAGTTGAATGTGTGTGTCTGTGGGTCTGTCTGCGCCGTCGTAGCTCCCAAACGGCTGAAACGATTTTGTTTTTTTTTGTTTGTATTTATTGCATTATAGGTCCGCCTCTAAGCATTTTTGTGCTTAAAGTATTAAATAAATAACAAGCTAAATCAATCACAGAGTAATTTGACACCCGCTTTTAGAATTCAGGAGCTGGCGTTAAACTTTCAGTAGAAAAGCGTCAGATCAGATATAAAAGTTGTACCTAATCTACTTAGTCATCATGAACTTCCTAGAAATGGCTCCGGATATCGATTGACCATTTTCGTGAACCACGTCACTGTAAGTAAGTTAAGCTCACGAAAGCTTTTTACCTACCACTTTCGCTATCTCTTCTTGGAATATCGTTTTAGCGAGTTTGCTCTCGTTCACATTTCATTTGGCGAAGATCACAAAAATATTGTTTACTAACAGTGCCCCGCGGTTTCACCCCCGTAAGTGTCCATCCCGTTCGAAAGACACGTGGCGCCATCTCTTATCATATAAACGTTATTGTTGTTTTCCTCGGGAACAGCACTTTTTTTCGAGATAAAAGGTACCCTATGTCCGTTTCTGTACACCTGACAACGTATATGCAAAATTTCAGGATGATCGGTTCAGTGGTTTAGGCGTGAAAAGGTAACAAACAAAGTTAGGTACTTTCGCATTTATAATATTAGTTAGGATTATAGGTCTCAATAAGATTACAATAAAAGTAAGAATTCCATATTTGTCAGAGATGTGACAAAGATAAAGCGTGTCTCATTGAGACGACAAGATATTATTTATGAATGACACTTTCATTCGGAAAGTATTTTTAACCCCCGACGCAAAAACGACGGGGTGTTATAAGTTTGACGTGTCTGTGTGTGTGTGTGTGTGTGTGTGTGTCTGTCTGTGGCATCGTAGCTCCCGAACGGATGAACCGATTTTGATTTTGTTTTTTTTGTTTGAAAGCTGAATTAGTCGGGAGTGTTCTTAGCTATGTTTGATGAAAATCGGTCCAAGATGGCCGTCGCCACAAAATGGCGGAACATATATTTTTTCACAAATCCCTTAATATGGGTATCAAATGAAAGGGCTTGAATAGTAGAATACTATACACTATAATAAATTTCAAATCCAAGATGGCCGCCACCACAAAGTTACGATTTACATTTTTTTTTTCACAACCCCTCAATATGGGTATCAAATGCAAGGGCTTGACAAGTAGAATAATGTAAACTATATTGAAAGGGAATGAGGAATATTAACTAACGAAATGAAAACTAAAAACTTAAAAATATTTTTTTGTCTGATCAAAGCTCTAGAATGATGAGGAAAGTGGAGTGATGACTGGTACCTACGACCACAGAGTTTGACTATTTTTATTACGAATGGAACAATCCCACTTAAAAAGCGTAGGTATTTCTACATCAGATAGTGTCACAGTCCCATTTTATATAAACTAGATCTGAAATACCTAAGATATCTAACGCTATGAAATACTTGTACGAAAGTTGAATAACTAAAGGAAGAACTAGGGAAAGGATATAATAAAACAAAAAAATCTGTTTAGTCTTAAAAATTATTCTTCAACTATAAATAAATAATTATTTATTAACGGATAAAAAACCTGATTAAACACCAAATTACCTGAATCTTAAAACGCAAGAAAATAAAAGAAATGAAATACAAGTATTAAGGACTCCCTACAAAAAGCGTGAAATAAAAATTAAATTAAAAATTTAAAAAACCCCCGACACAAAAAATAATAAAATTAAATGTAAGTAAGTAATTGGAAAAGGATCAAATAATTTAAAAACCCCCAACTTAAAGAATCTAGGTAACGAGACTAAAACAGATAAATTCATATGGAAGTCGGGGGACCGTTCTGTGGAACACCTTCTATGCTAAGAGGTCCCCCGACTGCCATATGAATTTATCTGATTTAGTCTCGTTACCTAGATTCTTTAAGTTGGGGGTTTTTAAATTATTTGATCCTTTTCCAATTACTTACTTACATTTAATTTTATTATTTTTTGTGTCGGGGGTTTTTTAAATTTTTAACCCCCGACGCAAAAACGACGGGGTGTTATAAGTTTGACGTGTCTGTGTGTGTGTGTGTGTGTGTGTGTGTCTGTCTGTGGCATCGTAGCTCCCGAACGGATGAACCGATTTTGATTTTGTTTTTTTTGTTTGAAAGCTGAATTAGTCGGGAGTGTTCTTAGCTATGTTTGATGAAAATCGGTCCAAGATGGCCGTCGCCACAAAATGGCGGAACATATATTTTTTCACAAATCCCTTAATATGGGTATCAAATGAAAGGGCTTGAATAGTAGAATACTATACACTATAATAAATTTCAAATCCAAGATGGCCGCCACCACAAAGTTACGATTTACATTTTTTTTTTCACAACCCCTCAATATGGGTATCAAATGCAAGGGCTTGACAAGTAGAATAATGTAAACTATATTGAAAGGGAATGAGGAATATTAACTAACGAAATGAAAACTAAAAACTTAAAAATATTTTTTTGTCTGATCAAAGCTCTAGAATGATGAGGAAAGTGGAGTGATGACTGGTACCTACGACCACAGAGTTTGACTATTTTTATTACGAATGGAACAATCCCACTTAAAAAGCGTAGGTATTTCTACATCAGATAGTGTCACAGTCCCATTTTATATAAACTAGATCTGAAATACCTAAGATATCTAACGCTATGAAATACTTGTACGAAAGTTGAATAACTAAAGGAAGAACTAGGGAAAGGATATAATAAAACAAAAAAATCTGTTTAGTCTTAAAAATTATTCTTCAACTATAAATAAATAATTATTTATTAACGGATAAAAAACCTGATTAAACACCAAATTACCTGAATCTTAAAACGCAAGAAAATAAAAGAAATGAAATACAAGTATTAAGGACTCCCTACAAAAAGCGTGAAATAAAAATTAAATTAAAAATTTAAAAAACCCCCGACACAAAAAATAATAAAATTAAATGTAAGTAAGTAATTGGAAAAGGATCAAATAATTTAAAAACCCCCAACTTAAAGAATCTAGGTAACGAGACTAAAACAGATAAATTCATATGGAAGTCGGGGGACCGTTCTGTGGAACACCTTCTATGCTAAGAGGTCCCCCGACTGCCATATGAATTTATCTGATTTAGTCTCGTTACCTAGATTCTTTAAGTTGGGGGTTTTTAAATTATTTGATCCTTTTCCAATTACTTACTTACATTTAATTTTATTATTTTTTGTGTCGGGGGTTTTTTAAATTTTTAATTTAATTTTTCATTGAGATGAATCGAGATATTTATTTCATAACAATATATGCTTTGTTTGTGTTCTTGAACGTCCTTAGGGACCCGCCCACGGGCAGCTTTTGGCTCGGCAACTAATTTGTCTCTCACATTAAATCTTACGGGTTTGTATGAAAGTGCGCGCATGTAGCGACGCGACAAAGACAGCACTTTCATACAAACCCGTACACTTGATGATAGAAATAGGTATGACAGAAACACGTTCTTCATATCATATAGATAGATAGTTATACAGGGTTATTGGTAAAACATTAACAAACTCTGAACAGGTCATTGTAATCATCATTAAGAACAACTTTTACTATGGGACCAACACTGAAATCTCGAAAAAAAAAAATCGGCTGTTCCCTACATTTTGACGAGTTATACGAACATAAATGTAGGGAACAGCTGATTTTTTTTTCGCGATTTTAGGTTTGGTCATATAGTAAAAGTTGTTCATAATGATGATTACAATGATCTCTTAAGAGGTTGTTAATGTTTTACCAATAACAGGTATAGATTCCTAATATTCCCACTGCTGGGACACAGGTCTCCTCTCGGTGAGAAGGACCACCACACAGGCCCAATGCGGGTTGATAGATGTCACATCATGGAACTTTTGGTTCTAGGACATGTTTGAGAACAGTGGTGATGAAATAATTTACACTAAGTAATAAAGCGTATGTCGCAGCCGTTACCGTTGGTCCACCACTGCTCAGTTTCTTATATATTACTAGCTTCCGCCCGCGGCTTCACCCGCGAGGTATGTCGATAAAAACTATCCTATGTCCTTCCCGGGGATGCAATCTATCTCTCTGCCAAATTTTATCGAAATCCGATCAGTGGTTTAGGCGTGAAAAGGTAACATACAGACAGACAGACACAGAGTTTCCTTCAAATTTATAATATTAGTATGGATTCATATAGTTTCCTAATAAGGGCGATATTTCTGTCACCAGTATTGTCTATATTTTCTATCAATCATGCTATTCATCTTAGTTCACTATTTATAGTTCTACAAACTGCAATAAACCTTTTAAACGGCTTAAGTTCTCTGAAAACGCGGAAGTAAGAATGAAATGCGAGTTCTAAGAAAAAGAAAGAAAGAAAGAAAAAGTATTTATTGCGTCTCGTACAGGAAGATCACAAACTAAACTAAACACATTAAAATAAAAAATAAAAACCAAGTTATATAAAAAAAAATGAAAATGAAACATGAAGTCCTATACGAGGCCAAAAGGCTCCTATCTCAGCATGATGCTGCGACATTAAAAAAAAATAAATGTCTCAGCGCTGGTATTCTGATAGGCCCGCTGTGATGTCACGGGCAGTTACAGAAACATAAATAATAGACTAAGAGTACTATCATAGAACCTTCGAGAATATGTGAAGGATACGTTCTAACATAGTTTCGAGAATGTTCACAGAATATCCAAGGTTTTTAATTCACTAGAGGGACATTACTCTCGCGCCTGGTTATAAATCTTAATTTGTTTCGTCCCCACTCGACAGGGGTTATAAAGTTCCTTGCTCCTTTTCTATGTGTCCTTTGAATTTGTGTAATCTATTTCAAGGAGTAAATATCTGTCACTGCGATAGAATTACATTTGAAACAACGATAAGGTGATGAATATAAATGTTGATGGATGACGGGAGAGAGGGAGAGATGGACTGTGTTGAAAAGTAGGAGATAAAAAAAAAGTTGTGGATGATGGCTGTCAGAGAGGAATTAAAGAGCCCATATTGCCCCTGCACCAAGTAACATGAGACCAGTGCAGGCAAAAGAAGATGGCAATCCATAAAATATTTTGGAATCACCTGATCTTATTTTAAATAGCACCCTGCGGTTTCACCCGCAAAGGTCTCGATCCCGTCGGAATATCGGGATAAAAAGTATCCTATGTGTTAATTCAGGCCATGGTCTACCCCTATGCCAAATTCCATCCAAATCCGTTTAGCCGTTTTAGCGTGAAAGCATAACAAACTAATAATTTAGATCATCATCATCTGCCTAGCCTTTTCCCAACTATGTTGGGATCGGCTTCCAGTCTAGCCGGATGCAGCTGAATACCAGTATTTTACATAGAGCGACGTCCAAAACCAGCTGGGTAATACGATACGCCTTAGTAAGACTGGTTGTCAGACTTTCGGGCTTGTGACTACCCGTAACGACTGTCAAAGATCCACGAATGACAGCCGGGACCAACGTCTTAATGTGCTTTCCGAGGCACGGAGGGGTCTTGGTATGTAAAGATGGTCATCCATCCACAGACCAACCGCGGCAAGCGTAGCTTAAACTGATCGATCGACCTGTGCGGCTGTTATTATTTAGCCACGGGCCCCTCGATAATAGTTTAGATCACCATACGAAATAGAAGCTCTTCAAAATAATGTAACGGGGAGAAAATTAGAAATTATCTCTTTATTCATAATATTCACAGTGTAACGAATATATCTAACATTCTCAGCTTTGTAGAGGAATGTAAAATTGCAGGTCGAGACCTTTGGGTTGACTCACTCACGTAACTAATATTCCTCGCGGAATTCCTTGAAAATGTATGCTTTGATCTTGTTATATCCCAGCCGGGCTAGCATGGCCGGAGACATTTTATCCACGGGGAGAGGAAAAAATACTATTCCCCTCTGTCAATTTTGTCCACCCTCCGAGCATGGCGACATGGGTGGATAAACTATTCACGGTGGCAGTAAGCACGAGACATTTTTATAGTACAATTAATTATATTTTCTCCAAGAGATATACTTAAACCCACCATCTAAAGACGAGGACAAATTTCTCCCTTTGTTATGTCAAAATATCTGTAATTTTTCTCTTCCACTAGTCGCCATGCTATAGACGGGGGGTGAGTATCCACGTCTAATGTCAAAAAGTGATATAATTCTCTTTCCCCCTGTTGCCATGCTTTGGCAGGTGGATAAAATAATTTTATCCCTTGTCAGTGGAAATAACCTGTGGAGAAAAGTTTTATCCCCAGCCCATGCCCTGCTGGAGATGTTACAGTTTTAGAAAATAGTGAAGCATTTCATTATTCGCAGGGGAGTTTAATGAAATTAATGGTTTATACTGTAAATAGAATATCTGTATCACTTTTAAACGTACCCCTTTACATTTTAACATTATTTTATTTTTATTATTTGTTGTTATAGCGGCAACAGAAATACATAATCTGTGAAAATTTCAACTATCTGACTATCACGGTTCATGAGATACAGCCTGGCGAGAGACGGAGAGTGAAGGGTCCCGTTTTTACCCTTTGGGTACAGAACCCTAATAAAGATTAGAGACTGAATAATAGGTCTAGTGGAAGATTAGGATCTTGCAGGCTATTAATAAAACCGCGATATTCTTCGATTATTAATATTTAATCTGAAGCATTATAACTTCAGTTTTATGAGTAGAAATTTGATCAGAATCTGTTCAATCAGTAGATAGTTATCTTTGTAAGATAAAGCTGCTCATTCATACTCCGTCAATGTCGCGGGCGATGTTGATGTCATTTATAATGTCATTCGAAGGTTGCTGATGTGATTTTTAGGGTTCCGTACCCAAAGGGCAAAAACGGTGGACCCTATTACTAAGACTCCACTGTCCGTCTGTCTGTCACCAGGCTTTATCTCATGAACCGTGATAGCTAGACATATATGATGTATATCTGTGGCCGCTATAACAACAAATACTAAAAACAGAATATAATACATATGACTGTCATACTGAACTTCGAAATTCAAAATACCGATGTACTGTATTCATAAAGTTTAAAATTACGAATTACTTGATTTAGAATGTTCATGATCGCGATGTACGGAACTTCGAAAGTTTGTTATGACGAATTACTTCATTGAGAATGTTCATCATCGCGATGTACGGAACTTCGGAAGCTTGCCATGACGAATTACTCAATTTCGAATGATCATTATCGAGAACCAAAATGAAGGCACTGTATTTATGCACAATAGCTATTTATAATTACGGAACTTCGGAATAACAACAAATATATCCGGCTCGAAGGACCAAAATGTACGGGTTGTGTGACCACGATACACGAAAATGTCAATATTGAGATGAGATAGATGTTAGCTAGTCAGAGGTGGATGTTGTCAAGAGAAAACGACCTTTACTCGCGAGTGACTTTAATTCACTGATCATACACAATTTACATGAAATGATGAAATATTAAATGTAGGTCGCGCATGAACTATGTAATGCTATGTCATCAAGATTAATTATGTATATAAAATAAATGTACGTTTGTCCGTACAATAAATATTTAAGGGGGGCTCCCATACAACAAACGTGTTTTTTTTCGGCGTTTTTGCCTTGTGGTACAGAACCCGACAACACGACCGAAAACATTTTTCTCACTATTTATGTAAGAACTGTAAGCTTCTGCCTGCGAATTCATCGTCGTGAATATTCTTGATCCTCGGACCCACTCCGTCGCATTGCATCGTCTGCTCGCGCTATTACTTCATTTTCGCTTAGCGTTCTTTCATTATTTTTGCTCGGCTCCTAAGAGTCCATAACGTGATGTTAAATAGCCTATAGCCTTCCTCAAGAATTGGGCTATCTAATGTAAAAAGATTTGTTTCATGTCCGACTGTTAGTTCCCGAGATTAGTGCGTTCAAACAAAGAAACTTCAGCTTTATTATTAGTATAGATTTAAGGCTCCTTCAAACAGGCGCGACACGCGATAAAATCGCGTGCGACACAAAGGCACCGCAAGTCCCGCAACGAGCGGTGCCTTTGTGTCGCTCGCGATTATTTCGAGTGTCGCGCCTGTATGTAGGAGCCTTTAATCTGAATCTGTTCAATCAATAGATGATTATCTTGGTAAGATAAAGCTGCTCATTGATACTCCGTAAATGTCGCGGGCGAGTCTGATGTCATTTAGTTTTATAATGTCATTCCAAGGTTGTTGATGTCATTTTTTAAACATTTTTCTTGCTTTTTTGGGTTCCGTACCCAAAGGATAAAAACGGGACCTAACTAAGACTCCACAGTGCACTGTCCGTCTGTCTGTCTGTCTGTCATCAGGCTTTATCTCATGAACTGTGATAGCTAGACAGTTGAAATTTTCACAGATTACGTATTTCTGTTGCCGCTATAACAACAAGAACTAAAAACAGAATAAAATAAATATTTAAGGGGCTCCCATACAAACTAATATTGTATAGATCATTTTCTATACAATGTTAGGTTGTATGGGAGCGGAACCCTTCGTGCGCGAGTCCGACTCGCACTTGGCCGGTTTTTTATTTAATTATTATAACACATAGATTGATTGATGACTTGCTGAGGGTCACAGGAAGGCGTCATCAACGGAAATGACGCAATGAATGTTGCTGAACTGTCAAAATGAAAGCCATTGCTATTGATAGTGTTACGCAATTATCCCACAGCAGTCTGTTGGACCAGGAGGAGGTAGAACCGTAGGGCCAGGCTTAGAAGTAGACGTCTTTTGCGCTGAAAAAAAAAGATGTCGAGGGGCCCGTGGCTAAATAATAACAGCCGCACAGGTCGATCGATCAGGTTAAGCTACACTTGCCGCGCTTGGTTTGCTGATGGGTGACCATCTTTACATACCGAGACCCCTCCGTGCCTCGGAAAGCACGTTAAGCCGTTCGTCCCGGCTGTCATTCGTGTATCTTTGACAGTCGTTACACACCAGTCGTACCAATGGGTATCGTATTACCCAGTAACTGGGTTGTGGAGGTCAGATAGGCAGTCGCTCCATGTAAAATACTGGTATTCAGCTGCATCCCGGTTAGACCGGAAGCCGACCCCAACATAGTTGGGAGAAGGCTAGGCAGATGATGATGATGATCTTTTGCGCTGAAATGTTAATGATGATGATTATTTGTTATACATTGAATTGAAGTCTTAGTAAGACGCTTGTTACTGTAGGTCTTAATCCTTGTAATATCGCTTTGTCACGACTTATTGCTGCTGGTTATTATTACTCATTATATAATTTAGTAATAAATAAACATTATCTCTGTAACGTATCAATTTAACGGATCTCTTACTTCACCGCAATGACACCAGATGTCCTTGTAGTGACCGCATCACCACGTAATAGGAAACTTATCACGCCCTCATTTACAACCCAGTTATAGTTTTTGTGTTTATATCTTTCATTGTAGTATCCTTTTGGCATTTATTTTTGTATCGTCGTCATTCTATCGAAAGTTATCCACTGCTGTATGTAAGCTACAAACAGTTCCTATTTTTGTAAGTTTAACATTTAGGCCGTCGGATAAAGACATTAAATTCGCAAAGCGTGATGTAGTTCTGCATTTTTGGTATGTTGTATGGGTCTGTTGGGGTAGTGTGAATTCAAATTTGCAACTTTGGAAACTGAGAAAATCGAGAAAAATTTATCCTTTTGATAGATTCTTATTTTTTAAGTGTGAGGACTTTGTAGGCCTTGTAGACTTTAGATCTGTACTTAGACTATTTTTAGGGTTCCGTACCCAAAGGGTAAAAACGGGACCCTATTACTAAGACTTCGCTATCTGTCCGTCTGTCTGTCACCAGGCTATATCTCAAGAACCGCGATAGCTAGACAGTTGAAATCTTCAAAAATTATGTATTTCTGTTGCCGCTATAACAACAAATACTAAAAACAAAATAAAATGAATATTTAAGGCGGGCTCCCATACAACAAACGTGTTTTTTTCGGCGTTTTCGCCTGGTGGTACGGAACCCTTCATGTGCGAGTCCGACTCACACTCACAGTTTTTTAGGGTTCCGTACCCAAAGGGTAAAAACGGGACCCTATTACTAAGACTTCGCTGTCTGTCCGTCTGTCCGTCTGTCCGTCTGTCCGTCTGTCTGTCTGTCTGTCACCAGGCTGTATCTCAAGAACCGCGATAGCTAGACAGTTGAAATTTTCACAGATGATGTATTTCTGTTGCCACTATAACAACAAATACTAAAAACAAAATAAAATAAATATTTAAGGGGGGCTCCCATACAACAAACGCGATTTTTTTGCCCTTTTTTGCTCGATATCAAAAATGGCAACAGGTAGGCACTTGAAATATTCACAAAATACTCAGTTGTATTTTAACTTTAATAATAAATAATAAAATTAAAATAAAATAAATATTTAAGGGGGGCTCCCATACAACAAACATGTTTTTTTTCGGGGTTTTTACCTTGTGGTACGGAACCCTTCGTGTGCGAGTCCGACTCGTACTTGGCCAGTTTTTATTTTATCAAGTACTTGTTGACAGGCCTACTACGCTGTCCTCCCATACCTACTGTAATTTGAAAACATTGTAAAAGCCAATTACTTTTAAAAAGAGTAACCGTGGAGTTTCTTGCCGGCTCTTTTCCATAGGAAACGACCAATTAGAACCGTGCACCTAGCTTCTGACGTTTCGTAAGTGCCCATGTAGGCTAAACGTGAAACAAAATATTTTGATTTTGAATTTTTGGTTATAGAACATGTCGTTTTCCTCACGAAGTTTCCCTTAACCGTTTTGTGAGCAGTGGTGATGAAGTAATTTATATAATGTTAGGCAGCTGTCTGGGTTCGAACCTACAACTATTAACTCGTAAAGTCGCGGCCGTGTCCACTTGACCACTAGTGCTCCCCTGCTACAATTGTTTACCTAATATCAATTATGTTATTTACAGCACTAATGTATTCGAGTTGTATATGAGGGGCCCGTGGCTAAATAATAACAGCCGCACAGGTCGATCGATCAGGTTAAGCTACGCTTGCCGCGGTTGGCCTGTGAAAGGGTGACTATCTTTACATACCGAGACCCCTCCGTGCCTCGGAAAGCACGTTAAGCTGTTTATCCCGGTTGTCATACGTGGATCTTTGACAGTCGTTACGGGAAGTCGGAAGCCCGAAAGTCTGACAACCAGTATTACCAGGGGGTTTCGTATTACCCAGTAATTGGGTTGTGGAGGCCAGATAGGCAGTCGCTCCATGTAAAATACTGGTATTCAGCTACTACGGTTATACTGGAAGCCGACCCCAACATAGTTGGGAAAAGACTAGGTAGATGATGACATGCAGCACTAATGTATTCACATGCAACCTGTTTTGAATCTCAGGCGCCATGAACAGAGTACAGATGTTTTCAGACTAGCGTTCCCAGATTTGTCGTTTCGTCTCAGGGTCGACGTGTTGGAAACATAGCACAGGACACGTGTGTTTAGACCGTGACAAGTGATGGTCACAACAAAACACAATTGTCGAGATTCCGGCCTCATTTATTTTTACATAACACCTTGTTTACCCGAAGGCTTGAGCAGAGTAACGAAATGGCGAAATGAGGGTGTACTATTGGTTTACAATAGTACCTACACCCTAATTTCGCCGTTTATATTAAAGTCCTGCCCCTCTAGATCATCATCATCATCTGCCTACCCTTTCCCGAACTATGTCAGGGTCGGCTTCCAGTGTAACTGGATGCAGCTGAATACTAGTATTTTACATGGACCGAATGCCTATCTGACCTTCACAACCTAGTTACAGGGTAATACGATACCCCTTGGTAAGACTGGTTGTCAGACTTTCGGGCTTCTGACGACCCGTAACGACTGCCAAATTTCCACGAATAACAGCCGGGACCAACGGCTTAACGTTATTTCCGGGGCACGGAGGGGACTTGGTATGTGAAGATGGTCACCCATCCACGGACCAACTGCGGTAAGCGTAGCTTAACCTGATCGATCGACCTGTGCGGCTGTTATTATTTAGCCACAAGCATCAGGTGAAATGACATGGACATGCATGGAAGTTGTTGCTTAAGTCACCAACTGATACTGCAAATCTTTTTGATATGAGACGATGGTTAAATCGAGTTATTCCGTTCTGATCCCCTGAATCCCCCTCCACCCCCCCCACCTCGATCCCCTCCTTCATCGTCTTCTGTTTTAATCTTTGTCTTATCCACTATAAACTTTCTCATACAGGTTTGATTATACAATAACGGCTAGTGTTCTGTGTGTCCTGTCGACCCTGTCGTCTGCACGTTACAGGAAGTGATGGACGCTAGCAAATTCTGGGCAGAGTCCATTTAGATTGCCATCGAGACTAAGAAGAAGATAAAGATATCCAATTAAAAAAAAAAAACTGGCCAACTGCGAGTCCGACTCGCACACGAAAGGTTCCGCGGATACCGCAAGGCAAAAACGTATGCTGGCCCGCAGGTTTGCTAGGTGTACTAAAGACGTGAAAATTACGTTATTTAAGGCGTACTGTCAGACGTTTTACACCTGCAGCCTGTGGGTCAGGTATACTCAGGGGGCCTACAACGCCCTCCGTGTACAGTACAATAATGCTTTTCGGGTGTTACTGGGGCTTCCGCGGTTCTGTAGTGCGTCGGGCATGTTTGCCGAGGCACGCATAGACAGTTTTGAGGCCATCTTGCGCAAAAGAACGGCATCCCTAATGCGTAGGATATGTGGAAGCTCCAATAGCATCCTGAGGATTATTGTGGAGAGGCCAGACTGCCCTTTTCTGATGCACTGGTCCCGTAGACATAGCTACGGGCCTGGTGCTGACGAACGATTTTTAAATGAATAGTTTTAATATAATATTAATATTTTTGGACATGTAATAGTTTATTTGTTATTTAATTTTAATATAAATTGATTTTATTTTAATTGTAATTTGAATTTTCGATTTAATTAATTTGATTTTTATTTTTATTATTATTGCTTAATTTTTAGTGTAATTTTGATTTTAATTTTGATTTGTAATTTTGATTTTGATTTTAATATTTATCTTAACTTTGATTTTAATGACAAAATAATTGTAATTTAATTCTAATTTAATTTTTCGTTTTAATTTTGATATTACGTGTACTAACATAGCTTTAAAATATTGTATTGTATCTACTAACAAAATATGGGTTATTAGCCGAAATAAACGTTTTGATTTGATTTGATTTGATTTGAAAAACGCCGAAAAAACACGTCTGTTGTATGGGAGCCCCCCTTAAATATGTATTTTATTCTGTTTTTGGTATTTGTTGTTATAGCGGCAACAGAAATACATAATTTGTGAAAATTTCATCTGTCTAGCTATGGCGGTTCTTGAGATACAGCCTGGTGACAGACGGACAGTGGAGTCTTAGTAATAGGGTCCCGTTTTTACCCTTTGGGTACGGAACCCGTATAGCTGGCGGGTCCATTAGGCGAGCTGCTCCATATTTTTTGCCCGTCAATAAAGATACTCGACACTACCAAGATGACAAGCAATTGATACATTGTTTCTTCCATTCCCATACGAAAATGCTAATTCTGTACCACTAAGGCTCTTTTTCTAGTATTGACATGGTTGTGTTGAAAAACTGTCCTAGATACCTTATAAGGTGAAGCGTACATGCCGCTTACGTTATCTTGTGCATTACAATTGAAGACATGACGCCTTATGGCTCTATCGAACTGTTTCTGACCTAGGTAGGACCGCTGTTTCTCCTGAAGTCCCGAGTTCTTGAAACTCTGAGAAAAAAAATTTGACACTTAACCGAACGACCGAATAAGGTTTAGCCAGTAAAAAAAAAAAAAACTGGCTAGAAGAGTCGGACTCGCACACGAAGGGTTCCGTGCCACAAGGCGAAAACGTCGAAAAAAACACGTTTGTTGTATGGGAGCCCCCGTTAAATATTTATTTTATTCTGTTTTTAGTATTTGTTGTTATAGCGGCAACAGAAATACATAATTTGTGAAAATTTCAACTGTGTAGCTATCGCGGTTCTTGAGATACAGCCTGGTGACAGACAGACGGACGGACAGACAGCGAACTCTTAGTAATAGGGTCCTGTTTTTACCCTTTGGGTAAAAAAATAAAAAAAGTGTCCTAAAAATGATAAAGTCAAAACTGATTTATTTAAACTAGGCTGAAAATTAGCACTTCTCGAATGACAAATTTACATAAGACAGTTCTAGTGCTTTATCTGGGAAGAAGTGGCGCAAGAAACTCCCGACAAAAAAAAAAACTAAAAGATAATATACAAAGAATTTAAAGTATAGTATATAAATACTACTAAAGATCCATAAAAAACTAGAAGAGTCGTTGCTTTGGCATTCTGTTCGCTTCCGCTAAAGACAATGACATCGGAAAAGTTGTTTTTTCGGAATATACTTAACTGTACTATGACGGTGTTGTTCTCTCAATACCTAACAACAGTTTGCAATGAAGGTCTTCATAAAAAAATCGCGCCACCAGTTGGCGACAAGAGGTCTTCCATTTCGACGTTGAATATAAAATCGATAATGACGTTCATCGTTTGTTTTATTCATTCGTTCATCATTCAGCCACGACTAAAATGAGGTATTCCACTCAGAGCACTACATGATTCTGGATCGGTTCTTCGAAATTTTTCGTCCGATGTGGTCTTCAATCGTGTACTGAATCCATGTAGTAACTGGTTGCGCTTCGATGTTCTTGCGTCATTTCAGAAAACCGTTAAGAGCGTTTACGCCGTACGTCATTTCAAACAAATTTTCAAAACTTCGTACGCATAAGCAGGATACAAAGGTCTAAAAAGTTACAAGAGAACATTTTCAAAAAATAGTTTTACAGCCAAATTAGACCGATTTTAAATTTTCCATAGAAACAGAGATTTCCAGTTATCTTTTTTTAAATAAGACATTTCGAAAATGTTCTCTACTAACATTTTAGACCTTTGTATCCTGCTTATACGTAACAAGTTTCATTAAAATCGGTTCATTAATTTCGAAAAATAAGGGCTTGAATGTTTGTATGAAATGCCGTACCGCGTAAACGGTCTTAAACTTCACATCATAACATCCTTGAAGTAAATAACAGTAATCAACACATTGTTACAGGCAGAAAATCGTTTCCACAATGGCCGATGTTATGTAACTTACATAATCTCTGATTACATGACGGTTAAGGTCAAGCGTTCTTGAGGAAATGCTCCTCATTACTGCCTTGTTAACTCCGTAATAAAATGAAAGATATTATGAAATCTTTTGACGTAAGAGTTGTAATTATGCCAATAGGATATAAACATTGGAGTCATTGGATTTGGTTTGGTGAGCTCGGAAGTTGGAAACTGAGTTTCGGCGGCCTAGTTGCCAAACCTTTTGGAATGTTGGTTTCTCATTAATTTAATGAAAAGACTATTGAGAGTTGAGCATTTTTGAAGTTGCGACTTCTTTTCTCGTATCGACGAATTTGAGAATAATTAATACAGTGATATAAATATCAGGCAGCAAGGAAGGAGAGAAAGAAAGAAAAAAATAATCTTCATTTGCGGTAAACGTAATGCAAAGAAAGGACATAAACACAAAAAAAGAACAAGTTCGGGAGGAAAATATGTGTTGCATCCACACAAAACGGCCATCGCTCAGCATAATGCTGCGACCCTATGCGAGACAGAGTCCCATCGCTGGTTTTCAGCGACAGCCGGCTATATTGCCAGATGCATCGGACCTACCTACATTCAAGATTGTATGACAGCTGGGATCTCCATGGTAACTCCATAAAAAAGCTATGAGCTTGAAAATCTCACCATACCGTGTCTAAACAAACTAGTTTCGCATTGAGCGCATGGTCAACAAAGCGTACCTACTCCGGCAATAAAAACATATACGTCACTTTGTTCAGCATATAAATCAAGAATAGCATAAGCAGAAAGAGAAGTTTCATTGACAAATCTTTTACTGTTCAAGCAGTACGGTTATGGAATGACTTGCCCGTGTCGGTAAGGCGTGCTCAATCCTTGTCCACTTTTAAAATTATGATAAAAAAGCACTTCCTCTCTTCTCTTAATACATCATCATTATATTTTCTTTGCTCCTGTTTCAAATTTATTGTTATATGTATATATTTATTTAGATTAGTAGTAAATGGTACACCACAGACTACCTACAGTATTTGTCTGTCCTTCCCCTTTTTAATCCATCCAAAGGTAGTCTTTAAAAGATCGCTTTTAGCGGTAGGACCGCCCATTGTGTCACCCTTTGTACAGTTTCTATAATTATGTCTGTAATTAATATGGTGTACATAATAAAGAGTATTCTATTCTATTCTAAAGACTAAATTATGTCCCACACATCATAAGACGGGATCTCTCCAAAATTAGCACCAATAAAAATATATATAGTAGAACATGAATATATTTGTATATTATACTAGCTGTTGCCCGTGACTTTGTCTGCGATCCAGGATGAAAAGTAGCCTATGTCCTTACCCAGGTCATCGTCTATATGTGAGCCAAATTTAATTCAAATCCATTCAGCCGTTTTAGCGTGAAAGCGTAACAAACATAAGTACAAACTTTCTTTCGCATTTATAGTACTACTAGCTGCGCCCCGCGGTTTTTCACCCGCGTAAATGTCGATCCCGTGGGAATATCGGGATAAAAAGTAGCCTATATGTTAATCCAGGGCGTCAGCTATCTCCATACCGAATTTCATCAAAATTGGTCAAGCCGTTTGAGCGTGAAGAAGTAACAAACATAAAACACACACACCCCCACAAACTCACAAACTTTCGCCTTTATAATATTAGTTAAGACTAGCATCTTCGCGGTTTTACCCGCATAAGCTTCGATTCCGTAGGAATATTGGGATAAAAACTATCCTATGTGTTAATCCTGGTTATATACTATCTGTGTGCCAAATTTCATCCAATTCCATTCAGTAGTTTTTGCGTGAAAGAGTATCCCATCCTCACAAACTTTCTCCTTTATATTATTAGTAGTAAAGTAGTAAGTAGTATAAAATTAGTAGGATTATAGTAGGACTACTCATCGCGTGGCTGTCGACTATGATTTCAAGATGATCCACATTTTATTCAGTGTTAGGGTCAAATCACACCGAGATGGCAGCGAAGCGGCGAGCAGTTTCAGTGTCATATAATTTTAAACTTTATCGTCATTACTATAACACATAGTATCGCTTGAGAAACTTGAAATGGCGCGCGGCCGCCCGCGGCGCCGCGAGCACTCCGACGACTCAAGTTTCTCAAGTGATACTATGTATTATAGTAATGAATATAAAGTTTAAAATTATATGACACTGAAACTGCTCGCCGCTTCGCTGCCATCTCGGTGTGATTTGACCCTTACGTGTTAGTGCGCTTGGGAACGAAAATAAACAAGTATGTAATACCGGTAATGCTCAGACGATGTGTTGTGTGTTAAATCTAGTTATATTTGTCAAATGGGTCTGGCTGGATTCCGTGAACATGAGTGTTCAGGCATTTATTTAGGATACTCTTGAAGCGTTAGTGCTTTAAGAATAGAGGAAGGTTAAAGAAACGATGGGTAGGTTGCTTGAAACATGATATGCCAAGAAATGTGATGACTTTTATACTAAGACTTGTTAATCATTCACGTAATTGACAGCTATGAAAGAAATTGTAAAAAAAAGAGTGCCGACAGAAGTGAAAACAAAAACAAACAGAATACTTTGCCATCATTCACTGACATATCGGATATACATTAAAACCGAGTACATCCTGAGGACAGTCGAACATATCCGAAACGGGTATGTTTTGAAGAATTATTCCATTCTGATCCCCTGAACCCCCCCTCCAGCCCCCCCGCCTCGATCCCCTCCTAGATCGTCTTCTGTTCTAATCTCTGTCTTATCCACTAAAAACTTTCTCATACCGGTTTGAACCGCTTATTCTTTTGTTTTTGATCCTGAAGGATCGTCAGCAACAAAAATAATCGTCTCATAAACAAAACACGCGCGGCGTCGCTTACGGTAACAGTGGCGCGAGTTCAATGGTTTTTTCCCCATCTCAAAAAATGTCCAACGCGCCCAAGAAGTTTTCATTTTAAAAATGGCCCATGAATCAACACGTATGAAACCTTTACAATAATTACTAGTAAATGAGGAAAATGTTGTGAGGAGAGTTTTGAGTATGGATGTCGATGGCAATAAGAGTAGGGGAAGACCAAAGAAACGATGGATGGAATGTGTGAGTAATGATATGGTTAGAAAGGGGGTGACTACCGAGATGACGACTAATAGAGAAGTATGGAAGACATGTTGCGCCGACACCAAATAAATTGGGATAAGGGCAGGAGAATGATGTTCTTTATTAATTATTACAATAAAACGGACACTTCATAATTTCAAACATTTTAGAAAGAAAGAAAATACATTTATTTAGCATAGACTAAAATACACAATACACCAGATAGTCAGATAATAGTCGTTTTACAAAGTAATTCACTTCGGTCTGTTTCATAATGTTCGCTAAGTCATTCTGCAGTGTGGACCACTCCGTAGATTCTGCCTTTAACGGCCTTGTGGCCTTCTTGATCGCGTCTGATCTTCTTACCGTTGCTCTGCCTAAAGCCCATAGATCAGTCAAGCAGACCTCTTGCGATGCAAGAGGTTTATCAAAGTATGTTCTATGATGAATTGATGATTAACAAAGTTCATTGTGCGTTCAAGTGTGTCTAACAAAGACCATTGTACCTAGTCAATCCAACACAAGTAAAAAATACTGAAATTTCATTATCAAACGCAATACGGGGGCCTTAAATGGAACTGTTGGAAAAAACGCTACTACTTCGGTTGCGTTGCGATTTAGGAAACGCGCAAAAAACTTTGGTTCTTTCGAAAGTAATATTTGAACGAAAAGTTTCGATAGCATGAATTGGACTAAGTGTAAATCAAATTTATGCTATAGAAACTATTCGTATTGTTGAAATGTTTAGAAAAGGAACTTGTGGTCTTGTGGACACAAGCCAAGTTGTCAGCACTGATTGAGGGGGTCCGCTAGGGCCATGCCTGCCAGGGTCGCGGGCTGCTCGAAAGAGTTACCGTGGCCCTGGCACAGGCACTGAAGGAACACTGCTGGGTTTTAGTCAGTAAAAGTCTGACACGCTCCCCTGCTCCGCTCAGAGCGGGAGAAGTTATTAGATAATGTCCCACCCAAAAAAAAGAAGCTAAGCAAAATTTTTTTTGTTGCGTAGAATATAATTATTGTCAGTCATTGTCTTTTCTTTTAGCTCTGTAGGTGCGATGACTGCCCCAATAATCTCGTGGTAGCAAGCGCCACTACTGAGCGTGGAGTCCTGAGTCGATTCCCAAGTCGGGCAGTGTTATTAGGTTTTTCCATTAGGAATTTCTTAGCAACAGCTCGGAGTTTGGCGGTGATACCCCTATGCCTTCTCCGAGGGTATCACACCGCCAAATTCCGCACGTTAAGCCGTTGGTCCTGCGCCTGATCTGTCTCAGGTAGTGTTGAATTGCCACCGCGTCGGATTATGAGAGTGAGGGAGGAGAGAGTGCTCCTATGATCTCCGCACACACTTGTGTACGCATGAGCGTACATATCCCCTTCGTCATCATCCTGCCTGCCTGCAACATTCCTAGCCTTTTCCCAACTATGTTGGAGTCGGCTTCCAGTCTAGCCAGATGCAGCAGAATACCAGTATTTTACATGGAGCGACTGCCTATCTGACCTCCACAACCTAATTACTGGGTAAGACTGGTTGTCAGACTTTCGGGCTTCTGACTACCCGTAACGAGTGTCAAAGATCAACGAATGACAGCCGGGACCAACGGCTTAACGTGCTTTCCGAGGCACGGAGGGGTTACGGTATGTAAAGATGGTCACCCGTCCACAGACCAACCGCGGCAAGCGTAGCTTAACCTGATCTATCGACCGACGATATATCGTCGATAGCCGAAATTAGGTGTGGAGTATTATATTAGCTACAGGGTCTTAATAGTGAATGCTGGCCCTTTTCATCGTCATTTTGTGTCCCGTTTCTTACTAAATTGTGTCACTCTCTGTCTCTTTCAAACCGTAGATAAGTCACTTCTGTATTTATACACTATATCAGTCATCGCATTAAAATCATTTGTCTCTTTCAAATCTGACAACAAGTCTTACCAAGGGGTATCGTATTACCCAGTAACTGGGTTGTGGAGGTCTGATAGGCAGTCGCTCCATGTAAAATACTGGTATTCAGCTGCATCCGGTTAGACTGGAAGCCGACCCCAAAATAATTGGGAAAAAGGTAGGCTGATGATGATGATGATCAGTCATCGCATTGCACTATGAAACCGTTGTCAGATCATTACAAAACGGTAGATCTCGATTTAGCGGATCATAGCGTCACAAAGCTCATTTAGATTTTATTATTTAAAAGTAGTACAAGAGTTTCTGAGTGTCTGCCAGGTGATATTTTAGATTTAGCACTTGTCACACTAGTATGATAAAGGCGAAAGTTTGTGAGTACGTTTGTTACTTCTTCACGCACAAACCATAATCAGCCTATAATGTTCCCACTGCTGGGACACAGGCCTCCTCTCGGTGAGAGGGAGTGGGCCGTAATCCACCACGCGGGCCCAGTGCGGATTGGCAGATGTCACATGTCTTCGAATTTTTGGTTCTAGGACATGCCGGTTTCCTCACGATGTTTTCCTTCACCGTTTTGAGAGCAGTGGCGATGAAATAATTTATTACACAAAGTGAAGCGCCTGTCTGGGTTCGAACCTACGACCTACAACTCGTAAGTCGCGGCCGTTACCACTTGGCCACCACTGCTCTTACACGCACAAACGGCTGGACCAATTTTGATAAAATTTGGCATGGGGGTAGCTGACACCCTGGATTAACACATAGTAAAACGTAGCGAACGATTACGGTGGTGGCTAAAATCCTTTTCTTCACAATATTTATAAATCAACTAGCAGCGCCTCGCGGTTTCATCCGCATAAGTGTCGATACCGTGGGAATATCGGAATAAAAAGTAGCATATACGTTAATCCAGAGTGTCAGCTATCTCCGTACAAACTTTTATCAAAATTGATCCAGCCGTTTGGCCGTGAAGAAGTAACAAACTTATAAACACACACACACTCACAAACTTTCGCCTTTGTAATATTAGGCTGAGGCCAAACGAGCGTAATTTTTTGAGCTGTGAGTCGCGTAAAATGAGTCGCGAAATTTACGCTGCATTCGGTTTCATACTAAAGTCCTGTTTGTACCACACGGCGACGCAAAATGAGTTGTCTGCTGACTCACGCGCGTTATATCAACCGAATTGCGCTCGGGGTGAGGGAGGGGAGTGAGGCGACCGTCAGTTAGGTTACAGAATGCGACTGAAGTTACGTCCGTCCGTCTGGCTGTCTAACCGAATTTCAGTTGAACGTAAATTGCGATACGCAAAATGCGCGACTCACAGCTCAAAAAATTACGCTCGTTTGGCCTCAGCCTTAGTGTGATAGGTCAAGGTGTTTATATACTGTATAATGCATGACGGTACTGTTTAGTTAACCTAATGGCTACTCATATGACCATTGTATCTATTCTCCAAGATGATGCACATCTGATTCACACATTTTCTGTAAACTCTTTAATGAACATGCAAGCTTCTTCATCCGGTTATAATTAGTCACTATCTTCTACCTGCGACTTCGTTCGCGTGAAAGTCGCAAGATACACAAAAAAACCGGGCAAGAGCGAGTCGGACTCGCGCACCGAGAGTTCCGTACCATCATGTTTTTAAATTTTCATCGGCGAGGCCTATATACATCAGAGAATTTTAACACTGTGCACTGCGGTGTAGTATATTATGGCAGTTTTATGTCAGCGCCATCTCTTGACCGATAGTGGAACTAATGTAACTTTTGTTGATGATTTCTGAAAAAGGGTGCTATTTATTTTTTATGTTCCCACTGCTGGGACACAGGCCTCCTCTCTGTGAGAGGGAATGGGCCGTAATCCACCACGCGGGCCCAGTGCGGGTTGGTAGATGTCACGTGTCTTCGAATTTTTGGTTCTAGGACATGCCGGTTTCCTCACGATGTTTTTCTTCACCGTGTTTGAGAGCAATGGTGATGAAATAAATTAACACAAAGTAAAGCGCCTGTCTGGGTCTGAACCCCCGTGGGTTCAGACCCAGACAGGCGCTTTACTTTGATCATTTTTCAATTTCGTAATTAGACACTATTTTTCTTGTTAGTAATTGATGTGTATTAATAATATGCATAACAAAATTGAATAATGGATTCGAAAAATAAACAATTACGAAATTATAAATTGCTATTGTGCATAAATGCAGTGCCTACATTTTGGTTCTCGATAATGATCATTCGAAATTGAGTAATTCGTCATAGCAAACTTTCGAAGTTCCGTACATCGCGATGATGAACATTCTCAATGAAGTAATTCGTCATAACAAACTTTCGAAGTTCCGTACATCGCGATCATGAACATTCTAAATCAAGTAATTCGTTATAGCGTACCTTCTAACTCACGTAATTCGTAATTTTAAACTTTATGAATACAGTACATCGGTATTTTAAACTTCGAAGTTCAGTATGACAGTCGAACCCACGACCTACAACTCGTAAGTCGGGTTCGTTACCACTGGGCCACCACAGCATTTATTATATGAGCATAGATAACTAGACTCATATGCGACACAAACATATTCCAAGCAGACATGATGGCACTGCTAATCGATTAGAAGACTGTTCATTTAACCTTAGATTGAACTAACAATTAGTATACTGTATTAATGTCTATTAGTTCTACGTCAATATAGTTTAATGACTGTTTCTTTAAGTGTGCTATTGTTTATTGAATGCCCAAATTTATAACACGGGTACCCAAGAGACGGAAAAAGGAGCAAAGGACGGCACAGGCAACTTTGAGAAGACCGCAGCGCTGGTATTCTGATAAGGTCCGCCTTTTTTTATCGGATGGGTAATTATCAAATGACCTCTCCCGCTCTGGGTGGAGCGGAAGGCAGCTCTCTCCCTGAGCTGTCCCGCCACCTCCTTCGCTAGCATGATTGCTTCGCAGAAGGAGGTGACTGCCTCCCACTCCCTCTCGCTCCGGACCATGCCTTGAACCAGGGCCGGACGCGAGAAGTCGCCGCGCCTGCCGATCGCCTCTACTAATACACGGCATGCATAAGGCCTGGCTTTAAGTTATATTTCATAAGATGATTTGAGACACTATTTTATCTCATGTAGGTCTAACAAAAAGGAATCGTATCTAAAATTCCAAATCATAAGTACACGTCTGTGGCAAAAACCAAGTTTTCTAAAGGGTTTTGGATGGCAGTCGTTTTACATGATACTAGAATCAATTGAAAGTCTAGAGAAAACAAAAAAGTCTAAAGAAGACGACGAATCGGTAGTGTGGCGGCATCTACATCGCTACATGCGAACTACGCATCATATTGACGTCACGCAAAAATCCTGCATCGCGCAAGCAGAGTTTACCGCGCAACTAGCATATTATATACAACGTCCCGACATCAATCGTCGGGTCAAGCCCGGTTAAGCAGACGACGACCTCATAGGTTGAATTGCGAGATGCCACTAACAAAAAAAAAACATTCGTCGGGTAGTTGAGACATGACACTCGTCTGGTCCAAGGATCCTCCCTTCTCGGGGTCAGTGTCCACTCGACCCGCTCAGACTCGACCCGAGTAATATTTCTGTTTTGATAGGCGTAAAAACGTCGATGTACAGTCAGACAAAAAAGTGTCGATTTAACGCTTGAACCACGCGGGAGTGTAAAATTTAAATCATGTTTGGATAAATAAATTAATAATTAAACAAATAAGTCCTTATACTTTTTTAATATAGTATTAAGATTATTGTTAATTATCATTACAATCTTATAGCTAGTGGCACGGTGGTAGGTATTTATTGAATCAATCTTTAAACGTGATTATTATTATTAGGTTCACAAGTAGGAATAGGAACTAACTTAGAAGGTCCTACTTGTGAACCTAATAATTGTAAATGTAAAAAAAACATGTTTTCAGTACAAAATCAACAATTTCTTTCTATTAATAATCGACATGAAAAAAAAATACAAATAAATAAATAGTTTTTGAAATAATCAACAATCGAGCAGTTTCTTGTAATAACTTTTCTTGATATTTTTTTGTCAATAAACCTAAAGTGTTATCATTTTCAATACTTAACTATTATCTTCTTCCTTTGGCTGATTCATGTGTTGCGATCGAAACGGAATTAAAAAACTGGCCAAGTGCGAGTCGGACTCGCACACGAAGGGTTCCGTACCACAAGGCAAAAACGCCGAAAAAAACATGTTTGTTGTATGGGAGCCCCCCTTAAATATTTATTTTATTTTAATTTTATTATTTATTATTAAAGTTAAAATACAACTGAGTATTTTGTGAATATTTCAAGTGCCTACCTGTTGCCATTTTTGATATCGAGCAAAAACAGGCAAAAAAATCGCGTTTGTTGTATGGGAGCCCCCCTTAAATATTAATATTATTTTGTTTTTAGTATTTGTGGTTATAGCGGCAACAGAAATACATAACTTGTGAAAATTTCAACTGTCTAGCTATCGCGGTTCTTGAGATACAGCCTGGTGACAGACAGACAGACAGACGGACAGACGGACAGACGGATAGACGGACAGACAGCGAAGTCTTAGTAATAGGGTTTGTTTTTATACGGAACCCTAAAAAGAAGAACTATACTTAGTACATAACTTTACAGTATCTTAATAATGAACAAGTTGTTGTATACAATATTTTACATTTGTTGGACTCTATCACATAATGCAGAAATATCCATTTCAATCATTTGTATGTAAAATCAAATTAGGATAATATCACTTTGCCTGACTGTACAAATGGCACTGAATTGGTAGTAAAACATCTGATATTATTCTTCGGGTCGAGTCTAAGCGGGTTGAGTGGGCGCGGACCCCCTTCTCGAAAGAGGAAGAGAGAAATTAAAACCCTCTTGCTCATACCTCTGTAGTGACATCTAATGATGACGTTTATTTATTTATTTATTTATTTATTGAGGATCTCCAACAAAGGATACACATAAACAATAGAAATTTACAATAACAAAAAGGTTCTTTTACGTGTGCTCCTTCAATTACAGGAGACCACAGCATGCACATATAACTAGGTGTAACACGATAAAAATAGAGACAATAAATTATGAATACAAATTATAAAATTAAAAGGAAAAAAAATAAAATATAATTAAGTTATCAAGATTGAGCATTCATATTATAGATGGTATATTATAAATGTCGGGATAAAAATAAAAATTGAGAAATAACATTGAATGAATTTGAGGAAAATAATAATGATTAAAATTTAACATGTCAAGATTATGCATTAATATTACAAGTATTTAGTTTAATTATAATTAATTCACATTTCAGAGAGTAGTAACATAATAAATACTTAGTTATTTTGCGGTGGCTAAATTCTTTTTGTATTGTGAAATGGGCAGGGTTATGTCAAGGTCACAACGCTTTGACAACTCATTGTACTGCCTGCAGAGTCTTGGGAGGGCGGCGAAATGTCCCAGATTGGTTTTAGATCCTGAGACGCAAAATAAGTTATAGCTGTTTTTCCGCGGCAGACGAGATGGCGCGTTCATATGCAGTTTGCCTAATAGTTCGCTGCAGTCTATGACGCCATTGAATACCTTGTGCAGTAGTATCAGGTCTGCCGTTTTCCGTCTATCCGCAAGTGAGACCATTTTGTAATGCCCTAATCTGTCTTTGTAGCTGATAACTTTTTTAGCTAAACGATCTTTGTAACAAAGATGATAAAGAAAACGTCTTTGGACACTTTCGAGGTGTTTAATGTATATGTCGTAGTGGGGATTCCAAACCTGGCTGCTATATTCAAGTATTGGCCTAACCAGTGTGTTGAATAATTGAATTCTGGTAGACGCCCTTTTAAAATCTTTGCTGTTACGTAAGATAAATCCAAGCATTTTGAACCCCTTCGATGAAATGTTAAGAATGTGTTTGTCAAATTTAAGTTTTTTATCTAGTGTGACTCCCAAGTCACGTATTTCCTCTAACTGTAATAGTTTTTGTTGGCTAATCGTGTAATCGTTAGATTTGACGAATTTGTTACGACTAAATTGCATGTAGTAACACTTTGAGACGTTAAGAAGCATTTTGTTCATCTTGCACCAGTTCGTCAGTCTGTTCAGATCTTCCTGCAATAAGGCAGAGTCAAATTCATTTAACATTGGTTTCATTATTTTCATGTCATCGGCAAAAAGATAGAATTTTGAATGCCTAAAGCAGAGCGTGATGTCGTTTATGAAAATGTTGAAGAGGATTGGTCCTAAATGGGAACCTTGCGGAACACCTGACGTAGCTTGAAAAGGCTTTGAATGATGGCCTCCCACAACTACTCTTGAAGACCGGTCACTGAGATAAGACTGAAACCACTTTAGCATTGATCCTCCTATACCTACGTGCTGAAGTTTAGCTATAAGAAGAGAATGATCTACCTTATCGAACGCCTTGCTAAAGTCAGTGTATATGGTGTCGACAGGAATACGTTTATCCAAAGACTCTGACAGAGACGACACGTAGCACATTAGATTAGTAGTCGTAGATCTAGATTTGATAAAACCGTGTTGATGGCTGGTGAGAAGGTGTTTAACATGCGATGAAAGACGGTTGGTTATGAGCTTTTCAAATACTTTGCCAAATATGACTAAAATAGAAATGGGTCTGTAATTGGATACTACATTCCTTTCTCCGGCTTTGAAAATAGGCACCACCAGTGCCTTTTTCCATTGCTCAGGGAAAATACCGTCTTTAAGAGACCTATTATAAATAAGACTGAGGGGTAAAGCCAGCGCTTTCGCACATCTTTTAATAAACACAGGTGGAATACCGTCGTCCCCTCCACTTTTCTGTTCATCTAAAGATGTTAAGGTTCGGAATATTTCACCAGGATTGAGTTCTAGTTTACAGAGAGTCGGCGAATTGTCATTGATGTTATCATTAGGCAGTTGCGTGTTGGTTGGTTGTTGATTGGATGGATGTTGGTGGGTGTTATAGACACCTGCGAAATTTTCAGCGAACAAGTTACATATGTCGTGGCCAGTTGATGCAGTTTTATTATTGTAACACATAACTGCGGGGTAAGTACTACCGGATTTCTTTTTGTTCTTAATAAAAGACCAGAAGGATTTAGGATTTTTTAAAACCGCTGTTTCTAATCTCTCGATATAATTTTTGTAGCAAACTGTTCTTAACTTGCTACAGTCGGCACGCAATGTTTCAAAGGATATAACGTCAAGGGGATTGTTGTATTTTTTTATTCTAACACGAAATTTGTTTTTTTCTTTCAAAAGTCGCTTAAGCCTAGGCGTGTACCATGCTGGGTACTCTTTCCTAGATATCGTTTTCAGGGGTACATGTTGCTTAATAATGTCATGTAAAACATCATATAAAATATTGACCATTTCGCCAACCGAGGAACAACATCCCATCGAACTTTCCCAGTCTATAGAAGTAAGGGAAGTCAGGATTTTATCATAGTCCGCTTTAAAGAAATTAGGTTTAGTGGTCGGTTTAGTTTGTAGGCAATTTGTGTTGTTGACCATGGGTATGCCGAACTCGAGCGACGGATGTAAGGGATCTTCTTGTGTCAGATGTGTGTGACAACGTGTCAGGTGTTGTACTGTCGAATTACAAAGAACTAAATCTAGTGTTCTAGATTTATTGTTTGTAAGGTAATTATACTGGCTTAGGTCATTCATAGAAATGTAATCTAAAAAGTGTTTGGTTACATCGTTGTTAATAATAGGGCAAGGAGTAGTGTGCCTCACCTGACTTTCCTCATTGGTGTTCCACGTTATACTACTAAGATTAAAATCACCGACAATAACAGTACGTTCGTTTTTGTCCAGGGCAGTTTGAGCTGAGTCTAGGAAAGTTTGGATGGTTTCATAAGTAATCGGGGGAGGTAGGTAGACGCAACAGATGTAGATCTCGGTTTTCCCATTCCCGGGAGATTCTGAGTCAACGGAGATCCACAAATCCTCGCACTGACTTTCTAAGTGTGGCATTCTACGTGAATTTAAGTACCTAGCTACAGCTATCAAAACGCCGCCTCCGTTTTTACGTGCTCTGTATCTACTGCACTCGCGATCTCGTCTGTAAATTACGTATCTGTCATCAAATAGCTCCGAGTCGTAGATGCCGCTGTTCAGCCAAGTCTCCGAAAGCACGACAATGTCGTAGTCTTGAAGAGACATGTTATGATAAAAAGATTCTGTTTTAGTCCTTAAACCGCGTACATTCTGATAGTATATCTTCAGTGAGTTATTGAATGTGAACAGGGTATACACATAAACATGCAAAGTACAATTAAATAAAAATAAGAAAAAAAATCTAACTGACAGTTTGTAAGACCTCCTGACAAGTGATAACAACACGCTCAGATTGATCGTTCTTCTTCATAAAGATTCTGCCATTGCGCACCCACACAAATTTGTAACCAAGTTCTTTGCCTTTAAGTCTTGCCGCTGCGTGCAAGGCTTTGTTGCCTGCTGATAGGTGTTCCACTACGTAGATTGGTGTTGGCTTATCTGTTGCGATACCGAGGTGGCTTGTGTTCAACTTGTTGTTGGTGTTGTTTTTGTTGAAGTTTATTGCCGCAGCGAGGAATGAGTCCCGTATGCGAGGGGTGTTGAATTTTACGAGGATTGATCTGGGTCGGGCAGTCTGAGTGTCTTTTTTAGCAGTCCTGGTGCAGTACGCAATGTCAGCTTCCTTAATTTGGCAATTAGTAATATTACTGAGTTGTAGTATGGTAGTAACTAAGTTTTCTGAGCGGTTTTCTGGCACGTTTTGTAGTTCGATGTTGGTGGATCTGTTGTGTTGTTCCATTAGATTTACGCGCTTATTGAGATCTTGAATGTATGATTGCAGCTTGCTATTGTCTCTTTCCAGCTCTTGCAGTTTAGAGGAGTTTTGCTCAAGAGTAACTTTCATTTCCTCGTATTTCTCGTTATAGAAGTCTAGCGAGGTACGGAAACCCAATATCAATTCGCTGATTTGTTTGAACTGTTCCGCCACTACCTCTTTGAGTGCGTTCGCGATTTCTTGTCGGATTATTTCTCTGAATGAGCTCTTTGTTAAATGTAAGACTGTGTCATCATTAGCGATTATTGGGCTCAACGTCGAGTTCTCAAGTTTTTGCCCGTTCGACGTGTTGTTAGGGTTAGTAGGTGAAATCCTACTGCGTTGAGAAGTTACTCCCTTGTTATCGGAGATGTTATTGTCGTCTTCCATTTGACTCAAAGGTGAGCTCTGGTGGCGTTTATTACGGGTGGTAACATTAGTATCAGCCGTTGTGAGCGGGCTTTGTTTCGAATCGTTAGGTGGACTTGTAGGGCTGTCGGTTCTCGTTGATCGTACCGGTGTGTCGGTGTTGTTTGTTTTCGGTAACCCGCTAACACAAACTTGACATTTCCATATCGCCTTATCCGCAACTTTCATTACTTTAAATCTCTTGACGGTAGTATTGGAACAAAGTAGATCATATCGCAGGTTACACGTAGAACATTGAAGGTATTCTCTTGCTTTTAATATGTTCATACAACCGGCGCAGTTGTTTTTACTTGCCATGTTGTATAAAGGATAAGTTTTAAAAATCCTTTAAAATACAAAAATTAACACGTCTGGCTAGGATCGAACTCGGGGCACACTACGTACGAGTCTCGAATGTAGGTGTGCAAGCCTACGAGCCACTTGAACCTTACGACAGTAGGTGAATTTTGCGTTCCTCTGTTACTGGAGTTAATTTTTAAATAATAAAAACGTTAGAATTTTTGAATCATTCGACTGAAATTCCACGAATTTTTGCACACATTTTTGCACACATTTTTGACGTGTTTTTTAATGTTTCGTTTGATTTTTGCATTAAATTTCTGTGTCCGTACACTGTATTTATATCGTGGTTGGTATTTAAAGCACTGTTACTAACTAATACACTTTAAATTATGACAAAATACTGCCGAATAATTTCGATACTTAGGTACTTATTAGTTTTGAGATTTTAACACGTTTAGGGCACACCTGTCTCGGATAACACTGTCACTTGTTTATTGTCCTTGTTGCCTCACTTTGATGATAGAAATTTGCAGATATTTACGTAATTTTATTTTTAATCACTTTTTGAATACGGAGCTGTTATTACATAGGTGTTCACCCAGTGGCGCCATCTAGCGTTTTTTACGTTGCAGACAAAAAGGTGCGGTTTCAAGTAAGTTAAAAGAAAACAAAGCAACAAATCAAATTCCTTCACAAAGTTCAGCCTAGGAATAGACAAAGGAAATGGAAACGCTTTTAAAGTAAATAAAGCTCATGGGCGAAGAGCCAGAACCTAATTCCACATATAATTAATGCACGATTGGGGTCATTAAAACGTTAAATTTACCACCTATACTGTCTATGAAGATGGTACAGTTCTTATCTATCTATACAATATACTGTACTAATAAAACTGAAGATTTTGTATGTTTGTAACCAGTTGGATTAGAAAAAATATTTTTGTGTTGGATAGCCCAATTATTGAGGAAGGCTATAGGCTATTTAACATCACGCTATGACCCTTAGGAGCCGAGCAAACAGAGGAAAGTTAGAAACAACGCTAAGCAAAAAGCAACAAGTGCGGGTCGGACTCACACTACATATGTTGTTAAAACCACTGTTCGACACAAATGTAAATTTGTTGAAGAATAAATAAAATATAAACTCGCTTGTCTGTGTGGTGCCGGACTTAAAGAATAGCACCACCCCATACCTCCCGTGGGTGTCGTAAAAGGCGACTAAGGGGCATACCGGAGAATGGGCAGCAGCGTTCTCTATCGCTCGATCGCTGGCGCCTGCCAAGCGTGGCGATTATGGCAAACCCCCCCTTTTGGGGGAGGCCTATGTCCAGCAGTGGACGTCTTTCGGTTGAAATGATGATGATGATGATGATGAAACTCGCACACGAAGGGTTCCGTACCACAAGGCAAAAACGCCGAAAAAAATACGTTTGTTGTATGGGAGTCCCCCTTAAATATTTATTTTATTTTGTTTTTAGTATTTGTTATTATAGCGGCAACAGAAATACATAATTTGTGAAAATTTCAACTGTCTAGCTGTCGCGGTTCTTGAGATACAGCCTGTTGACAGACAGACGGACGTACAGACGGACAGACAGCGAAGACTTAATAATAGGGTTCCGTTTGTACCCTTTGGGTACGGAACCCTAAAAATGAAGTGGGTCGGGGGTACTAGAAATTTCACGCGGGCGAAGTCGCGGGCAGCAGCTAGCTCCATAGAACGACAAAACGAGAATAGGGCTGACCTATTCTTAGATGAGCTTGCAGTAACTTTATGACCCTTTCAGACTTGGTTTAATACCGTGTAAGAAATAAACGAGGTATTCCACTCAGAGCGAGTTGTCGCATAGAAGCTACGAGGTTTATAGCGGTTTTATTTACAAACTTACAAAGAAACGTCAGCTAGTGGTGAAGAATTTATGATGGAACCTTTAGTTGTCAGTGTTGTCTTGTCACCTGCAATTAATTGATACATGTATACAAATAAATGAAATTTAAGTGTCTGTTCCTCTTTAGCTGTTTAGCTTTTTAGGGTTCCGTAGCCAAATGGCAAAAACGGAACCCTTATAGATTCGTCATGTCTGTCTGTCTGTCTGTCTGTCCGTCTGTCTGTCTGTCCGTCCGTATGTCACAGCCACTTTTCTCCGAAACTATAAGAACTATACTGTTGAAACTTGGTAAGTAGATGTATTCTGTGAACCGCATTAAGATTTTCACACAAAAATAGAAAAAAAACAATAAATTTTAGGGTTCCCCATACTTAGAACCGAAACTCAAAATTTTTTTTTTCATCACACCCATACGTGTGGGGTATCTATGGATAGGTCTTCAAAAATGATATTGAGGTTTCTAATATCATTTTTTTCTAAACTCAATAGTTTGCGCGAGAGACACTTCCAAAGTGGTAAAATGTGTGTCCCCCCCCCTGTAACTTCTAAAATAAGAGAATGATAAAACTAAAAAAAATATATGATGTACATTACCATGTAAACTACCACCGAAAATTGGTTTGGACGAGATCTAGTAAGTAGTTTTTTTTTAATACGTCATAAATCGTAAACCGCAATTTAAAATTCATTCAATCAACTTAAAAATAAAAAAAAACATTTAATTTCATAAACATAAACCTTATGCATAAACCCGGATGTTACGGAACCCTCGGTGCGCGAGTCCGACTCGCTCTTGCCCGGTTTTTTTACTAAATGCATATGAAAGTATATGTATATTATTATACGGAACTTATTTTTTTTTTTGTCTGTTCCGTCTGTCTGTTTGTTCCGGCTAATGTTCGAAACGGCTGGACCGATTTTGACGGGACATTCACTGACAGATAGCTTAAGTTTTAAGGAGTAACAAGGCCCCTTTTTTAGAATTAGGGTTCCGCGCTAAACAATTTAAACATTTCCGACATGCATACGGCATAGCTAGTTTTAAGTAAAACTTGGAATTCTTGGCGCTCCTTCAGGTAGGTCTCTATGTCCAGCAGTGGATGTCTTTCGGCTGACATTACGATAAGATTGTAGGAGCGTAAACGTCATCATCATCATTTAGTCGAAAGAGGTCCACTGTTGGACATAGGCCTCCTCAAATAACGCCACATCGAACGACAGTGCGTCTCACAAGGTAAAAGTGAAATCAATCTGCAATCTGCCTAGCATTTTCCCAACTATGTTGGGATCGGCAAGTCGGCCACCAGTCTAACCAGATGCAGCTGAATACCAGTATTTTACATAGGGCGTCTGCTTATCTGACCTCAACCCAGTTACTGGGCAGTACGATACCCCCTGGTAAGACTGGTTGACAGACTTTCGGACTTATGACTACCCAAACGTCTGTCAAAGATCTACAAATGACAGCTAGGACCAACGGCTTTACGTGGTTTTCGAATGGTTCTGGATATGTTATGGTTGTTAACCCATCCACAGACCGATCACGGCAAGCGTAGCTGAACCTTCGATCGACTTCTGCGGCTGTTATTATTTAGCCACGGGCCCCTTAAAAGCATCGTAAAAGCGTTTCTTTTTATAATAGTGTTTTTTAGGGTTTCGTAGCCAAATGGCAAAAACGGAACCCTTATAGATTCGTCATGTCTGTCTGTCTGTCTGTCTGTCCGTCTGTCTGTCTGTCTGTCTGTCTGTCTGTCCGTCCGTATGTCACAGCCACTTTTCTCCGAAACTATAAGAACTATACTGTTGAAACTAGGTAAGTAGATGTATTCTGTGAACCGCATTAAGATTTTCACACAAAAATAGAAAAAAAAACAATATATTTTAGGGTTCCCCATACTTAGAACCGAAACTCAAATTTTTTTTTTTCAGCAAACCCATAAGTGTGGGGTATCTATGGGTAGGTCTTCAAAAATGATATTGAGGTTTCTAATATCATTTTTTTCTAAACTGAATAGTTTGCGCGAGAGACACTTCCAAAGTGATAAAATGTGTGTCCCCCCCCCTGTAACTTCTAAAATAAGAGAATGATAAATCTAAAAAAAATATATGATGTACATTACTATGTAAACTACCAGCGAAAATTGGTTTGAACGAGATCTAGCAAGTAGTTTTTTTTAATACGTCATAAATCGTAAACCACAATTTACCATTCATTCAATCGACTCAAAAATAAAAATAAACATTTAATTTCATAAACATAAACCTTATGCATAAACCCGGATGTTACGGAACCCTCGGTGAGCGAGTCCGACTCGCTCTTGCCCGGTTTTTTTAATAGATACTGACCTAAAGTAATAATATGCCACTCAAGCAATCTGATTTTGTATCTGAATCTAGATAGTTTTAGACTTAAACTTAGCTCTAATTCCCAGTCAGTTAGCAGTTAATTTAATGTTCAACGTGGCAGTTAAACTGTTCTGTTAACTTTTAAGTTGATTATAAGATTGACGTTGCTAGGTTTCGAGCTCGTTCTGGAAAATCGATGGTCTACAAAGCGAATCTAGTTCGAAATGAACGAGATTTTGTGACAAAAAAAAATGAAACTGAATAAACCTATTTTACTTTTGTTCTTTATGAGCTCAACTGCCACTAATGAGACAATTACATTTTCTATTGTTACCCCACTTACTGCCTAACAAACGAGGGGACATTTCTGAAAGTGCATTTATTTTTCTTTCTCTGTTAGAGTTAATGTAGATCTGGCAGTTTTGACTACTTCATGCGGCCTACCCAAATGCCCTTTCTTTGGTATTGTTCGTCGAGTTGTTGAGCCACTCAAGTTTTGAGTAATCCCACTGAATGACTATTTCATGAAATCTTTGCATTTAACAATTATACTAACTTAACAAGTTGTATTACTGATCCTAATGATTATACATAATTCTGTAAATACATATTTGTTACTGTCTGTGTGTCTGTGTGGTGCCGGACTTAAAGAATAGCACCACCCCATACCTCCCGTGGGTGTCGTAAAAGGCGACTAAGGATCGTACCGGAGAATGGGCAGCAGCGTTCTCTATGCATTCCACCACCATACTATAACTGCGATCGCCAACCCGCCTGCCTAGCGTGGCGATTATGGCAAACCCCCCCCCCCCCCCCCTTCAGGGGAGGCCTATGTCCAGCAGTGGCCGTCTTTCGGCTGAAATGATGATGATGATATTTGTTACGGTCGCGAATCATATTTTAATCAACGTACAACTTAATACTGATCAGCAAATTGCAAAAAACTTAAGAAAAGAATTTCGCGGGCTAGCTTTGCGCTTCCCCCTTAACATATAAGAAGATTTTCCATTTCGATACAATGTAGCAGCGGAATCATAAAACCTCCTACTACTGGTATTTACATCAATATAACACGAAGTTTTACAACCGTTTCTACTGCGACCATGAGCGCAGTAAAAGGGTTCGTAACGTTGGAAAATGTTAAAAGTTAAATAAGTTCACGACTCGAGGTAAAGGCAGTAAAACTAATCCAATTCCAGGAGTTTTCTTGGTATTTAAATGGGTGTTTAATTTTTAGATAGAGACGATTTGCGTATTTTTATTGCATGTAGAGTTTCTTCTAGAAAGGAGTAGGTATCTATATTTTTTTCCAATATGACAGATATATTAATTTATTACTCATATTTGCTCATATCAAAAAGACTCATCATGTAGGTTGAATAAGATCCATCATGGGTCTGGCTCATGGGTCTTTTGAAAAAAAAAAATATATCTCAGTAGATCCAAATCTTGATATCAGGATCTGATCTGGCCAATGGATCGTCTGAGATTGAACGGTTTTAATCACCATTGGGTGAACATTTGAGTAAGTACAAATACTTTGCCTGGCTCCTCAGCTAGAAATGGTCGTTCAGTATTTTCAAATTGTGCTGCCTTAGAGCGGTTCTGCACTACATCCGATCCGAATTTGAGAAATGCCGGTCCGCAGTGACCATATATGTATGAGGGGTTGCGCACTAGACTAGATCCGAACGCTATCCGTCCGAATTTAGAACATTTCCAATTCGGATTGAAGTCGGATCTTTAAAGGCTCCTTCAAACAGGCGCGACACGCGATAGAATCGCGCGCGACACAAAGGCACCGCAAGTCGCGCAACGAGAGATGCCTTTGTGTCGCGCGCGATTATATCGCGTGGCGCCTTTCCTTTTCGGTTCGGATCGGATGTAGTGCGAAACCGCCCTATCAGGATACCAGCGCTACGGTATTTATTTTTTAAATATCGTGGCATTATGTTGAGATATGACTCTTTTTGGCCTCGCACAGGTCTTTTTAGGGTTCCGTACCCAAAGGGTAAAAAAGGGACCCTATTACTAAGACACCACTGTCCGTCTGTCACCAGGCTGTATTCAAGAACCGCGATAGCTAGATAGTTGAAATATTCACAAATTATGAATTTCTGTTACCGCATTAACAACAAAAACAAAAAAAATAATAAAATAGATATTTAAGGGGGGCTCCCATACAACAAACATGGTTTTTTTCGGGATTTTTGTGTTGTGGCCCTTCGTGTACGAGTCCGACTCGCACTTGGTCAGTTTTTTACTATTTGTATTTCCTGTATGTGTCCCAAATAAAATATATTTCCGGCTTTCAATCTTTTTATAATTTTGCCTTTAACAACTCCCTCGGTTAAGAGCTGAGAATGAAGACCTAAACGTGCCGCGTACTTTTCGACTAGATTAGTTTCATTTAGAGATGAATTTTCTGCCCAGACGTTCTGTTCCGGGCATTTTCTCTACAGGATTTTCACTAAACCCAAACGTCTTGCCAGACCCCGCAAATGATACTGTAAAAGTTACCGTTTCCAACGGTCTTGTCATATCTAATTACCGCCGCGAGTTTTCCAACAATGTCAGTCAGATGAACCGTTCACATGTCGTCATCGCCTTAAGCTCGTTAAGTGGGGCTGCGTCACGACCCGTATAATAGCCCACTTTATGACTGTTTACATACAAACTGTTTCAACAGGGCTGCCGTTAACGAGGTGAATGATTTATTGAAATCTTTACTTTTGGGGAAACATCTGTTTTTGGTTTTGGCAAGGCTTTTAGGTTATGTTTACTCTTAGTGTCCAAACACACTATGCCGAAGGAACGCGACCGAAGTTCCGCGGCTGATTTGATTTGGTTGATTTACAACGCAACGTAATTTCGACATAATGTGTCGTCAGTCATTCAAATAGCATTGCAGGCGTAAACATGCCGAACTTCGGTCGCGTACCTTCGGCATAGTGTGTTTAGACACTTAACCTTTTAAGCGCGTGGCTAAATATCAATTGCTGTGCCCCTACCGCGCTGCTACAAATCGATAAAATAATCATCATCATCTGCCAGGCCTTTTCCCAACAATTTTGGGGTCGGCTCCCAGTTAAACCGGATGCAGCTGAATACCTAAATCGATAAAACAATACCTACAATAAATAAGGAGGAGCAACCGTTGAATAGATCGAAAAAATCATGCATGTTCTCTGTCGCAGAAATACAACACGAACGGTAGGGGCACGGAAATATGTGTCGCATAAATGCGACACAAGCGGTTAAAATGTTAAATCATATTCCGATTTTGTGGTCCTGAGAGGCGAGTGTTTCAGTATGTCCCTCGTCTTACCAGTTCTCCGTTTTTGTCTACCGAGCTGTGTTCTCTGGTATATCTCTTCAAATATTTTGCCTGGATTGTTCCTACGTTTTCCTGACTGTGCTATTTATTATTCCAACCATTTATTAGGACTTAGGAGTTGGTGTTTTTGTCCGTCTCAACTTCGGTGTTATAGTATCATTAGGGTAACTGTTAATATAAATCGTCGTATATTATGTGACGAATAAAGCAACACAAATATTACCAAAAGTCATCATCTGCCTAGCCTTTTCCCAACTATGTTGGGGTCGGCTTCCAGTCTAACCGGATGCAGCAGAATACCAGTATTTTACATGGAGCGACTGCCTATCTGACCTCCACAAACCAGTTCCTCGGTAATACGATACCCCTTGGTATAACTGGTTGTCAGACTTTCGGGCTTCTGACTACCCGTAAAGACTGTCAAAGATCCACGAATGACAGCCGCGACCAACGGCTTAACGTGCTCTCCGAGACACGGAGGGGTCTCAGTATGTAAAGATGGTCACCCATCCACAGACCAACCGCGGCAAGCGTAGCTTAACCTGATCGATTGACCTGTGCGGCTGTTATTATTTAGCCACGGGCCCCTCATACCAAAGGTATAATGACCACAATAACCATGATCCAACAGGTGTAACTTGTCCTTGGCCTAATCTTTAATTCTTGCCGGTACATTATTGTGGGTCAATTAGTCACCTCAATCAGTCAATTAGTGGTGCTATTCTGTAAAAATCTCACCGTGAAAACTTAGGTGAAGTGAGCGTGGAGTGAGCTGTCAATAGTGTCAATTCCTAGCAAAAACAAACTCACTTCACCTAAGTTTTCACGGTGAGATTTTTACAGAATTGACCGGCTGAAAGCATTTAGAGCGACCTTGTGAAGGAAGAAGCACAGAGCCGCGTGGTGATTCCGTAACACACTATCAGTAGGAATGGCTTTCATTTTGACAGTTCAACAGTATTCATTGCGTATTTTACGTTGTTGGGCAGAGAAATTTTTCGAACATGCGAAGCAATGGATTAGCAATATCCTTCAAAATGATCCAGGAGGAAATGCGGGTAGTTGTTTCTCCATAGAAACGCTCTCGCATGTTTTCTCTCTGGTTAATGACCATAAAGCAATGATTTTTTTACAGAATAATAAATATTAACTACTTGTATATTCTTATGTTTTCCTTTTTGATGATACATTATTTTTATAAGCACTAGAACCCACAAAAAATTCTCAAAATTGCCGATTTAAACCGCTGCACGCTGTCAACTGAGGCCTAATATACAAATTTGACAACTATTAATGAAAAAAGGAAAACATAGAGACGCAGTATATATCCTTCTTATTCTGTTTACTATGAAATATCTTTCAAATTGGTCCAATATTGGAGGAGGAAGGCTTAGGCTTTTTCAAAAGTCTCCCCAACCGCATTTCCTCGTTACGTAATTAGGGTACCGCTCGAAGTGGTGGTGTTTGGGGGAGGCCTAAGTCCAGTAGTGGACGTCTTTCGGCATAAATGATAATGATAATGAAGCATTGAGAAACTGGAAGGATAGAAAAGAATTCTTATAATATTTATGAGAAACTGGTATGACATCCAGGTAAATAACTACGAAAGCGAAACTAGAGAATTGTGTAGAAATCCGAGTTGTTGACTTGTCGACGACCAGTTTTCTAAACATATCGTGCCTAAAAGGTTGAAGGTAAAGATTCGTAAAACGAGGCATAAAATAGTAGAAGAGTTGTTTGTGATAGAGCTTATCTGGTGAAGTACTCTAACATCTAAGAATCACAGTTTTTTCTGCTACTAAACGAGTGTTGTTGTGGTCAAAAGTGAAGGGTATGTGCGCTTTTATAATTTCTAACGTGACGATATTATCGTTGACGTCCACGTCCATAAAATGTATGGAAACACGTTATGACGTGGTCGTGGTCGGAAATTTTAAAAGTCTTCATTATTATTGCTGATCCTGACGAACTTCGTACCGCCCCGCCAGCCGCTCTGCCCACGCTTTTTAGGGACCTTCTTACTAAGGCTTTACTGTCCGTCTGTCTGTCTCGTCTGTCACCAGGCTGTATCTCATGAACCGTGATATTTAGATAGACAGTTGAAATTTTCACAAATGATGTGCCTCTGTTGTCGCTATATTAACAAATAATAAAAATAAAATAAAGTTATAATTTAAAAGGGTATCATCATCATCATTTCAGCCGAAAGACGTCCACTGCTGGACATAGGCCTTCCCCAAAAGGGGGGGGTTTGTCATAATCGCCACGCTTGGCAGGCGGGTTGGCGATGGCAGTATGGTATGGTGGTGGAATGCATAGAGAACGCTGCTGCCCATTCTTCGGTACGCCCCTTAGTCGCCTTTTACGACACCCACGGGAAGTATGGGGTGGTGCTATTCTTTAAGTCCGGCACCACACAGACAAAAAAAAAGAAAAGTAAAAGGGTATAAAGGAACGTTTTTTCGGAGTTTTATGCCTTGTGGTGCGGAACATTTCGTGTGCGAGTCCGACTTGTACTTGGCCGGTTTTTTACTTCAATCAAAAGACATAACCCTATCGTAATGACATCCATTGTTTATCTCTTTGTGTGTTGTTATCATCTAAAATTTTCCATTTGGACATTATTGATTAAACATGACGAGTTTTTGAAACTGGTTTGTTAATGTTTTGAAGTCAAAAGTTTGTTTCTTTTTTTGTTAGAGTGACGGATTTTGATAGATTTGCTTCTTGGTGGGTGGAAAGGGGATATATGGAGTCTTAGTTTTGTTGTGGTAGATTTTTTAAATTTAATTGTTTCACACATACATGGCCCTTGGCTAAATAATAACAGCCGCACTGGTCGATCGATCAGGTTAAGCTACGCATGCCGCAGTTGGTCCGTGGATGAGTGACGTCCACAACCCAGCTACTGGGTAATATGATTCCCCTTGGTAAGACTGGTTGTCAGTCTTTCGGGCTACTGGCTACCCGTAACGCCTGTCAAAGATCTACGTATGGCAGCCGGGACCAACGGCTTAACGTGCTTTCCGAGGTACAGAGGGGTCTTAGTATGGAAGGGTGACCACCCGCCCATCCCAGACGATGATGAGCATATAGAGAGATGTCATAGAATTATCATTTAAATTCAAACAGCATAAGATTATGCTGTTTGAATTTAAATGATAATTTTATTAGTATTACAATACAGTAAGTACACCTGACATAATCAGCCAATTTATATGTCGACTTACTTTGCATATTATCATACCGTATTCTATCTCAACATTAATCGTAGTAATAGAACAAAAAACCCGGTGAAGTGCGAGTCAGACTCGCACACGAAGGGTTCCGTACCACAAGCCAAAAATGCCGAAAAAATCACGTTTGTTGTATGGGAGCTCCCCTTAAATATTTATTGTATTCTGTTTTTAGTATTTGTTGTTATAGCGGCAACAGAAATACATCATCTGTGAAAGTTTCAACTGTCTAGCTATCACGGTTTATGAGATACAGCCTGGTGACAGACGGACAGTGGAGTCTTAGTAGTAGGGTCCCGTCTTTACCCTTTGGGTACGGAACCCTAAAGACTGAATTAAAGCGAACATGAAGAGTTCCTTCATAAAAACAACAACAAATGGCCGTAGCGAACTGTTATGGTCATGCCGTGCTGTGGCCTGGGAGTTGTGACTCATGGAGTCAAAGATCTGTCAAGGTGAAACTTTGGACAAAAACTTGTATGTGTACCTACCTACTGGTTAGTTCCTTGTTAGACTATTGTCGAGGAAAATTGGTGCTTTGTTTTTTTTTTGAAGATATTGTTTCTGGTGTGACTTGACAGTGGCGTAACTATAGGGTGGACTTGGGCAAAATGGCACGGGACCCAGCCAGAGGGACCCTTGGCCTGAGAGGGCCATGAACACAGGAGGATCCTAACATAAGCTTATAAATGCAAGCAATAAAAAACCTGATGAAATAAAAAATTGTACATTACAGATATTTAAAAAGAAAATATAAATAGCTACTTGAAAAATGTTATTATTATGAATTTTCTTTATATTATTGACTAATTATTAACTTACTATTATTGACGTTATATTGATTATTGGGTAATTTATTGACCATTTACTGACTAATTATTAACTTATTATTGACATTCTAATATTGAATTTTTTTTTTTAAATATTGTTTCATGATAATTATTTTGCATGCCTGACGGTAGAATGTACTGGATCCTTCTTTTACTTAACACCATATTTTTGTACCTACATTCTTGCAAATAAATCATCATTTCATTTCAAGCGTTTTTTTTGAAAATGTACTACAAGGGACATTCAGGTTTCGAACATTTTGTACCTTTTTCCCATTGCTTGTCTAATTTTTTGGACAGGACCTCAAGCTCAGCAGTGGCGTTTGCGACCACTAGACCAACGAAGCAGTCAGGTGTTAAATGTTGTAGGGGAAAATATGAAATCTACGCGGAAGAAGTCGCGGTAAAGTGCTATTAAAAAAAAACTCTAACGTAGCTTCTTTAGTCTTTTTTTTTTTCTTGACATTTTGTCGAGTTATACGAACATAAATGTAGGGAACAGCTGATTTTTTTTTTGCGATTTCAGGTTTGGTCCCATAGTAAAAGTTGTTCATAATGATCAATACAATAACCTCTTAACGAGGTTGTTAATGTTTTACCAATTACCCTGTATATCTCTAAACTCAGTCCGAAATGAGTTATTAAGAAGTGTAAGGGTCAAATCACACCGAGATGGCAGCGAAGCGGCGAGCAGTTTCAGTGTCATATAATTTTAAACTTTATCGTCATTACTATAACTCATAGTATCGCTTGAGAAACTTGAAAAGGCGCGCGGCCGCCCGCGGCGCCGCGAGCACTCCGACGACTCAAGTTTCTCAAGCGATACTATGTGTTATAGTAATGACGATAAAGTTTAAAATTATATGACACTGAAACTGCTCGCCGCTTCGCTGCCATCTCGGTGTGATTTGACCCTAAGAACAAAAAAAAAAACAGAAAAAGTAATTCCTACAGCTTTATGAACTTAGAGCGTTTTATTGATGATTTTGATGATTATAATTCTGTAACTACATATGTCTTACAGCCGCGAATAATATTTTAATCAACATACAACCTAGCACTGGCCTGCAAATTGCAAAAAACGTAAGAAAATTAGAATTTCGCGGGCTGGTTGGAGCATTCACCTTAACCCAACATTAATAACCACCTGGGTTTCTAAAGGCAACGCTACGTTATTAATAACGTCTTGGGATTAATTAAGATTATCGGGAGTGTAGCACACAGCTGCTGTGTACATACACAATGTATCTTTGCTAACAGATAAGTAAGTAATTAATTGTTTATCTCGAGAATTTCCGCAACCGTTAATTAGAAACAGCTCGATACTCTATAGGTATTAAGGTTACGCTAGTAGTCAGTCATATACTAACGTCGTATGGACTCTACTGTTTGACAGTGTTCATTAAAAATTATAAATTAAATGTTCTTGTTTCGTCATTCATTACCTAGCCCTGTGACCAAGAATAAATAAAAAAATGGTTTGAATGTCATGAGCGTCGAAACTTCCATAATATATTATGTATTTTAACGCATATTTGAGAGTAAATACTTCCCGGAGTATGAAAATGGTGAAATTATTACAATACAGGGATAGATAATTTATTCAAAAATTAAAATATCAGTTTTTGAAAAAAATACATGCAGTAGTTTTTTATATTATCTATAGGCCCGAAGGTCTGTTCATGAAATTTTACGTTCGTTTTCCGTATAAATCGGTCTATTTCACAAAATAAATAAATAAAAACTAAATAAATAAATAAAATAAAATAGCCGCTCCGATGTCGCGAAATCTCCTAAAGATCGGTAACAATAGGAAAAGTAATTGTGTCTCATTAGTGACAGTTGAGCATCAACAGATGATGATGATAGTGACAGTTGAGTTCCTAATAGCATGCTTTAGCCATACCCACCAACGAGTTCAAGCCGTCGTCGACTTGTGCAACCTTAATGAACGAAGATGGCAGCTTGTGGGGTGATCGATATGCAAAGACATTACAGGTGGACTTTAATCTGCAATCTGTATGCATCTCGGTTAAAAGGTTAGTGTAAATCTTCACGAATACCGAAAAGCAATTAATTAAAAGTCGGTCTTAATTAAAAGGGACAGAACCGTCATTAATGATTATTAGTGTGCAACCAGTCGATTATTCTACCAAATAAGTAATTGCCATAATATTTTTTTTCCAAGTTTTGGTTGTCAAATGATAAGCATAATTAACCTATATCATTCCTTCTGCTGGGACACATGCCTCTTTTGTGTGAGAGAGAGAGGGCCGTAATCCACTACGCGAGCTAAGTGCGGGTTGGTAGATGTCACATGTCTTTGATTTTTTTGTTCTTGGATATGCAGGTTTCTTCCCGATGTTTCCTTCACCGTTTTGAAAGCAGTATTGAAATAAATTACACAACGTAAAGCCTCTGCCTAGGTTCGAACGTACGACTTACCAACCGTTTATTGGACGTATTCCACATTGGGCACCCGCTTAAAGGCCCCTATGGCAAGGGATTTTGCCGTCAGTCAACGCACACTAGCCTCTTAGAAAATGATGCCGCGGCATCGAAAGGAATTTCATTGCACGGCATTGAAAGACGCGCAACGGGCTCCCACGGCGGGATGCCGTGGCGGCCTGCGGTAGGCAACATTACATACATACGTTGAATTACGTTGTGACATACCGCGGCCTTCCAGCGGCTTCCCCGCTTCTCTACCCCCGCCGCCTCACCCCGCGATATGTCACAACGTATCTATGTAATGTAATGTTGAATACCGCAGGACGCCACGGCATCCCGCGGTGGCAGCCCGTTGCGCGTCTTTCAATGCCGTGCAATGAAATTCCTTTCGATGCTGCGGCATCATTTTAAAGCATAGCAATTTATGTCGTATTTCTATATCGATACGTTTGAATGTCCATTAGTAAAAATTTAAATCTTTGCCATGCCGTCCCGGTCTGGGTAGGCCTTTAATGGCACCTGAGTAAATGTGTCGCTGTGTGTCAGGTGCATTCACTTAGGTGCCATTTAAGCGGGTGCCCAATGTGGAATACGTCGTTTATTGAGGACGGAAGATTCGGTAAAAAAATATCAAAAGTATCAAAATCATGCCGGAGTCTGACTTCCGTGTGTCTGTGTAGGGTTTATCTAATTCTTACTTGTTGCATTACAAGCTAAAACACCATGGATGTAGGAACTAATCATGAGTAACATGACCTTTGTGGTGCAATCACGATCCGTGAATCTGCATCCACTGGTTTTTGTTTGAACAAAGAAGACCTTGCAGAACACTGAAGATAAAAAGATATTGACTCTCCCAATTTTTATCAGCCGATGAAATGAAATTGTTTATTCTCTAAATAGAATAATCGGAATCTTTTTTACAAGTCATATAAAAAACTAGGCAATACTGGTAAGACTGGTTGTCAGACTTTCAGGCTACTGACTAATGACCGTAACTACTGTCAAATATCTACGAATGACAGCCGGGATCAAAGTGCCTTCCAAGACGCGGAGGCAGGCGTCTCGATATTTAAAGATGGTCACCCAGCCAACCCTTTGGTAAGACTGGTTGTCAGACTTTCAGGCTGCAGACTAACGACCGTAACTACTGTCAAAGATCTACGAATGACAGCCGGGATCAAAGTGCTTTCCAAGACACGGAGGCGTCTCGATATGTAAGAACCAGTCTCGAACCGACTGCGGAAACCGTAGCTTTACCTTCGATAGACCCGTGCGGCTGTTATTATTTAGCCACGAGCACCTTTATACATATTATATTATATATTAACCTACTCAAGTTTGCCCATATGTCACGAGCCGCACGTATTATTAACATTAGTACAGTATCGGAGGATATATTTGGGCAAAACCTGCCGAGATTCATTCAAAAGGCACAATTAGTAATTGAAAGGGGTCTGATATCAGACCTTTTTAAATGATTGATGCAAGCCATGTGAGCGGGGTTCCAGCAGCGTTATACCGTTGTTGCAATTTTGCTTACATGGCAGGTGATTTTATTTTATTTTTGTAAACAAATAGACTTAGTGACTTATAACATCGCCTTGGATAATTCTGTAAAGGTGTTATAATTGTGGTTTAATTAAATAAATAAATAAATATTTCCTACCTGTTATTTCAAGTTTTCAAGCAGTAAAACCATGCTGAATTAAATAACGATGCTAGAACAACTCTGAACCAACAAGGATGCTATTACCATAGAACACGGTTGTTATTTAAAAACATTTCCTTTGAACTGTTACAAATTTCCCCGACCTCCTCTCGCAAAGTTTGCAACTATGTTGTGATTCCATTTGTTTCACAAGGTGACCTTTACAAGTTTCTGTTGTAAATAATAAAAAACTTAAAGCTCCCATTTTGTTGGATTAAATTTTTTCTACTTATTATTTTTCCATTTTATTTGCTTTCTAGGAATCCAGCGGGTTAATTGCGTAACACACTACCAGATCTCTGTCAACAGATCTCTGTCTGCTTCCTATGGACCGAGATATCTACGAACAATGTTTTCTATCAACAAATTTTTCGGCGAAACGTGCTGTCTAGGAATAGAGATTTCTATTAGCCATGCTTTCTGTTCTTTTCTGTTGTGAAGACCGCAGGAACCCGTTGGATGCGGGAAGCACAGGACCGGTCGAAGTGGAGGTGCTTGGGGGAGGCCTATGTCCAGCAGTGGACGTCTTTCGGCTGAAATGATGATGATGATGTTGCTTTCTGTATGTAGTCGTATCGTACAAGCGTGTTTCTATCTTAAGTTCCACACTAATCAGTAGCAACGACTTTCATTTTGACAGTTCAACAACATTCATTGCGTTATTTACGTTGTTGAGCAGTTTTGTCTAGAAAATCTAGCATCGTGCTAGGCCGACTACATAGATTTATGACTTCTCGGCCTATCTAAAAGAGCAGAGGCCATTGTACTCATAGGCAAAACTAGTTTGATCTGATCGTCCCCGTGCTGATAGCTGATAGATACAAGGTAAATGTTTTATGTGATAGAGAAAAAAATTAAAAAAAAAATTGTGTCTTCGTAAGTTAGAAACAGTAAATCTATTTGTAACAACAAACCAAGAAGAAATTATTTGGACGGCTTTAGAATACAGGGTTATTTTTTACCCGACTGCGCGACGCAAAGGAGTGGTAATGTGTTCATCAGCCTATGTATGTATGTATGTTTATATGTTCCTTTGAAGCACTATACAGACCAAACGCCTGGGCCGATTTTTATGATTCACACGTTAATCGATTCCTCTTAGTCCGGCGAGTGTCACTAAAGACATGACGTTAGTGAAAATTCAATATGGCGACTACTGGACGCCATATTAAATATTTTTTTAAATTTTTTTTTTTTCAAAACCTATCGAGTGGGGTATCAAAATAAAGGGTTTTAAAAGGTGATTACAAAAATATATACAACATATATACTTAAAAGCAATTCGAAGTGACAAATCGCAAAAAACACCTACCAAGATCTAAATCGTCTGCGAAATCTTTCAAATTTGTAAACTAAAAATAGCTGGAAATAAAAAAAGTTATTTAAAAAAATCAAAAAACCCGACTGCGGTAAAAAACTTAAGTTAAAAGAAACTGAAAAGCTAAAAACAAGCCCATTTTAAATTAAATAAAAGTTGGAAGCAGGCGGGACCCATTTGAATTTGAAAATACAATAAAAATGATGTGGATTTTGAGACGCAATAAGGGCACGTACACCTAAACGTGCCCTTACTGCACCGGTAAAATTAGGTTGTAGCCTAATCGAAGGTGCTTTAAGCTTTACCCGAATTTTTTTATTTCTGTTATATGGCACAGAAAGAGAAACATAAATAGCTAAAACGCTCTAAGAGCTTTAAGGATATTTATGATCTTTATTTTTGGTTTGTCTTCTCATTGTATGTATACGTAAAATCTTCAATGAAACGAAACTGCACCTACTTATAAAAATATTTTAGGAGCTCAAGGCCCGTCTTTATGGTAGCCCCGTTATGTGGTACACGTGATAATATAAAAAAAAAAACATAAAAGTGTCGATTATATGGTCGATAGGTCGTTAATGATTCATTAAACTAATATTTTTTGGTCAATAGCCAAGTAGGTGAAAATTACCGTTTTAACGTCCCAAAAATATTAAAGATGTTTTCCAATGAAAAGCTTGATGAGGTGATAGTGTCGTAAAAAGCCATTATGGGGTTGCTTGGAATATCTAGTATGGCAATTACACAGTTTATCGCTGGTAACCTCATCCTGGTATTCAAAAGCAAAAATGATATGAATCATATCTTTTTTGTTAAGTACCTGAGATATAACAGCAGAATTTCTAAATAGAAACTTGCCCAGATTTCTGAAATTCAGACCATACCTGATTTGATAACAGATTAAATTGAAAAGGTTTCCACAAATGCAGGATTCTCTGGGTGCGTATGCCTGTTGAGGCGACACTTCCACGCTGACTAATTTATTATAAACTTTTATAACTCAAACTGGTTTTTTCTCTCTCCAGGTCGGGTCAGGCCGCTGCAGTTCCCCGGGCACTGGGCCACTATCACCAGCCGAGGGACCACGCTGGCCACACGTGCACCATCCACACCCACTGCACCACGCCCTTCTGTCATCCAGCGTCAAACGTGGGAAGGAGCTGTGAGTATCTGGGAGGAATTCCAACTTGTTCTTGCAGGATATATGAAGAAAAAGTAGATGATGACCTTTTTGAGTTCTCGAGGAAAATGATGGGTGTTTATCATTAGAGATTGCAATTACTTAGAATTTTTTATGGGATTATCATCCCGTTAGCGGTCACGTCGCGTCAGTACCATGTGCCTTCATTTTTTTTGCTTGGCTGTGTATTTACACGTAGGTATCTTCTATGGCAAACACTAATCATACTTCCAAGAGACACAAAATATCTACTTATAATAAGGAAGTCTTACTACTGTGTCCGAAAATTCCGACATCTTCAAATAAAAATAAAGTGTAAATTTGACACAACTCGTATTGTAACCCATTTACAGCTAGATCCTGGAACAATTTCTTTGTGTGCTTTCCCTTTTCTGTAAACTATTCTGTTTCATGTACGGCAACATTGGACAAACTTCTGGGTCAGGTTATTTCTCTATAGGATCAGTAGATGCCCATTATACCCATATCAATCTTCACCTCAATTTATTATAATTTTCTTCATATCCACAGAATTTTAAGTAAAGCTCTAGGCTTTTAGTGAAACCTTTGATTTAATCCATTTTTTGCATGACGCCGAATCATTCTTATTATATTTATATTTTGTTTATAATGGGACATAAATATCTTTGACATCAGTACCTTCCTATTGGTAGTGGCGCGGACGGTTTAAATAATTTATTTCTGAAAAACGCATCACACACATTATAGTTGGTTCATTTTTAGCACCATTATTTTCTCTTTTGTTTGAGGAAGAAGGGAGCGTCCCTAAATCGATCGCAATGTTTGAATAAGGTCGATTATCATATAAGCTTTTCTCACCAAAGTCATTTCAAATTCTGCCACTATTTTCGCATCACAATTATAAAGACTATCTGCAGTAAACTTTACAGCCAAGCTGTGACAAGTTATATGTCGCGGATTTTCTCGCATTTGCCAACAAAATTCGTGGCCTATGTCATTATCGAAACAGCTAGTACTGTACTTAGTGCTATTCTGTAAAAATCTCACTGTGAAAACATAGGTGAAGTGAGCTGTCGACTTCTAGCATCATGTGTGACGACAGTTCACCTATAGCTCCCTTCACCTACAGCCCGGCCGTCGAGAGAAAGAGTTCCTGACACCTGTCAGTGCGACAATTCTACCCCGCGTTCCGAATTGCGTCAAAAACGATTATATCGCGAATCCGACCAACGCGCAACGTCACAAATAGTACTCAATAGTCCTTATATTTTGTGACTATTAAATTTGGTCGGATTCGCGATATAATCGCTTTCGACGCAATTCGGAACGCGGGGCTAGTAACTAATAAAGATCAAAATCGCAAAGCACGTGTTCGTTGATTTTCACGGTGTGATTATTACAGAATTGACGATCTGTAGATGGTCTTTATCACAGCATTTCACAGCAAATCTAAATGGGTAACAGAATTGTCTAATGTCTCTATTGTATTGCCTACATGTCTAACCGAATTAGAACTAAGGATGTGTGAGTATATTTGTACTGTACATATTCTTTTATTGTAATTAGCGCCATGTTCCGTTATTAGTTCTCATTAGAAGCATCATCATTTGTAGTGAAGTCGTGTGTGGAATTATCATAAATGCGATATTAAGCTAGACTGCAATCAGTAAGAAAATCATATCGTCTAATTACAAAATGAGTTCTAACTTTAGACCTAGCCTAAACCTTCGAGTAAGTTACTGTATTTTGATCTCAATCCCGACAAACGTAAAGTTCTTATTGCAAAATTGACAACTTTAATTAGGGTGATAGTCGTTGCTTGGTCTCTAAAACTCTTGGGGCCTAACCACAAAAACTTAAACACTTGTTCAACGTGTGTCTAATGTCAGTTTTACGTCAAAGTCCATATAAATTAAATATGTCGTGTTTAAAAGGTGTTTAGCCTAAACAACTGATAAACACTGTTTTGTGGTAGTAAGGGTAGTCTTTAAAACCACTGGAGAAAGTTCAAAGTAGTGTGATTAAGAAAATAAACAAAAAACATAAATCGCTACGAGTAAGTATTGTGGTCCTTTCAGCGCACGACAAAACTAACGCTATTTTGACACATTGAAATCTGAAAAGATGCTTCTGAAAGCGTATTAGTGGGCAAGAAAGTCTTTCTTAGTAACAGAGTTACAGTTTAAGTTCGGATAACGTTCCTATCTTCAAACTTATTCATCACTATATGCTTTAAGGGCGTTAATGATCAGCGGAATGGTCCGAAAGGGTAACCGCTTCCCCGGAACATAAAGCGCCGAATACACTAGGGAACATTTTGTCCCGCAACATGACGCGCAACACTCAATATAAGTGACGCTGCAACGTTGCATAGTGTCCTGCAACAGGCCCCGCAACATTGTACCTGACGCGGGGCATGTTGCTTGCTCCCGCCTCGAGAGCGAGCGCACGGGTCCCGCGTCAGTGTCGCGCTATTTGTCACCGAGTGTAGTCGCGTACGCAACGTGCCTCTTAACTCTTCTTTCTCGTTGTAGTAAGAAATTCCGCATCCACCACCTTCTCTTTTTCTGACGTTTCAACACACTGGATATAATTACTATGTACGCAGCATAATAGCCATAACCTCCTCGGGCAACATTTCTATGAGCACTAACTAGTGTAGCGTGCAAAAAGGGCTAAGGAAGGAACACGGGTGGTTTTTAGTCAGTAAGGGTCTGACACTCCTCTGCCCCACACAGAGCGGGAGCGGGTCATTTGACGATTTCCCACAAAAAAAAAACTGTTATTAATAACACATCATTGCCACAAGATTAGGAAGACAGGTTATATACGTGGAGCATAACGCATCTTTAGTGCACAAGCTCGAAAGACCACTCAACCACTCGTATGCAATTACCTACGCATGTTAAGGAGCGCCCACGAGCTGCACTTAGTTGCCCAGCAACTTTTTGTCTCTGTTGCTGTCTCCTCGCCGAGATTTGGACGATGCGTACACGGGAGCGACAGCAACGCTACTTGTTTTGTAAATTTTTCGGTTGAGCGGCAACTGGCTGTCCGGCAGCAGTTTTGTCGCCGTGTTTTTTTTTACTGATCCCCCGTGTTCCTTCTTTTGCCCTTTATGTTCCGGGCCAGCGGTAACCCTTTCGGACAATCCCGCTGACCCGGCAGGCTTCGGCCCTAAGGGGCCGCACTTGCATTGCAAGTTGCAACCAATAGACGGGTGACAGTTGCGTCCAAACCTGCTGACAAAAATGTCAGCCAGCTGTCGCGTCGCTACATGCGCGCACTTTCATACGAAGTTACAAAACCGTAGACTTTGTGAGCGACAAATTAGTTGCGGAGACAAAAGTTGCTCGTGGGCTTCCTTAAACTGAAGCGTTTAAATCAGCAATCAATGTGGACAATCTTCTTCATATTTCATCCATTCAGCAGATTTACTCTTGAAAATAATTGCGATCTTTTGCTATCGATATACGAAACAAACCTCGCTTCATCACAATCTGCCCAACCACGTTGCGCCTTCTCCCAACTTCATTCTGACCTCACCATCGGGTTCAGCACCCTCGAAAACCACGAAATCGCCACCCATGATGAAACATGCGCGTTCGCACACAACTCGGGGCACCAGAGAGTACTTGGAGAAAACATTTGTGTTGCCGTGGCCTCAAATCCCATCGAGCACGCATAAGACATTTAAAAAAAGAATCTTATAATATATAAGACATTTAAAAAAAGGAATATTTATTTAATTTCGTAAATCATGAAACTTTTAATTTCTTTTGACTGTACTTACCTGTCATAGAGAGTAAACTTACATAATGTGGATAAGACAAAGATTAAAACAGAAGACGATTCAGGCGGGGATCGAGGTAGGGGGGGAGAGGGTGGAGGGGTTCAGGGTATCAGACCGGAATAACTCCTGGGGTTGGCTTCACGTCACATATTGGTTAATATTAATTAGTTATTACCTGAGCCGAACAACATTGGAACTGGAATTAATAAAGTAATTTATTATCTACTATTCGACGATTTAATTAATTAGCTTGCGTAACAAATGCGCTGTCATTATTAATTTTAGTCCAATGTCGCAATATTTTTTGGTCGAGTACTTACTTACCAAGGGGTAACATGTTACCCAGTAACTGGGTTGTGGAGGTCAGATAGGCAGTCTCTCCATGTAAAGTACTACTCGGCTGCATTCGGTTAGACTGGAAGCTGACCCCAATCTAGTTGGGAAAAGGCTAGGCAGATTAAATTGGGTCCGTGGCTTAGGCCCCCAGTGGTCGACGCACCTGTGGCCGACGCCCCCGATTCGATTTGTGCCTGACAGTACATTTGATCAAAAATTACTTTGAATTAAATTAATCGTATCGGGGGCGTCGGCCACAGGTGCGTCGACCACTGGGGGCCTAAGCCACGGACCCATTAAATTGACTTAAAATGCGTTTTTTCTATGCGTTTAAAATTTGGACAGGACAGCGACTGTCGGGTCAGCTAGGTCTCTATTATTCCTTGGCTTTGCTTTCTTTTCACCATAGTATCTTTGGTCTTCATAACCTCTTTCTGACATGAGGATCTTGAAGTCATGAGTTTATAGATTTTCAAATCGGAATTAGTTTTAAGAGTAACCCTTCATCCATTTTCCCTTTTATTTTCTTTTAATAAATTAATAGTATCAATACTAATGTATGTTTGTTTGTGTACAGCGATGGTCGCAGGTGGTCGGTGGCGTCGCTTCCGTCGTCGGGCTACGGGACTACTCCGGGAAGCTCTAGTCTATCAGTAAGTCTATAATATTTCTTGTTTATACACGGCGGATTTTATGGAAAATTTTTATTAATATGTGGCGTTTCTAGTACTTACCCAAACCTCATTTAGTCCAGAAGAGACGAAACTGTATCGATAGACATCATAAACAAAAACGTGAGAATTTACGTTTTTCTACCTTTCTAGATTTTTTCCAAAATCTATGAATGCACTTTTGCGATTACTAAAAAGTTAAAGACAACAGTTTAGGGACGTTTTCCTATAGCTGCCTAACACGGTTAAGGTACCTTGCCCTTATTGCCCCACCTCAAAAGTTCACCCTAATATTATAGAGGCGAAAGTTTGTGAGTGTGTGTTTATATGTTTGTTACTTCTTCACGCTCAAACGGCTGAACCAATTTCGAAAAAACTTTCTATGGAGGTAGCTGACACTGGTATAGGCTACTTTTTATCCCGATATTCTTATTGGATCGACACTTATGCGGATGAAACCGCGGGGCACAGTTAGTAATAATAAATATTTGTATTGTACAATCACACTAACTGCTGAACTGGTTTGGATCAGATCTATAAAAATGCGGGATTAACCTAAGCTTGTCACGGTCAGACCACGGACAAGGCTTATTTCCGGGCGTATGCTTACTTATCTACCAGTCTGGCTGTCATCATTGACGATGAGTCATAACGGAATGTTTCGGGTAGTCAAAGGTCTGAAGAATGGACAAATGAACATAATAAGTTTTTAGGGTTCCGTACCCAAAGGGTAAAAACGGAACCCTATTACTAAGACTTCGCTGTCTGTCTGTCACCAGGCTGTATCTGAAGAACCGCGATAGCTAGACTGTTGAAATTTTCACAAATTATGTATTTCTGTTGCCGCTATAACAACAAATACTAAAAACAAAATAAAATGAGTATTTAAGGGGGGCTCCCATACAACAAACGCGATTTTTTTGCCCTTTTTTGCTCGATATCAAAAATGGCAACAGGTAGGCACTTGAAATATTCACAAAATACTCAGTTGTATTTTAACTTTAATAATAAATAATAAAATTAAAATAAAATAAATATTTAAGTGGGGCTCCCATACAACAAACATGTTTTTTTTTTGGCGTTTTTGCCTTGTGGTACTGAACCCTTCGTGTGCGAGTCCGACTCGCACTTGGCCAGTTTTTTTAAATTTTTTGCTCGGCTCCTAAGGTTATCCTTCCTCATGAATTGTGCTATCAAATGTAAAAGATTTTTTTCAAATCCGTCCGGTAGTTCCAGAGATTAGAGCATTTAAACAAACTCTTCAGCCTTGTTATTGGTATAGATTTCCACACAATATGCTAACATAAATGACTATTACATTCCACATAATATCTGTAACATATGCAACGATTCCGTGAACAATGAATCACTGTCGTCCAACTCTGAAACTAATTACCGAACTCGACATAGTGACACATAGAACGGTACCACAGCATAGGTAGGTATACAGAAGGCCAACTGAATACGACGAATACATAGAAACGATATTCCTACGAGATCGAGACTTATGCGCACACGTAATACAAAGAAGTCTATCATCACTTGTGGTGATTTTAATGTTAATTTGTTAGAAAATTCTGGGTTAAGTACTAAAATTATAAGTTTGTTTCAGTCATACAATCTTGCTAACCAATTTTTAGAGCCCACTAGAATAACTCCTACTAGTGCCACATGCCTAGATAACATTTATACAGATGTTATACCGACCCACAAAGAAATTATTAACTTAATAGACTCAGATCATTGCGGACAATTGATCAGTATTCCAAATTACAACAAAAAAGTTACTAAAAAAGATATCACTGTTAACCCAAAAACAACTAATCGCTTGGAAACATTTAAAACTAAACTCTTGGGTAAATTACCACTTTTATTCACTAATGATGACCCTAATCAACAATATAATGATTTTTTTAATATGTATTGCACACAATTTGATAACACTTTTATTTCAAAAAGATTATCGGTTAATAGTAACGCTTCCTTCAGTGACTGGGCCACCATTGGTATACATAAAAGTAGAAAACGACTTTATGAATTATATGAAGAACGGATTTTTATAAACACTGCTGAATTTAATTTATATGTTAAGAATTATTCTAAAATATTTAAAAAAGTTTGTAGTATTGCCAAGTCACGTTATTTGAGTTCAAAAATTAAAAATAGTAGCAACATTATTAAAACGACTTGGAATGTCATTAATAGCGAAACGGGAAGGTCATGCACCCGAAGTAGTGACTACAGCCTTGCTATTGATGACAATATAATTAAATCAGATTCTCAAGTCGCCGCGGCCTTTGAAAATTTCTTTGCAGAGATTCCAGTATCAACTACTAAATCTCTTAACTCATCACCCGCTGCCGCAGAGTCTTTACTTAAAGAAAACGTTTCAGTTTGTGATTCTGAATTTCACTTTGAATATGTAACCTGTAACGATATAATTAAAACCTTTCACACGTTAAATGTTAAAAAGACCGCAGATCTATGGGGTAATTCTGTGGATGTTGCTAAGTCGATTATAAACATTGTAGCACCTACTTTAGCTGTTATATTTAATAATTGTATTGACCGTGGTGAGTTTCCTGATCTTATGAAAAACAGTAAAATAATACCGTTGTTTAAATCGGGTAGTACATCAGACCCTACTAATTATCGACCTATTTCAGTACTACCTACCTTTAGTAAAATTTTTGAAAAACTTATTTTGAATCAATTGCAAAGATTTTTTAATAACAATAAATTACTGCATAATAAACAGTTCGGTTTTACAAGGGGTCGTTCGACTACCGATGCAGGAGTTGAACTTTTAGGACATATTTATAATGCATGGGAGGACAAATGCGATGCCTTGGGCGTCTTTTGCGATTTGTCCAAGGCATTCGATTGTGTTCTTCATGACACATTAATCAGGAAACTGCACCACTACGGAATCCGGAACGCCTCTCTGGATCTTCTTACTTCTTACTTGAGTGATAGGATTCAGAGAGTTGATGTTAACGGAAAAAGGTCACCCGGATCTGTAGTAAGAATGGGGGTCCCCCAGGGCTCAATTCTTGGTCCTTTCTTGTTCCTTATTTATATCAATGACTTGCCGTACCTCATAAAGGATAATCATGATATAGTGTTGTTTGCAGATGACACTTCTCTTTTGTTTAAAATCAAACGTCAGCAGCTGGTTACTGACAATGTAAATAACGCCCTTGCAAAAGTAGTTAACTGGTTTAATGTCAATAACCTACTTCTTAACGGAAAAAAAACGAAATGTATTAAGTTTACGATACCCCACGTTAGACAAGTAGAAACTAGTGTTCTCATTAAGGATGAAGAGTTAAAACCCGAAGATACCACAGTATTCTTAGGCATAACGTTGGATGCCAAGCTTCAATGGGGCCCCCATATAGATAAATTGTCAAAAAAGCTTAGCTCTGCAGCATACGCCGTTAGGAAAATTCGTGATTTGACTGATTTAGAGACAGCTCGTTTAGTTTACTTTAGTTATTTTCATAGTGTGATGTCGTACGGTATTCTGTTGTGGGGAAATGCCGCCGATATTCAGACAATTTTTATTTTACAAAAAAGGGCAATTCGTTCTATTTATAAATTAAGTCCTAGACACTCCCTCAGAGACAAATTTAAAGAGATTAATATAATGACTGTGCCTTCTCAGTACATTTATGATAATCTTTTGTATGCACATAAAAATATTAATCTGTTTAAAAAATACAGTGATATCCATAACATAAATACTAGGAACAAACACAAATTTGTTGTTCCTACAACAAGGCTCAAGAAAATAGGTGGCTCGTTTAGATGCCAATGTATACATTTTTATAATAAACTTCCTAGCCACATTCAAGAACTAAGCCTAAATAAATTCAAAGCTTTTATAAAGCGAAAACTATGCCAGAAAGCCTATTATACTGTAAAAGACTATATTGAGGACAAAAAGGCTTGGGATTGAGCTGCTCCAATAGGTTTAGACAGTGAATGTTATTTTGCAATTTTTACACTTTAATATTTTCTTTTTTTTTTTTTTAAGTATCTATTTACTTACACAATGACATGTACATTTACTGTATAAAGTATTATATTATTTTAATTATTGTGAATGTGAGGACTATGTGGGTCATTGTTTACATTTTAATCGTGGTCTGGCAGTTTGAGTAGTTTATGCGGCCTACCCAAATGTCCTGTCTTTGGTATTGTTCGTCGAATCGTTGAGCTCCTGAAGTTCTGAGTTGAGCTGCACGGTTACTGACAAATGCGTGCACTGACTGGACAGGTCCACTCAATCTGTGTGGTTCTTTCCTCAAAAGATCTTTTCAGACACTAATCTACATGGTCCTCAAAGATTATGTCCGGATTTTTATATACACATTGACATTGATGAATTTTATTTAGACAATGACATGAATATTTACTTTGTAAAGTATTTTTTATTTTATTTTTCTTTTCATTTAATTATTGTGAATGTGAGGACTATGTGGGTCATTTTTTTTTCTGTTTTCCTTCTTAGTTTTAATCATGATCTGGCAGTTTGAGTAATTTACGCGGCCTACCCAAATGTCCTTTCTTTGGTATTGTTCGTCGAATCGTTGAGCTCCTCATTTCTGAGTCGAGCTGCACGATTTTTGACAAATGCGTGCACTGATTGGACAGGTCCGCTCAATCTGTGTGGTTCTTTCCTCAAAAGACCATTTCAGACATCAATCTACATGGTCTTCACACGATCTGACCAAGATTTTGTCTGGACTTTAAAAGAGACTGTGACCTCTGAGTTTGTTTCGGCCTTTCTTCTCAGAGTAGTCAGATAGGAAACGCCGACCACATCTAGTTTAAAAAATATGATGACGTGTAAAAGTTTTTGTAAAAACCTACTTACAGAAAATAAATCATTTATCATTTATCATAGACACGTGTCTACGCACAGCCATCCAGTACAAGAGCATTCGCGATTGGCAGTTGTTTGGCATAGGGCTCGTGGCAAAATTATAATTGACTAGCTGTGCCCCGCGGTTTCACCCGCATAAATCTCGATCTCGTCGGAATATCGGAGTAAAAAGTATCCTATGTCCTAATCCAGGTCAAGGTCTACCCACGTGCCAAATTACATCCAAATTCGTTCTGCCGTTTTAGCGTGAAACCGTAAAAAGCAAACATACTTACAAAAATTCATTTTTTTTTCTCTTTATAATATTAGTCTATAAATGACGGGTCGATCGAAGGTCAAGCACTGCTGCCACGGCTGGTTCTTGGATGGGTGACCATCCATTACATATCGAAACCCCTCCGTGCCTCAGAAAGCACGTTGAGCCGTTGGTCCCGGCTGTCATTTGTAAATAATAATCAGCTTATAATGTTCCCACTGCCTGGACACAGGCCTCCTGTCTATCTGTCCGGGTCAGCGGGATTGTCCGAAAGGGTTACCGCTGGCCCGGAACATAAAGGGCTAAGGAAGGAACACGGTTCAGGCACAAGGTTTTAGTCAGTAAGAGTCTGACACTCCCGTCCGCCCCACCCAGAGCGGGTGGCGTCATTTGATGATTTCCCAAACGCAAAAAAAAAAAATGGCCTCCTGTCTATGAGAGGCAGGCCGTAATCCACTAATTGGGACCAGTGCGGGTTGACGGATGTCACAAGTCTTCGAATTTTTGGTTCTAGGACATGCCGGTTTTCTAACGATTTCCCTTCATCGTTTTGAGAGCAGTGATGGTGATAAAATAATTTACACAAAGTGCCTACTTGGGTTCGAATTCGAACCCACGACCTAACTCGTAAGTCGCGGCCGTTACCTCTGGGCCACCACTGGTCGCCATACTACGCGTTTAAGTGATCTATTTTCGCCTGTTTCGTAGAACGAACCTTCTGTTCTACGAATTTTGCGACATGACATATGCCGAACTGCCGACTAATTCGTATTTGCAAAACAATTCCGCGAAATAGCCAGAAAAGAGGCATTCTTTTGTTATTTATACGGTTTTTCTAATGATACAAATAGATTATTCTTTTCTTATGAGATTTATTATTTCTGCCTCATCATTGTGATCGTGGCCTCTTTCTTATCATGATGAAGTGGACAGGTGTGGTTGAATATTTGTTTTTCATGAGAGACTGTATCTTTATTAATCTCGGAAATGGAATTCGAGATCAAAAACGTATACAAAGGTGTTGCCCATTTTAAATAATAACCTCAATTGTGTAGTTTGTCGAAAAGTACTATAATGTAAAATAGTGCTAAAATTGTAGGCATATCTTAAACAGGTAAAATATAATGATGCACACAACTTTTAGCTTTAAAGTTACGTAAACTAACTTACGTTACTTAATGCCTATGGCATTAAGTCCGCCTCTGTACATTTATGTGCTTGAAGTATTAAATAAATAAATAATAAATAAATAAACTACGATCCAAGATTAAAATATAACTGTTTGAAATAAAATCGTGCAAATTATTTTTATGATACTGCCAATAAGGCAGAAGCTCTAAACGTTTTGACTTTCATTTACTATTCTCTATTTATAAAATGGTTTTCCTTCTCATCTGCCTGGCCCTTTCCCAACTATGTTGGGGTTGGTTTCCAGTCTAACCGGATGCAGCTGAATACCACTATTTTACATGGAGCGACTGCCTATCTGACCTCCACAACCCAGTTACTGGGTAATACGATACCCCTTGGTAAGACGTTGTCAGACTTTCGGGCTTCTGATTACCCGTAACGACTGTCAAAGATCCACTAATGACAGCCGGGACCAACGGCTTAACGTGCTTTCCGAGGCACGGAGGGGTCACCGTATGTATAGATGGTCACCCATCCACAGATCAACCGCGGCAAGCGTAGCTTAACCTGATCGATCGACCTGTGCGGCTGTTATTATTTAGCCACGGGAACATGGTTTTCCTTCTAAACAAGAGAATCGTATAAATAATCATAAATAATATTGCGTTATCCAAATAATCGATTAAAATGGGCGTACGTACTGGGGCCCTAGTCTGCTATTTTTATAAATTCGTCATTCCAACACGATCCCACCGCCATCCCATTGTCATTTTGCTAAAAATTCGTAATCTGCTAAATTCATAATGGTTGATGGTTGATCATTTGTCGGTCAATGGCACAGAAATTATACGATACTCGTAACGAATTAAAAGCAGTGACTGCACAATGACGTTCTAATGGTAGGTCACTGATCAAAGGAACTGTCAACATTTTTGCAGATTACCGCGTAAGTGAGTAATTCATTTTTCATTATGTACGAGATTACCATTCTATGCCATTTCTTTCAATGGAGTGTCAGTGGTTGACCATTGGAAAGTCACAATGACGCCATTATATTAGTAGATTACCAAACTTGTCAAAATCAACAATTATGAAATCAATGATAGACCATTCTGACACTATTGTAATAGTAGACTTGAGGCCCTGGTAGCCAGTTTGTCTCGGTCATTCGGAGTCATTGTTTCTGAAGTTTGTCGTGATTGAATGTGTCCCTCATGAGTTTTTATTTGTTGTATTTTATGTTTTTGTTTATTATGTTGTTCGGTAAAATCGTGTTTACGCGTAATAAAATGAACGTACCTACTATGGATACTCAGCCAGAGCCGTCGACCAAAAGAGATATTCTATCACTACCTAAAAAGTGACAACGCACTGCTATGTCTGTGTCTGAAGATCAATATTGGTCTTTAGGTGGTTGATATTTTATTTTAATTAATTTGCGACGAGACCTTAGGCTATATTTTTTTAATTTTGAGACGCCGCTTCAGCGTGATTTCGAAAGTACAAAATTTAATAACATTAAATAACTATAAGTACTGACTAGGGATATGTTGTTGACTACCCCTGAAACGTCACTTTGGCAATGACATAAATTTGTTTACATTTTTGATCTGGAATTCCATTTCCGAGTATAGGTTCGCACGACGACATAATTATAAAACTATAGGTACAAGACCAGCTTTAGCTGACCTCGCATTATATAAGCTTTTCGTACAACGAGAAGTCAGGTTAAGTATACTGGAATTGTTGAGCTTGATATTTACATTAGATTGCAAAGGCATTGGGGTAACTTGGTTTTTTATAAACACGGAGAGGTCTCAATTCTCTGTCCACCGATAGAATGCAAGTTGGCGACGACAATAAACTGTGTACATCTAATGACGATCCCAGACTGCATACGAAAGTTCAATCAAATATATCCAATAGTTTAGTCACTATAGCCAAAGATTGGCAAACCCATAGTCGGCACATCACTAGGTACTTTTTTAGGTTCCGTACCCAAAAGGTAAAACGGGACCTTATTAGGTACTAAGACTCCGCTGTCCGTCTGTCCGTCTGTCACCAGGCTCTCATGACCCGTAATAGTTAGACAGTTGAAATTTTCACAGATGATGTATTTCTGTTGCCGCTATAACAACAAATAATAAAAACAGAATAAAATAAATATTTAAGGGGGGCTCCCATACAACACCCGAAAGACGTCCACTGCTGGACATAGGCAAACAACAACAAACGAATTTTTTTCGACGTTTTTGCCTTGTGGTACGGTACCCTTCGTGTGCGTGTCCGACTCGCACTTGGCCAGTTTTTTTTCATTTCGTTGTTAGGATTTATTTGATAGTTCCAAAATACACTAATGTATTAATACTCTAATCTACAAAGGTAACATTACTGTCATTGGTGAAGAAAAACATCGTGTAGAAGCCTGGACTATGATGACCTAGCCTTCAAGCGCGGATTCACCGTTGTGGATACGATGGGCATGCCTACAACCCTAATAGACTTGTGACGTCACACTTTCACGGTCTATTGAGATCGAAAGGCTGGTTATATTATCTATCCATAATTGTCTGTCTGTATGTTACCTTTTCACGCCTAAACTACTGAACTGATATAGATAAAATTTGGCAGAGAGACAGATTGCATCCCGGGGAAGGGCATAGGATAGTTTTTATCGACATACCTCGCGGGCGAAGCCGCGGGCGGAAGCTAGTATAAATATAAAATTAAAAGTTCTGACTGACTGATATATTAACGCACAGCCTAAACCGCTGGACCTAGAGATATGAAATTTGGACGATGTATTCTTTGTGAAGAGTAGGTATCCACTAAGAGAGGGTGTTTCGAAATTCCACCCCTAAGACGGTGAATGGGGGGAGGGTGAAATTTCACGCGGACGAAGTCGCGGGCAGAAGCTAGTTGTATATTTCTAGGTCAGGCCATCTACTGCATTTAACTTGTCCATTCTCGATCAGACTAAGTTTGGAGATCGATCCGCAGTGGGTTGCATTGGTCTACCGAGCTGTGTTCTCTGGTATATCTTTTCAAATATTTTGGCTTGATTGGTCCTACGTTTTCCTGACTGTGCTATTTATTATTCCAACCATTTATTAGGACTTAGGAGTTGGTCTTTTTGTCCGTCTCAACTTCGGAGTTATATGTATGTATCATTAGGGTAACTGTTAATATAAATCGTCGTATATTATGTGACGAATAAAGCAACACAAATAATACCAAAAGTCATCATCTGCCTAGCCTTTTCCCAACTATGTTGGGGTCGGCTTCCAGTCTAACCGGATGCAGCTGAATACCAGTATTTTACATGGAGCGACTGCCTATCTGATCTCCACAACCCAATTCCTGGGTAATACTATCGTATTAACCCCTTGATAAGACTGGTGGTCAGCTTTCGGGCTTCTGACTAACCGTAACGACTGTCAAAGATCCTCGAATTACAGCCGGGACCAACGTGCTTTCCGAGACACGGAGGGGTCACGGTGTGTAAAGATGGCCACCCATCCACAGACCAACCGCGGCCAGCGTAGCTTAACCTGATCTATCGAACTGTGCGGCTGTTATTATTTAGCCACGGGCCCCTCACAACGGTCACACAATAACAAAAGCAAAATCAGCTGTTGCTGCAGCAGGGGTGTTGTGGCGCCTCCTTGCCGGACTGCCGCCATGGGATCTGGAGGCGATAGTCCTCGCGCGCCTGTATGAGTGGCGCGCGGAGGCACTACGCCGGGGGGAGGATCCGCTTCCGCGGCAAATCGCTGCGGAGCGGACGGATCTCCGGCGCGATCTCATGGCGGCATGGAAAGAGCGACTGTCGCAACCCAGCGCAGGGCACGCCGCGATAGCGGCGATAAGACCCCTCTTTGAGGAGTGGCTAGAGAGGCGCCACGGCGCCCTCACCTTTCGCCTGACGCAGGTCCTCACCGGACACGGAAGCTTCGGGAGGTTCCTGCACATCATCAGGCGGGAGGAAACGCCCGGGTGTCACCATTGCCAGGATCGCCCAGAGGACACGGTGGAGCACACGGTGGAGGTTTGCCCCGCTTGGGCGGAGCACCGCCGTGTCCTCGTAGAGGCGATTGGCAGCGACGGCGACCTCTCGCGTCCGGCCCTGGTGCAAGCCATGGTCCGGGGCGAGAGGGAGTGGGAGGCAGTCACCTCCTTCTGCGAAGCAGTCATGCTAGCGAAGGAGGTGGCGGAACGGCTCAGGGAGAGAGCCTCCCGTCCCAGCCGCCGCGGGAGACGCTCCGGGCGTCGGGAGCCGCGTGACGACTCCCGGCCACCGTAGGCGCGGGCCTGCGGGCGGAGAGTAATGGGTAGCTCACCGCCCGATCAGGACCAGGCCCGTGCCGGACGGCGCGTACGTGTTCCACGCGCGCCTCAAAGAGATGTCAGCATCGAGGAGGGGCCCCTTAGGGCCGAAGCCTGCCGGGTCAGCGGGATTGTCCGAAAGGGTTACCGCTGGCCCGGAACATAAAGGGCTAAGGAAGGAACACGGGTGGGTTTTAGTCAGTAAGAGTCTGACACTCCCTTCCGCTCCACCCAGAGCGGGAGGAGTCATTTGATGATTTCCCATCCACAAAAAAAAGAAAAAAAAAAAGGGTTGTTGTGGCGCAACCTGGGGGAGGCTTATGTCCAGCAGTGGACTGCAACAGGCTGAGTTAATTGAATCAGCCGTTCCAACTTGCTTAGACACTGGCCTCCTCTCTGTAAGATAAAGTGGGCCATAATCCACCACGCGGGCCCAATGTAGGTTGATGAATGTCACATGTCTTCGAATTGTTGGTTCTAGGACATGCCGGTTTCCTCACGATGTTTTCCTTCACCGTTACACAATAACCGCCAAATACAGAGAGTTTTTTGACACCTACTGGTGAAAATTACAGATTTTTATAGCATGACAGAATTGCTATTCTAGAAAACTAGCTTTACTCCTTTCTTGGATCATTTGCTAAATAAATGGGTTCCATTAGGGTGGTCATCGTCAGAAGCCCCTCACAGCTTTTCTGCTTCATTAGCCAACTAAATGAGTGGAGCGGATAACTGGCATAGGTCTCGGTAGGGTGGGTAAAGGCATAGAATAAAAAGGTTATTATAATACACTAGCTGCGCTCCGCGGTTTAAACCGCGTAAATTTCGATCCCGTCGGAATATCGGGATAAAAAGTAGCCTATATGTTAATCCAGGGTGTCAGATACCTCGTTACAAAATTTTATCAAAATTGGTCCAGCCGTTTGAGCGTGAAGAAGTAACAAACATATAAACTCACACACACACCCCCCCCCCCCACGCACACTCACAAACTTCGCCTTTATAATATTAGTGTGATTCTTATGGTATGGGTAGGAAGGGTTATTAAACCCTATTATTAGCCCATATATTGTAGACCACGGTCCATAATTTAGTAAAACGGTCGATGAAAGTTCCTTGCCTAATATAAATCGCATATATTGTAGTATCGGTCTTTTACGATGGGCTCGTGGCTGAGTAATAACAGCCGCAAGAGTCGATATATCAGATTAAGCTACGCTTGCCGGGGTTGGTCTGTGGATAAGTGACCATCTTTACATACCGAGACTCCTCTGTGTCTCGGAAAGCATGTTAAGCCGTTGGTCCCGGCTGTCATTCGTGGATCTTTGACAGTCGTTACGGGTCGTCAGAAGCCCGAAAGTTTAACAACTTATAGTAATACACAGTAACTGGGTTGTGAAGGTCCGATAGGCAGTCGCTCTATGTAAAATACTGGTATTCAGCTGCATCCTGTTAACTGATAACCAACCCCAACATAGTTAGGAAAACGGTAGGCAGATTGTTATTAGTCCATTAGAAGGCAGAAGATTGGCAGTTGATGTTCACGATATCTGAAGAATCAAGGAAGTGTTGATAGAACAGTTATATTATAACTTTTGCACACGGACTTTACGAGTATTTTGATTGCGTTGACGTCCATGACTGTGTGTGATTTAACGGTTAAAATATTATCATATTGTAATACGTTATTCGGAGTTATTCCGGTCTGATCCCCTGAACCCCCCCTCCTCGATCCCCTGCTAGTTCTTCTTCTGTTTTAATCTCTGTCTTATCCACTATAAACTTTCTCATTCCGGTTTGTTTGTGGTATCGTAATAACGTTTCTAATTTGACTGGTGGTTACAGAGATGTGCATTTAAAGAAACAAACAGAAAAAGCAAACAAACTCTTCAGATTTGTTATTAGTATCACACTAATATTATAAAGGCGAAAGTTTGTGAGTGTGTGTGTGTTTATATGTTTGTTACTTCTTCAGGCTCAAACGGCTGGACCAATTTGGATAAAATTTGGTATGGAGGTAGCTGACAACCTGGATTAACATATAGGCTACTTTTTATCCCGATATTCCCACAGGATCGACATTTACGCGGGTGGACCCGCGGGGCGCAGCTAGTAGCTATATAAATATAATTACGACGAAAAACAAAACATAGGTATACGGCAGTGGTAGTACATTCATCATCATCATTCTACACAATAGCTACAACCATAGCTATAGCTTCATCATTTCGGTCGAAAGACGTCCACTGCTGAATAATTCCAGCAGTGGTCGAAGTGAGGAGGCCCATACTCCCCCAAGCACCTCGCTTGGGGGAGTATGGGCCTCCCCAAGCACTTCGACCGGTTCTGTGCTTCTCGCATCCAACGGATTCCTGCGGCCTTCACAAGGTCATCGGTCTACCTTGCGGGAGGCCTTCTAACGGGGTTCCCTACGTGTATTCGAAAGTTGTTAATTCGATTTTTATTATATCGAACACGGTATGCCGATAATTCAGTTGTACGATGTTTTATTACATCGATGCTTTATTAGTGCGATGTAACGTTTGTGCGAAACACCCTACAGCGATTGCTCATTAGTTCGACAGTATGTCGGTTCGAAACGCCTACTATTTTCCGTAACATTTTATTAATAATAATAATTAGGCTTTTTGTAGCGGTAATCGACATCCACGCAGGCGGAGCCGCGGGGGACCGCTATAGGTTATATAAATCAGTATAACACATAGGCTACTTTTTGTCGCGAAAACCGACATCCACGCGGGCGGAGCCACGGGCGACCGCTAGTAATACATACAAACGTAAATATTTTTACAAAGCATGAAACACAAATTTTTTAATATTGTCAGTTAATGAAATGTTGAAAAAGATGCAAAATATTTTTTTACAGTAGAATTTCCACTTTATTTTCTGATTTTGTTTTTTAGAATAAAAATTACCGTGGGTACAGTTACCGGCACGTAACTTGGCAAGAGATTTTCGTAGTGGGGGAAGTTCGCGCATATAAAAATGTATGAAATTGTGCGTGCGCAAACTTCCCCCACTACAAAAACTCTTGCCAACTTGCGTGTCGGTAACTGTAACATAGCTTTTTTTCTTGTAAATATTATTTATATTTAAAAAAAAAACTGTTTTTTTTTAAATAAATTTTATTCTTTTCCATTTTATTTTATTTTTTTAAGTATAAATAGTTGTAGGTATAATTTAGGTTAGCAATGTATATGTCTTATAATTCCCAGCAAATAAATGTATATGATTTATATTAAATTTAAGTTATTTAGGTATAGGTAGAATAAGATTATTTTCATTAATGTATCTTGATGTAAATAATGAACTAGGAATTTTAACACCCATTGCCATTGCCCCGCCCATTGTAACACCAAAATGTAATTTTTTGTAGTGTCTATTAAAGAGTTCTATAACTATCTACACATTTATTTTTTTAATAATTATAAGGAATGTATTTTATTAAAGTCTTGCAAAATAAGATTATTAATAAAATGTCACGGAAAACAGTAGGCGTTTCGAACCGACATACTGTCGAACTAATGAGCAATCGCTGTAGGGTGTTTCGCACAAACGTTACATCGCACTAATAAAGCATCGATGTAATAAAACATCGTACAACTGAATTATCGACATACCGTGTTCGATATAATAAAAATCGAATTAACAACTTTCGAATACACGTAGGGAACCCTTCTAACGCTACGTCTTCCGGTACGCGGTCGCCACTCCAGAACCTTTTGGCCCCATTGGCCATCTGTTCTGCGAGCAATCTGCGGTGGTAGTACATTATATACAAAAAAAAATATTTGGACTAGTATCATTACCCAGGGAAAAAACGGAGGAGAATGAACGACCACGTGACCGTGTTTCTTCTTAAATCAATTTAGGCCGAGAACTAAAATTCCAAGAATGATTTCTTTACAAGTTAACTTATTTTTTTTTGTCGAACAAAAAAGTAGATGCTACTGCTATCTCATATTTGTTGACAAATCTAATACATATTAATTAACACACTTTTTGTGAACTAATATTAAATATAAATTATCATCAGTTTAATATTTGTTGCCAAAACAACATCTTATCAACGGAATTAAAACCTTAACCTCTCCGAAATAGAGTTCGTTATCATTTTAGCAAATATATGTCATAGACAATTTGACACATGTCCAAGACGTTTGTGATGTGTTGTTGATCGGTAAATCTCTGTTTATCTTAAGAAATGTCTATTAATATCTCAGATATGTTTAGTGACATATATTTTCTGAGATAACATAGGTGGCTGGCACACATTTATTACAAACTAGCTTCTACCCGCAACTTCGTTCGCGGAAAAAAAAAGTAGTACCTAGGCTCATCTTATATTCAGACAACTTGAGTCTTTGTAATGGCCCTGGTGCAAGCCATGATCCGGAGCGAGAGGGAGTGGAGGCAGTCACCTCTTTCTGCGAAGCAGTCATGCTAGCGAAGGAGGTGGCGGGATGAATGAGGGAGAGAGCCTCCCGTCCCAGCCGCCGCGGGAGACGCTCCGGGCGTCGGGAGCCACGGGATGATCCCGGCCACCGTAGGCGCGGGCCTGCGGACGGAGAGTAAAATCAGCTCACCGTCCGATCAGCACCAGGCCCGTGCCGGACGGCGCGTACGTGTTCCACGCGCGCCTCAGAGAGATGTCAGCATCAAGGAAGGGGGGCCCCTTAGGACCGAAGCCTGCCGGGAGCGGGATTGTCGGAAAGGGTTAGGGCGAGGCCACAACACTGCGTTGCGGCGTCGTATCGCAAAAACGACGTCACAGCACAATGTGTCGTAAATACAATGCGTCGTAGATTTTTACGATGCGACGCCGCAACGCAGTGTTGTGGCCTCGCCCTTACCGCGCTGCCCCGGAGCATAAAGGGTTTTAGTCAGTAAGAGTCTGACACTCACTTCCGTTCCGCCCAGAGCGGTAGGGGTCATTTGATGATTTCCCAGCCAAAAAAAAAGGCATACATAGGATAACTCCTGTCCACTTGGGGTGTCACACAGAACATCGGGGTAATTTCGTAACACATTACGAGTATCAGTAGCAATGAGTTTCATTCTTCTTCAAATGTCTTGCTCCGACCCACCCTTATGTTTCCGCTTAGCATTCTTTTGGCTAATTTCTTTTTGCTTGGCTCCTCAGGGTCTTAGCGTGATATTAAATAGCCTTCCTCAAAAATCGCCTTTAAACAAACAAACTCTTCAGCTATGAGCTGAAGAAGAAGAAGACAGAAGACGATCCAGGAGGGGATTTGGGGGGGGGGGGTTCAGGGGATCAGACCGGAATAACTCCTAAATTATTAAACTAGCTGACCCGGCAAATTTTGTTTTGCCATATAAATTATTTCGAGCTGCCCGGTGCTACTTCGTTTGCGTGGTGTCCTACCCCTTCCCCTACCCTACTCCTATAATACTCCTACCCTTCTCCTATACTACTCCTACCCTACCCTATTTTTCTCTGCGTAAGAACCATCCTCGTACTTCAAGGACTATAATAAAAAAAGAATTAGCGACATCGAATCAGCTGTTCTCGAGATTTGCGCTTAGCAACACATTCAGCGATTAATTTTTTGGGTTCCGTAGCCAAATGGCAAAAACGGAACCCTTATAGATTCGTCATGTCTGTCTGTCTGTCTGTCTGTCCGTCTGTCTGTCTGTCTGTCTGTCTGTCCGTCCGTATGTCACAGCCACTTTTCTCCGAAACTATAAGAACTATACTGTTGAAACTTGGTAAGTAGATGTATTCTGTGAACCGCATTAAGATTTTCATACAAAAATAGAAAAAAAACAATAAATTTTAGGGTTCCCCATACTAAGAACCGAAACTCAAATTTTTTTTTTTTCATCAAACCCATACGTGTGTGGTATTTGTGGGTAGGTCTTCAAAAATGATATTGAGGTTTCTAATATCATTTTTTTCTAAACTGAATAGTTTGCGCGAGAGACACTTCCAAAGTGGTAAAATGTGTGTCCCCCCCCCTGTAACTTCTAAAATAAGAGAATGATAAAACAAAAAAATATATATGATGTACATTACCATGTAAACTACCACCGAAAATTGGTTTGAACGAGATCTAGTAAGTAGTTTTTTTTTAATACGTCATAAATCGTAAACCGCAATTTACCATTCATTCAATCAACTCAAAAATAAAAATAAACATTTTATTTCATAAACATAAACCTTATGCATAAACCCGGATGTTACGGAACCCTCGGTGCGCGAGTCCGACTCGCTCTTGCCCGGTTTTTAGGGTTCCGTTGCCAAATGGCAAAAAACGGAACCCTTATAGATTCGTCATGTCTGTCTGTCTGTCTGTCTGTCCGTCTGTCTGTCTGTCTGTCCGTATGTCACAGCCACTTTTCTCCGAAACTATAAGAACTATACTGTTGAAATTTGGTAAGTAGATGTATTCTGTGAACCGCATTAAGATTTTCACACAAAAATAGAAAAAAAACAATAAATTTTGGGGTTCCCCATACTTAGAACTGAAACTAAAAAAATTTTTTTTCGTCAAACCCATACGTGTGAGGTATCTATGGATAGGTCTTCAAAAAGGATATTGAGGTTTCTTATATAATTTTTTTCTAAACTGAATAGTTTGCGCTAGAGACACTTCCAAAGTGGTAAAATGGGTGTCCCCCCCCTGTAACTTCTAAAATAAGAGAATGATAAAACTAAAAAAAATATATGATGTACATTACCATGTAAACTACCACCGAAAATTGGTTTGAACGAGATCTAGTAAGTAGTTTTTTTTTAATAGGTACGTCATAAATCGTAAACCGCAATTTACCATTCATTCAATCAACTCAAAAATAAAAAAAACATTTGATTTCATAAACATAAACCTTATGCATAAACCCGGATGTTACGGAACCCTCGGTGAGCGAGTCCGACTCGCTCTTGCCCGGTTTTTTTATATTATAGATAGATATGTTTAGCAACATAATATGTTTTGTGAGATATCGTAGACCAGGTGGCTGGCACACATTTATTACAAATGGAAGATATTTATTTAGATGACAGATTGAATGATAATCAGAATCAAAACAATTTAGTATGAGAGGGGCCCGGGGCTAAATAATAACAGCCGCACAGGTCGATCGATCAGGTTAAGCTACGTTTGCCGCGGTTGGTCTGTGGATGGGTGACCTTCTTTACATACCGTGACCCATCCGTGCCTCGGAAAGCACGTTAAGCCGTTTGTCCCGGCTGTCATTCGTGGATCTTTGACAGTCGTTACGGGTAGTCAGAAGCCCGAAAGTCTGACAAGCAGTCTCACCAAGGGGTATCGTATTACCCAGTAACTGGGTTGTGGAGGTCAGACAGGCAGTCGCTCCATGTATTCAGCTGCATCCGGTTAGACTGGAAGCCGACCCCAACATAGTTGGGAAAAGGCTAGGCAGATGATGACTATCAATCATAATCTGAATAATTTTGAAGGATAATGATAATCCATTGCTTCATAAGTTCGAAAAATGTGTCTGCTCAACAAAGTAAATAACGCAATGAATGTTGTTGAACTGTCAAAATTAAAGCCATTCCTACTGATAATGTGTTACATATTTATCTCTTGTCGTAACCTTTTAAGTCCCGCTAAGTATATGATTACTGGGTAAGACGATACCCCTTGGTAAGACTGGTTGTCAGACTTTCGGGCTTCTGACTACCCGTAACGACTGTCAAAGATCCACGAATGGTAGCCGGGACCAACGGCTTAACGTGCTTTCCGAGGCACGGAGGGGTATGTAAAGATGGTCACCCACCCACAGACCAACCGCGGCAAGCGTACCCTGACCGATCAATCGACGATTAACCTGATCGATCGACGGTGCATGCATTCTTGGAAACTTATTTGCAGTCAGGACAGAAATTACAAGCCAGCCTGCAGTTTTATAAGTTGCAAAAACATTTCAAATTCAATAGCTGTAATGCAACATTCAACACATGTTTTAAATAAAATAAATTTAAAAAAAACAAAGCCATTGTCATTGTCTCAAGAAGATCGTGTCCAAACGCAGTCAAATTGATCCGGCCGTTAGTATTCATTGCGGGGACGAGGAAACTCTTGCGCATACTTACTAGTGCATGTTATGCCTTTGTTTACCAACTTGAGATTTGATGGTGGTACAATCAACCGCACATTAGTACCAATTTTACATTCACAGCGTCTTTATGTTGTAGTTGTAAGAGCGATTTTCGTAGTGTCAGCGTTAACGCTGATGGCTGTACAAACTTTACGACATTTTGAATAATGTTACAATGTTATGTGAAACGGTTGACATGTCGTCATTGTCCCTGATGGTAACGGTCAGAAAATGTTCCATGATCTGGATTTCTGGTTATTTGAAGAGCGAAGACTATCGTTGAACATACATGCTTCTTGCTCAAATTTTCTTACGTCTTTTGCAATTTAGAAATACTCATTCAATAAGGTTACATGAACTTAGAGGGTTGTATAGATGATTTTAAGGATTATGATTCTGTAAATACATGTATACTTGTTAGGGTCGCGAATCTTATTTTGTTCAACATACCACCTGACACTGACCTGCAAGTTGCTTCCCCCTTAAGGTGATTTATTGAAAAAAAATTGGATTTTCTATTTCGTGTAACTTGTTAAATACAGGGTTATTGGTAAAACATTAACAACCTCTTAAGAGGTTATTGTACTCATCATTATGAACAACTTTTATTATAGGACCAAACCTGAAATCGCGAAAAAAAGACGCTGTTCCCTACATTTTGACGAGTTATACGAACATAAATGTAGGGAACAGCAGATTTTTTTTTTTTTGCGATTCTTGATCTTGTTGATGACCACACTGATGGCACACATAACCTTTTTACAGTAAAATAAAGGAGACGCTACCACTTCAATATTGTTTTGCGTCACCTGAAAACAATTTTTCAGGTGTGTCAAATAACCATAAAATATACAGCCACGCCTTCAATTCCCAATGGCCTTGAATTATGTATTTGCACACGCACTGTTGTCAACTTTGACCGTATTAAGTCCCCCTTGTATGATGTGGGTGCGTTCGGGTGAGGCATGACGAGTCCTATCCAAGTTGCAAAAGTCCCTTGTGTGTCGAGGGTCAGCGGTCAGTTCTTGTTTTACTAAGCCTTATTTATTCCATACCTTAATATGTCCAACTACTTAGTTGATCCGGCGAACTTAATACCACCTCAGAATCATCTATCAGTCAATCCGTTCTCGAGATAATATCATCAAAAAGCCGTTCCAAACAAAATGTATGAGAAAATTAATTATATTAATTCTGTGTTTCGTGAATGTTTCCTATGTTTTAATAGTTATTCTGGTATTCAGGGCGGAGACAAATCCAACAAATCAAAGATCATGAAAATCGGTCCAGCCATTCTTAAATGTGAGGACTTTGTAGGCCTTGTAGACTTTAGATCTGTACTTAGACCATTTTTTATTTTATCAAGTACCTGGTACATGTTGACAGGCCTACTCTGTTCTCCCATACCTATTGTAATTTGAAAACATTCTAAAATCCAATTATTTAAAAAGTAGGTAACCGTGGAGTTTCTTGCCGGCTCTTTCCATAGGAAACGACCAATTGGAACCGTGCACCTAGCTTCTGACGTTTCATATGTGCTGTGTGAAATACAATATTTTGATCCTGATTTTGAATGTGTTGTCTCACCTTGTTGCAGTCGCAATGCTCATCCCAGGAGAGGCTGCTCGCAGTGCAGGCGGTGTGCGAGCCGCCGAGAGCACCATGTCCACACTGCCATCAGCACCAGAACTCGCTCAAGTAAGTACAAGATGTCAAATCAAATCAATTAAATCATTTATATGCTTGAATATGGGTATGTACATGAGGTGATACATAATTACAATAGTTATTTAAACCATATCCTGCCTTAATAGGTGTGCAAAACTTTATAATATAAAAGAAAGTCGTGTTAATTACACTATTTTTTTTTTACACTTTTTTGTTTTACTTATAGGGGCAGGGTAGGAGTAGTGTAGGAGTAGGTTAGGAGTAGGGTAGGAGCAGGGTAGGAGAAGGGAAGAGTAGGGTAGGAGTAGGTTAGGAGTAGGGTAGAAGTAGTGTAGGAGTAGGGTAGGAGTATTAGGGTAGGAGTAGTCTAGGAGTAGGAGTATTAGGGTAGGAGTAGGGTAGGGGTAGGGCAGGGTAAAGGGTGGGACACCACGCGAACGAAGTAGTGCCGGGCAGCTAGAAATCACACTAATATTATAAAGGCGAAAGTTTGTGTTTGTGTGTGTGTGTGTGTGTGTGTGTGTGTGTGTTTATATGTTTGTTACTTCTTCACGCTCAAACGGCTAGACCAATTTTGATGAAATTTTGTATGGTGATAGTTGGCACCCTGGATTAACATATAGGCTATTTTTTATCCCGATATTCCCAAGGGATCAACATTTACGCGGGTGAAACCGCGGGGCGCAGCTAGTAATTTATATGGCAAAACAACATTTGCCGGGTCAGCTAGTATCTAATAAAATAAAATATACACATACATACATGAACTCACGCCTTCTTCCCATGGGCTTAGGCAGACAAGTACAGAACGCCACCTACTACGATTCTTATACACTACTTTGGCCTCGTTGACGTTCACACATCGTACACATCGTATACCTACACGATGTTCTAGACAACCGGGAGAAGAAGAGCCATCATTCTTGCTGTAGGAGAGAGATGGAGCTATAAAGGGTCAAATTAAAATATCTAGCGAAACTGCAAAAGTGATGGGTTTCGATATCTAACTAAACACGACAAAATAAACATAAAAGTTTTGACGATTTTTTTTTGCCCGCTGGTAGTCCAGTCTCCTCATCATCTGCCTAGCCTATTCCCAACTATATTGGGGTCGGCTTCCAGTCTAACCGGATGCAGCTGAATACCAGTATTTTACATGGAGCGACTGCCTATCTGACCTCCACAACCCAGTTATAGGGGTATAGGATACCCCTTGGTAAGACTGGTTGTCAGACTTTCGGGCTTCTGACTACCCGTAACAACTGTCAAAGTTCCACGAATGACAGCCGGGACCATGTTTGAAACGTTAAGAAGAAAGGCTGTGTAACTGAGTATGTGGGTGTTTCCGATGTGTTCTCATTCGTCTTTGAAAACATCGCCATCGCAAAGTTTTTCTGTACCTAATTTACTGATCATATTTTATCTTATCTACTTGCAGCAGTTCACAAGGCAGCGGTATGAACAACTGGGCGTCGTTATCCGACAGTGGCGGCAGCGGGAACACAGCGGCGCGCGCGCCCTCACCACAGAGCCCTGCGAGACGTGTGCGCAGTCGAAGTATGAGGTATGTTTATTTTCTAGCAATCTAAAGCCCGCCTGCGCCACAAATTAAATGCATATCGTCGTTGTCAAACCAAAACCTGCTATGTGCAAAAAGTATACTTTTGAGATATTGACAAAAGAAGTTTTGACAAAGTTTTATCTGCTGCACATAGCACATTTTATTCTGAGGCCATAGTTCCACAACTAGTGGTCATAAGCACATAGCAGTTCTTTTATATGAGAAATAAGGCAGAGACCTATCGTCGGTGCGCTTGCCAAATCTATTAAGTGCATTTGAAGAACTTTTCAGGACAACAAAAAAACTGTTTTTTTCGTAATTTATTATCTTCTGAAAATATAAAAATACAACAAAGTATGGCAAAAAATATCTAATTTAGTCTAAGATAATAAAAAAGGTATTACAATTCGTGTATAATAATAATATTTTTATTTCGAGCAACAAGACTCATAGTTGACAGCAAAATATTTTTTTCTAAAAGGTATTACAATTCGTGTATAATAATAATAATATTTTTATTTCGAGCAACAAGACTCATAGTTGACAGCAAAATATTATTTTCTTTTTTTAAATCAAAAAAATGCACATATCAGGTTTGGCAAGCGCACCGACGCTATAAGCTGTGGTCAAAATCATGAAACCTCAAAAAACGGCACATTTTGGTTTGACAACGACGATATGCGTTAAACGTAATTAAAACTTCATTATGTCTCTGTTATCTTCAATTGGTTGACAGAAACACAGCGATGTTGTAAAAACGCTATTAGCGCGTTGATACCAGTTTGGTTTAATGGACGAAAAACTACAGCTATCGGCGTTCGCGGGTAAAGAAGATTCAGGCCTTTCGGCTATGAAACGGGTAGCCGTCGTTTCAGCCAATAGACGTCCACTGCTGGACATAGGCCTCCCCCAATTTTGGGAGGGTTTGCCATAATCGCCACGCTTGGCAGGCGGGTTGGCGATCGCAGTATGGTATGATGGTGGAATACATAGAGAACGCTGCTGCCCATTCTCCGGTACGACCCTTAGACGCCTTTTACGACACCCACGGGAAGTAAGGGGTGGTGGTATTCTTTAAGTCCGGCACCACACAGAAACGGGTAGCAAATCCTACTAATCCCCCGTACAGACGCCAGCGCATCAAATTACTACAATCTGTCAAATTTCTTTAATACATTTTAAACTTTATGTCTAAAGCATAAGGTTCAAAGTTGATTGTGAAAATTTAACAGTTTCGGGTAGCTTGATGTGCTGGCGTCTGTACATAATCAGTCCCACTGCTGGGGCACAGGCCTCCTCTCGGTAAGAGGGAGTGGGCCGTAATCCACTACGCGGACCCGGTGCGGGTTGGTAGATGTCACATGTCTTCGAATTTTGGGTTCTAGAACATGTCGGTTTCCTCACGATGTTTTGTTCATGAATGTAGTGTAGCGATCATGGCTATTTCTCTCAGACTATTCATTTTAGTAATCCTTAGAAGGCCCAGATTCAACCGTGGCCAGTAGATGCGGAAGCCGGAATTTTCTGTCCAGATGCCAAACGGTCTGAATTAGATTTCTGGAAAAATATCGGAAATGTTTTTGAAACCGTGTCCAATGGACGTGAACCCAAAACTTTACGCCGCCGTATCGAGTACACATGATGACATAACGTCGCACGGTCGGTAAAACTAAATCATTTATCAAGCATGTGACATTACTCCGTGGGTACAGTCAGCCTCAAAAAGATCTATACATCATCTGCCTAGCCTTTTCACAACTATGTTGGGGTCGGCTTCCAGTCTAGTCGCTGGTTGTTAGACTTTCGGGCATCTGATGACCACTAACAACTGTCAAAGATCCGCGAATGACAGCCGGGACCAACGGCTTAACGGGCTTTCCGAAGCACGGAGGGGTCTTAGTATGTAAAGATAGTCACCCATCCATGGAACAACCGCGGAAATTTGTAGCTTAACCTGATCGATCGACCCGTGCAGGTGTTATTACTTAGTAACAAGCCAATAAAATGAATTCTTGTCGATGTATATAGGATATATCGATAAGAATTCCTTATGGAAAACACTGCCTAAACGCGCTTGCGACCACGAGATCACGCTCGTACGCAAATTCGCGTTCTGTATCAATGTGTAGCTAAAATTTTGTGTTCAATTCATACTAATCCATACTAATATTATGAATGCGAAAGTGTGTCTGTCTGTGTGTAAGGGACCGTCTCCACGAGCGAAAGAATCACGGCGATATTATCGTCGTGCCACGTATTTCAACGTGTCTCCACACGGCGATATCATCGCGGCGAAAATTTGATGGCACGGCGAGACTGTCGCCGCGATTCTCTCGCTCGTGGAGACGGCCCCTTACCTCTTGACGCTCAAACCGCTGAACTGATTTAGATAAAATTTGGTATAGAGATAATTTGAGTCCCGGGAAAGGACATAGGATAGTTTGTATCCCGATATTCCCAAGGGATCGACACCTATGCGGGTGAAACCGCGGGGTGCTGCTAGTGTGTAATATTTATGTTTTGTGGTACAATATTATGGAACAATTGTCCAAAGATTGTAGATGTAGAAATTAATTCTGGTCAATATGAACATCTTTTGAGGCTGTCGTCTGTACATGAGTCAGTGTCGACCGCGGCGAATGTCAGGAATCTTGGCAGCTGTATTGTTTACTGAGCAATGGTTAGCTGCATGTGATGTAAGTTTGTGGGTGTGTATTGAATAGTTATGGTCGATAAGTGGCTCGTCTTGTGACCAAAACAGGATTGAATTTTAGTGGAGGGATATTTGGACTCTTCAAAATTTCAAGCACAAAACTACCTCTCTCTTGGGTGAATTGAATCTCGACAAATGTTTATTTCTGTTACACATAAATAATAACTAAAGCCTCCCCGACCGTTTTTGGTCACGGTGGCCAATCTCAATGGAGATTAGCCAGGTACGCAGGAGATATATTATAGTGCACAAGTGTGTGCGCAAACACAGGTGCACTCTCTGTTCCTTTACTCTCATAGTCCGATGGGACGGCAATCCGACACGACCGGGGAGAGTTCAGGCGCAGGACTAACGGCTTTACGTGCTTTCCGAGGCACGGGGGTATTAAACCGCCAACTTCCAAACTCCGGACTGTTACTAAGAAATTTCTAATGGAAAACCCTATATCACTTTGTCCGACCCGGGAATCGAACCCAGGACCCCACGCTCAGCAGTCGCGCTTGCAACCACGACACCAACGGGGCAGTGTCTGTTACACATATTAACGCATATAAAAGGTTACTCTTTGATTCTGTAACATTATTGTATCTGTTACATTTAGAAGTGTTTTTCTTTTAAAACAGTTTTAAAAAACAGCGATAATAACACTTTTTACGGTTACAGTTTGAGTCCCTAGTTATCAGTAACCAAGTGACCAATGTTATTTGTTATCTTATCCTTGAAGCCGTGTACCCGATGGGGTTTCACATCCGCAAAAATCAGCGACAAACTTTCATACAAAATTTCATCCCCTATTTAGCAACTTCAGGGGGGATGAATTTTTGAAAATCCTTTCGAGTGAATAAGGAAGGATTTAAAAAAAAATAATCCCTATTCGTAATATAAGGAACTCGTGCAAAGTTTGCACTTGACCTTGGGACCATATTTAGCAACTTCAGTGGGGATGAATTTTTGAAAGTCCTTCCGAGTGACTAATCTAATCTAATCTAATATAACTAGCCTGTACTGTCCCACTGCAGGGCAAAGGCCTCCCTCTCCCTTTTCCACACAATTCTGTCTTTTGGTAGTGCCGGCCAGTCCTTACGGTAGAGTGACTAAGGAAGCATTTAAAAAAAAATTATCCCCCATTCATAATATAAGGAACTCGTGCAAAGTTTAATGCACTTGACCTTGGATTTAGGCTGTGCGTTGTCTGTCAGTGATTGGGTTTTTTTTTAATTTTTTATTAAGTAGATAATTCTTTTTCCTCCAGTTCACCATCCCGCACCGGTGGTGGAAGCGGTTCGAGCGGCGGGTCCGGTTCAAGAGATGACGCTGTGTCCGCCATGTCTGCGCTCTTCGCGGCACGCTTCCCGGCGGCGCAGAAGGCGATGGATGACAAGTAAATACCTACAGATCTCCGAGGAAAAGCATACGCTTCGGCAATCATCGTCCATCTTCGGAAATATGAAACTCTGTGGAGCAACTTTCGTTATAATGTTGTAAAATAAACGCCCGCTCTGTACGCTTTAAAAATCCGGTATTACCCTACAATTTTGGTATGGGACGATACTTTTAACCATTCAAGATTGTAGTTGAAAGTCGTAAGCTCAAAATCTAAAATTATTTTCTTTTTATGACACTCGTGAAAGAAGGTACAAATAACACAAGATTACCTACACAATGAACTTTTAGTACGATAGTCTGAACCCTGAGTACCCTGACTTACCTGAATGTCCTTCCACAAGAGATACAATAAAAATAATTTAGAGAGATTCTCATTATTGTGCAATCGATTATTGGTTTTCCCGTTTTAAGGGTCAGTGTTCCAAAAGTTCAAAATAGTTTGACGTAATGAAAACAGTTCATCATGAAATAAAACGAATCATATCATTAATTGCACAATGACAACATTTCGTAATGAAATGAAACAACTTCTTATTGTTATTTGCAGATTACGAGGGTTGATCGATGAAGTGTTGGAACTAGACAAGAAGCCAGACCGACCACCCATCGAGAGATTTGTTCAACGACAGGTAAAATGGCCTTTTAATAAACCTATGATTATAATTAAGTAGCAAGGTTTCAAACGCGTAAGTTTTGATCCCGGAGGAATATAGGGATAAAAAGTATCCTATGTGTTAATTCTGGTGATGAGCTATATGTGTGCAAAATTTCATACAAATCCGTCCAGTAGTTTTTGCGTGAAAGAGTAACAAACATACTCACAAACTTTCGAGATAAAGCTCCTAGATAGTGCTCTGTCAATGGCGTCAAAGAAGTTATTGGAGGAATGAGGAGTGTTCCACATCTTACGAAAAGGGAGGATCCTCCAATCAGGTGAATTGAGGCGGGACTTTATGAGATATTGCCTGGCTTACCATTGACCTTACGACCTAAAGGAGAACCGATGGATGGCTTAGTAAACGTCTGTGGGCGGTGCAGAATCGGTTGTTTTTGCGATCCTTTGTGGAATACTATGTTCAGCACTGACGTCTTTGCTCCGAGGTGATGACGGTTATCTGCAAGATTGTAAGCGTATTTAATTGTGGATATTTTCGTTCAGAATTGCAATTCCGATATGCCTCGCAATATTCAAAATAATATTATTTTAACAATTTCTATGTATTTGAAGGTTTTCTGTTGATGTTCGCAGGTCCTGGAGATGGCTCGCGACTGCCTGCACAAGTCGGAGTCCAAGCAAGTCACCAGCACATACTTCTACGATATGGCTGACAGCTTGGACAGGCTGCTGGCTGAGGTAACGTATTCCAAGTTCCAATAAATATTTTGTAACAATATTTTGAGTGTCCATAGAGTTTCTTGCCCATAGGAACCTACTACGCTTCAAAATGGGCAGGTAAAAAAAAGAACACACACTGTATTATTACACCATTCGATAGTGCCGCTGGTAAGAATCGAATTCTGGGAAGTAATGACATATGGGAAACTAAAGAAAAGGGCTCATTATTAACAAAATACTTTTTTACACAGCCGCGTCTAAGAAACAGAGTCCCAATTTACCCTTTGGGTACGGAACCCTGTCTGTGTGGTGCCGGACTTAAAGAATAGCACCACCCCATACTTCCCGTGGGTGTCGTAAAAGGCGACTAAGGGTCGTACCGGAGAATGTGGTGGAAAGGTGGTGGAATGCATAGAGAATGCTGCCCAGCAGCATTCTCTATGCATTCCACCACCATACCATACTGCGATCGCCAACTCGCCTGCCAAGCGTGGCGATTATGGCAAACCCCCTCCCTTTTGGGGGAGGCCTATGTCCAACAGTGGACGTCTTTTGGCTGGAATGATGTACGGAACCCTAAAAAGTACCTAACTAAAAGAAAAAAAAATAAACAGAAAGTCCTATACGAGGCCAAAAGGCTCCTATCTCAGCATGATGCTGCGACGTTTAAAAAATAAATGTCGCAGCGCTGGTACTCTACTAACCAAAAAAAAAACTGTATAATTACTAATCTGCATTGGGATTTATTAGCCAAAAATGTAAACAAATATGAGTCTAGGCAAAAATAACTTTAAATCCTACACAATAAAGTTCAGTTAGCGCTAGAACTTCAAACATTTTTAGGGTTCCGTACCCAAAGGGTAAAAACGGGACCCTTTTACTAAGACTTCGCTGTCTGTCCGTCTGTCCGTCTGTCCGTCTGTCCGTCTGTCAGTCTGTCCGTCTGTCCGTCTGTCTGTCTGTCTGTCACCAGGCTGTATCTCAAGAACCGCGATAGCTAGACAGTTGAAATTTTCACAGATGATGTATTTCTGTTGCCGCTATAACAACAAATACTAAAAACAAAATAAAATAAATATTTAAGGGGGGCTCCCATACAACAAACGCGATTTTTTTGCCCTTTTTTGCTCGATATCAAAAATGGCAACAGGTAGGCACTTGAAATATTCACAAAATACTCAGTTGTATTTTAACTTTAATAATAAATAATAAAATAAAAATAAAATAAATATTTAAGGGGAGCTCCCATACAACAAACATGTTTTTTTCGGCGTTTTTGCCTTGTGGTACGGAACCCTTCGTGTGCGAGTCCGACTCGTACTTGGCCAGTTTTTTATAACTTATTCAATAGTGCTAGTTACTCTGAAATCAATTTAACCACCATTAAAATAAAGTTGATAATTGTTTAACTTGAAATAATAGTAATTTGAAACGTAAGCTTGATTAGACTTTAGATCTAAATATTGTCCACAGACACGAGAAAAGTCAGCAGAAGCCGGGAACCAGGTGGCACCTCTAGTGACGCGACTTATACTCGCGATGGCACGGCCGGCACGACTACTGGAATGTCTCGAGTTCGATCCTGAGAGGTTCTACAGGCTGTTGGAAGCCGCCGAGGGTCATGCGAAACATCAGCAGGTTAGTTGATCAACTGGTACTTTTAGTGACACGACTAATACTCGCGATGGTGTTACTAGTATGTCTGGAGTTCGACGCTGAGTGAGAGGTTCTACTGACTATTGGAGGCCGCTGAGGGTCATGCGAAACATCAGCAAGTTAGTTGATCAACTGGTATTTTTAGTGACACGACTTATACTCGCGATGGTATTACTAGAATGTCTGGAGTTCGACGTGTCTAAAATTATTCGCCAATTCGTTCTGCATAAGTTCAAAAAAACTTGCAGTACTAATATGAACCTTATTCTTCAGGGCATCACGACGGACATCCCTCAGTACATAATCCACAAGCTGGGCTTATCTCGGGACCCCCTGGCAGAACTGCAAGCACCTCCACCTCCTCCATTGCCACAAAATATTTCACCATCCAAGTAAGTATTAAATAATTGTATGTGCCGTAATCTACGAATAATAAAAGTCAAGAAATGTAACTCAAGCTCAAAAATGGCACCATGCAAATGTTTACCGCGGGGGGCGTTGCCGAAAAGGGCACCGCGCACCAGAACCAATCACGGCGCTTGCCGGAATAAAACACTTTACGCGAGCGTAGCTGATTGGCTTATTTGCATGTGTGTTCTTTCGTTCGAATGCTCGAGGTATTTTGTCAATGTAGTGAAGTTTGGAGCCGAATTTCTCGTTGATTCTGTTCTTAGTTACGCTTCCTGACTTTTTATTATTCGTAGGCCGTAATGAACTTTCACTCATTCTTCTAGACTTAGAAATGGAATCAAACTATCGAAGGGTATATAATATTTGGACGTTAGCTGTCCTCCTCAGGACTTAGTCACGAAACTAACTTAATTTAATGGGTACAGCTGCTCCAGGCTTCAGTGTATGTATAAAATAAATTCGTTGAAGACCCATATTTTTTTTTGGACAGGACCACGCCTGTCGGGTCCGCTTGTTTCTAATATGTATAATATATGTCGCATCCGGTCATTCGTTTGACTATTCGGAACGCTAGTGCCATCTGGTGGCGCTTGACAGAGTCTAACCTGAGTTCGTGGGAGTCGACGGCAGCTCGACAGAACGATGTGGAGCCCTCTTGGACATTGGACATCGTACGAACGACATGTGCTCAGAAACTGTCCCGCGTTCCGTATCTGGTGGTATCGTGTACCTACAGTGTGTAATTTGCTAGTGTGATTAAATTGTTAGTGAAATTATAATCTGATTTGAACGGTTTTTTTATTGCGCAATAACCAACACATACCCACAGTAGCCCACAGTAGTTAAAATATGGCTGATAATAACGACACATTCTACACCTTCTCCGTCATAATTGTGTGTGTGAGTCTTGTGTGTAATATGTACGTCCCCCCCTCAGGTCCCGCGGGCGCCAGTCGCCCCCCAGCGCGCCGGGCAGCGCGCCGCCCGCGGAGAGCGACTACCACGTCATCAAGCTCATCTCCAACGGGGCCTACGGCGCCGTGTATCTTGTCAAGCATAAGCAGACTAGGACTAGGTAAGAATTAACTTTTTATTTTTGAAGTGAAACCTTCTTTAGGAGCGTCGGGCATTTTTTGAGATGGGGAAAAACCATTGAACTCGCGCCACTGTTACCGTAAGCGACGCCGCGCGTTTTGTTTATAAGACGATTCAAAACATACCCGCTTCGGATGTGTTCGGCTGTCCTCGGGATGTACTCGGTTTTAATGTATATGTCAGTGAGTGATGGCAAAGTATTCTGTTTGTTTTTGTTTTCACTTCTGTCGGCACTCCCAGAGTGCCACTGTTTTTTTTTTAAAGTCCGTTCAATCGACTTTGACTTCTATCCCGCAGGGCATTAAAAACAGAAAATGGTTACATTACCAACTATTTACTGCAGCTGCCATTAAAATTTGTCAATTTAATAGAAGTCAAAATCGGTTGAACGGACTGTAAAAAATATTTATTTAAATATTGTCTTATTGCAAATAGTGTTTAGTTTTATATCAAAAAGTTATATGATCTTCGTTTAGTAGGTTGTCAACTAATGTATTTCTTGGGATTTTGTTTGCAGGTACGCCATGAAGAAAATAAGTAAAAACAACTTGATACTCAGGAATCAAGTGGAACAAGCATTCGCTGAAAGGGATATCCTTAGTTTCGCTGACAACCCTTTTGTGGTAAGTTACTCATCATCATCTGCCTAGCCTTTTCCCAACTATGTTGGGGTCGGCTTCCAGTCTAACCGGATGCAGTTGAATACCAGTATTTTACATGGAGCGACTGCCTAATCTGACCTCCACAACCCAGTTACTGGGTAATACGATACCCCTTGGTAAGACTGGTTGTCAGATTTTCGGGCTTCTGACGACCCGTAACAACTGTCAAAGTTCAACGAATGACAGCCGGGACCGACGGCTTAACGTGCTTTCCGAGGCACGGAAAGGTCTTGGTATGTAAAGGTGTTCACCCATCCATGGACCAACCGCGGCAGGCGTAGGCTTAACCTGATCGATAGACCCGTGGGGCTGTTATATTCGAGCATTAGGATCGTACAGAGGTATGAGGTATAGGGTTTAAAGTTCACTCGTCTTCCATAGTTAAGGGAGCATCCTCCAACCAGACAGGTGGGCTACTGCCCGACGACGTAGGATTTTGCGTGACGTCATTGTGGTACGTAGTTCGCTTGTGGCGATGTAGATGTCGCCACAATCGCTTGCACCACAGTTTAACCAATTTCGTTTAGCGCCATTCATTCGGTCTCTGTCAATTCTGTCATCTTTAAACGATTGACATAAATAGAACGATGTTTTGAATACGTTTAGCGTTAAAAGCGTTTACGCCATACGGCATTTCATACATTTTCGAAAAATAGTAGTCATTCAAATAGAACGATTTTAAATTTCACATAAAACAGAGATTTCCAGTTATCTATTTTAGGGTTCCGTATCTCAAGAACCGCGATAGCTAGACAGTTGAAATTTTCACAAATTATGTATTTCTGTTGCCGCTTTAACAACAAATACTAAAAACAAAATAAAATAAATATTTAAGGGCCCTTCCCATACAACAAACATGTTTTTTTCTTCGTTTTTGCCATGTGGTACGGAACTCTTCGTCCGACTCGCACGTGGCCAGTTTTTAAATAAGACATTTCGAAAATGATCTTAAGTAACTTTTAAGACTTTTGTATCCTGCTGCGTATGAAGCTTCATTAAAATCGGTTCATTCATTTCGAAAAACAGGGGCTTGAAAGTTTGTATGAAATGCCGTACGGCGTAAACGCTCTTAAACGCAATTAGTGGTTTGTGGTGTGTGTGAACAGTTTTTTTGTTGTAAACAAAAGATTATTGAACAATTTAGTTTCGTCTACTTGCTATGCAATCTTATAAGAACGAAGTCGATACAAAGAAGAACTAGAGTAATAAATTTCCCATCAACGCTGCCTGTCGCAGTCCAGAGCTGAACATAGGCCTCTCCTAGGCTACGCAACAACACTCATCATCATCATTTCAGCCGAAAGACGTCCACTGCTGGATATAGGCCTCCCCCAAAAGGGGGGGTTTGCCATAATCGCCACGCGTGGCAGGCGGGTTGGCGATCGCAGTATGGTATGGTGGTGGGATGCATAGAGAACGCTGCTGCCCATTCTCCGGTACGCCCCTTAGTCGCCTTCTAGGACACCCACGGGAAGTATGGGGTGGTGCTATTCTTTAAGTCCGGCACCACACAGACAACAACACTCATACATTTCCCCAATTCCACTAAAATCATCACACAACAGACAGCTGTGCTTATCGACAGTTTGCAGCGCCAGTTCTTGTTCCAGCTAAAGCATTAGGAAGTTGTGACGGGCGGGAAACCGGCATGTTCTAGAACCAAAAATTCGAAGACATTTGACATCTGCCAACCTGCACTGGGCCCGCGTGGTGGATTACGGCCCACTCCCTCTCTCCGAGAGGAGGCCTGCGTCCCAGCAGTGGAACATTATAGGCTGATTATGTGTGATGTGACGGGCGGGTGAGCCGGGGGACTGTCATATCATTTTGATGTTGAGAAAGTGCTAATTCTCAGCCTAGTTTGACCCTTGATGATGATGATGATGGGACTTCCTTTCCCGCACTTAGACTCTCATTCGGTCCGTTGTGCGTGGGGATCCTGGCTAACAGAGCCAGCCTAAAAGCACAGAAGGACTGTCATACTGAACTTCGAAGTTCAAAATACCGATGTACTGTATTCATAAAGTTTAAAATTACGAATTACGTGAGTTAGAAGGTACGCTATAACGAATTACTTGATTTAGAATGTTCATGATCGCGATGTACGGAACTTCGAAAGTTTGTTATGACGAATTACTTCATTGAGAATGTTCATCATCGCGATGTACGGAACTTCGAAAGTTTGCTATGACGAATTACTCAATTTCGAATGATCATTATCGAGAAACAAAATGTAGGCACTGCATTTATGCACAATAGCAATTTATAATTTCGTAATTATTTATTTTTCGAATCCATTATTCAATTTTGTTATGCATATTATTAATACACATCAATTACTAACAAGAAAAATAGTGTCTAATTACGAAATTGAAAAATGATCATTCGAAATTGAGTAATTCGTCATGGCAAGCTTCCGAAGTTCCGTACATCGCGATGATGAACATTCTCAATGAAGTAATTCGTCATAACAAACTTTCGAAGTTCCGTACATCGCGATCATGAACATTCTAAATCAAGTAATTCGTTATAGCGTACCTTCTAACTCACGTAATTCGTAATTTTAAACTTTATGAATACAGTACATCGGTATTTTGAACTTCGAAGTTCAGTATGACAGTCGCACAGAAGCTTCCTGGGAGCTTCACAGACTTCGCGGAGCGACCTCATTGTTCCGAAGATTTCTGCACGTTGAGAAGCCGGCCTCGCATTCCAGGATGACGGGGGCGGCTGATTCCTCGGCGTCAAGGCAGCCCCTGCAAAGGGGGCTGTAGTCTGTGGCGTCTATGTTCAGGGGGTTATCGCCCGTAATTGTACCTATTATTATTCTACTCAGGCTGAGAAGTTTTTTGGTTAGTCGCGTGTGTATCATTGGTAAAGCCAATTTTGACTAGTTTTTGAATTTTGAGTAGTTTGACCCTTTCGGGTGCGTTTTTTGACTTTGTTTTTTTTCTAGGTAACAATGTATTGTTCCTTCGAAACAAAGCGCCATCTTTGTTTCGTCCTCGAGTTCGTGGAAGGCGGCGACTGCGCCACTCTACTTCGCGCCGGACCGCTGCCCGCTGACATGGCGAGGCATTACTTCGCCGAAGCGGTCCTAGCTGTGGAGTATTTACACTCGTATGGCATTGTACACAGAGATCTTAAACCGGACAAGTAAGTATTGAACTACCACCAAACGGGGTGAATAGGGGCAAAACTTTAAAATGGATTTTGGCGTTGAAATAACACAGTTTGATGCCGAAAAGGACACTTAATCCTTAATTATAATACAATAAACACATCGCATGCTTAATAGAATTAGACTTAACTCAAAAAAGACGATTTTCGGGAAATCGTAAAAGAAGATCTTGCTATGAGGACTTATCCTGTCTTGTTGACGCATAAAATGAAAACTCATTCGATTTGATTATTAATTAATCATGAATGCTTGTATCTTGAACGTATGATTAACTATTGATGCGATCTAAATAAAAAAATAAAAAATCTGACCTATCTACTAATGGGTCAATGTTCCATTAAGCATGCGACATTAGACTCCTTTTTGGCAACAAACTATATTATTTCAATGTTAAAATCGCTTTTAAAATTTCGTCCCGATTCACCCCTGTATCCATATTCACACCTTTTGACGGTACTAGCTTCTAGCTTTTTCTGCGGGATCGTTTCCTATGTCATTTTCCTGCTGAAAAACAATCACGCCGATTTGATGGATTTGATGGTCATAAAAGAACAAACCAACAAACAGGCACTAATTTTACCCGCTTCGCTTCCGTGGTCTGTCACACAGAAACTGTGCAATTTTTTCGGTATATAAAAAGTAGTTTCTCTCTGTGAAAGACTTCTTTGCAGACAAATCACTGTTAGAATACAATCTGCCTAGGTCATGATGCGTTTTTGTATAGATACATGATGCGTCTTAAACATGATGCAGAACTCTGAAAAGCATGACGAAGAAGAGAGTCCTTTCATTTACGAACTGTTTATTTATTGAAATTTGTTATTCCAAAAAAATATTTGATGGTCTAAAATTTGTAATGTAATTTGAAATTTGTATTGTAAAATTTAAAAAAACTCACTTTATGTACCTACATTTTATTGTACGCCCTAAGGGCAGGACATAGCTGTTCGCGAAACGCTAAATTAACACCAGCTGTGTTACGTACACTTTCCTATGATCCACAATAAAGATGAATTAAATTGAGTTTATCTCGCTCTCTGGATCATAAACTATGTCTATGAGAAATTCTTGTTACTTTCCGTAATACACTATCAATCGGAATCTGAAGAACTTTGAAGGATATTGCTAATCCATTGCTTCATATGGTCGAAACATGTGTCTGCTCAACAACGTGAATAATGCTATGAATGTTGTTGAACTGTCAAAATGAAAGCCATTACTACTATTAAAATAAAGAAAGAAAGAAAATACATGTATTTAGCACAGACTAAAAGACACACAATACACCAGATAGTCAGATAATAGTCGTACATCAGATAAAAAAATAAAAAGGTTAAAAATAAAAAGTGCAAAGTCCGATGTAAGAAATAGTGTAGTGTGTGTGTAATGTAGTGTATTAGTGCGTTACGCAACTACCCCGCAGCACGCGTAGCATGAACACTTCTATCTCTACGAAGAGTAGACACATTGCTTTCTATACAAAGTGACATTTTTTTTCTTCATTTTAGATATACCGCCTAGAAATCTTTCTATAATCTGTCATTTTGTCTTTCGTTTCTAACGATCTTTGTCTAGGTCCTTTTTTATGTGGACTATTTCAGAAGAAAGTTTTCTATCCCAAATGTCAAAATTACACTGACAACTGTCAGTTGTCTAAGGTAGTGAAGAGATTTTGTAATCGCTAAAGACTGTAGAAAACTTTCTACTCGACGGCCACAAAGTATATACGGTTATCTACAAAATCCCACGAAAAAAAAAAACAAAATTCCCAAAATTCCACTGTCACCTTACCTTATAATGTGACTTAATATCAGTAAAAATTAAGAATCAAAAAGAAAAACAAATCGTATGACAAAACAAAGAATTCTGAGTCGAATTAAGTAAAAGAGTGAATTTCGTAAAAAGTGCAGTTGACTCTTTCTACGTTGCTGCCGTCGTACTGTCTACACAGAACGTCATCTTTGTCTACTCTTCCGTTTCGCTGGTCATGCTATGCGTGCAGGCCAGGGATCGGAAACAGAACGTCTCGCCCAGTAGTTGCGCACACGCTACAATATGCTAACCAAAATGTTTTTAATATTCCAGTTTGCTGATCACGGCGACCGGTCACATAAAGCTAACAGATTTCGGGCTCAGTAAAATGGGACTTATGTCGTGTAAGTAAATATATTTTTGTTTATTACCAAATGAATTGATTATTTCTTATAGCTTTCTGTTGTCAAACTCGTCATGAGCTCCAGCCACCATCTACCAACCTGCATTGGTCCCGCGTGGTGAATAATGGCCCACTCCCTCTCATAGAGAGGAGGTCTGTGTTGCAGTGGGAACATTGTCGGCTGATTCTGCTTATATTGGAGTCACCTATTCAGATTATTCTGTTGCTACACAGACACATAATAAGATTAAAGACTACGTCGAAGACAAGGTAGTTTGGCAATAATTCCTTCTGCACATGTGGCTTCCCTGGCGCCTCATTAACGGCATAACTATGTTAATGTCTATTAACTGCTCTCAAATTAGGATATTTATTTTATACATACTTCTTTGACATAATCTTTTTATTATTTAACATTATATACAGATAAATTCTAATTTTTCAATTCTAATTTTTCTCTTTATTAGTGGTTATAATGATAATCATATCACTTGGTTTTAGTAGGTTTTTATATTTTATTTATCCTTTTGATAGATTCTTATTTTGTAAATGTGAGGACTTTGTAGGCCTTGTAGACTTTAGATCTGTAGACCATTTTTTATTTTATCAGGTACTTGTTGACAGGCCTACACTGTCCTCCCATACCTACTTTAATTTGAAAACATTGTAAAGCCAATTATTTTTAAAAAGAGTAACCGTGGACTTTCTTGCCGGCTCTTCTCCATAGGAAACGAACAATTGGAACCGTGCACCTAGCTTCTGACGTTTCATAAGTGCCCTTGTAGGTTTATGTGAAATAAAATATTTTGATTTTTTGATAATATTACACTTTGGAACTCACGGGCGGATTTTTCATCGCGCACTTGGTTTTCAACGCGCAGTTTAGGTCCGAGAATTGGAAATCCAACGGAGTGCTTTTTCGACGCGCTGGGATGCACTCCATTGCATTCTCAATACTCGGCTCAACACGGAGAGTCGATATAAAATCGCCAGCCATTTGTTTCTATATTATTTAATTGTCTTCCAGTGGCGACGAACCTTTACGAAGAATACGCTGACAGAGAGGCGCGACAGTTCTCAGACAAGCAAGTGTGCGGGACGCCTGAGTATATTGCGCCGGAGGTGATTCTACGACAGGTGAGAAAAGGCTTGAATTTTTACTCTTCTGAATAATTATTCTTCGTTGCGTCATTGATAGCAGGATTGGTGGCCCATGCCTAAGATCTCCGCTCGAGATGGAAACTGTTTCGGTAAACCCGAAGTAATTACATGATCAGTCCTAATGTTGCGCTGCACGATTTCTGACAAATGCGTGCACTGACTGGACAAGTCCTCTCAATCTGTGTGGTTCTTTCCTCAAAAGACCGTCTCAGACATCGATCTACATGGTCTTCATATAACCAGACCAAGATTATTTCTGGACTTTAAAAGAGACTGTGACCTCTGAGTTTGTTTCGGCCTTTCTTCTCAGAGTAGTCAGATAGGAAACGCCGACCTCATCTAGTTACAAACCTACTTACAAAAATAAAATCATTCATCATTTAATCTTCTATCTGAACAGACAGCTGTGCTGCTGGATCGTTTGTTGCGCCACTTTCTCTCCCAAGCGAAAGCACTAGCAAGTGGTGAAGGGCGGGCGTTTCGGGGGACTGTCTTATGTAATTTTGACGTTCGAAAATTGCTGATGGACCAGCCTAGTTTAAATAAATGACTTTTGATTTTGATTTTGAATCATCCATGCTAATAATATAAATGTGAAAGTGTGTCTATCTGTCTGCTACCTCTTCACGCTTAAACCACTGAACCGATTTAGATGAAATTTGATATAGAGATATTTCGAGTCCCGGGAAAGGATGTAGGATAGTTTTTATCCCGATATTCCAACGGGATCGACACTTATGCGAGAGAAACTGCGGGGCGCAGCTAGTTACGAATTTGTTTCAAAATAATAGTGTTTATTTATTTCGCATAATATTATAAATGTGAAAGTTTGTGAAGATGTTTGGATACTTGTTACTCAATCACGCGTAAACCGTTGAACAGATTTGGATGAAAACTGGCACATAGATAGATCATTTCCTGGCTTAACACATAGGATACTTTTTATCCCAATATTCCCACGGGATCGAAACTTACGCGGGTAAAACCGCGGGGCACTGCTAGTAATATAATTGTTTGTTTGTTTCCAGGGTTACGGCAAGCCAGTGGACTGGTGGTCGATGGGCATCATCTTATATGAGTTCCTAGTCGGTTGTGTGCCCTTCTTCGGAGACACTCCTGAGGAGCTGTTCGCTCACACTGTAAACGGTGAGTAAATGATATATTCTGGCCATTGCAATTTTAGCCAGTGCAAAAACTAGTCCATTTGAGTAAGTCCATTTGAAATCAGATTAGACATTTAAATAAACTTTTTTTTACAGTCCGTTCAATCGATTTTGAATTGTATTGCGTTGGTGGCATGACATATGGCAGCTGCAGTAAACAGTTGGTATTGTAACCAATTTCTTGCGTTTAACACCATCCTTATGCCTGCAGTATAGAAGTCAAAATCGGTTGAACGGACTTTAAAAAAGTTTTATTTAAATATCTAATCTTATTTCAAATGCAGTGTAGATATGTCTATCAGTCTATATTATTCCTCTGGGAATACGCAAAAAATCTTTGTCAAAGTCATATCATTTATCTCAAATGGGCACATAAAAAGCACTTCTGAACATCAAAATTGACAAGAACATTGAATTGATTCTAGTTGCCCCATCCGAAAAAAAGTTTCGTATGTCGAGGTAGTTTTGTATCGTGAGATCCCAGATTTCCTTTCGATAAAAGCGCTAATCCGCTATCAATATTTGCAAAAACCAAGTTCTCTATTCTGCTACTATAATAATTGTACAGTAGCAAGCTATAGCTATGGCTGCAGCTATTTTTTTTTTTTGCGAATGGGAAATCATCAAATGACTCCTCCCGCTCTGGGTGGAGCGGAAGGGAGTGTCAGACTCTTACTGACTAAAACCCACCCGTGTTCCTTCCTTAGCCCTTTAAGTTTCGGGCCAGCGGTAACCCTTTCGGACAATCCCGCTGATGGCTGCAGCTATTGTGTGGAACACGTAACACGTAGTAGTAGAATTTACTATTAAGAGGTCTCTTACAAAAATGTGCATAGATGCATGATTTCCTCGTTGAAATTGAATACTATTCGGTGATTGGTATAAATAGCAATTATTTGGTAAACATAGTTCGTTTTCTCTTCTACAATAATAATAAAGCGATTTTTTTATTATTTGTCTATTTATTTAGCCGTTCTCCTGATGCATGTTTAGGCAAAAAATCATGGAGAGCCGATTTGAGAGCTCTAATTTGTAGTTTCTGTTGAATATAATCCATCAAAACATTTATTTTCATATCACGTATATCATATACTTTTATAATAATAGAATACAGTTTTGTTATATGCCTTATCCCTTTATTGCATGATTTAATGTTTTCAAAAATATTAACTAAAAAATATTAACATCGTCCACTGATTTGTGTGTTTTTTTAACCCGTGAACCGTTTGATGGAAATTTCCATAAAGATGCAATGAAGGGTTAAAAATAAAGAAAAAAATACTGGACCTAATTTAATTTTCTACTGGAAACAAGTCTGAAAATCTCTGAACTCCTACATCATTTTCACCTAGTATTTATACCAAAATAGTCTTCAATAATGAAACAATATCAATTTAAAAAAAATCATTTATTGATACTGTGATTTTTTTATAAATAAAATAAAAGTACTCTAAATTTCACTGCGCCGTCGATGCGCGCTCACCATGGCTGGAGGCCTTAATTTATTGAGGCATTCACAGGCAATCCTAGTTAAGAAGATGACAACCTCATAGATTGAACTGCGAGATGCCATTTATAAACAAAAAAAAAAAAAGATGTGCGCACAGTACCAGAATGTAAGAGGGCTCTTAACCTTTTGACCGGCTCACGTCAAAAAATCAAAAACGTGCCCTCGGCCTCAAAGTCTGTCATGTAGTCGGACCGTGACGTGCTGGGCACACTTTGGTTTGTCATCTATACATGACTGTGGTGTGGAGAGGCTTGTGGCTAAGTAACGACAGCCGCACGGGTTCAGGTTAAGCTACGCATGCCGCGGTTGGTCCGTGGATGAGTGACCATCTTTACATATCAAGACCTCTCCGTGCCTCGGAAAGCACGTGAAGCCGCTGGTCCCGGCTGTCATTCGTGGATCTTTGAGAGTCGTTACAGGTCGCCCGAAAGTCTGAAAACCAGTCTTACCAAGGGGTATCGTATTACCTAGTAATTGGGTTGTGGAGGTCAGATAGGCAGTCGCTCCATGTAAAATACTGGTATTCAGCTGCATTCCGGTTAGACTGGAAGCCGACCCCAACATAGTTTTGAAAAAGGCTAGGCAGATGATGACATGACTGTGGCGGTCAAACTGTTAATATTATCCTAACCAGCACGTAATCTTTACTATAACTTCTTATATTTTCAGATGATATCGAATGGCCATCAGAAGAAGACTTCCCTATCGCAGTAGAAGCCAGAGCCATCATCACCGAGTTACTCTCACGAAACCCTCGGGACAGGCTGGGCACAGGAGGCACGCATCAAGTTAAGGTATGCTGTTAGCCTTGCCTAAACACATCATCAAACTCAAACTCAAAGCATTTACTTCAATTAAACCATTAACAGGCACTTTTGAATTGTCAAGAAGTCGGTCAGTCAGAAAATATGAAGCTAGTTGCCCATTCCAGAGCGTAGCCTTTAGCCTACAGACGTATGAGAAACAGGGGCCTAAAAAGGCCACTTTAGCAGCAAAGGATAATTTTATGAATCATAATGGACAGTTAACTGTTAAAGTTCCTCGTATCAAATCCGATTGGTGAAGGATTTTTCAGTTTTTTTTTGTCTCGAGCTAAAATACAAATTAATTCAATCCCAATATCTTTGATTATACCTACGTAGAGCAGTGAAAAAAAGAAAAACACGGACTGTCTTCGCCATATTATGATTCATAATGTTAACCTGTTATGATTCTGCCAAAGTGGCCTTTTTAGGACCCCTGGTCTTGTTGGGAGTCCAGCTCATCTCGCCATTAAATCATATGAAGTTATTACAGTAGTAAAGAACTGTTCTTTATACTTTCCACAGGATCACATATACTTCTGTGGTCTGGACTGGAACAATCTGTTGAGGAGGAAAGCCGAGTTCATACCGCAGCTTGATAACGACGAGGATACCAGCTATTTTGATAGTAAGTAAAGAAAAGAAAGAAAGAAAATACGTTTATTTGCGGCAAACCTGACGCAAATAAAGAACACAAACACAAAAGCACAAGTTTGGGGAAAATATGCTAAGAACTTATGCGAGACAGAGCCTCAGCGCTGGTTCTCAGCGACAGCTGGTGTTGAAGTGATGACGTCAGCCGGTGCATCATACGATAAGATAAAAATAAGAAAAAAATACACAATACCTAGCTCGAAATGTTTATATAAACATAATATTTATAAAATGTGAACATTCCGGGCAACGATTCCGAAATCCTACACAGATATATTGTTATAAAGTTCAGTTTACGCTACAACTTCAAACATTTTTAAAACTTTTTCAATAGTGCTAGTCACTCTGAAATCAACTTAATTGCTATTTAAATAAAGTTGATATTTGTTTAACTTGAAATTATATTAATTTGAAACAAGTCTGAATAGCCTGTATGTACAGTCAACAAAAGAGATAAGTATGCAGGATCGTAGGATATAGTTGAAGTTTAGTAAGAAACCGATGGATGTTGTCGACTGAAATTTAATTTGATAAATGAGCTGTTTGTTTTCTATTAATAAAATAAAATTTTATTCGAGAACATCCATCGCGCATGTTGACTCTTTTGTTGACTGTACCTAACATATTTTTTGTTTCCAGCTCGCTGCGACCGCTACAACCACAGTGAAGTGGACACTGACGAGGCAGCCGAGCCACCCGAACCTGCCGAAGAAGCTGGACTCTTCGCCGCCTTCTCCAGCACCTCTCCCCAATGGAGAAGACACTACCATCACTCCTGTGTGGAGCACGACTCTAGGGTGAGTAGTTTTACACCTAACCCTCGTACTCACAGGCGATTTTCAACGTTTTGCCTAGCGCCGACAGTTGATAATTCAGCAGTGTATCTTCTTGACGCGCTGGAATGCGCTCTGATGGATTCTCAACGCTCGGCTCAGCACCAAGGGTTTAAAATCCAGTGCGCGAAAAAAAAATCGTAGTGTAAAAATACGCCTGTAGGCACTTGGGCTTATAGACCCTCAACAAGTGAACAGGCTGCTCTGGTCATCGACACCAATGGGAAGACTTCTATTGACAATTATCACAGTCTCCTTCCAAGAGTGTGTGGTATTTGGGCAAACATGTCATCACTTCTTTCAGCATTTTGACGTGGTTTCCAACACTCTTCAGAAAGTTCTCGGTTTTTGGTTAAAAAAACGCTCAACAAATGGTAAGTAAGTATCCGAAAAAGTAATTTCCGCTCAACAGCTGATGTAACAAACTTTCATAAAGTGGAGGGGGGGGGAGGGAAATGGGTAATGAGCCTATATCCGGCAGTGGAATGGCAGATTTGTATTATGCAGAAGGCTGTTGACATCATTGGTCAACTAAGAGCGACTACAGAAAAAGGTACTTAAGGGGCAGTTCATTTATTACATAAGACATTTCAACCAATTTCTTCACTCCCCTCCCTCTTACGTAAGAAAAAATAAGACTTTAATCAACCCTCCTCCCCCCTTTTAATCTTACGTGAGTAGGATATTATTGGGCATTCTACCCCACCTTCCGTTCCATCGGCTCACTCCGTTCGCCTCGTCACTCTCGGTGGAGTAGAATGCCCAATAATATAAATGAAAAATATTTGTTCGGCGCCTATTCCACCCGATGGAACCCAAGGTGGAGTAGAATGCTCAATGATATAAATGAAAAATATTGGTTCGGCGCCTATTCCACCCGAGGGAACCCAAGGTGGAGTAGAATGCTCAATGATATAAATGAAAAATATTGGTTCAGCGCCTATTCCACCCGATGGAACCCAAGGTGGAGTAGAATGCTCAATGATATAAATGAAAAATATTGGTTCGGCGCCTATTCCACCCGTTGGAACCGAAGGTGGAGTATGAATTCCTACATAGTGCAGTAAAATACTGGTTCGGCGCCTATTCCACACCAAAATGTGCGCACCGTGACTTACAGCTTATTCAAGTACGTACGATGACTATAAACCTAGCCCCCTAGTTATCCTAACGCCCTAGCCTACCATACAAACCACACCAAACGTAGGTTACGTTGGTTTTACGTGAGGGAAGTCTGTTACAAGGAAACCTACGGTAACAGACGGAACTTGGGTAGGAATAGGGATTTGTGTACGTCGTGCAATGTACACAGGAAATGGTTTTCTCACCGCCGATCCCACAGACTCATAGGATCGATGACGGCTAAAGGTGTCTTGGCCACAGTGAGAGGAACACTTTACTTCTAAAACTCAATAATAACTTACCGTGTAACCGTTATTTTAATTAAGTCATGCAGTCGACACTAGTTGAATTAGTAACAAATAAGGGCGGTCACTGCTTGAACCGTTAGCCTAAAATTCAGGACAGATTGTCTCATGTCTCTTCACAGAGCAAGAAATAACATGCACTTATAGGCACACGTATATTCTATTTCTATGACCCCAGATTGGGCACCAAGGACATCTGAACTTTAGGATATCGTAAACATTAAACTAACATTTGGTACAGATTGTCTCATGTCTCTTCACAGAGCAAGAAATAGCATGCACCTAATGGCACACACACATTCTATTTCTATGGTCCCAGATTGGACACCAAGGACATCCAAATGTTAATTTAATTAACTCATACAGCGGACACTAGCTTACATGTTAACAAATAAGGGCGGTCACTGCTTGAACCGTTAGCCTAAAATTCAGGACAGATTGTCTCATGTCTCTTCACAGAGCAAGAAATAACATGCACTTATAGGCACACGTATATTCTATTTCTATGACCCCAGATTGGGCACCAAGGACATCTGAACTTTAGGATATCGTAAACATTAAACTAACATTTGGGACAGATTGTCTCATGTCTCTTCACAGAGCAAGAAATAGCATGCACCTAATGGCACACACACATTCTATTTCTATGGTCCCAGATTGGACACCAAGGACATCCAAATGTTAATTTAATTAACTCATACAGCGGACACTAGCTTACATGTTAACAAATAAGGGCGGTCACTGCTTGAACCGTTAGCCTAAAATTCAGGACAGATTGTCTCATGTCTCTTCACAGAGCAAGAAATAACATGCACTTACAGGCACCGTATATTCTATTTCTATGACCCCAGATTGGGCACCAAGGACATCTGAACTTTAGGATATCGTAAACATTAAACTAACATTTGGGACAGATTGTCTCATGTCTCTTCACAGAGCAAGAAATATCATGCACCTAATGGCACACACATTCTATTTCTATGGTCCCAGATTGGACACCAAGGACATCCAAATGTTAATTTAATTAATTCAAACAGCTAACACTACCTTACACGTTAACAACAACTAGACACTGGTTGTCTGCTGTTACTCTGCGTTGCGCTTGGATTTAGATTAAGATGCTTTCGCACTGATACCTTCGAAACGGTTCGTGCGCCGTCCCGTAGTTACTTATTGTGTCATACTCTATGTAAACCACCTGACGACGGCGTCGGATCGACGATCGTGTTGAGCTTTCACGGTACAGATGTAAGTGATTCTTTAGAATCCCCAAGATTGCAAAGTTGCATTATTCAAATTTGTAATGTTCGAACTTTGTTTCACACGGTGTATGTATGAGTCATTTCTATGTATTAATCAATTGCAATGTAAGATGATCGCCATGCATGTTGCAGTCTCTGATTAAAATTGGTCTTTTATAGGATTTTCTAATGCAATTAATTGAAATAGAGGACGACCCTATACCAGTTTTTATAACTTTGCTAATTATTTTATAATGTTTCTTATTAAATTGTTAGTTCTATCAATCTAGGAATTGTTTGAAAGATGAATCTTAATATCAGTATCTACGGAACCTTTGCATGAAATGATTTAAAAGTTCGTTAGTTGTTAGATGATACCTACTGAACCTTTGCATGAAATGATTATAAAAAGTTCGTTTTAGTCGTTAGATGATATTACTTATTACTAATGTCAAGTTTTACTGCAGCATATTTATATGAGTGAACTAACTTTTTGACGCGAGTTCGTCTACATGGATTATTCTGCACAGTTAATTTTTCAGGATATTTTTCTTTCAGCCCGTTTTAGCTTGCGTCTTTGAAAAAATTTTTGTTGTTTAGATAAGATGATTCTTAAAATCAATATGCTTAAGTCTTCATTTTTAAAGCAAATAGTTTTGCTTGACATGTTTATAAACAAAAATTAGTAGTTGTATGAATTATACCAATTTTGAGTTTAATTGCAGCATAATTGTAAATTATTTTTTAGCACAAATAAGTTCCCATAGTATTAAGTTCACATAGATTTGCATAAATTATATATAGGATGTTTTTCACGATTTACGTTGTCTTTAAAACTGTTTTAATATTATAGTATTTGTGTTGGCATGCGAATTTTATAATTATCATCACATAGCCACGCACCGGTATTCTTCAGTGGTTATCCTGCTGAGCCTCAGAGGTGTAAATGTAATGTTGTGCACCCACATTTATTATTATTAGAACAAAAATATGTCCAAAATTATTTAGGTATATCAGTCACAGTCAGGCTCAGTCGAGTTTCAATTTACCTTTACTTTTTTACGATTAATTTAACTTTAATTACACTGTTTGCCGATGTTATTATTTCGATAAGTTATATTATATGATTTTCCTAACAAAAACATTTTGTAGGACCTCACGTTCGGCAGCCATGTTTTAACCACTAAACCATCAAGGATTTTAAATAAACAAACACACTATATGTAAAATATATTTTGTATCAAATGTATGTATTAGGTATCCGCTTCACCTTTGTCGGCGCCGACAAAACGCCCGTTTTACATTTAATTTCTCACAGTAAAAATGCAATTTGACGGAATAGATTTTATTTTAATTTAACGTAACTGCCATTATATTTCATTCAACTTAATAGCATGTATATAAAGTTCAATTTTGTATCAAAGTGATTTTTGTTGAATTGTTATTTTTTATGTATATAAACGAATTAATTTCAATCAATAAATTACATTCGCTCCAGTATCTTCAAAGTGACAACACAGTTCTAAATTGACTTTCTATCATGTAAGTACTTCTTACTAGTTATAATGCCCAGCTACGGACCTGGTTTTTGCCTGCCGGCTGATGTTTTATTGAACTCTAATGTAATTGTTACTCAGCTACGGACCTGGTTTTTGCCTGCCGGCTGATATGTTTATTGAATTCTAATGTGATTGTTACTTAGCTACGGACCTGGTTATTGCCTGCCGGCTGATGTAACTGTTATCATCCTATCATTATTTTATCTCAAAAAAACTTAGGTTATTTGTTCTGTTAATAAAATTTTATGTTGTTTATTAGGTCTGACTCCGACGTTTCCCGAGTTTCCGACTACATCAAGAGCCCGGTGACAGCTACAGCTAAGACAGTACCGAGCAAGACGAAAAAAACAGCAAAGCGTAAAGCACCTAGCACCGTCGTGGAAGAGTCAAGGTAGTTATGAGTACTCCTTTCTGAATTATCCCTATTATTAAATATTACTACCTCGTCCTCCTCTTTATGAGTACTCCTTTCTGAATTATTATTATAATGTAGATGTGAACAGAGAAATGAGATTCGCAAAAAAATCCAAGTACATCTTATAATTACTACATAAGCACGTACAATAAAGTGTTTCTTTGTAATTTTTTTTTAATTAATTACAGTAACAAGAAATTGAGGGACCTCTTCGGTTTGGAAGACTCGAGTGGCCTTCCTTCGACATCGCAGTCGGAGTTATTAAGTTCATCGTTGCTGACCCGCGTCGCCAATGGGAAGGTACGACGGTCAGCGGATATTAGTGGTGCCTACTTTATTGAATTAAAAGTCTACAATAAAGTAGACATCACATCCACTGCTCCACAGGACCGTTGGAAGAAGGCAGAAGTTGCCTTAAAATTGCAACTAGACCGAGGTACCTCGCAGTGGGACGCCCTGCAGAAATTCATGCACAAGGCTCACGAGTTATTTAATAACTCAGAGCCTGTGTATTACAGCGACAAGATACATTTTAAGTAATTTTAGAAGTCTGTGTATTACAGTAACGTAATACATTTTATGTGATTCTCGAAGTCTGTAGAAGTAATTAATTAAACTAGAATGCCTTTCTGCACTGTTTGTAAGACATCTGTTGAGCGCAGTCACTGGACAGGTCATTTACGCAGTACTGATCATAAAAATAAAAATATTTCATACGTTTGTGAAGGTGTTGAATTAATTAATTCAGCATTTCTAAATCGTATAGCTTCTTGTTGATGTATTAAAATAATAAGGAACAAGTGTAATTAAATAATAATAATAAATTTATTAAAAAAATATGAAGACTAACTTTAAATACAGTTTTTCTTAAATCTATATCGAGTTCAACCATGATTTGAGCCTGAACTAGGTAATCCTGTGTTTCAGGCGATTGGAGGTAACATTAATTGATTAAATAATCACATACTTATAATATTTATCTTATTGGTATATATGTAAAAACGTGTATACAATTATAAAATACAAACATACAAAAATTAACATACAAATATTTACTTTAGCACAAGTAATAACTTCTCTGTATCTTCATAGGACATAGTTTGAAGAGCCTCCATAAGGATTTTCTTGCAGTTACTAAGATTTAAGGAGTAGATGTTTTCTTTATCATTCAGCCTATTATAGAGTAGCGGTCCGAGGTACATATAAAATTAGTTTGTAATAATTAGTTTGTAAATTAGTTTGTAGTAATTAGTTTGTAATTGTAAATAATTTAAAAAATAAATAAATAATATATAAAATAATTTAAATATGTTTTATTGACAATTCATAAACACACTTTAGGATATTATTGGGCATTCTACCCCACCTTCCGTTCCATCGGCTCACTCCGTTCGCCTCGTCACTCTCGGTGGAGTAGAATGCCCAATAATATAAATGAAAAATATTGGTTCGGCGCCTATTCCACCCGATGGAACCCAAGGTGGAGTAGAATGCTCAATGATATAAATGAAAAATATTGGTTCGGCGCCTATTCCACCCGTTGGAACCGAAGGTGGAGTAGAATGCTCATTGATATAAATGAAAAATATTGGTTCGGCGCCTATTCCACCCGATGGAACCCAAGGTGGAGTAGAATGCTCAATGATATAAATGAAAACCGTGCAGAGGTACTGATTTTGGCGCCTATTCCAGTTCGATGTCTCTTCCACCTGATGGAACAGAAATATTTTCCAGTGTGTGGTTAGGGCGCTACTCCACTTTCAAATCTTGTTTGTTTGACAATAACATAAATGGATTGTCCGGTTGGCTCCTATTATACGATGTACAACCTACTTCAGTTTTAAACTCTTTTTATTCTTTCTGACATTCACTCTTTATGAGATATTGACTTCTCAACATATTTTTTTCCTTTCACAGCATTTAAATAATAGCATTCAGGAAAGTTTAAAGCATGCTGCAACCAAGGATCATCGTGAATCTCCCAATCTTCGATACTACCTCCACAAGAAAAACACATGACTTTATCGTTTACACCATTTCCACAATAAAAAAATCCTGCATCAACCATCTCCGTCACCAATCTTTTTTGTGAATGAGCGGTCGCCCAATAATGTCTGAACGAAAATAGACGAATTTGATGTTTGTTATAAATTTCATATCGAGGACTATAATTTTTTGGATTCATTTTAAATAGCTGTTGATGCGGTCGCCTTCATCGCCTTCGGTGGACAGAATGGCAGTTGCTCGTACGTTTGATCGAGTTAGCGACAATGAGTTATAAATGTCAATGTAATACATTATTTGACTCATTATTATTAGCAGGGAAGGTGAATAACTAATAAATAATTGATCGCAGTAATTTAACGCTACATTCGATCCTCACTATTGTAGTGAGAAGGTTGAACTTTGTATCACGAAACTAAATACACCTGTTATAACTAAGTTAACTACAATGCATGACTCGGTGAAATGTGATTTAGAAGATATTTGTAAACTTATTATCAAGAATTCTAGTGGCGAGATTATATTTATTCAAGATTTGCAAATTGGTCAGAAAAATACAGATAACGGTTCTTCAAAACACCAGGACAGCTATACAAACAAACAGAAGATTTGTTCCACCGGCAGATACAAGATTCGGTTAAATCTAATTTAGAAAACACTCACTATCTTATACTGAAGGACAACCATGGTAAAGTTGTTCGTACTTTTGTTTGAGTTAACAACAATGAATTATAAATGTCAACGTAATACAATAATTAACTCATTATTAATATAACCGTTCAAGCAGTCGTCATGAAATTTGTAAAACAACCACAATCGTTACACGTAAATAAACTTTGTGTTCATTCTCAGGAGACTGGTTTTCGCCATGGAGAATTATTACCTAAATCGGTGCGATGCATCATTTGTGGACCGTCAAATTGTGGAAAAACTAATTTATTAATTGGTCTTCTTATACACGAGAATGGTTTAAGATTTCAAAATGTTTATGTTTATTCGAAAACCTTGCAACAACCCAAGTACGTTTTTTTAGAAAAAGTCTTGCAACGAGTACCAGGCATTTCATTTCAGAAATATCATGAAAATGAGCAAGTACTGAGTGTTCAGACCGCAAAACCGAATTCTGTAATTGTATTTGATGATGTTGCTTGTGAAAATCAAAGTAGTATGCGTGATTATTTTGCTATGGGGAGACACAAGTTCATAGATTGTTTTTATCTAAATCAGACGTATAGTAAAATCCCTAAGCAGTTAATAAGAGACAACGCAAACCTAATCGTATTGTTTAAACAAGATGAAAGAAATATGAGACATGTTTATGAAGAACACGTCAACACTGACATGTCATGGATTGAATTTCGTGAAATGTGTTCTAAAATATGGAGTATACCTTATAATTATGTTGTAATTAATAAAGATTGTTCCAAAAACAAAGGATGTTACAGAAGTAAATTTGACACGTTTGTAGTCTTTGACTAAGAATACGAATACATATAAAAGGCTGTTACCTGCCTGACATTATTATTCACCTTACGACACTACATTCTCGTGTATAAGAAGACCAATTAATAAATTAGTTTTTCCACAATTTGACGGTCCACAAATGATGCATCGCACCGATTTAGGTAATAATTCTCCATGGCGAAAACCAGTCTCCTGAGAATGAACACAAAGTTTATTTACGTGTAACGATTGTGGTTGTTTTACAAATTTCATGACGACTGCTTGAACGGTTATATTAATAATGAGTTAATTATTGTATTACGTTGACATTTATAATTCATTGTTGTTAACTCAAACAAAAGTACGAACAACTTTACCATGGTTGTCCTTCAGTATAAGATAGTGAGTGTTTTCTAAATTAGATTTAACCGAATCTTGTATCTGCCGGTGGAACAAATCTTCTGTTTGTTTGTATAGCTGTCCTGGTGTTTTGAAGAACCGTTATCTGTATTTTTCTGACCAATTTGCAAATCTTGAATAAATATAATCTCGCCACTAGAATTCTTGATAATAAGTTTACAAATATCTTCTAAATCACATTTCACCGAGTCATGCATTGTAGTTAACTTAGTTATAACAGGTGTATTTAGTTTCGTGATACAAAGTTCAACCTTCTCACTACAATAGTGAGGATCGAATGTAGCGTTAAATTACTGCGATCAATTATTTATTAGTTATTCACCTTCCCTGCTAATAATAATGAGTCAAATAATGTATTACATTGACATTTATAACTCATTGTCGCTAACTCGATCAAACGTACGAGCAACTGCCATTCTGTCCACCGAAGGCGATGAAGGCGACCGCATCAACAGCTATTTAAAATGAATCCAAAAAATTATAGTCCTCGATATGAAATTTATAACAAACATCAAATTCGTCTATTTTCGTTCAGACATTATTGGGCGACCGCTCATTCACAAAAAAGATTGGTGACGGAGATGGTTGATGCAGGATTTTTTTATTGTGGAAATGGTGTAAACGATAAAGTCATGTGTTTTTCTTGTGGAGGTAGTATCGAAGATTGGGAGATTCACGATGATCCTTGGTTGCAGCATGCTTTAAACTTTCCTGAATGCTATTATTTAAATGCTGTGAAAGGAAAAAAATATGTTGAGAAGTCAATATCTCATAAAGAGTGAATGTCAGAAAGAATAAAAAGAGTTTAAAACTGAAGTAGGTTGTACATCGTATAATAGGAGCCAACCGGACAATCCATTTATGTTATTGTCAAACAAACAAGATTTGAAAGTGGAGTAGCGCCCTAACCACACACTGGAAAATATTTCTGTTCCATCAGGTGGAAGAGACATCGAACTGGAATAGGCGCCAAAATCAGTACCTCTGCACGGTTTTCATTTATATCATTGAGCATTCTACTCCACCTTGGGTTCCATCGGGTGGAATAGGCGCCGAACCAATATTTTTCATTTATATCAATGAGCATTCTACTCCACCTTCGGTTCCAACGGGTGGAATAGGCGCCGAACCAATATTTTTCATTTATATCATTGAGCATTCTACTCCACCTTGGGTTCCATCGGGTGGAATAGGCGCCGAACCAATATTTTTCATTTATATTATTGGGCATTCTACTCCACCGAGAGTGACGAGGCGAACGGAGTGAGCCGATGGAACGGAAGGTGGGGTAGAATGCCCAATAATATCCTACTTACGTGAGATCAATATCTACTCAAATTGCGAAGAAAAAGAAAAGTAGTAAAAATTAATAAAACACTAGCTTCCTCCCGCGGCTTCGCCCGCGAGTAATCTAGATAAAAACTATCCTATGTCCTTCCCCCGGATGCAATCTATCTCTGCCAAATTTTATCGAAATTCGTTAGTGGTTTAGGCGTGAAAAGGTAACATACAGACAGACAGGCAGAGTTACTTTCGAATTTATAATATTATAGTATGGATAATTTTTGCTTACTTTTGTGATCTTACGTAAGAATAATGTAGACCCCTCCAACCCTTAGGTAAGAAAAAAATAAGAGCTGTTCGGACCCCCCCTCCAATCGTCTTACGTAATAAATGAACAGCCCCTAACTGTGAGCTTTTCCCAATGGCATAGTTTCTACTAGATATCACGTAGCCTCTTAAAAACGTACCTATTTCTCATAGATTTATGTTAATTTGCTTTGAAAAATAATAGTCTTTCCGTTCATCTTAGTAATCTTGCAGTCAAATTGAATACAGGCTGGCAGGTACAGTCAACAATAGAGATGAATATGCAGGATCGTCGGATATAGTTGAAGTTTAGTAAGAAACCGATGGATGTTTTCGAATAAAATTTAATTTTATTAATAGAAAACAAACAGCTCATTTCATCATCTGGCAGGCGGGTTGGCGATCGCAGTATGGTATGGTGGTGGAATGCATAGAGAACGCTGCTGCCCATTCTCCGGTACGCCCCTTAGTCGCCTTTTACGACACCCACGGGAAGTATGGGGTGGTGCTATTCTTTAAGTCCGGCACCACACAGAACAGCTCATTTATCAAATTCAGTCGACAACATCCATCGGTTTCTTACTAATCTTCAACTATATCCGACGATCCTGCATACTGATCTCTTTTGTTGTCTGTACATCGATACGCAAGCCGAAACCATGAATTCAGCACATTATTCTAATAGCGTAGACATTTTTAGTCGGTTATTAAAAAAAAAAATGTATGGAACAGTTTTTTTTTTATAACCAACGATAAATTTCAATGCAAAGTCCCAAATCTGCCAGGGTCGCGGCCGGGTTTTATTTATGAGGTACTAGCTGCGCCCCGCGGTTTCACCCGCATAAGTTTCGATCCCGTGGGAATATCGGGATAAAAAGTAGCCTATATGTTAATCCAGGGTGTCAGCTACCTCCATACAAAATTGGTCGAAGAAGTAACAAACATATAAACACACACACACACACTCACAAACTTTCGCCTTTATGATATTAGTGTGATATTGAGTAAAATGCCAGCAAGAAGTAGATGGTACTTCCATCTACTGAGGCTGGGCAGAGGCCACTTTCTCATGTAATACAAGGAAGGCGCTTTACTTTGTGTAAATTATTTTATCACCACTGCTCTCAAAACGGTGAAGGAAAACATCGTGAGGAATCCGGCCGACGACTGTCCTAGAACCAAAAAATCGAAGACATGTGATATCCACCAACCCGCACTGGGCCCACTCCCTCTCACTGAGAGGAGGCCTGTGTCCCAGCAGTGGGAGGGAACATTATAGGCTGATTATGATGACATGACAATGAAGTAGTGATGAGCGTTGAATGAACGAACTAGTTAATTCGACCGTCGACGTACTGTGAACGAATCGACGGTTCACCAACAATCCATGGACTAGTCGAATTCGTAGACGTCTCAACGGCAGTCAAAGACTAAATGATGCGGTTGCGACTATCGACTCAAAACCGTAGGCAAGTAACACAAATTCAATTCATTCGTCCTTAGAAATAAAATAATAGCTCAAACAAATTTTAACTCTAAATCTAGCAGGAGAGAGTTGATATTTCTATACGACGAAATCATCATCACACACATTGTTAGATTTAGAGTTAAAATTTGTTTGAGCGATTATTTTATTTCTTTATTGTTTTGGTAGACTAGTCGATAAGTCGATTCAGTTCAGTGCAGAGGAGTCTCTAGTCTACTGCCTACGTCGCCGTCACCGTAGTAGACTTCGTTGCAAAATTTATTTATCGTCTACATAACCAAGTCGACGCATAAACTAGTCGACGAATTCAACTAGTTGATGGACTAGTCGATGAACAAAAATGGACGGTCTAGTTTCGTTAACGCAAAATGCGTCGACGACCCATCTCTACAATGAAGGCAACGAAACTGTAATTAGATAACATTTCCGTGGCAAAGACTTGCAAAATTAATTATGCATTGCATTTAATATATCGATATTCTTTGAATTTTGTTTGTTCAATGGAGTTTTTAAGCGATTCGTTACATTAGCAACGTTTTCGCTGTCAAAAATATTAATAGAAGAGGCCTATGTCCAGCTTTGTGGGCAGGTCGAGTAAATATTTTCTCAGACACCTATACTTGCCGCGGTAACGAAACCATAGCGACTTCTAATTCGACGCCAACGCCATCTAGTTGCAAAATGAGAACTAATTTCGCACGAAATTTTTGGGTGATGTTTTTTTTCTCTCTTTTCCTAAAGAATATATTTTTAGAAATATCTAATAATATGTAAAAAATATTTCTGGATTGTTTTCATGCTGTATAGGGATTTTATGATGGAAATAATGTTGGAGTTTTTTTTTTGCTTTCTTATTGGAATTGCTAATAATTTTTTTTTCATTATGGTAGTTTGCTGCCCATAAAATTCGGGTTTTAAATAGCTTTCATTAGGGATTTATGATTGATAATCTGGAACATGTACTCCCAGGAGATATTCTGATAAACAGCTGTTAAAACACTCATTTCGCCCTTAGTAAAACGCCAAACAAAAATCAATCAATCGGCCTAGCATTTTCCCAATTATGTTAGGGTCGGCTTCCAGACTAACCGGATGCAGCTGAATACCAGTATTTTACATGGAGCGACTGCCTATCTGACGTCCACAACCCAGTTACTGGGTAATACGATACCCGTTAGTGGGACTGGTTGTCAGACTTTTGGGCTTCTGACTACCCGTATCGACTGTGAGATCTAAGAAATGTAAATGAATTATTATGAAGACTTATTATTATGAGAATACTACATACATGTAGTGGCTAAAGAGGGGCCTGTAACTTAATAAAAACAGCCGCACAGGTCGATCGATCAGGTTAAGCTACGCTTGCCGCGGCTGGTCTGTGGATGGGTGACCATCTTTACATACCGTGACCCTTTCGTGTCTCGGAAAGCACATTAAACCGTTGGTCCCGGCTGTCATTCGTAGATCTTTGACAGTCGTTACGGGTAGTCAGAAGCCCGAAAGTCTGGCAACCAGTCTTACCAAGGGGTATCGTATTAACCAGTAACTGGGTTGTGGAGGTCAGATAGGCAGTCGCTCCATGCAAAAACCTGGTATTCAACTGCATCCGGTTAGACTGGAAGCCGACCCCAACATAGTTGGGTAAAGGCTAGGCAGATGACGACTACATGCATATAGTTGCATTACAACGCTTGCTATTGGATACCTACGTGAAACCATAATCAGCTCATAATATTCCCACTCCCGGGACACAGGCCTCCTCTTTGTGAGAGGGAGTGGACCGCAGTCCACCTCGCGGGCCCAGTAGGGTTAGGTAGATGTCGAATGTATTTGAATTTTTGGTTCTAAAACATACCGGTCTCTTCACGATGTTTTCCTTCACCGTTTTGAGAGCAGTAGGTGATGAAATAATTTACACAAAGTAAAGCTCCTGTCTGAACTCAAACCCACAACCACCAACTAGTAATTCGCGGCGGTTACCACTTGGCCACCAGCGCTGGAATATACGTAATTATGTTCAAAAGCAAAGGCAAAAATTCTGACAACCAGTCTGTACAGGGTTACTTTTCAAAGACCATCCAAATTTTTACATGGTGTTCTACCCATGAATATAAACAACTTTCACTATGGGACCAACTCTAAAATCACGAAAAAAAATCTGCTGTTTCATACAAAACTTCAATACCTACTTGACCAAAATGTATGAAACAGCTGATTTTTTTTAACACCATGTAAAATTTTTGATGGTCTTAGAAAAGTAACCCTGTATAACTGCAGGGCAAAGGCTCTTTTCATACAGATCCGATCAGATTTATTATTATTCAACTATTTTTACCATTAACATGTATCATACCGGAGAGGGATCGGCACCGTATCATCTCGAGCCGTTTAGTATTCTTTGTATGAAACTCCCTACTGCAACGCACACTAATCAAAGTCGTAACGTAATCGCCTCGCCTGCACCATCAACCAGCGGAAGGGAGGTAGAAGAAGGTAAGAGGGGCAAGAGTGGACGAAGAGACGTAAGCTCTGGTACGGAGAGACGTAAGCGCGGGGACGACGAGCCGTAACGCACCGCATCGCGGTTCGTGAGCTTGTCCCGATGCGAGGCGATTACGTTACGATTCCAATAAGTGTGTGTTGCAGTAGGGAGTTTCATACAAAGAATACTGAACGGCTCGAGTTGATACGGTGCCGATGCCTTTCCGATTTGATACGTGTGCTATGACCATAATTCTTTTCGCAAATTCGTTCACAGCCCCAACACTATTAGTTGTTTGGCTTTGAACTGTAAAGTTACTGAATACGATAAAAAGGCCAATTATCATCATCATCTGCCTAGCCTTTTCCCAACTATGTTGGGGTCGGCTCCCAGTCTAACCGGATGCAGCTGAATACCAGTATTAAAAAGGCCAATTATACTGGGTGAAATTAACTTAGCTAGCGATACTCCACAGCACATGATTCCTTTTTGTTGTCTGGGGGAAACCTTCAAAAGGCACCCGACCTCCGGGGTACCTCCCCAGAGGTCGGGTAGGGTGGGATTTTTACCTCACTAAAACCACCCCGGTGATCACCATCAGCACATAGGGGTGGTCCCGGTTCCTCTAAGACGAATTCCGGAACCACCCCGTGCAACGCCTGTAAGGCACATCCCTGGGGCCCAAGTCTGCTATTTTTATGAATTCGTCATTCCAACACGATCCCACCATCATTCCATTGTCATTTTGCTAAAAGTTCGTAATCAGCTGAATTCATAATGGTTGATCATTGGTCGGTCAATGGCTCAGAACATATACGATACTCGTAACGATTTAAAAGCAATGACTGCACAAAGACGTTCTAATGGTAGGTCACTGATCAAAGGAACTGTCAAAATTTTAGCAGATTACCGCCTAAGTCAGTAATTAATTTTTAATTATGTACGAGATTACTATTCTATGCAATTTCTTTCAATGAAGTGTCAGTGGTTGACCATTGGAAAGTCATAATGACGCCATTATATTAGTAGATTACCAAACTTGTCAAAATCAACAATTATGAAATCAATGATATACCATTCTGACACTATTGTAATAGCAGACTTGAGGCCCTGGGGAGACTGTAAAGGTCCCCTGAGCCTCGTTATGCACGGCAGCATGTGACCACTGTGCCACCGTCTTCCTTGGGGTCACTTGGTGGGCGGACAGAGTCCTCACTCTGTGCGCCCGCGACCCCAAAGGTCCACCAACCTTGTTTGGTAAGCGGGTTTCGGCGTGTTAGGCGCCAAGGCGGTTGCCACCCCGACGCCTCCTTCTCCGAGCAGGAACAGCACATGATTCCTTCAGATTTTTTTTGGGGTAGTTTTGTTACTTCTAGTATTTATATTATCTGTGCTTCTAGTATGAGTTTAGAAAATCAGTTGTGTTCGTTTTATCGTGTTTAGAGATTGCTACCTAGCACGTTTGTAAAGTTTACACAAAAAAGGAAAACAACTGGTTTTCTAAGCGCACACTTTAAGTACTACTGGGGGCGTAAAAAGGCCACATTAGCAAAATCATAAAAGGATAACATTATGAATCATAATAGACAGTTGAACTGTTAAGGTATCAAATTCCATTGGTGATGGATTTTTTGTCTGTGCTAAAATACCAATCAATCCAATCCTAATATCTTTGATTATACCTACGTAGTGCAGCAAATAAAAGAAAAACACGGACTGTCTTCGCCATATTATGATTCATAATGTTATCCTTTAATGATTCTGCCAAAGTGGCCTTTTTAGGGCCCCTGTACTACAATACTTGTGGTTGTTGACCCAAAAAAATAAACAACAAATGATTTTTTTCATGTTTAGGTAACGATAGCCATCACGTTTGCGGAGTTTCGCTAGCCATTATAACTTGACCCGTTAGCTATCACATTCTCATTATCTCTTACTTCAGTAGTCCATGTTATCGCTTGAGACCTCTTTGTTTATTTGCCGTTATTCGTTAACAGAGTACGGACAGCTGGCCGGGCACGCCGGACTCGGCCGGGCCCCCCACCACCCCCACCGCGCCCCTAAATCATCACCCTAAGTGTCCGGTAAGTGCAATGTCCTACCTTTTAATTAGTAGTGATTTTTTTTAATATTTATTCTCAAAGGATTACCAACAGCTTATAGAACAACAACTTTTAATATGGGAATAACCTGAAATCGCGAAAAAAAAATCAGCCGTTTCCTACATTTATGTTCGCATAGCTCGTCAAAATGTACTGAACAGCTGATTTTTTTTTGCGATTTCAGGTTCGGCCCCATAGTAAAAGTTGCTTATTTTCATGAGTACTAACTCCCCTCAAAGTGTGTCCGTCGTTTAACCTAACAACCTGTATATCTTAAGTACTAGCTGACCCGACAGACGTTGTCCTGTTCGAAAGACACGTGGCGCCATCTATTATCATAATACAGCGACAGCGATGCGGAGGAGTTTTTCGACGCCATGTTTTAGTTTGTTAATAGTTTTAATTAGGATAAGATATTATTTTTATCGCTCTAAATAAAATAAAATAGATAAGTAAATAATCATGAAAGTCTTATAAGCCCACAAGGCGAAGATCACAAAAATTTTAGAACTCCCGGGTGCTAATTTTGTATACTTACTCTTTTTTTTTTTTAATCTTAAAGTTTTCGTTACCTACCTTGAAAATCAAAATACTGAAAATAATTCGTACAATAAAAACTGTATGTACTTATATGATTGAGTTTTGTTTGAATTGCATATTTATGAAGCAATTCTAGACGCATATTTTCCCGTTTTTATTTAATCAGAAATCATAATAGAACCCACAAAAAAAAAATGTTTTTCCAAAATTGAGATACAAGGGAGACAATATTTTGATATTACAGGGGGCCTAAAAAGGCCATTTTGGCAGAATCATAAAATGATAACATAATGGACAGTTAACTGTTAAGTTAATCGTATTAAATCCTATTGGTGAAGAATTTTTAGTAATTTTTTTTTGTCTGTGCTAAAATACCAATGAATCCTATCCAAATCCAATCCCAATCTCTTTGATTGTACCTACGTAGTGCAGCGGAAAAAAGAAAAACACGGACTGTCTTCCCCATATTATAATTCACAATGTTATCCTTTTACGATTCTCCAAAGTGACCTTTTTAGGCCCCCAGATCTACCATCCAAGCAACGGCGAAATTTACTTCCAAAAGTTATCTACATTAACAACATCCCCCTCTCATAATTCCAGATGATAGGCGGCACCTCGACAGCGGAGTCCTCCCAGACGGACAGCGACGACGTGTCCCCGGCCGCGCGGCGGCGCGCCGGGCTGCGGCCCGCGCTGCACGCGCACCCGCTGGCGCACCCGCACGCCGCGCACCCGCACGCCGGCCCGCATGCGGTCAGCTTGCTGGCACAGCACCCGCCTGCTAATACCACGACCACGGTGGCGCTTGTGCCGAGACTGTGAGTATAGTTTCATGTCTTTGTAGTTGCATATAGTTTAACATCTACTACAGACTACAGAACCTAAACGCAAAAAACGCAAGTTTTATAATAATAATAATACCTTTATTTTCAGGCTACTTTAGCCCATAGATAAATACCTTACAGACTAACATATATATTATAATAATACAGTGTGTGTTAGTTTATAAACTTAAAACTATGTTAGTAAAACACTTCACTCGAGCACTGTCTTTGTGCGATCGTGTGGCACTTGTCCGCGGAAGCGACGGAACATTAACCCTTGCGGCCAAAAGTCCTCTGCCATGACGAGGTGCAGGTAGCATGTAGGTACTCGCACCACGAACGCCTTGAAGTTGACGTTGCGGCGCGATTCAAGCAACTGCACTCTCGGCCTGTACTCGGTCCTTTGGCACACGTACTCCACGATGTCCTCGGCCTTAGTGGTATAGTGTAGACACTAATAATAATGCCTAAAAGTATATGATCAACTACAGTAAACAAATTCAGAAAAATATATGATATTCTTCAGGATATATGCTAACGAGATAGTGTGTTGAAAACATAATACAACCAATTTGATACTATGATAATTTGATACTACTGAAAAAAATCATGAAGATACCTCTAAAAACTTTCATTTTACAATAAAAACCGTAATGATATACATACAGTCATTCTGATTTTTTGTCAAATTATTCTACAAGCAACATATTAAAGGTTAAAGATTAATACATCTTTCTAAGTTGATATGTTCCATAAGAAGAAATCTCGGAAATGTGCTTATGGAACAAATCTAACTTAAAAATATGTACTAATGATTCTAATGACTATAATTCTATAAATACATATCTATTATAGTCGCAAATCATATTTTGATCAAGATACAACCTGACACTGACCTGCAAATTGCAAAAAACGAAGGAAGTTTTGAATTTCGCGGTCTACCACTGCGCATTCACCTAATATGTTTGACCTAAAATTCTATTCGAATTATTCCACTTTGTCCTCAGCTCCGACATGTCAAGGAAGGACGAACACAAGAGCATAAGTCTGGATCGTCCCGACAAGCCAGACAAACCAGAGCGTCCCGAGCGACCAGAGAAGTCCAGACCCACAGCCATCGTCGCCAAGTCCATGCGACGGTCAGCCAGTACGTCTGGATTGTCGCTGGTTATACACCCAGGTAAACTGTTTTAGTTCAAAACGACGCTCGTTGGTTAAATAGGACTAATATTATTTCCAATCCAATGAGGATATCCACAGGAGAACCAAGGTAACCGACATAGCCCGAAGAAGCGCCAAATTTAAGTGGCAGTGGGCAGGGCACATTGCTCGCAGAATAGATGGCCGATGGGACCGAAAGGTTCTGTAGTGGCGGCCGCGTACCGGAAGACGTAGCGTTGGAAGGCCGAACAAGGTGGTCCGACGACCTTGTGAAGGCCGCAGGAACCCGTTGGATGCGAGAAGCACAGAACCTGTCGAAGTGGAGGTGCTTGAGGGAGGCCTATGTCCAGCAGTGGACGTCTTTCGGCTGAAATGATGATGATGAATATTATTTCTGCTATCAAAGCTTCTGATAGTTAGTTATCAAAACAGGTTGATTAAAACATCTACCAAGGAAATGTGAATCTTGTGTGCCCGGTTGGCCTGTAAATATCCTATCCTTAGAGATCTTGCACGTTTAAATCTCTGAAAATAAGGCCCGCACGTATTTAAAACATCGTTCGTTTGTGTCACTCGTTTGAAGTTGACAGAGAAAGTATGATTTGTGGCGCAAGCGGGCCCAAGTCTGGAAACATTGGGGGAGCAACTATTGATATTGTTGGACCCTGAATAAAACGACGAGGCTTCAAAAGATATCCTGGTGGACTTTCGATTTTCTGTAACAATTTTTTATAGTTTTTCAGAGAAATATGTCATTCATGGTCAATCAATATTTTTGATCATGATGTCATCTAGCTGATTGCCAAAATATATTTAAGTTTCTGAACTTTTATGCTACCTAACACCACGGCCAAGACATAATTTTATACAAGCTATACTTGTTAAGGCTATTTTTTTCAATCAACCGATAATTTTTATTTGTGGAATAAAATTGACAGTTTTTGTATGGAAGAACTACTTCAAAATTATTCCTCCGATATAATTATCTGGCGTTGGAAAAATCAGGCCTTAGTTATAATAGTTTTACAAGATATTAAAAGTATAAGATGGCAAGTCATACTTTTAATACCGGAGTTAAACTGAACTAATCATCCCTTTTCTCGCAGCAGATGACAGCACGCTAAGCATAGGCGCTGGATCCCCGTGCGCTGGCAACACATCTTCCACGAACTCCTCAAGAGATTCGTCTCCTTGTCGCGACCCACCGTCACCATTCGCGCTGCCTAGTCACTCGTGAGTATATCCCCCTTTTTTTTTTTTGAGGATCCCTCCCCCTCTGGGTGGAGCGGAAGGGAGTGTCAGACTCTTACTGACTAAAACCCACCCGTGTTCCTTCCTTAGCCCTTTATGTTCCGGGCCAGCGGTAACCCTTTCGGACAATCCCGCTGACGCGGCAGGCTTTTGATGATGAGTATCCCCTTAAAACTCAATCTTACCCAAAATATTTGAGTGCATTTAATTGAACATGCATGGTTGCCCAGTGGTAACGGCTCCGACTGCTAGTCCTAGGTCGTCGGTTCGTACCCAGGCGGCCGCTTTACTTTGAGTAAATAAATCACTCTCAAAACGGTGAGGAAACAGCCATGTCCTAGAACCAAAAAACAAATTCGAAGACATGTTGACATCTACCAAACCGCACTGGGCCCGCGTAGTAGATTATAGCCTTTCCCTATGGTGAACTTTAAATTACAATGAGATCATTATGGATATGGACCCTTTCGGGCACAAATAGGAGAGAGAGGAAGCTTTGACTTAGGTATACATAGTAAGTTTTTTAATGTTCAAAGGAATGAATTAGATTTGAAAAAAGTACAAATATTTCGTATTTGTTAAAGTCTGGTTTAGACAGGTGCCGAAACCAATTTTTTCAACAGTTGAAAAATCATAATTTGGTTTATAACAATAGAAATTCAATTGTGTCTCATTCACTGACCTCTATTATACACTTGTATTATAAAGGCCAGAGTGGTCTCATTACATTAGCCACAGTTGAGCTATAGCAATAATGTTATACTACCACACTATATTGTTGCACGCAAGGATCTTGTATTAGGTAAAAAAAAAAACCCAAGTTTAGCTCCGACATTTTTAATTTACTTCTAAGCTGTTCATCTTTTCCTGGGGGGCCCTAATCTTCCGTTACGATTTATTCTTTCCTGTGTTGATAAAGAAAGAAAGAAAGAAAATACGTTTATTTGCGGTAAACATGACGCAATGAAGAACATAAACAAAAAAAAATAAGAAAGGGTTGGGGGAAACATGTATACATGATTCTGATGTACTTATAATATCAACAGGTTGATCCAGTCTTCGAAGCCACCGATAGTGGTTCGTCGCGGTCCCCGCGGTTTCGGTTTCACTATACACACAGTTCGGGTGTACTACGGTGATACTGACTACTACACCATGCATCATTTGGTTTCGGTGAGTTGAACATATTAATAAATGTTCTTGTAGCAATCCACAACGCAATATGGTGACAGCAAATAATTATTTCTCCGGTTGGATTTGCGAACCAAAAGTTTTTGTATTATTAATTGAAAAATATGATTTTAAAATGCTTTATTTACAAAATGTGTAGTGCGTTGTTTCCTTCTTTTAATTTCATGGCTGCGCGAATGAATTATTTTTATTATATCCGATCTATATAAAAAGATTTCCTTTTATCAATGTGAACGCATTGTCGCAGGTAGAAATAGTTTTTCGTAATATGTAAAAAAAATTATTATAAATAAGAGTACTTAAATTATAGTATTGTGAACGTGATTTTTGTCTCTATGTTAATTAATGTAATTGGTGTTTTACCGTTTTAATTAACTATAAATAAATATAATGTAATAATAATAATTATATATATGTTTTTTTATATTATTTTGGTTTTTTTTTCTTGTAGGCGGTGAATGAGCAAGGAGCGGCATGGGCAGCTGGATTACGGGCCGGAGATCTCATTACACAGCTCAACGGAGAGTCCGTGCAGGGCTTACTGCACACACAGGTATGTGTACCATAAAGAATGAAAAACTTTCATCAAATTGGAATGGTCAGCAAAAAGCAGCAAGGTTTCATCAAATTGGAGTGGTATAGAAACATGAAAAAGTAATATAAATTATTTGCCTTGTGTTAAACTAACAGGACATACAAACAAATAAAAATATTCAAGATAGAACTGTGCAACAGTTAATTTATTCGCAAATGTACTTCTGAATGTTTGAATAAATTACAATAATACAATGTGTTGTTTTTGTCCAGGTTCTTCGGCTGCTGCTGGCAGCTCCACACGCCACACTACGAGCTACACCGCTAGATCAGACCACCATACAGGTATGGACACTAGCATCTTTATGATTGTGATTTCCATAATATAAATACACATAGTAAAAATGAAATTGTGTTACGTAAATTTAGATAACTAAAACTAGCAAGTCTTTTCTCGTAAACATCATCCGTTTTTATTTATAACAAGTTGCCAAAGATGGTTACAGAACTTAGCGATGGAAAGTCCTTAACAAAAGAGCATATTATAAGATTAAAGACTACGTTGAAGACAAGGTAGTCTGGCAATAATTCCTTCTGCACATGTGGCTTCCCTGGCGTCTCATTAACGGCATAACTATGTAAATGTTTATTAACTGCTCTCAAATTACGATGTTTATTTTTTACGTACTTCTTTGACATAATCTTTTTATTATTTGATATTATTTATACGGACATTTCTAATTTTTCACCTGTTTATTAGTGGTTGTAATGGCAGTCCTATCGCTTGGTTTTAGTAGGTTTTTATATTTTATTTATCCTTTTGATAGATTCTTGTTTTGTAAATGTGAGGACTTTGTAGGCCTTGTAGACTTTAGATCTGTAGACCATTTTTTTTTTTATCAAGTACCTGGTTCTGTTGACAGGCCTACACTGTCCTCCCATACCTACTGTAATTTGAAAACATTGTAAAAGCCAATTATTTTTAAAAAGAGTAACAGTGGAGTTTCTTGCCGGCTCTTCTCCATAGGATACGACCAATTGGAACCGTGCACCTAGCTTCTGACGTTTCATAAGTGCCCATGTACATAGGTTTATGTGAAATAAAATATAATGATTTTGTCGTGTGCAGGCGGGAGGTCGTCGTCGCGCGTGGTGTGGACGTCGCGCCACAGCCCCGCCGCGCCCGCGCCCGCGAAGGCGCTGCTCACTGTTCCGGAGGATATCCACTAAGAGGGCCTCGCAGGAGATGCACCAGGTAACTACTTATTTATGATTTTTACTGCTACTACTGCTACAGAGAGTAAATTATAGCTATGGATATCGACTGTTCTTAATTAACCTTTTAAGCGCTTGACTAAATATAAATTGCCGTGCCCCTAGTGCGTGGTTAAAAATCTATAATATAATACCTACAAGAAATAAGGAGGAGTTTCATAAGAGGAAGTTTGAAAGTGGCACCGGTAACTGAAAAGTTGCGTGGGAATCGGTTGTCATGGTATGGGGGGCATGTGTTACGAAGAAATGAGAAAAATGTCGTGAGGAGAGTTTTGAGTATGGATGTCGATGGCTATAAAAGTAGCGGAAGACCAAAGAAACGACGGATGGAATGTGTGAATGATGATATGGTTAGAAAGGGGGGGTGACTACAGAGATGAAGACTAATAGAGAAGTATGGAAGCCGACCACAACTAAATTGGGATAAGGGCAGGAGAATGATGAATAAATAAGGAGGAGCTTTCGTTGAATAGAACGAAAAAAACATGCATTTTCTCTGTCGCAGAAATACGACACGAACGATAGGGGCACGGAAATATGTGTCGCAAAAATGCGACACAAGCGGTCTAAAAGTTAAACATAATACTGTTAAATAAAGTGTTCTGGCACTGCAGTATGCCGCGAGACATTCTGCCAATCAGTTTTGATGCAGCTCTACCACAATGCCGAAAAGTTTATCATCATATAAACACTTTACGAAACTAAACGCCCGACTTAATAACAATTAAACTTCTATTATGTCCAAATCAAAGATGCGAACTTAAAACCAGCTTCAGGCCAACTTTGAAAGCATTATTAAACTTAAAATCACAGAACAGACTAATCGAAATTTGTCTGATAACGTTACTACAGTCAAGGTGAAAGGCCCGTTGCTAAATAATAATAGCCGCACAGTTCGATTGATCAGGTTAAGCTACGCTTGCCGCGGTTGGTCTGTGGATGGGTGACCATCCTTACATACCGAGACCAATCCGTGCCTCGGAAAGCACGTTAAACCGTTGATCCCGGCTGTCATTCGTGGATCTTTGACAGTCGTTATGGGTAGTCAGAAACCCGAAGGTCTGACAATCACTCTTACCAAGGGGTATCGTATCACCCAGTAACTGGGTTGTGGAGATCAGATAGGAAGTCGCTCCATGTAAAACACTGGTACTCAGCTGCATCCGGTTAGACTGGAAGCCGACCCCAACATAGTTGGGAAAAGACTATGCAGATGATGTTACTACAGTCAAACCGCAAAAAAATAGGTAACTTCCGTGAAAGTGTCAATATTTGTCTGTCCTTCCTCTTTTCAATCCATCCAAAGGTTGTCTTTAAAAGATTGCTTTTAGCGATAAGACCGCCCATTGTGTCACCCTTTGTACAGTTTCTATAATTATGTATTTAGTTAATATGGTGTACATAATAAAGAGTATTCTATTCTATTCTATTCTAACATCAAGGCGTTGCTGCCCTTCCTTGAAGACCTGGGGTGGACTGAATGATCGATTTTCTCGCACATACTAGCAATGACGTAGAGTTACGAAAACCAGCACCTCTTCATACTACTACAGTCAAACTCTGATAAATAAGTTTATAATTATCGTGTTCCTGTGCAGATGGTATCGTCAGGCGAATGTGCATCATCCCCATCACCTGCGCCCGCGTCACCTGCCGCCGACAGTCCGCTACACAACACTACCACTACGCACTATCAGCGGTAAGATAATAACACTATAACGAATATTATCACAAAAAAGACTTCTAAAACTGGGGTCGTCGCTGAATCACCACTTTCAGCAATACTTAGCGTATAAACATTTTCTACAACATTATTTTTAGTATAAGCGAAACCCGAAACACGTGTCTAGTATTTTTATGTAAAGAATCTATGTACAAAATTTCAAAACTGTATCATGCAAAATCACAAAGTTATAAGCTTGTTAAGTTACCTGTTTATCCGTACAAGAACATGCTCACCCGCACCGCTCGCGCCGCGCCGTCTTGCGCTCATTGATAGTACCTAGGTACCTAACCGTTCGGCGCTGAGATTGGATAACCTACTTAGTGTCGCTCGGTGTCCAACTTTTAACCTTTTTTTAAATATTTTTGGGACAAAATATAACATGGGGTAAAAAAATTATTGGAATCGATTCAGTTACTTATTATGAACAAACTATATTCAATTTTCGCTTATACTAAAAATAACGTTGTATACTAAAGGTTCGGACCCTATAGGGAAGATACTATGAAATCCTATATGTATTTCAAAAGATACTATGAAGTTAAATTTTGTCTTACGCAGTCCTAAAACACTTTCAAGTCAAAACATGTGCGCGTGCGCACGTACTCTTGTCCATAAAACTTCACCACGATCGTTCTCCTAAGAATCAAATGACTAGTAAATGTACCCATTTCGCAGTGTCAAAACTAACTTCTCAACGTAGAAAATCATCGACTAATATTTTCTTTACATCCCAGGCCATCATCTCTCCACGGGCTCAAGCACAAGCTAGTAGCGGGCGGCGCAGTAGGCTCCGGGGGCGAAGTCCGACGCGCGTCACTGCAGCACATGCCGCTGTCTCCGCTGGCGAGGACGCCTTCGCCCTCGCCGCAGCCGCAGCCTGCCTCGCCTACCAGGTAAGGAAAAAAATAAAGATGATATTTATGAAACCTTTTCCATCGCCAGATAACTTTAATTCGAGGAATAAAATTGACGTTTGGCAGTTTTGTATGAAATAACTGTCAAAGGAGAATGACCAAAAGTCGTACCAAAAAGTCTCATGCGTCAAGATCAAAATATTGTAATAATTATTTTTATAATTTTTACGACATTACGCGTCGGGGATTTTTGAACAGGGAATTTAAAGTAAAAGGGTGTATATATTGTTTTATTCCCTTCACATGACGTTCCGTTTAAAATAATATGATCTTGAATTCTGAAAGTGCTATGATGTCTTACAAAAAACATGTCAAAAATTATACTTTGTCGATTCTACATTAATTAAAAATAACTAAAATAGATTAGACTGTTTTTAGAGCAATAATGGCCGTTCGTGACAAACGAAATAAAGTACCTAGTTTTTAGGTTATTTACATTTTTTGAAAATCTCCGAAACCCGGGTTTTGTTTACAAAAAGAACTTTTGTAGGAGTTAATATGATAAGTGTAATCTATAAAAACAAAGTTTGACTTTGATGCAGCATGGTACGGGTAATCCATACATTCATGAGCACTGTCATTTTAAAATTATTCCTGGAATAAAGTTATCAGATGATTGAAAAATCTGCCCTGAAGTCTATAAATAAATCGTACACAGTTATTTTGCTTCTGACAGCAGCAACCTTATTGTGACGAGAATAAAGATTACAATGATTTTGACAGACTTGTCAGTGGCAGCAACCTAACAGCAACCTTATTAGAATGAGAATAAAGACCATTGTGATTTGGACTATGATGCAAAATCAGAGGGAAAATTACTTTGAAGGGGCTGTAGGTATAATGTATTGAAAGTCGAGAAAAAAAAACCTGATAATAAGTAAAAAGCATCTATTTATTTAGAAATGTAGTTGAATTGAGAGCCAACAAAACTCTTTTCTGTAAAAAGTTTGTAGAATAGAAATACCAAGATATTTGTCACTCCGGGAGTGCCGACATTAGTGAAAACTTGGACAATTACGTGTGTATTTTTTTAATTCGTCTTATAAACAAAACACGCGCGGTGTCGCTTACGGTAACAGTGTCGCGAGTTCAATGGTGTTTTCCCATCTCAAAAAATGCCCGACGCGCCTAAACAAGTTTTCACTTCAATTAGGAGGACTGCAAAAACTGGGAGGTTAGGGGTGCTTCACACATGTTCGGGTGGGCGTGATTTGACACACGCCGGGAAAATCGAATGTATACACCAGGGGTGGCCAACTTAGTTGGACCCAAGATCTACTGTTCACTGACGACACCCTGTGCGATCTACCAATTACATACTTCTTGAATTCTTATATGAAACAGCATAGTTCAGTACACAATTATGTAGGTAGTAATTTTTATTTTATTAAGTAAGAAAATATAAAACTGAATATTATTCTTAGTAACTACTTATTTATTCAGTTTTTAGATTTTTCGTATATTCAGAAGTCAACTTATACTGGTTATGGAATGCTTCATGTATAGCCGTGCGTACTGGCATACTCAATAAGTTTTTTTTTTATATTTACGTTTCTAGTCATCCATAAAACATTACATGCAACTGGCTCTCATGGGATACATCTATATATGTACTACATTATCATTTGTCTATGTCTGTGATTGTCTATGATCTATGCATGATTGACTAAAAATACCACACAATGACGTATTTACGTTCAGGGAATATAAAAACATTTTTTGTGAAAAGATCGTTTTTCGTAGAACCTACTTAATGAGTCAAGGTGAATACGCCCTTTTCAAATAAATCTCAAGCGGCTAAAACATTTTTTTTGTCCTTTCACCTTCTTAGTCCTTTGTGTGCGAACAAAAACTATCTAGAAAAAAGAAAACACGTAAATAAAAAAATGCAACAATGCAATACATGTTGTTTTGCAATGCAATTGCAAATAAATGATGATACACTAGCCCCCTTACTAATAAACGGTGTATATCGTCTGTATAGTTACACAACGCTTTGTCTTCTTCTTTCAAAAGTAAAATGAGTGACGACTGAAAGAGAGCGAGCGGTGTGTAACTTTTCATCTGATATAGGTACTACGATTATTAGTAAGGGAAACATATTATAACATTACAAATCCTCAACTTCTTGTTGCACATTAACGGACTGATAGATTCGCTTTTGGGAAACTTTGCATAAATCAAAATATATTTTTACGTCTAATTTACCCCCCCACTCGAAACCTTGTTCTTGGAAGCATGTGTAACACCACAAACCACTCATCACCATAAACTAACAATCCATTCTTAGCCGCTGCGAGGCGCGCAGCCCTTCGCCCCTGGCGGTGCGGGACGCGAGCGGCGTGGCGGGGGGCCGCAGGGCCTGGCCTAGGCGCGACCCTGCCTCCCCACTACTTAGGAGAGCTTTGTCACCCGACAGGTGAGCAGGAGTGAACGAGATAGAGTGGTTTTTCTTTTAGAGTAGTTCATCAGCTGATGAAGGTTTTGCACGATTGTTTCTGACAGGTAAGATGACAGAGGAGACTGAGCAAAATTGTCGACTGGCGCCGATTCTGTTGTTCACAAACTAAACTAAATTTAAGTTCAGGCATCGTTTTCTTTCTATTTCATTAAGAAAAGGGCATAAGATAAATATAAGTTTAGTCCTGTCAAATTAAGATACGCCATAGACGCTATGAGGCTATGTGACGTCACACTAAATTCAATATGGCGCCCTCTAGAGGACTTAACGTAATGAATTTAATAATAAATATTTCGTGATGGTGCCTTGTGGGGTATCAAATGAAAGGGCTTAATTAGCACATTTCAAAAATATAAATATTACTGAAATAAGCCTCAAAATAATGAAATAAAAAATAGGTTTAAAAACTAAAACCCGACTACTGAAAAGGATGAAACAAGAAAGTACCTCCCCGTGGTCGCATGCTACCATAGCTTATAAGTATGTTAGTACAGCGGCATGCGACAAGCCCATTTTAAATTAAATTAAAGTTGGAAGCAGGCGGGACCCATTTGAATTTGAAAATATAATAATGGTATGGGTCCCGCCTGCTTCCAACTTTTAATAAGTTTAAAATGAGCTTGTTTTTAGCTTTTCAGTTAGTTTTAGTTTAAGGTAGCAGTCGGATTTTTAGTTTTTTTGATTACTTTTTTTTTATTTCCAGCTTACAAATGTGAAAGATTTCGCAGACGATTTAGTTCTTGGTACTTGTTTTTTACGATTTGTCACTTCGAATTACTTTTAACCATATAAGTTGTATATATTTTTGTAATCACTTTTTAAGACCCTTTATTTTGATACCCCACTCGATAGGTTTTGAGAAAAAAACATTTTTTGAAGACATAATAAGGCGCCAAAAATCGGCCATTTTAATAATTTTTTTTTCAATTTTGATAAACCCAATTAAGGCGAATCTAACGGCTCCGCTCAAGCTGAAATCGATCAAGCCGTTTAGGCTACAGAGCGTGCCAAAGAAATATTATACATACATCGCACCTTTAGAATAATTATAAAGACCTAATTCGAAATTTGAAGATTTCAATTGTGACTCATAAAATTACCTTGCACGACCATCTTCATCGAATCTTAATAAAACATAATTATTAAGTTAGGGTAGACAACTCCGACATATCTGACAAGACTGACATATTAAGTCTCTGTTTTATTAAAATTCGATGAAGATGGTCGTGCAAGGTAATTTTATGAGTCAAAGTTGTAAATTAAATCTTCAAATTTCCTAATTAGGTCTCTATAATTCTAAAGGTGCGACATACACTCGAAAAACATAACCCTCCTTCTGGCGCACTCGGGTAAAAATGGCGATGATTTTGCCCAGTGTCCTTTGTAGTAATGTTTCTCTCTTTCTGAACTTCTATATTTCTTGTCTATTACAAATTATCGTTGGATTTTAAATGTAGACTTGAAACTCTTGCACATAGAGCTATGGTCGAAGTTTGAGGTAAGTATAGTCTTTGTAATCGTTTGTCTTATAGGTATGTAATTATATTTCGTAATTAACTGTGTGTTTCCTTTCGTGAGTACATTGTAAGTGCTTTGAATGTTTGCGCATGGTTTTCATTCATTACTGTTTTCATGTCGATTTCGTAACTTATGTACTTATTAAGTATTTTATGCAGGAGATAAGAATAAAAGATACTAGAATTTTATTTATTTATGTATGTTTACGTTCAAACATTATTACTTTCGTAATTATTATTAATTAAAAAACTGTTCAAGTACTTTAGAAAATACTATTTGAGTATTTTCTAGTACTTGAACAGTTTGGGCGGCTAAAGGATCCCAAATCCATATGATATCTTTCTCGGACCTTCGAAAAAGAGGTCATTATTTGATTTTAAGGTTTGGTTTTTCGATTGACTTCAATTGTATCTTCTTGTAAATTTTGACGTTCAATATTGTCTTTAAACCGGTTGTATGCCGTAATTACAGAAGCAATTAAAAAGCAACGGCTACTTGAAATAAATGATTTGACTTTGAATCTCTAACTCCATCTTTCACCTCCCAGACTACATCCCCGCTCAGCGGAATCAAAATGCTCCATATCCCCGCTGTGCTGCGGCGGCACGGGCGGGCCCCCGGCGGCTGGGCCCCGGCGCGGCGTGGTGTGGCGGCCCGCGGCCCCCGCCCCAGCGTCGCCCACGCCGCCGCCCCCCGACAAGCAGGACGACGCTCCACCGCCGCTGCCCAGGATAGCTGAAGAGAAGGACTCGCCCACGCATCACGCCAGGAACTTGCCTAATAGGTATGTACGAGTAGCTATTGAGAGATCCTGATTTATGTTTATGTAGTTATATTTAGTGATTCAAACCACTGCAAACCACTCATCGCCACACAGAAATCACTTCGACGCCACACAGTTCTGACGCGAACTCCGTTCATTAGTATTGAATTTCTGATTTTGATCATCTACTTTTGCTGTTGACTGTACGTACAGTCACGAGGACTAATATGTCAACACTTGGCAACTTTCAATTGTGATTTTTTCACGAAATAACGAATGCAACGTTGAAATACGACACTGTTCATAGCCTATAGGTTCGAAAATACTATGTTCGTAATAACATAAAATTTCATTAAAAAATAAAGGAGAAAATCGCCTTTGAATTTAGCCAAGTGTATACATAGTTATGCTCATGACTGTACTTCGTTTCCATGTCTTTGGAAGTGAGGGCGTAGATATGCGAAATAAGATTCCATTTCAGAACTGTATCGTGAGATTTCGAATTTCTTTTAATTTTGATTGAAAAATGGTATTCGATTGATGATGTATTTTTGTCAATTTTAAAAATGAGTTCTCGAATGTTAGCGGCCTTTTATTCTGAGCTAAATACTCATCAATAAAGTAGTTGAAAGAACAACTAACCATTTTTTGGTGAGTATGAAGGATTTGCTATAGAACAATCTGGTATAATTCTGTCCCGCTATCATCGTTGGAACTATCCTTTTAGTCCGTATTTGATACTTGAATAATTTTACAGATTATAATATTATTTTTCATTTAGGTCTACTTGCACCACAAATACATTTAGATCATCATACTTTCTATGTCTTCTTCAAACGATTGAAAGAAATAGAACGACGTCTTAAATTAATTTAACGCTAAAAACATCATAAAAGTAGATATTAGAGCCGATTCCCTTGTTCACTAACTAAACTAAATTTAGGTTCAGTGCATGTTTTCCTTTCTATTTCATTAAGAACAGGACAGAAGACAAGTTTTAGTTTAGTCCTATCAAATTAATCAGCGCCTGACACTACTCCATACAAGTATACACGTAATTAAAGACTTGCCTACTAAAATCTTCCGTCCTTTTCTTAATGAAATATAAAAAAATAGATGCACTGAACTCGAATTTAGTTTAGTTAGTGAACATTAGAATTGGCACCATTCATTGTAATTTTAATTCAAAGTAACTAATAAAATTACTTTTCACACCACGTGTAACTTAAATATCCAGTTCCCAAAGCTACTACAATACCCATCCGTAACACTAATTTCTAACCCTCCACCCTACAGGACACCAGCCAAGCAATCCACTCCCAGCATCTTCACATCCTCGCCTAAGACAAGCCTGGACAAGTCTGCGTTCGACGCGTCCACCTCGTTCACCTCCTTGTCTCTGTCTGACGAGTCCTTCATCGACACGTCGGCCGACCTGTCCAACTTGGACACTTCGCGAGAGATTTATTTGGGTAAGTAGAGCTTTTAGTTTAGAATAACGCTTATAGACCTAACAGATTATAAAAACGAATGAAAGGTGACGTTGAGAAATATTTTTACAATGACAAAATCAGCTGATAATGTTTTCCACTGATCAGGCGATACCTTTTTGTGGTTAAGAAATTTAAGCACATTTCGTTACATGAGAGAGAAGAAAGACTCTCACTATCTCTTACACTAAATCTTTATTTTTCAAGAAGTTTCACTTCGATTTCGTATACAGTGCTGTACGCGCAATTTTTATAACTTATCTATTTATTTACTTGAATGGCACTCATGATCTGGCATCAATCTATGGCTCACAATATATTGTGGCAATTTCATTTAGACTCGTTTCAGAGTTATCGTATCTTATTGTTAATCATTCAAGTTCAAGTTATTTATTTCATAACAAATATACCTACACTTGTGTCGAAATATTTACACAGTAGGTAAATAAAAAGAATCAACATAAAAAATTATAAAGGTCACAGCTCATTAAAGCCACCCGGAACCCACCCCGCACCGCCCCGAAGCACGGCGTCCACTCGTTGTCGACAGGTGGTCCATGGGTGGACGCCGCGTTATCACCAATAAACGTCGCACGGTCAACCAGTGGACCTCGCGTATAACATTATCGCGTTGGCAATACGCAGTCAACGCAATTCGGGCAGCGAGTTGTCACCGAGTGGTCCACCCGCCGTCCGCGCGTGGACCGAGGCGATCCGGTGACGCTACGGAGCTGATGTAGTGAGCGCATACCCATACAAGTCATAAAGAATACTAGCCGCAGGAGGCGAGGCGGTGCGGAGTGGGTGCCGGGTGGTTAAAATGTCTATCCAAATTAAAAATACTAACTTTACAAACACTAATATTCTTATTGATACAGAACAAAGTCCCTAGCAAAATGTTACAAAAATACATTCCTAAATTCCTTTCCTACAGATGACAGCCGAGCGAGTACAGACACAAGCATAATCATCGAAGAGAAGCCTAAAAAACAACAACAACAACAACAACCCCAGGAACAGCCCACCGTTGAAGTCCAACAGAAAGCCAGAAAGAAGTCGGACTCAAGCCTCAAGGACGAAGACTTGAAGCCGAAAGACAAACAGAAGTCGAAACAGGACAAACCTGAAATGAAAAAACAGGACAAGCCCGAAATGAAAAAACAGGACAAACCCGAAATGAAGAAACAAGATTCTTTCCCGGAAAAAATAGAAGAAAGAAACTATTCTGCTGTTTTGAAAGAAGACAAATCGAAAGATAAAGCGATGGAGAGGACTGGGTCTATCAAAAAGGCGGAGAAACAGGAAAAAGATAAGAATTTAGCAAAAGAAAAGAAACAGGAAAAGATGGAAGCTAAAAGGAGCGAGTCTGTGAAGAGAATTGAACTCAAGAAACAGGAGTCTGTTGACACGATCAAGGTAATCTACATTTAAGATTTTATCTGGTTCATGTTTACCTGAAAATCAGCACTTATTGAACGTCAAATATAACTTTAACGTTCGATAAGTGCTGACCTATCCTTTACTGATTTCTTAGTTAGTTAAATAATTTAACCAATATTTTGATTTAAAACAGTGTCCTTGGAGTTTTTTGCCCGTTCTTTTCCATAGGAACCTATTACGCTTTGAAATAAGGCTTTAAAGCTTCATCTTTCTGACTGACCGACCCCTTGACAATTTAAAAGTGCCTATAAATTGTTAAATTTTAATAATAAAAGCTTTGAGTTTGAAACAACACCCAAGATTTTACAGCAAATATGAACTATGCATTGACTGATCAACTATAAATCAAAATTCCCAAACCTTGACCTTTATTCCACCTTGACCTTTGGGTGACCTTTATTTTAATGTCCCACAGTCACCAGAACCGCTAGAATCCGAGGGTCGTAGCAAGAACAGCATGGTGAGCAAACTGCTCGGTGTGATGGGACGCAAGGGCACCCGCGACAGAGACGAGGACGAGCACAGAGCCAGCAAGAAGGCCGACAAGCATGCCAAGAAGAAGGTAAGAATAATATCACACATGTATCTGCCAAAGACACCTTGCCTACCCCATTGGCCCCGAAAAATAGTGTTACAGCCAAATTAGACCGATTTGAAATTTTCCATAGAAACAGAGATTACCAGCTATCTTTTTTAGGGTTCCGTACCTAAAGGGTAAAAACGGAACCCTATTACTAAGACTTCGCTGTCTGTCCGTCTGTCTGTCTGTCTGTCACCAGGCTGTATCTCAAGAACCGCGATAGCTAGACAGTTGAAATTTTCACAAGTTATGTATTTCTGTTGCCGCTATAACAACAAATACTAAAAACAAAATAAAATTAATATTTAAGGGGGGCTCCCATACAACAAACGCGATTTTTTTGCTCGATATCAAAAATGGCAACAGGTAGGCACTTGAAATATTCACAAAATACTCAGTTGTATTTTAACTTTAATAATAAATAATAAAATTAAAATAAAATAAATATTTAAGGGGGGCTCCCATACAACAAACATGTTTTTTTCGATGTTTTTGCCTTGTGGTAAGGAACCCTTCGTGTGCGAGTCCGACTCGCACTTGGCCAGTTTTTTAAATAAGATATTTCGAAAATGTTCTTAAGTAATTTTTTAGACCTTTGTATCCTGCTTATGCGTATGGAGTTTCATTAAAATCGGTTCATACATTTCGAAAAACGAGGACTTGAAAGTTTGTATAGAATGCCGTATATCGTAAACGCACTTAAGTTATATTAACCACAGAAGCTGTTAGTGTACCTTCATCATCATCATCATTTCAGCCGAAAGACGTCCACTGCTGGACATAGGCCTCCCTCAAGCACCTTCACTTCGACCGGTTCTGTGCTTCTAGGGGCCAAATGTTTTTTGTGTTTGTCATTCTTGGTTTGCCATAATCGCCACGCTTGGCAAGCGCCAGTCGATCTGGTGGGTTGCCGATCGCAGTATGGTGGTGAAATGCATAGAGAATCCATGCTGCCCATTCTCCGGTACGATCCGTAGTCGACTTTTACGACACCCATGGGAAGAATGGGGTGGTGCTATTCTTTAAGTCCAACACCACACAGAAAACCTTAAACCTTATAATACCTACCTGGTGTACAGTCACGAGCATGAGTATGTATACACTTGGCTTTATTCAAAGGCGATTTTCTCCTTTAATTTTGAATGAAATTTTATATTATGAGGAACATAGTATTTTCGAACCCATAGGTTTATGTAAAGTGTCGTATTTCAACGTTGGATTCGTTATTTCGTGAAAAAATCACAATTTAAAGTTGCCAAGTGTGGACATATTAGTGCACGTGACTGTACACCAATGAATAAATAAATAAAGAAACTGACGATTTCATCTATCGACGTAGAACGAACGCAATCTTGTTACAACATATCGGTGATCGCAAGTGATTGCAGTACACTGCTGACTAGTTATTCAATATATTCTTTGACTAACCAAAACTCTTTATCAACTTTTAGAGCGCCAACCTGCCCCCTCAACCTCAGCAACCAGTCAAAACTGAACCTTCTCCTCAAGAAAAACCTTCGGAAAAAGAACCTGCGGACGAAAAACGAGGCAAGAAAGGACGCGGCAGAGCCTCAAGTTCCTCATCCGGAGAAAAGTAAGACACACATACGTAAGCCTAGCAAGTGCGAGTGAGATAGACATATGTCAGCCTGTTCGTTTATATAAGTTATGAGGAATTTTTAGGGAATTGTGAACTTTTAAAGTGCAAATCAGATAAAAACCTGTAAAAGAGGGGATTGGACCTAAGTGCGAGTGAGACAAACATATACCTGTTAGTTCGCTGTCGAGAATAGGAAGCACTAGACTTATGGAAACCTACTAAGTGCGAGTGAGAGAGACATGTATCAATTTGTTCGCTGTCAAATGAAGCTTTTAAGTCATGATGTTAAGTAACTATAGTGAGGTCGCGATTTAGATGTGTGGGGGATATTTTAGCGTCATCTGTCGTATTTTTAGATGTTTTTAGCTTTGCTTGATTGTAAATACAGGGTGTATATTAAAATTAAAGTGAGATTTTTGGAGTGAATACAGTGAGAAAAAGTCATTTTCATATAGATTTTTCGTCATGTATAAAACTAATATGACAAACGATATCCTTCTTTTTTGTGTTAAAAACTAAAATAATAAAAAGCTTAACTTTAATACACACGCCGTATATAAATAAACGACTGTATATTTAAAACAGTTCTTATGATCATCATGGCTGCTTATAAAGGGGTAAGCAGGTAATTACGCCATGAGACATGTAGTGAGAAGTAGGCTAAAGATCGGTTATGTGTTTAATATGTGTTTTATGATCGTACGTGTTTATATGCCGGTTTGAGGGTAGTTTGACACGTGTCAGACTGTGTACATAGTTTTTTTAGATAAATTTGGGCAGAGTTCAGGCTTTTTTTCATTATTTTTTTTTTTCGTTTGTTTTTATTTTAATAAAGTATTTTTCTACTTTTAAGTAATTAAAATCTGACCAATTTTGAATATTCATACTGCAATATTGCATTATTTATTTTGAGTCTATAAAAATATGCGATGTAAACTTGAATTTTGACATATATATTTTTATCTTTTTTTTTATCAATCTCTAAAGCAAGCCTCGGGTCTCTGCCTATCTTAAATGTAATTAGTATAATATTAAATTAATAATAATGTGTCGGATCCGTTCGAGCTATCATTTAACACTTATGAAGATTTGATCATTCTCTTGCTGTATAATATAGATGGTGTAACGGTCGCATGCGCAACACCCTAAGCCTGGGTCCCAGTATCGTTACAACAAGGGAATAAAAAGAAAAAAGGCTGGCCTCTATTCTAGACTTCAATCTTGATATCTTTATGGTTTAAGAATGATCAAATATTCATAAGTGTACCAAACCGGCGTTTAGTGTTGTGATTGAAAAAATAAATAAAATAGAAAACTATTGTAAAAATATGTAAGCTTCATTTAGACTGTTCATAGTGTTAATTAATAAAGGGAATTAGATGTTGTTCGTGCTGATAGCAGGTCTGGGGGATGGTAAGATAAAATTTGGCTATTTAGCCGAGAAATAGGCATAATGATTGGAATACGTAATAATTTACAATGCAATCACTGTGTTATACAACTCTGATTAAAAAGCAATTTGTTTATTTATCTGCATATATTTGCATTATTAGTTATTTTAATTCTTCGATTTGTTCGGGACGGAGACAAAGCCAACAAATCAAGGATCACAAAAATCGTTCCAGCCGTTATTGAGTTAAAAATGGTGTAATTAATCCAACTTTGAGCAGTGAATTTTACCCAGAACACATTGCTCTCAACGTGTCCTGTGTTAAATTCACTGTGTCTATTTTATTTATGACAGTAATTCCATTTGGTAGGTATATCTAAAATGTATCAAAAGAAAAATGCACGTAATAAAATTATTCATGTCGTTACGTCATCAAGCATTCAAAATGGCATTCTCCAAAATGTTGCCAGCACGAATATTAGCCGCGATTTAATTTGTAAATGTCGCTTTTCAGTATTACAAAGTTGAGGCGTTGGTAAAAACTAAAAAAAAAAAACATGTTTTTATTTAATTAAGTAACTAAATGTACTTTAAAAACAGTTTGTTCGCGCACTGATGTAATTATCACTTTTTTTTGTATAAGTTTTTACTAAATCTCATTTGTTAGTTTAGTATTTAGCTTGTAGTGTTGTATTTTTTTTAGGCTTTGTTTTGTCCTGTTTGGCAAAGAATTGTCGCTTTTCTTTTGTATATAATTGATTATAACTTTTCTACTATGGTTGCAGACAGACTGGTGGATAATCATTTATATAATCTGTAGTGGGCCATACTATACTTTAAATGGATGAAAAAGCTAGATATCATTTTCCCATCGACATCTTTGCATACCTAAATGAATTTTCACCATTCCCTACCTAGTCTGTCTGTCCCTTTTTACTTGCAAGCGACATAATAAGTGTTAGACATGTCTGAACAGGACCTGTGACGTATGTGATATATTTGATAAAGTGCTTTCTTAATGTCTTTTAATGCAATATTTTTTTTACCCCGGTTTTTTTTGTAGTTTTCTTCTTTTGTGGTGAACATGGATAGTCATTTACTATTTATTTGTCTTTTATGGATTAATTATTAAATGAAGTAATACATGTAAAATAAAAAAAGGGCGGCCATGTGCGAGTCGGACTCGCTCACGAAGGGTTCCAAACGGACGGACAGCGGAGCCTTAGTAATACGGTCCCGTTGGCAACATTTGGGTTCGGAACCCTAAAAATAAATGATTCTTCAGATAAACTAAGAGAATGTTCTAAAAACTACTTGCAAATAAACTTGATCAATAATTGTGTACACCACAAAAGAAAAAGTTTGTTTTTGCGTTTTTTTAAAATTAATATGTGTATATTAATATTATCACTATGTTTCATTAACATTTTCAATTGAAACTAAATGATTACTAGTAAATGTATTTACACTTCTGCTTACCCAATAAATAGGGTTGTATATCTTCAATGTTAGTCAACATTCCAGTAAGTTTAATATCAGTGCCATAGAAAGAACCTCTGTGACTTTGTAACACCTTGTAATCTTTCTCAGTTAGTAACGTGAATTGTTTGAAACGGAATTTGGAGCAGGCTTAAATATACAGGGTTATTGGTAAAACATTAACAGCCTCTTAAGAGGTCATTGCACCTAAAATCGCGAAAAAAAAAATCAGCTTTTCCCTACATTTATGTTCGTATAACTCGTCAAAATTTAGGGAACAGCTGTTTTTTTTTTTCGTGATTTCAGGTTTGGTCCCGTAGTAAAAGTTGTTCATAATGATGAGTAAAATGACCTCTGAAGAGGTTGTTAATGTTTTATCAATAACCCTGAAGATTTGTGCTAGGGTAATAGGGTCGTCCTCTATTACATAAGACTTTATAACTGGCGATATGTGGGTGCAGGTTCTGGTACGCTTTTCCCGCCGCGATTTTTATAGGCGCACTGGATTTTCAACGCAGTCGTTAGTGGCGAAAGCTGAAAATCCAAGAGTCTGTTTTTTAACGCGCTGAGATGCGCTCTGTTGGATTCTCAATGCTCGCCTCAACGTCGAGAGTTCAAAATCCAATGCGCGAAAATCCCGACGACCATGGTGAAAAAAAAAAAGAACCTTCGAACGAATATCTGCCGCCCGTCGTGATGCTTGAACTTAATGTTACAAACTGAGAAATTTTACTCTTAAAAGTGACTACTAATAAATGCTAAATCAATACTTACATTTATTTAAACCATTTTCAAACAAATGGAGGTCTAAATATCTGTCTTCCGAAATATTAAAAACCTTTTATTAGGAGTAAAAGAATATTCTGTTGTCAAAGTGATGCGAAAATATTCATTTATGTATAACGTTAAAAACTTTGTTGTTATAAAAAAAAGCTGTTTTCTTTAAAGATATTTGAATAAGATAATTTTAAAGCAATGTGAAGCTAATAGTTTAAATTTACAATAAAAATGTATTAGATCATTTTAATAAATTAATTAGAAAAAAAAACATTCCGTCAAAAAATCAATCTTACTATCGAAATAAACAAATTAATTCAGCTTATACTTATGTATAATTTTTTATGTATAATTATTTAATTTGATGTTTATGAGTGGACCACTTGTCTGTTTCTTGTATGTTTGCAAGAATGAATAAGTGGTCTATTTATGTTTCATGAAGTTTTCAGACTAACAGCTTAACAGAAATGCCACAACGAATATATTTAGAGAATGTTCGGTTTTTGTTTATACGGTAATAGTTTATAGTTTAATTGTTACAGACATGTTTTTAGATCTAATAATATAGTATTTTTATCTCAAGAAGCGACGCGCGGTTTATTTGTGGTTACCTACGCCAAGCTACAAACATGCGTAAGCGCAGGGGCTCTCGGTACCGTCCGAGACGATGACGAAGTCGCAAGTGTGTGTGTGTGTGTTATGTGCTGACGCGACTCGTCCTCACGCACATATTCACAGCGTGTTTGTACACTTGGTAACCACAAGTAAAACGCGCGTCCCTTCGTGAGATAATAATACTGGACACGAAGTAAATGACTGTAGGACCGCACACCGCTGGAGCCGCGGCGGAGAGCAATTGAAGTCAACAATTTAATATAAACCTTAACTACCTTGACATCCGGTCAATATAAGAATAAATTCGCGCGCGTTTCAAGGAAATACGCTCCGCCGCGCCTCCAGCGGTGTGCGCTGGGCCTAAACGATTGTGAAGAACGTTAATCACATTTTTCTTTCTGCTCAATCAAACTATAAACTTGTGCTGTAAAGTGTATAAGTTCTGAATCAAAGTATCCTTTTATCAATTTTAAACCAATCAATATTGATAGTAAGGACAATTTTGTACGTAAAATCGTTAAAAATATGCTTTTTGGACATTGTTTGACACTCATTTCGTTATCATAAAAAATATTGTTTTGTAATACTCACGGTTATTATTTGTAAATTAAGTCTAAATTTAGTTTTTTGTGCATGGTAACACAGGGTGGAAACATGATTACCCATGAAAACGTTAATTTCACGCGCTATAAGCAATTATTATTATGGCAACTATTTTTTAAATGAAGACCAAATATGTAACAATGAATTTTCTGTAGATTATTTTAGAGCGTGTTGTATCATGTTTGTATAAATTGCTTTCGGGACCACGACTTCGAAAATTATGTTATTTGATTATAATTATCATCATTATTTTTAATTAATTATATGAAAGCAATCTACATTATTACGGAATTGAGCATGCATTAGCGGCTTTGCTCTCGATTTGAGCAGATATAGCAAAAAGCGTGTTCATATAAGGGTCGGGACACACCAGCGACAGAAATGTTTGCGTGTTCCGCAGTAGTATACTTTCACGTTTAAATCTTCATGTATTGTGTAGTCTGCCATACAAAATAAATTGTACTTCAGTAATAGTTTAAATATAAACTTAGCGTTTAAAATGTTAAATGTGATTTATAAATAAACGAGAAATATGTTTAGTGAGGAAATATTTTCTCTAGTGTAACGATTATGTGTACGAATTGAATGGATATTGAAATAAAAGTCATGGATTTAACTGTTCTTATTATATTGTTTTATTTAAACATCTGACATACCCTGTTATTCTTGGTCGCGTACTTCATTACTGAAGGTCATGTCTCTGAAAGGCCTTCATGGCTTCATGTGTGTTGGTTTTCGCCTTCAAACTCCATTCAATTAAGCCATTTACAGGCACTTTTGAATTGTAAATAGTCGGTCAGTTAATCAGAAAGATGAAGCTAGTTGCCATTTTTAAAACGTAGATCTCTATGGAGAAGAACGGGCAAAAAACTCCAAGGACACTCTTTTAAATCAAGTCATGCATGCTACATCCTGGGTAAAGACGCCAGCACTTTAAGCTACTACAATCTGTCAAATTTCTTTAATAAATTTTCAACTTTATTGCTAAAGCGTAAGGTTCAAAATTGATTGGGAAAATTTTACAGTTTCGGGTAGTTTGATGTGCTGCCGTCTGTACATCATTCTTGTTAGGTACTTCTATTTGTGAGAACAATGTAAAAGAAATAATTCAAAATATAAGAATAAAAATAAGCCGTGGCAGTTAAGAGATGACTAGTCTCAACCGACGACGCCCGTTCACGAAATTACGTATGGATCAGCACCATCCAGCTCAACCATTTTGTAGGGAACCGAATGATCCAACACACGCGCCACCATCACATAATTTAAGTGAGTATGACGTACTTTCAACTACCAAACTCTTTCAAGTCTACCTACTAAACGAATCCATGGTACTCACATTTACAAAATTAAAAGAATCTTTCTCTCAGGGCGGTCGTAACAGGGGTACAGTGAGTGCGATTTGGTCTGGCCAGCGGCAAGGTGACCGGCCGCGAGGTCCTTCTAACGTGCCCAGCACCACCAACTTTTCAAGGTTACCTGGTTCCCGACGGGCAATGTGACCAAAATAACCGAGAATCCTTTGGTAACAGATCGCGGAAAGTGTATCTCTTATGGGTGGTTGGTCTTAGGTATTGTTCTTGGATAGATTTGTTCGTTCTCTTGGCGAGAAACACTACCTACATACAAAAATACTTTAAAATATTTGCGGGGGCAACGCAACTTTAGACCGAATTCGGGTGTCGAGGCGCAACTTGGGACACAGGCCTATATCCGGCTGGCGTATTTCCCTTTCCGTGTTCAGAGACACAGGTTGCGTGAAATCACCACGCTTTTGTAGCAAGTTAGTTTATTGACGCAAACTGGGTTCAGTTTGGGTTAATTCAACAAAATCAATCTACCTAGCCTTTTATCAACTAATCTGCATTCGCGATTTATTTGCTAAAAATGTGAACCTTTGAGTTTATGAAAAAACAAAAACTTTAAATCCTACAAAATAAAGTTCAGTTTACGCTACAACTTCAAACATTTTTTTGCTAGTCACTCTGAAATTAATTTAACCATTGAAATAAAGCTGTTATTTGCTTAAGGGCTGATTTTAGCACATGATTTTTCAATCATCTGATAACTTTATTCGAGGATTTATTTTGAAATTTTGACAGTTATTTCATACAAAAAATATTATTCTTTGAATGAAAGTTATCTACTTGAAATAATATTACTTTGAAACATGTTTGAATAGACTACACATGTTGGAGTGCAGTTGACTATCAGTATTTTACATTAAGCGACTGCCTATCTGACCTCCACAACCCAGTTACTGGCGGCCCTTTGTACACACGTTTTTCTTGCCGTGAAAAACTAAGGTTTATTAGTTGTGTGTACGGTGTGACCCAACCCTTACTGGTTGGGTCACTACGGAAACTTGTGCACGGACACGTTTTTTGTTCACGAAATGAAAACGTGCCCTGTAGGTACATAATGCCTAAATCCGACAAATTTAGACCAAGGTCACGGTCAAGGTCATTTGAAGACACCCATTAATCATAAAAGGGGTGTATGAAAACATCATCATTTTTGACCTAGGACGTCTAGGTTTTGAGATATTTGCGAAATCTCGTAATTTTCATTAAAATGATTATAAATAAAACACAGAAACATTTTCATATTTTATTTAGGTGTCCATTTTGATGTTAACAACTGAAAATTAACACACGCTATTATAAACCCGTAGCAAAGCTAAAAATTTTGTAATCATTATCGGCTATTGAGGGAGTATTATTACTAGATCCTTACTGGGCAGGGCTTTATACATACACGATAGAAGAAAATAAAACATTTTGTGCGAAAACAAATAGACATTTATAGGAACTTACACAAAAACTATTTGTTTAACTGATTAACAAGTGGCGCCCAACTCGGGACCATAAAATTAGGTAGGTAGGTAGGTATCTATTAACAAAATCGATCAGGATTTTCAGACCATTATTACATATACTTATGTGTACAACATACCTTTCTAGATTACAGTAAATTTTTTGATGGTATACCCATATGTTCAGTCAAGTACTTTGAAAATGGCTTTTCAACAAAATTATTAATTAAACCTTGAGTAATACCTATTTACTTTCCTCAGTACTAGTGCCGTTATTTAGCAATATAGTTTCGACATCTGCCTATCCCGCTGTGATCATAATGTGTGAAGGAACTTGCCATGCGTTTATAAGCAGGCCCTAGCAATTATAGATTGTGAACATTATTATAAGCTATAGAAGATGGATTAAATGCTCAATAATCTCTGTTGGAGAAGATATTGTCAATTCCATAGGGAAGACAACGCTATGGTGGAATATAATAATCTAAACAAGTTCCTCCAAAAATGATTTCCTTCAAGAATTACTGTTCAGACATTATGCCCAATACATTCATAGTACTCAACTTCACATAAAGGAGCAAAAAGCTTTAAAAAATAATGACATTTTCGTTTGAACAAACTATTAATATTTTATGGAAGGATGCGAGAATGGACGTCGATAGGAACTAAATTAAAAATATTACTTTTTACTTTATATCATTCTACACAATTGAGTACATTTTTTACAAAACGATGCTCTCAATAATTCCATACAAATCCATATATTTTTGCATGAGCTTTCAAATCAATGGGCATTTCTTTTCATGGTGTTAGCACATTTTGCTTGTATCTTGTCTTATAGTAGGTAGGTTTTAATTTTGATGAAGTAGTGTTTATAACTTAAACTGAATGTAGACTCATAGTACTTAGCCAGAATCTAGACTAACAACCAGTTCGCAAATTGAATGGAAATAGATCATTAAAAATTTAAGATCATTTTCAAAGGATATGATTCTAAGTAAAAACGTGTACACTCAGTCCAAGCAATATTTAAAAAGAAGTTAATCAATAAGCATAACAAATAAGCCCTTTTTTAAATAAAAACATCTGCTACAAAGAAACAACAGCTACAAAGTACCCTGTCTCTACGGAATTCCTCGGAAATCATTATTTAATTAAAATATAATCATTAATGTTTAAAAATTCTAATAAATTAATATAACAAATTATATAACAATGACATTGTATAATTATTTAAACTATAGAACCTATATTACACTTTGATTATATGTATTAGAACATATTAATAATTAATTAACACATTGAAGGACACTGAACGAGACACAATAGAAGTTTTATTGTTATTACGTCTATAGGCGTTCAGTGTCCTTCAATGTGTTAAATATATTAATTATTATTTCAAACATTTTATAAAATGGTCTTATTGAAAAATTTGCCAAACTTACTACTATAAGTAAGCAAACAGACAATAAAAAAAATACTACACATTACAGGCAAGCCATGTACAAAACAGTTATTACCTACTGAAAGAAAGAGATAAAGGATAGCTTGCTTTCTGGCTTGTGCTTATAAGTTAATGGGAATAGTCACTTCTGTTAAAACATTTTCATTGCTTTGCCTTACTGTGTAAATCAATATGAGTTAAGTATATAGGTATCATTACACCATCCCCGTTTTGACATTAACAGAACAACTTCACTAATATCTAAGAGGAACTATTTTCATGTTTTTTACCTATGTCATCGCTATCATCAATTTACAACAACTACGATTATTATGCCAGGAACTTCCATATTGTTAATTTATAAAATCAACTTTCAGGTTTATGCCATTAAAAAGTTTTGGTTAATTTAAAAACTTCCTAAGAATGTTAGCCAATCTGTAAATATGAGACTTCTCGCTGTCAATATCATATTTTTAATGTAAAAATAGTTATGACAGGATATGAAGTCATACAATTGGAATTTATTCTTTATATAAAACCTAGTAACATAGGCTCCTAATCAAATACTATAATAACATTTAAATACAAAGTTACATATTATGAAAGTCAACCTTGTTTGATGGAGTTTAAAGTGTAATATAGGTTAAAACATAAAAATCTAAAAATCAGATCGTCCAAAACATTTATCCCTGATCCTTTTAATAATATTATCATCTGGAGTTAATTTCCAGTCTAGAGGTTTAGGATCAGTTTCCTCTACGTCTTGAGATTGGGACTCAAACAAGTCTCTGGAATGGTGCCGGGGCCTCTCAGGCCTATATTGTCGCTTCAGTTTGTCATTTTGTCTCAAATCATGTTTTTCTATTTCTTCCCTTCTTAGCTTTGGCGTTTTCCACACAGGCTCCTCCTCTGTACGTTTTACCAACATATTTGGCGGCGAGAAATATGAAAAGAACGGACTAGATGATTTTGGTTCTTTTTTCTCTTCGTTATCAAGGAATGAGAAGGTGTAGTCTGCGTCATAAACTTGTTCGCGTACGTAGGACGATATCAGACGACGATTGACAGAGTTTTCTATTTTACGCTGCGGTTCGACCAGTTTTGTTTGTGATTTCTTAATGAACATAATAAAATCGTAATACCTTTCGACGTTTTCGGCACATCTGTAGCAAATCGTGTTTAGACAATCGGCCTCTTCAATCACTACTTTAAGACAAACTAGAATTTTGTCTACCATGTTCGTTCTCCGGCCGTAAGTACTGTATAAAGACACGTTGAATTCGGTCTCCGTTAGACACAGACGACACGATTTTCGAGATATTTCCATTTTAATTTGATTTTTATTAAAATTCCACTAAATAATTCTTTTATTTTTATAAGTTCAGTTTCCCGCCAAAATTTAATGACATTTATGACAAGCGCTGTGATTGGCTAAATTTGAGATGCGTTCAGAATTATCTTATTTCGAAAACTGTATTGACAACTAAAGTTAATTTTCGCCAATAAACACTACATGGACGGCTTTCAATTATGTTATGTATACTTTGCCCTTGTTTATTGTGTTTTATTAAGAAATCTTATTAATTGCATTTCTTTTTATTAGAAATGAAATTAATTGTAGTGTACTTGACAAAAATAGTTCTATTTGATTTCGAACGAATAATTTTAGAACCAATGGAATGTAACTAATCTCGTTTGGAATGCATATTTAAAATTAAAAGAATTTATACACATTTAGGCTAAGCTTCGCATGTAAAGCTGTAGAAACAAAATATCTTTACAAAATGTTCTCAGGTAAATGTAACGTTAATTAATATTTACCTAAATTTTAACAATTTCATTAAAATACATTAGATAGGTACGTAAAACAGGACAGCAAATTTGAAAGAAATAGTGTTCTGAATTTAATGTTTCAACAAGGTTATTTTGGGTCTTATCCTATAAGTATTTTAATCGAAAATCTGTCGTACGTTGTTATAAATACAATAAATTAATTAAATAAATCTCAATAATAAATAAATAGGATAATTAATAACTAGTCGTCTTCATTACTACTATCACAAGCCACCACACTCCTATTAAATAGACAGTGATTTAATTATGATAATAAATATCAAAATAATAGTAAATACATATTATTTATTACAGTCGTCGTTATAAAGCGAAGCTTTTTTTCATATTTTTATTCCGTCTAAACATTGCGTTAATTTTTCCCTACTTTTATTGATTTTTGACTTTTCCTACTGAAAATTGTGACTCTTTGGAATCAGAATTTGCTAGCTAAGATCGTTAAGTTTAAAGCTTTAATATTGTATTTAACATTTATTTGTATCATGACAACTTACTGAATACTAAGTAGCAATTATTTTAACCTCTGTGATACAACTAAACGTTAATTGTCATTGGTATTCCATTCAGCCACAATCAACAGTCAAAAGCGAATCTAACTTCAGAACGACTAAACGTTGTCCTCTTCCTTTTTGCCCCAGAACTTATCGAACCTCGTGCGGGCTCTGTCCAATATCTCCGAGGCGGTCAGACCGCCAGTATTCGGAGTCTCATTCACCACATTAGTATCAACCACTCCAGGAGCTATCTGGGTAGCTTCAGTCGACTTCTTGATCAGTTCCTTTTCTTGAGTTGGTTCCTCCGTTGGGGTTTCAGGGGTAATATCATTGCTGTTTACACCGTTGACTCCATTAACGCCATTCACTCCATTGATTCCGTTAACTTTGTTCATGTCCAGAGCCTTTGTCTCATCGATCGGGGTAAGGCTAATCGGGGTGGTGGGCGTCTTGTCTGTGCGCTTGCTCAGGCTGGTAGGCGATTCGCTCTTTTTCAGCGAACGTATTGGAGACATTTGCTGGTGATGTATTGGAGCGATTTCTGGAACAGTTTAAATATTTTTTATTATTTGCCCTTGTGATTAAGGTTTTTGGGAGTTGCAAAAGTTTAGTGTTTTATTCTAATAGTTAATTAGATAAACTAACTGAATACAGAATGTGATGATAACAAATTAGGTTAGTTAATTCAAGTTTGTTAGTAAAAAAATACATTTTGAAACTCCCATTGTACACCAATTAAGCACATACAAGGTATCTTTCACAACCCTTTTTTCCCAATTTTAACCTAAAAACTGAATGTTTATAATACAAATAGGTATTACGAAAGTGGCGTTCATTATTATTTTAGAAAGGGGGATGAAAGATTGACAGGTTGAGATGTCTCCTAGCCTGTTATTGTAGGGTGCTCAACTTATACTTTCGGCATCTATTTATTTTTACTCACCTACGTTTCCTTAAGGGACAGCAATTAAACCTAATTTAATAGGCATTTAGGATAGTATAATACTCTCGGCTGGTTTTTTCCAGTCTTTAATATTGACTCTTTTACTTCACTCATACATGCTCCCGTCTAATATTTGAGTACCCTAACAAGAGATCATGCGTATTGCTTTTCTAAATTTTAAACGCTAATAAATAACTCGTCTATTACCTTTATATACGAAGAAGACATGCAAACTATTGTTTTTTTATTAAAAATCTTCATGAATATACAGTAACGAATATAATGCTTATAAGAATATACATATATCAAAGTATATAAGACCTACATTTCCTAATTAACTAGCTCATTAACTGTGTAACTGACAATAGGCCATTATGATTCTAACAAGTCTACTCTCATGAAATGGAAGCATACACCGAAATTTCCCAAAGACAGGACAGGCAGCATGCAAAAGTGAACGATTATAATGACATGGGAAAACAATAAGAATTCGGGTGCCATACAGTGACAGTGTACGCAAACATCGAAACAGACACACACAGACAAGTGGATACATACGTGGTCGACGCCTCAGCGGAGTACGGTCAAAATAAATAAAAGCATCTCAATTATTGGAGTAACACAATTTAATCATGAACTATTCAATAGATATAATATAAAACAGATTATATATTTTTTCTGGTGTCGATCGTGTGTCGTGCTTATGTGATAGTGAACTCTATTTGTTAGTGGATAGAGTTCACTTTCGCATCGTCTGTCACACTCATTAAAACGTGTATGGCCGATGGTCTAGGCGATGGCTGTGTTCGTCGTACCTGCCGGCTTCACGGAGACTTCTTCGGCAACGGAGCCACCCTTAAACTCAGAGCTAGGGCGCTTAATGCTCTCATCTGAAATGGTGAGCGAGTTGTATGGTCGGATGAAGTGAACTAACGTTACGTTCTATGTCCACGGAAAGTGGCAGTTACAACTTATAAACTACATATTTTTCTGGCAAAGAGAATGACTTATAGAGCCTCTAGTGTCAAATTGGCATTTGTTTTATTTTTGTTTGAATAGTTAAGTTGCCTGGGTCAATTTCAGTGGATTTAGAACAGTAATTAAACAAAACACTTGTTGTGTACGAACAAAAGATGTGAAATGTTCAATGAACAGAATTTTAATGAGTGTTTTCCTCTATTTTGTATATTGCACATGATTTTATTGTGTTCAGTTGTGTCAGTGTTGCAAGCTCTACTTGTTCCGTACTAGGGTGGTCACACTTTAAAAATGGTTGAATGATCATGATTTCTTTTTGCTACCAGTGTCGTGGCATGACAGTGTGATGGCTTATATTGATCTTTAAAATTATATCCTAGAGCTTACCTACAATATTATAACAAGTCAATGATCTTATATTTAAGTTTAGAATACTGTTCATTCGAAGAGTATCTTATTCATAAAACGTTGATAGAATCGAAAAGAAAGTGCGATTTTTTGCAAGGCAACACCACCACCATAAAGTAGGTCCAATCTAAACATCCTACAAAGAGAAAAAGATACTCCTTTGTACATTAAAAAGTGAAACTAATCTTACGAAGGGAATTGGTTTTTATACAACTAGCATCTTATTTATTTTCTAACTCAGTCATTCTGACATCACTTTCTACGACATTTTCTCCTACATAGAAACCGAAAAGGGGATTGAAGATTTTAATGCCTGGCATACCTGCCGGTCCGCCATTTTTTTTTTTTTTTTTTCAGAATGTCTGCCACGCTGAAACCTTTACCTACTATACATCGATAGCTGACATCAATGCAAACAGAAAACGTTAACGTTCAAAACGTTAACGTTATTAACGTTCAAAGTTGTATCTCGGATACGTGACACCAACGGCATTATTACAAAACAAGATTTATCCTTAGACCCAGGTTTAAACCATCCAGCCATTTTTAAATTTCGAACTATAATCCGACGAAGCTAAAGTTCTTATTACAAAAATGACGTTAAACTCGAGTCTAAGTTGTCAATTTTGCATTAAGAACTTTACGTTTGTCGGAATAAAGTTCAAAATAGAGTAACTGGCTCGAAGGTTTAGGCTAGGTCTAAAATTAGATCTCGGTTTGGTCTTAATAAGGTTTCTGTTTGCATTGATGTCAGCTATCGATATATACAGGGTTATTGGTAAAACATTAACAACCTCTTAAGAGGTCATTGTACTCATCATTATGAACAACTGTTACTATGGGACCAAACCAGAAGTCGCAAAAAAAAAAAATCAGCTGTTGCCTACATTTATGTTCGTATACCTACCTAACTCGTCAAAATGTAGGGAGCAGCTGATATTTTTTTCGCGATATCAGGTTTGGTCCCATAGTAAAAGTTGTTCATAGTGACGAGTACAATGACCTCTTAAGAGGTTGTTAATGTTCTACCAATAACCCTGTATAGGCTTCAGAGTGGCAGCCATTTTGAAAAAAAAAATGGTGGTCTGGTAGGTATGTCACGGGACCTTCAAAGCCCTTTTTAGTTGGAATGTCTAATGTTTTAGTAACGTCATCTTACCTATTCCATCAATCATAAAAATTAGGTAGGTACACCTCCCGAAGACACAAAATTCCAAAAAATAATATTCCAGACACTGAATGAAAAGTCTAACAATTAGCAAAATCTTTCTAGTACTTTCATAAAATCAGTTCCACCACCTTATGTCCTATATCTAACTACATTTTCCGCCCAATCTGAGGAGAGTCCTACACTCACCGCTTTTCACATTCTGGGTGACGGTAAACGTCTTCCCGGTGTCCAGGGGAACGGTCCAGTTGACAGGATCCGGAGAACGCATGTTCATTTGCTCGGGCGACTTGACCCTGGTCGGTTCAGGGGGCGACTTGACAACAGGAGAGTCGTCGAAGAAATGATCCTTCGCGACGGAAGCGCTGCGGTGCGAAGGAATCTCGTCGTCTGAAAATTTAGGTTGGTTAAGGTTTTTATGGCGGTGGGGGGAGCTGGTGACATGTATCGTTACAGATGCCTTGGGATGTAATCGCGTCGCACAGGAAATTAAGAGTTAGGCGAGTAAGTGAGCTGTATGTTTTAAGTTTTTGATGACACAGCTTCTGTTTTAAAATGATTTCTAAATGACTTTCTTCCTTTTTAGGCTACTATTAAAAGTAGCTGTATTAATATATTGTTTTAATTTATTTTCAGTATCTAACTTATTTCGATTTATATAGGATACTAAGAGCTGATTTTTCCATGGCCAGATAACTTTTATTCGAGGAATAAAATTGACGTTTGACAGATTTTGTATGAAATAACTGTCAAAATTTCAAAATTATTCCTCAAATAAAGTTATCAGATGATTGGAAAATCAGCCCTTAAAAACATTAATTGATCTCCTCATGACTAACATAGTTATATAAAGATAATGTAATACTAACAAAATATGTAAATTTAAATAGTCTGAATTTAATTACTTTTTTTTATTAAATTGTTTGTTGTTTAAGTTTATATAATAAATTAAATTTAGGCAATACAAATAAAGGCATTTTTAAAATTCTCAATATCTTGATAAGGTCCTAAGTAAGGATGGCTATGTGCGGCACGCTTTTACGAGAGCTATTATCACAGATGGCAATCAGAAACGTCAGATTATTTTACTATCGAGCACGGAGGGATTTAGTTGCCCCTTTTAGAACTAAATATTATAGGAGAACCATGAAAGGCAAACATTTAAAGCGACGAACACTAAAAATCTTTCGTTTAGTTTTCATAAAAAAGTAGCCACAAGCGACAGCTTCCATCAAAATATTGTAAAAAGTTAGGACTTACATATTTAGGCCTCTGTAACGATACATAACACAGGACATTAAAACGGGTGCCTATCAAACCATTGCAGTGATAACATTTATAATAAATTGATTATATCTTACAAATGTACTTATTCAGGTGGAAGCGTCAAATTAGCCCGGGAAATTTAAAATTCTTCCGTTTGTGGCAATTTTTACGCCAGTGTCAGGTTGTATATTGATCTAAATATAATTCGTAGCCGTAACAAATATTAATTTATAGAATTATAATCTTATAAACCATCAATATAACTCTCAAGGGTCATAATTACCCTATTGAATGAAATTATGACGTTTGAGGCCAATTCTAACTGAAAGCGTTGTATTGCTGATTTTAATTATTATAATTCTGTAAAACCATATTTGTTACGGTCGCGAATCTTATTTTAATTAACATACAACCAGCCACTGAAATGCAAATTGCAAAAAACGTAAGTAAATTTGAATTGGGCGGGCTAATTTAGCGCATTCTCTTTATACTAAAATATTCAGTGTTGGTAGGTTATAATGAAGTGTTCCATTTATTAGGAAAAGGAAAGGATAGTAAAAGGTGGCTACAACTACGGTATATACCTACTTGTATAATATAATATAGTACTTATAAATAATTATATACTTATTTTTTCTGGTCAGTCTTTATTTTACTCTATACTTAGTAAAGTAGTTATTGCGGAATAAGGCTGCAGGACAAGTCTTAAATTTTGTCGTGCCTAAATTATTGCAGAATTAGGTTGCGGGTGTAAAAAAATGTTGCCCGTACCTACTGCCCAATTTTACGATATCTTTCCAGGCACCGTTTGTGGAATGGAATTTATCGAAAGTTGCTTTAGTTTCTTTTTTTGTTAATTCGGTTTTATAACTTTCAAATTTTTAATTTTATATTCTTTAATTTAGAATCGACCGGTATTTAAAAATAAGGTTATTTATACAATTGTATTATTAAAATCAATAAATACCTAAACATAAACGGAAAAACTTAAAAATATTAAAAATTAATAGACATAATAACTTGAATGAAGGTATGGTACAAAAACTAATCTAACAAACATTCAGAAAGTTGCCAATCAGCTGGATCTAAGTAAACGACACGTATACATTGCATGCAAATTAAAACTTTATCAAACAATAAAAATATGTTTTTTTTTGTGAAATAAACGTCTAAGTAAACACACCACACTAATACATTCATAATAAACAACAATATTTTGCTCCTAACTATTAAATAATTTACTTATTAACTAAGTTTTATCATTTTTTTTAAAAAGGCTTACAAGTTGCAATAATAAAAACGGTTAAATATTTATTTATTTATTAAAACTTTATGCAAAGTAAAAACTGCACAAAGGCGGACTTAATGCCATGGGCATTTTCTACCAGTCTACCTTAGGGTGATGCAGAAACAATGATGATATTATTGATATTCCTGTCATCAAACATATGCTAAGGATCCAATTTGCCCGAAATATAATGCCGGGCAAGTTCGGGGCTGGACCCCCAACTGGACCACAACTTACAATGTAGGAATACGAGTATTCCTCGAATTGCCTTATCGGTTTATACCGATACCGTTTCATAGTTAATACGCTTTTTGTATTCTTAAATAAGAATTTCCTTGCATGCTACAACTGCCCTAAAAATATTTTGAAAGGGCTGTGGAATCGAGACGTATTTAGAAAATCAGAAATATATTCTTACTCTGCATTGCTAATAACATCTACCAACCTGCACTGGGCCCGCGTGGTAGATTACAGCCCACTCCCACTCGAAGAGAGGAAGCCCGTGTCCCAGCAGTGGGGTACTAGCAGGCTGATTATGCTCTATCTAATGTTGCTGTTGAATCTAATTTGGAAACTTTTACAGCTACTGGTGGGTGTGCAGGGTGATCACACGGACGATACGGACATACAACCACACCTTGTGACGTGTCAAGCCATTCCCATTGTCGGTGCCAATGCGTTCTTCAGTGATCAGACGTTGCGTAGACGCACTAACCAAATAACATACAAAATAAAGCTCACAGAAAACACGGAAGCTTCAATCCAAGAAGTTTGAAACATACTCTAGATTTTTTGTGGGGCGTTTTGGGCAAGGTTTGCCCGCTTTGCACCAGCGGGCAAGTATTGAACTTGACAGCTGGGCAAATGCATTGTGTTGGTGTGCTGATTTTGACTCCACAAAAAGTAGAACTATGTTTTAAACTCTTAAAAATTTCAAATTCAATGCTTTTTGTTATCTCTTTGCCAATCGAAATACATGTTAAACTAAATATGTGTTAAAACACAAAAAAAATTATTCAATTAATAAAGAGACAGCAAAAACAATTAAAACATCAATTCTCAAAGCCACAGAAGGCCAAACAGAACATAGCCAATTGTAACAGACCAAGACAGAAGCACCAGGGGCTATAAGCATTATTTTAGAACATAGAGCGTCGACGCAACTTAACTGTCACCTGTATGTTACGCACCCAACTTTATGCCAACTTTGGACACGCTTCGACTGCGGCGGCCTCGGCCTGGAATCCCGTTTGCCCCTGTCGCCCCAGTTGCCCCTGTTGCCCCAGACGCCCCAGTTGCCCCAGTCGACCCAGTTTTGCTCGGCGCTGACGGCGAGCGTCCGCCCCTTGATGTCGACCTAACTCTATTACTACTCCCTCTACTCAACTGCAAACCTACAGAAGAAAGTTTTTTTCTACTATTTTTGGCTGGAGAGAATCGGCTCTTGGGTTTTTTTAATACTTCAAACGTTTTAAACGCAAAGACAAGCAATTAAAAATAAATAGATTTTTTTAAATTGACTTTTCAAATTCTATTTAAATTTTGTACTCGGACGGACTCGAATAGATACCGAAAATGACGAAAAGGCCATTAGATCTTTCCTCCATTTTGGAGCAAATATTTTTATCAAAGTAGAAGTATTAATCCTTGTAGTAATACAAGTAGCATTTAGAGCCATATTCTCACAAGTTAGCCACACAGGACAGGGGACAGGCATCAGGCAGGAATACAACAGATTAGTACACACATCGATTAGCTCATAATAACATCTAGAGTTCTAGACACAGAATCTAGAAGAAAATAGAAATAGAAAGATTTTACTACTTAGTAGCCTGATACGAGGAACATCACATCAATAGTTTTAGACTATTTCTAAACTGTATACTTAGCTAAAAACCAACTAATGTATACAAGGTGTATCTATTTATACACGAAATATTTTTATAGATATCTATAGTATCCATACTATCTATATTGTTATAAATAATTTAACTATTTAATCTGCTAGAAGTAACAAGGTGATTGTCATCTTTTTTCTGGTTTGGGATGATGTATTATGACTGAACTTTGCTTGCCAACAGTTTTCATGTAAATGCTGCAATTGCTAGATGTACTCCTGTACTTTGATGTTTAGTTAACCATCAAACTAGGCAAGTCTTGTTTGTAAAAGGTGCATCTGCTGTTTTATCTCTTGGCTATTGCGAGATAAAATGCTACGAAAGAACTGAATTTCACGGCACATCGATTGGATTCAATACGTGGATTTCAGCAGATGCCAGTGGTGGATTAGAAATCATAGCCAGTTATTATTTTGCATCCTTTTAGATACAAGATGGCTTTGTCTTGTAAAGTTGAAATGTTTTAGACCATTAGGAGCTTCTAAAGAACATTGAGACATGTCGTCGAGACATATTTTAAGGTACTGCGAAAATGTAAGTAGTTTGGTGAATTTTTTTTGACAAAAGAAGTTTATGGTCACAATTTGAAGGCAATAGCAATGTTTCCTTACCGGTAGGCTTAATAGGCGCCGGGTGAGGCTCATGCCCATTGGCAAGAAGCTTAATATGCGCTGCGGCGGGCGCTGGATCAGCTGAGCGAGGCCGCCGTCGGGGAGACCTGAAGGCCGCATTATCTCCGGTCTTCGCACCTGAAGAGGAAAATTTGAGGTTTTAGATAATAGTATGGATGGTAATATCATTTATTGTTTCCGCAAGAATTGGCGAGAAGAAGTATAACATTGAATAAAGATGAAGGAATGGGGGAGGCCTGTGCCCAGGAATGGGGTAATACGGACTTAAAAACAAAAAAATATGGAGTTTGTAGAAGAAGCAAGCTTTTTGATTCGTAGAACGAAACAATATTTTCTAGTGTTGCTGGGATTAGCATCGGTATTATGTATTGGAATATTTAAAAACAAACATGAATCAACTTGGAAGAGATTGCAATACAAAATACTTTTTTTTATTGCAATTTTTGGTAACAGACTGTGCTCATAAAACTCATTCAGCTTTTGTCTCCGTCCACTTAATGGCTGACTTACCATCCTGGGTAGCACCTTCATCGAAGCTATGTCCCTGCAGCTTCTTTCTCTGCTTCTGGGGCGAGGTCTTATGAGGCGAGCGTTCCAGCGCCTTCGTCTCTTGCAGCTTCGCATGGATCGACTGGTGGGGCGCTGACCTGAACGACCTGAACTTCTTCGGGGAGTGGCCCTTCGATTCCTTTCCATCCTTCTCGTCACGAGGCAGAGCCCTGAAAAGGAAATAGTGTGATTTGAGAAGAGGCATTGGCTAAAGATAAACAAATTGATACATTTTTGGTTCCCTAATTATTCGTTGATGGATATCTTGTTCGATTTGATTAGTTGTTGCTGTGCAATATTCACACTTGCATGTGCAATTACCCATTGTATGCATGTGTACCGTTTTTTGGAAGTCCACATAGCCCAAACTTCTTTATTCTTCCTCTTTTCACTTACCAGCCCTAGGGCCAGAAACGTGCTCCCCACTCAGCTCTCTAAAATAAAACTAAAAGGCTGATGATATCTACGCTACGATTAGCATGGTATACCATGGCTTCCGTCCGCCATTCAAGCCATTCTTTGATTGCATCAGCCTTATTGCCACTAAATATACTTATGATTAGATAAAAGCTGATTGATTCATCCGTCTCGAAGGACCAGAATTTGCATATAAGTAACTCAAGCTTTATGTGTTCTGGACCAATTGTTTACATCAAGCCAAATTGTTTTAAGAACATTTTATTATGCAATTACTTAGTTCCCGTGCCTACTGCTAGGGTATATATATACTATATATATGCTTATAGCGGTCTGTAAATTTATACATACATATATCATACGTTTATTGTACACACTACAGATATTAAACGTATTATCAGACTGCCTTTCCTTGAGATGAGGTCCCTAAAAAGAAAACAATCGGGGAAATATCGAGATGACACACTACTCCAAACGCAAACCGAATAAATATTTCTATATGCCTAAGTCTAGTGCTGTCAATTTGGAATGTCCTGATCCTATTTACATCCTTCAGAACTGGTCCTTCGAGCCGTACAAGCCAATTGCTTAGTGCATCACTTACTTGTGATTTGTGGAAGCTAGTGATAAGGCCGACAGCGAGGATCGGCGGGACACTTGGTACCAGAGTTCGATCTGCTTATTGTAAAGCTGAGTGATGTGTTCTGGCGCCATTTCTGTCCCCCAGCCGCGGTACTGTCGAAATATTGCCAATATTGAATACCAAGCATGATCATGGTAAAGCATTTGAAACGAATGTGTCTGAATTTCATGGTTACGGATACTGATTGACCTACCTAGTTTAGGACTAAATTTAGAAGATTTTTTATAGATTGTAATTTTATTAGATAAGATTTTTTTGAGGGGTCTAAGGACATAGGACAGAGAAATTTTAGGAGGTAGTTTAATATTTTATAGTTTTTATTTTATTTTGCAATAATTATGTTACCGTAAAAAAGGCTTTATGTGTAGGTACGTACGTTTACTTGCATCAAACCTGAACTGTGGTTTCCGGCTCGATAGAAAACTTCTCTGTTCTGTGTCCATTATCGTTCCAATCAAAATTTGGTTTGACTTTTATCTCGGGACCTATTCTCAGGTATTAGGTAATTATCAGGCGCAGACCTTGTACTCGCCGGCGCGCTTGCGCAAGTCCAGCACCTCTCGGTACCAGGAGTCGCCCTGGGCCAGGCCCAGGGGCTGCAGGCCAGCCGCGCGCAGCGTCGTGGCGCTGTCCTCACCCGCGTCTCCCGCCCCCGCGCCCGCTACCCCACCCGCACCCCCTCCCGCCCTCGCGCTTGCCCCCGCGCTCGCCCCCGACATCCCCTGCCCCGCGTCCCCCAGCATCCTCTCGCTCGCCTCCTCATTGGCCTTCCCTTTCCCCCTGCATTTCGTAAATGTCCCTTTAGACGCCTCGTACACGTATTGAGAGAACGGTCTAAATTTCTTTTTGTACTCGCTTTTGTAACGTTTCCTATTATCTTTGTTACGATCCTCCCCGTTGGATATGAGGGCCGATAGCGCGTTACGGAACGTCGATTTTCTGGAAAATTCCATTTAGTCTTAGACGCTTGGTGTTGTTGTCTGTGATGATGATGTGGCAACAGAAACGACTCGCGCCGAGCCGGGTTAGTAGTACAGACATGCTTCAAATAATTGTCAAGCTCGCAATGGTGAGGTTAGGATGTCGAAACCTAGAAGAGTCTAGAAGGACCGACAGAGTGCGGGCTACCGCCCTGTGCCCTCTCACAAACTAACTCCAGTGTTCAAGTGTGGTGATACATCGACATACAGGTTCTAATAAAACATTATCAATGAACGTTCACATCGACAAAAGTGCAGGACACATTGAGTAATTAAAAAATCTAGCTGTCATTCCGTACTAATGTTAGTTGTAGTTGAACTAAATCTACTCGGCCTAGACACCGCCACCGTGAGGAGTTATGTTAAGCAAATATCAAAAACGAAATTTAGACTTTGTTCTGCTTTGAAAGGCTTTGAGTAAAGAATTGGGGCAGAACACGGTCGTGAAGGAAACTCTTGTCTGTTTGAGTTCATAAAGAGTATACAATTTGCATAGATAATTGGGCTTTTAAAAGAAGTCTTTGCAAAATGCTTATATTTTTTGTCAACAAGATAAAATTTCAGTTAATGATGAAGCTAAATATATATTTATGCTGATTGAATCTGAATAAAAAGACATTAATTTAACTTCAATATCATATTGATGTTATAAAAGCAAAAGAAGTGGATATATATTTAAATTTTGGATTTGTCGTAATAAGTTTGAGGGTGCTTAATATTTGCCAATAAAAGAAATAGTGTATGTTCCTAAGGTCAAGTGTGGTGTTTGTGCATATAGTTAAGTTAGTGAAGATAGTCGAAACGTAGCAGCAAAATCTTTTGAGGATGATCTTAGAGCCCATTACAATAAAATAGCTGTTAGTAATCCAAGAACATTAATCGAAAAAGTTTCCTCCATGACCAGGTTAGTTACACAAAGCTAAACACATAGAAATTTGAAAGCTATAGCAATTTTAGAAAAATAAAATTATCAAAATTTGTCTTCACCTGAAAAAGTTTTGGGATTATTTCATTTACATTTTTATATATTAAAAGATATGTACAAGAATTAATGGTTGATAATAATATAATAAAGTATTATATAAGACTATTGTGTTGAGTGTACATGTCCGGGTTCTCACGGATTTTAACGAAACAATTTATTATGTGATTGTGTGTTAATTTTGACCCAGTGTATTCAATGTTTTCGGTGAAGGTGTTATTTCGAAACTTAATCATTCTGATGTTCTTGTTAATGACTCAAATTGCTAAGAAGCTGCTGCTTTAGCGTAAGCAAAGCATTTTCGTGACAATGATCACATCGTCATAGTAGATGATTATAGACTGTTTCTCAATGATTTTACTGTTGTGTGTCAAGTTAAAAAGCATGCTGATAATAATATGAAATATAATAAAAATAATAAAATATGAAACAATCTATAAGTAGACTAGAAGACATGGGAAGCTTTGGTCATTATGGAAATGTGAGAAGCTAAAGCTTGTAAAGGTTGAAATGTTTTTACAGAACTTTGATGTATTTGCAAACTCCGTAGAAACACTTCGAATGATAATGTTGTACTAATATATTCGTCTACTTGTAAAGTCAAGTTGGTTTATTTCAGAAACAAGAAATCAACAGCTTGCAAAAATGTACAAATAGAGTTATATCTTTATTATCAGTTAAATTAAATCAAAACTTAGAAGTTTCGGCCAAATCAGAACATCATCGAGATAAACCAACAGTCCAAACAGTAGACAAGTCTATACAAGAAATAGAAATCTGTTGAACACCCACCTCTGGACTCCAGGCTTCTGTCCATTCCAGAGATAATCCTCGATGTATCGCTTATGGTCATCATGGTCACCATCCACATGGTTCATGAGCGGTTCCGCTTCTACTAAACCTGGAAATTTTCGGATGGAAGGATCAATACGGGACATCACAATTAAAAAATAAGCTGAAAACAATATTGACACGAAAGATTAGATACGAGATGACGTAGATATATATGCTTCTGAACATGCAACCTTGTTGACCGCATGGTATCTCAATATGTATAGTTACGATATTGTGACCTGCGTACCTGCAGGCTGCAGGAATTGTTGAAAACGCCAGAGATAGCGTCAAGCTCATTCATACGTAAGTTCTGGGCCGTAAATTGCCATCGACACGCTAAGAAGAAGGATATATAGATAGAGGTCAAACGCCACAATATCCTATAAAAGCACTCTTCCTTCTCTTTCTTTGCTGTGCCACCCAGGATTTGGAATGCAATAAATATGTTGAGTGATGAACATTAAATAATATTGAAACAAAAAAACAAGATGATGAGGTAGTTACATGCAACATTGACGTCACTCGTCTAGTTAATACGAAAAATCGCGATCACGAGAACAATATTTTCTTGGTACAGAAAGTTTTCATGGGATTAGAAGTTATTATCTTAGAAGTACCTAATAACTCATCTACGGAAAGTTGTAATACCCAAGCCATATGACCAGTCTCCCGAAGTAGAAGTTCATTTCTGTAGCTCCGAGTTTCGAAACAAAATCCTCATAAAAGAACAAGACAGTTCAACTGAATAAAAGTTGCCATTATATTTCACAAAACAATACTTGTTTTATATTCATTTCAGTACACTTGAATTGCCGTTCAAAGACGAGTAATGTTACAATTAAAATTTATAGCGTCGTCGTCGGTCCTTTAGGTCTGATAAGTTATTTGTTCATTTTATTGGGCACTCAGCTGTTAATTTGGTTTGCAGTTTGTCCTTTTATAGTCGTTCGTTCTTCAAGTCTTTTGTTTAATTTATTGTTTTCATTATTATAGTTTATGTCTGTTTCAATGTTGTATTTTGACCTATCTACGAGTAACATAAAGAATCAAACAAGAAATAATATTAACTTGAACAAATTGTTCTTTTCGTAAATGAAATAATTTGTTTATAATTGTATGTTACTGTTTAACTAACTAACAACTGTTAAATTTTTGAATGCCATCACTGCATGGGGGAATGTGTCTTTGTAGGTACTGAATTTTATTATGCTATACATTTCCAGGATAAACTGAATTCTTATTGGACACACGGCGACATATCAAGTCATGCATTTCCAGTTTTAGCTGCGGCCGCATTATAAAGGTTTTTCGTACAGTGATTAGTCAGCTTATACTGGAAATGTCTAGCTTGATATGTCGTCGTGTGTATCTACCACATTGTATGCCAATAAACGATTTTGATTTGATTTTAACGGTTTCAGTTTTGGCTACCAACTTTGCTGACAGGCTACTTTTTACTATTTTACCACGACTTTCTCAAAATTTAAGGGATGGAGTGTATATCGTCTATCAGTGACGAAGGTACCAACTTGATTCCCACCGCTTTCCCTTCGAAAATTCAGAATGATGATGAATTGACTAATTGACCCTTTTTTTTTTTTTTGCGGATGGGAAATCATCAAATGACTCCTCCCGCTCTGGGTGGAGCGGAAGGGAGTGTCAGACTCTTACTGACTAAAATCCACCCGTGTTCCTTCCTTGTTCCGGGCCAGCGGTAACCCTTTCGGACAATCCCGCTGACCCGGCACTAATTGACCCTTACATTTTGATCGTTTTAATCCTTATAAGGGGTAATTGTACTCATCATTATGAACAACTTTTACAATGGGGTCAACCCTGAAATCGTGAAAAAAAATCAGCTGGTCCATACATTTATGTTAGCCTAACTCGACATAATGTATGGATCAAAAGATTTTTTTTTCACGATTTCGGGGTTGGTCCCATAGTAAAATTTGTTCATAATGATGAGTACAATTACCCCTTATAAGGATTAAAACGATTAAAATTTAACAGTGTATAGTCAATTCATCATTGAAATATAATCATATCAGGTAGGTATTTCATACACCATAAAATTAAAACATTGGAAAACGCCAACATGCATTTTTTTGACTTCGGCTTACCTCTGTCATAAATTCATTCTTCACCACTGTCGTCTATCCTATGTATATTCATCATCATGATTATCACTGTTAATCTACTGCATTGTTAATTACTCTACTGATATTTCATCCAGAAAATAAACGTGTATATGGAATGACTAGCTTCTGCCTGCGGCTTCGTCCGCGTGAAATTTCTTGTTCCCCTGACCCGCATCACATCGCCTACCAGCGTTATTACTTCGCTTTCGCTTAGCATTCTTTTTGACTTTTCTTCTTTTTGCTCGGTTCATGGGTGATGTTGATGTTTTTTGCGTTTAGGTCCTGTAAGCCCCTTAATATCATCATCATCATCTGCCTAGCCTTTTCCCAACTATGTTGGGGCCGGCTTCCAGTCTAACCGGAAGCAGCTGAATACCAGTATTTTACATGGAGCGACTGTCTATCTGACCTCCACAACCCAGCTACTGGGTAATATGATACCCCTTGGTAAGACTGGTTGTCAGACTTTCGGGCTTCTGACTGCCCGTAACGACTGTCAAAGATCCACGAATGACAGTAAGCCCCTTAATAATCCATACTAATATTATAAATTCGAAAGTTTAGGTCCTGTAAGCCCCTTAATAATCCATACTAATATTATAAATTCGAAAGTAACTCTTTCTGTCTGTCTGTATGTTACCTTTTCACGCCTAAATCACTGAACGGATTTCGATAAAATTTGGCAGAGAGATAGATTGCATCCCGGGGAAAGTCATAGGATAGTTTTTATTGACATACCTCGCGGGCAAAGCCGTGGGCGGAAGCTAGTAATATATAATTGTAAGTCCAATTGTAAGTTAGTATAACTACACTATTTTATTAGGTAAGCCTGTGATGATGATAGTTTTATGTGTTTTAAAATTAATAAATAAATGTTAAATAGAACCCCCACCCATATCTTCCTCAAGATCAAATCCAAAAGTAATTTTTCAAATTCGACTAGTTTTTATTTTTTATTACCGCGTTTAAACAAACAAACTCTTGAGTTTAATAATTAGTAGGTCATCATCATCTGCCTAGCCTTTTCCCAACTATGTTGGGGTCGGCTTCCAGTCTAACCGGATGCAGCTGAATAGCAGCATTTTACATGGAACGACTGCCTATCTGACCTCCACAACCCAGTTACTGGGTAATACGATACCCCTTTAGATAAGACTGAATGTCAGACTTTCGGGCTTCTGACTGTCAAAGATACACGAATGACAGCCGGGACCAACGGCTTGACGTGCTTTCCGAGACACGGAGGGGTAAAGATGGTCACCCATCCATAGACCAACCGCGGCAAGCGTAGCTTAATCTGATCGATCGACCTGTGCGGCTGTTATTATTTTATATATTGTGGTTTACTTTGCGTTTCAAGTCAAAACTAATATTGTTGACCGTGTACCTAGATGTAGGAAACAAAAGTCATTCAGCCGTAGGTACCTTTCATAAAACCTAACTGACCTACAAATCTATCTGTACTTAAATGTAAGTAATGACAAAATCTCGTCTGAATGACCTCGTTGAAACGATGAGTTGCATTATCTCAGGTCTTTGACATTGATCTCCATTTGAAAATGGAACTATCCGAGAGAAAAAAATGAATGTCAGCTGTTTTTGTTGTCAACTTATTTCACGGCGTGTTAGGAATTTGAAATCTATTAACTGAGTTTGGTTTGTTTATTAAATGCTAAGACTTTTTGCTGGAACTTTGTTAGGGCTTACAGGAATATTCTGGTAAAATCCATACTATAATAATAATTATCCATACTAATATTATATAAATGCGAAAGTGTGTCCATCGATATGTTACCTCTTCACGCTTAAACCACTGAACCGATTTAGATGAAATTTGGTATAGAGACAGTTTGAGTCCCGGGAAAGGACATAGGATAGTTTTGATTTCGATGTTCCCACAGGATCGACACTTATGCGGGTGAAACCGCAGGGCACTGCTAGCTGAACATAATTATGAGATTTTTCTAGTAATATGCGCTTACACTCGTGTTTCAGTATAATTTCTTGCAGATGTAGGTAAATAGCAGAGTAATGTAAATTAAAAAAGTAATGAGCAATGGTGGCCCAGTGGTAACGGCCCCGACCTACCGAGTTGTAGGTCCTGGGTTCAAACCCAGACAGGTGCTTTACTTTGTATAAATAATTTCATCACCACTGCTCTCAAAACGGTGAAGGAAAACATCGTGAGGAAACCGGCATGTCCTAGAACTAAAAATTCGAAGACATGTGACATCTACCAACCCTTACTGAGCCCGCGTGGTGAATTACAGCCCACTCCCTCTCACTGAGAGGAGGCCTGTGTCCCAGCAGAGGGAACCTTAAGTATAGGCTGATTATGTCCAGCGCTCTTGCGGTAATAAAGAGGCTCCAGACGGGAACCTCCCAATTTAACTAAAAAGCTTTGACTTGAATAGAATATATTAACGACTTTCCAGTATCATTTTATTCTACCAAACAAAAAAAAACATATTAGAATATTTGACAATAATAAGTGCTTGAACGTTCGAATGGAACACACCGGTAATTATAATCAACCTGTACTGCTAAAGTTAGAGCTACACAGCCTCTACAGCTAAAGGTAGAGCTACACAGCCTCTACAGCTAAAGGTAGAGCTACACAGCCTCTACAGAGGCTCTGTAGAGGCTGTGTAGCTCTACCTTTAGCTGTCATTATAAGGCTTTTCCTAGAATCGATTACTGAAGACATGCCGGCTGTCAGCTATCAATCAGAGCTAACTCAAAAAACTCAAAACTCAAAGCATTTATTTCAATTAAACCTTGTACAGGCACTTTTGAATTGTCAAAATTAAATAGTCTGTCAGTTAGTCAGAAAGTTGAAGCTAGTTGCCCATTCCAAAACGTAGATCTCTATGGAGAAGAACGGGCAAGAAACTCCATGGACACTCTTTTAAATCAAGTTATTACAAAATCCTGGGTACATTATTCTTGTTGCTTCTATATGTGAGAACAATGTAAAAAAAAAGACAAATGAAGAAACAATTCAAAATATAAGATTAAAAATAAGCCTTGGCAGTTAAGAGATGACCAGTCTCAACCGACGGCACCCGTTCACGAACATGACGCGTGGATCAGCACCATCCAGCTCAACCATTTTGTAGGGAACCGAATAATCCAACACACGCGCCACCATCGGTGAGACATTTAAGTGAGCATGACACGTTCTCAACTGCCATGCTCTTTCAAGTCAACAACAGAAAAAAAAAATCATAATAAACGGAAACATGGTTCTTACATTTACAAAATTAAAAAAACCGGGCAAGAGCGAGTCGGACTCGCGCACCGAGGGTTCCGTAACATCCGGGTTTATGAATAAGGTTTATGTTTATGAAATTAAATGTTTTTTTTTATTATTTTTATATTTGAGTTGATTGAATAAAATGTAAATTGCGGTTTACGATTTATGACGTATTAAAAAAAAACTACTTACTAGATCTCGTTCAAACCAATTTTCGGTGGAAGTTTATATGGTATTGTACATCATATATTTTTTTTAGTTTTATCATTCTCTTATTTTAGAAGTTACGGGGGGGGGACACACATTTTATCACTTTGGAAGCGTCTCTCGCGCAAACTATTCAGTTTAGAAAAAAATGATATTAGAAACCTCAATATCATTTTTGAAGACCTATCCATAGATACTCCACACGTATGGGTTTGACGAAAAAAAAATTTTTTAGTTTCAGTTCTAAGTATGGGGAACCCCAAAATTTATTGTTTTTTTTTCTATTTTTTTGTGAAAATCTTAATGCGGTTCACAGAATACATCTACTTACCAAGTTTCAACAGTATAGTTCTTATAGTTTCGGAGAAAAGTGGCTGTGACATACGGACGGACAGACAGACAGACAGACAGACAGACGGACAGACAGACAGACAGACAGACATGACGAATCTATAAGGGTTCCGTTTTTTGCCATTTGGCAACGGAACCCTAAAAAAATGCTTCTAAATTATACAAAACTATAGTTTGCAATTTATTTAAGATGTTTATATAATTTACTACCAAAACAGGAAGAGGTATCTAATATTGCAGTATTCAACAATTAAAACTGGATTGAATAAAATAAAAAAGTTATGTTCGTAATGTCAGAAATATTGAAAAAGAAAAAGGGAAGCACCTCTTCCAAATATTGAAATTTTAACTAGTGAGCCCAAGTGCCTGTGGAGCAGGACCAGCATTAAGCCAAGCATTTTTATCTACGATATAATCATCCAACTTGTAGTATGCTTGTCTACATAGTGTGCGTTTAATGCATGTTTTAAATTTCTTCTCATTTAATTGAAGAATATCGAATGGTATTTTATTATAACATTTTACACAGTAACCCATAAAAGAAGTTTTTACTTTAGACAATCTGAAACGCGGTTGATCTAATTTGTCCCTATTTCTAGTGTTAAAATTATGCCTGTCACTTATCTTACTAAAAAGATGTAGATTTTTTCGAACGTACATAATGTTTTCATATATATATTGACAAGGAACCGTCATGATGTTAATTTCTTTAAACAGTTCTCGTAGAGAATCGCGTCTGCTGAGCTTGTAGATGGCTCTGACAGCCCTCTTTTGCAGAATGAAGATAGAATTAATATCTGCAGCCCGTCCCCACAACAAAATACCGTAAGACATGATGCTATGAAAGTAACTAAAATAGACCAGTCTCGCGGTATCCACGTCTGTTAATTGGCGAATTTTCCAAACAGCGTAAGCGGCCGAACTTAGCCGCCCTGCAAGTGATGTTAAGTGCGGACCCCACTGTAGCTTTGAGTCAAGCGCGATCCCCAGAAAAACCGTATTTTCGACGAATTCAAGTGTCTCCCTATTCAATACAACATGACATTCATTACTTCTAACATTCGGTAAAGCGAATCTAATGCATTTAGTTTTTTTCTCATTTAATACCAAATTATTCACAGTAAACCAATTATGGACCACATGCATAGCGTTATTTACGTCGTCAAGCTCTTGTGCACGTCTGCTTACTTTAAAAATCAGTGATGTGTCATCAGCAAATAACACCATTTGTGGTTGGTTTTTCAGTAAATGAGGTAAATCATTTATATATACTAAAAATAGGAATGGCCCCAATATTGAGCCCTGCGGTACTCCCATTTTGACTTTTAAGCCCGATGAGTTCACACCGTTAATTTGAACTTGCTGAAATCTATCATTTAAATATGATTCTATTAAGCTAAGAGCAAGTTTACCTAGTCCGTAATGCTCAAGTTTCAAGAGCAGTGTTTCGTAATTCACGCAATCAAATGCCTTGGATAGGTCACAAAAAATGCCTATAGCATCTTGTGCCTCTTCCCAAGCGTTAAAGATGTGTTTTAATAAATAAAAAAAATAAAATAAAAATAAAAAGTATTTAATTCAGACTATTTAAATGTCCATATTTTGTTAGTATTACATTATCTTAAAACTATGTTAGTCATGAGGAGATCAAAATAAAAAATATAAATGTATTGACGTAATTAATCGGAACAAATTATAATTGAAAATAAATAAATAAAATAAAACTTGAAATACTCGTAAATAATTTAAAATAAATTAAAATTAAATTGAAATGAATAGTTTTTTTTTTTTTTTTTATGGACTAAAATGAAAATAAAGTTGCAAAAAAACTGATTAAATTGAAATAATTCAAAGGACTCTAGGTTACATGCAGCCTGATGAGCCTTCCTACAACTGCCGAATTTGGTCTGTCTGCAATCATCCTTAGGATTCCGTTGCTACTCCCTCGAATGCGACGAATTAATGAGGCTGACTTTTTGCGCATTATAGCATAAAAGTCACTCACCCTCGCGTCGGCAAACATGCCCGAGGCACTGCAAAATCGAGGTAGTCGCACCAGAATCCTAAAGGCGTTGTTATATTGCACTCTGAGAGCATTGTAGGCCCGCTGCGTGTAGTTGGTCCATAGGGCGCTGGTGTAAAAGCTTTGGCAATAGGCTCTGAACAGAGTTAACTTTACCTGTGCCGTACACCTCGCAAACCTATGCACCAACATGTTAGCGCGCACCGACAAGGCTCTCCGCTCTCTCTCAATATCTGCGTCATCATGCAGGGTTTCGGTCACAACATGCCCTAGATACCTAAACCGAGAGACCCGACTCAAAGATACCCCGTTGAGATAGACTGGTGGTATATGCTCTGGTTGTTTATTATTACCTCTGATGAGCATATACTCACTTTTTCCAACGTTGTACTTTAAGCCGTGACCCTCAGCATAGGCCTCACAGATACATAACAGCTTCCTTAGACCTCCGACAGATGGACTCAGCAACACCATGTCGTCCGCGTAACTGATATTATTGACGCAAACGTTATCTATATGACATCCGACATGGCTGTCGCTGAGCTCACCTATCAGCTGATTGACGTACAGATTAAAAAGTCTTGGAGAGGTCAGTCCCCCTTGCCTCACTCCACACTTAAGTGAATATTCTTCAGAATATACGTTTCCCCACTTGACAAAGTTTTTTTGGTGGTTATACCAAAAAGACAATATTTTAGTTAGTTCAGCGGGAGCCCCGACCTCCCCAAGCTTAGTCCAGAGCTTATTATAATCGACCAGGTCGAAGGCCTTCGAAAGGTCAAGAAAGCAAGCATATATGGGTGTTTTCCTCTCAACATAGTAAGCGACTGTGTGCTTTAGTGTCAATATAGCACTTTCAGTTGACAGAGTCTCACGAAATCCAAACTGGGCATCGTGTAGGTTAATAAACTTGCTGAGCTGAGCATCCAGAAGACCATCGAAGACCTTCGCCAAGACAGTAGCCAGGGATATAGGTCTATAATTATTCTTATCAGTTACATCACCAGTGACATTCTTTGCTACAGGCACAACAATAGTTTCAGTCATCTTAGAAGGTAAGTACGAGTGACGTATGCAGAAGGTAAAGAACATGGCCAGTGCTCTCAATAAATGTTTACCCGCTTGCTGCAGGTGCTCAATGCTGAGTCCGTCACTACCCGGAGATTTACCACGTTTCATGTTCTGAATAATATTTTTCACCTCTTTAGCAGAAAACCCAATCGGGTTCTCACAGACAGTGACGGCCTCAACATCCGCGGCAACAGAGCTGTCGGCAAGCGGTGACTCAACTTTAAAATGATTTTTAAATAGATTTGCTATATCTCTAGGCTCACTACACTCGCCTACAGTGACTGGCCTACTGACCCTACCGTTCATCCTCTTAGTACCCTTCCAGAAAGCTCGAAAGTTTTTATCCCTAACATGTGAGGCTAATAGATCCATTTTAAGCTGGTCTTGGTGGTTTTGACAGAATTTCAGTCTAGATTTAAATATTTTCCGTGTACAATACATGTTATCATAAACAGGCCCACTTTCGGGTTTACGATGCTCTAGATACGTTTGATATGCCTGCCTAGCCTGACTATGAGCTTCTCTCACGTGTTTATTCCACCCAACTACCGGTTTGCCCTTTTTAAACTTTCTCACCTTCTTGCTTTGCTCAGATGCTTCACATAAAATGTTAACAATGTCATTGTATAAATTGTCAATAATATATCTATGTTCCAGATTACTACACATACTATCTGCACAAACACAAAATTCATTGGGGAAGTCAAGGTCTTTAAGTTTACTATTACAAATGTCAAAATAAATTCCTATTTCGTCACTGTTTCTATCACCCCACAAAATGTCATTAGAAATCCAGTCGTCTGAAATACATTTAGTTTTAATCATGTCAAGATTACATTTAACAATTAAAGGCAAGTGATCAGACCAATACACTCCATAGTCAACATTAATGCTAGTTATTGTTTGCCAGGCTGATTCCGTGACTAAGCAGTGATCTAACCAGCGCTTACAACAATGTGCCTCGCTATAGAACGTATGTGTATCTGACGACCTACCAAGCCTAGCTATGTCTGCGCAAATCCATTTATTATCGTCACAAAAGTCAAATAACTCGTCACAAAAAGGAGCAGACGGGTGAGCGTTGAAATCACCCAGAATAAATACTGATTCCACGTTATTTTGTTGCACAATAGCGCTAATCTCCCCAAGACAGTTCGTAAACATTGGTAGGTTGTCAGACTGGTCAGTAGGCATATACACACATATAACTAAAACTTCACGATTATTACCTGTAGTCGCTCTAATTGCCGTAATACGATCACTTTCACAATTCACAACCGACACTTTCGTAAACAGACTTTTACGCCATAGAATCGCGACGCCACCGAAAGGTCTCCCTCGCCTCACCCCGAACGATAAGTCCATCGCCGATTTTCCGGTATAACTAAACTCATCGTCGATGCTGCCCAGGAAAGGCACGTCTCGTGGCACCAGCCACGTCTCCTGAAGTGCTACTAAGTCCACGCGCTTGCACAGTGATCGCACACATTCCACACTCCTTTTCACATTTTTGCAATTAAAGCTAGCCAGTATGCTGTTTTGGTTTTGTTCCATTAAAATTTTGCTCATCTTGCCCCTTTCTCATACTCACAAAACGGCGGAACTTAATTCCGTCCGGCCACAGTTTGTCATCAAGATACAAATACATTCTGCATTTCGATACATACAATTTAAATGCGTTGTACCCTTTATCATATTTCATTCTAATTCTAGTAAGGGTCACTCTTTCCTGCGTTTTATTATAAATGTATTGCATTATGTCATCCTCCGCAGTGTCTTTATGTACATTGGATACAAACAGGGGCACTTTTATGTCAGCCGCCTTAAAATTACTCAAAGGTTCCGTGGTTGCCTTACCTAACTGACTCACAAAGCGATTTCGTAGACGGTTTCTTTGAACGACAGTCCAACCAGGATCGGGATTAGTTGTCTTGAAATCTCCGTCTTTTTTCACGATTTCTGCCATAGTTAATGGGTTTTCGGAGCCTTTAGTGGACGTAGTCATGGTACAAACCGGTACAGTTGCACGTACCTCCTCAGCTGTTTGTGCTAACAAGTTAACCGAGGTCAAAACATGTTGATTTCCACCTGGCGCGACACTGTGCATATTTGTGTCCCGCTCGGTTACACCGGTCACGCTCACTGAGCTATCCTCCGGGCGCAGGTATGACGGAGATAGCACTTCTGGTGTGCTCTCACTGCCGCGTTGACTCCGTGTCGCCTCCGTGATTCTGTTTATTACCGGTGATATACCTACTGGCCCGCTATCCATACAAAATGCGCCTCGCATACGTGTGTTTACGTTGGCGTTGTAGTCATCTATTCCTACCATTGACCCATATTTGCAATTATGTAGTTCACTTTTTATTTCCTGCAGCTGCTCAACCGTTGCATAGTTACTCTTTACGAGTTTTAACTCGTTTTTAAGTAGTACTAAATCCTTAAGCAGTCCCGTAACGTCAACATGGTCAAAGGTTACGGGAGGCAGTTTGCTCAGTTCTCTTGCCACAAATATAGGAATTAACTCGGGGTCTGTATTCTTAAACAGAGTTATAATGTCTTCCAGGTCCTTATGACGCTTGTCTTTACGTCTGGATATTTTACGCTTGCCCGACGACAAAGATTCAAATAATAACGACTTTGCTTGATCGATATCTTCACCGGAGAAACCCGTTGCACAAATATTTATGAGGCTCTCATTGTCCATCACATCATGCTTATTTTGCACAAATGCCAGCAACTCGTTAATCACGATATTACACGTTTTACACTTTACGATTTTTGAGTTCGCCATTTTCTAATTACACACCCGCACGGTTCGGCGTGTACCCACGTTCGGCGTTGTACCCACGTTAATCCAATTAATAAGGTGACACCGGCGTCGGTTGTACAACGTCCTTTGGTGAAACCATACTGTTGATCGTGTAAGATGTTATTACGATTAAAATGATTGAGCATTTGATTTAACATTACTTTTTCGAACACCTTGCTAAAAACCGGCAAAACCGATACGGGTCTATAATTATTAGTGTCTTTGCTGTCCCCAGATTTGAAAAGTGGAATAACTTTACTAAACTTCATTAAATCCGGGAAAACCCCTTGATCTACACACAAATTAAATATTAAAGCTAAATAGGGTGCAATTGTCTCAATAAAGGATTGACAAACTTTAGTGGACATGCCCCACAGATCTTCGGTAATTTTGATCTTAAGTTGCTTAAATGCCTTTATAATGACTATGGGGTTTATATGTTTAAATTTAAATTCCACAGGACAGGCTGAGACATTCGCTCTTAATAATTTAATAGCTAGTGCGGGCGAGGAATTTAAAGTTTCTGTAGTTTTAATTGGGATATTGGTAAAGAAAGTTGCAAATTCCTGAGCAACATCGATGTTATCGCTAATGAGACCGCGGGAAGTGTCCAGTGTGTAATCAGTATTATGTTTTTTGTTCCTGTTCGTTTCATTGTTTATAATTTTCCAAACTGTCTTTATTTTATTGTCTGCGGATTTAACTTTGTTACTAATAAAAGAAGCTTTAGCTGCTTTGCAGATATTTTTAAAAATTTTAGAATAAGTAGCAACATACTTATTAAAAGTATCCGTGTTTATATACGGCTTAAGGCCATACAGTTCAAATAATCTTTCCCTACTTTTCCTGATTCCTTTAGTTGCCCAGTCACTGAATAAAAACTTAGGGCAAATAGTTTTAGATTTCTTCTTAAAGGAATTATTGAACTCTGTTTGCACTAATGAAAAGAATTCTTTATACAAAATATTACCATTCGTCATACTTAGGCCCTGAGCATTTAACTTGCTAATTAAAGTGTTATTAAACTTATTCAAATTACCCGATGTTATTGGTCTAGTTTGAATCTGCACTTTTTGTATCGGTGTGTTGCACTCAAAAGACACGGTTTGACCACTGTGATCCGAAGGGAGATAATTTACAATGGCTTTATCTAAATATTCACAGCAACAAAAAACATTATCAATACATGTAGCAGTAGCCGTAGTTATTCGCGTTGGTTCCAAAAATACATTTGACAGATTGAATGATTTGAAGAGGCTTAACAATCTACTGCTATTTGAATTATTTTCCAAAATATTAACATTAAAGTCACCACAAACAATTACTGGTTTATTACCAGTTGCAAGTTTCCCTAAGACATCTTCCATTACTGACTCAAATATAGAGTAGTTTTGATAGTTTGGAGGTCTGTAAACGCACACTATAAAATGCTTATCTAGCTCAACACAGGACAGTTCGATGCTATGTTCCACCGATAGTTCCACTATGTCTTTACGAGTCTTGTATTTTACACAATTTTTAATTAATATTAATGATCCACCACGCAGCATGGATTTTCGGTTAAAGCAACTGCCTACACTATAGTTCTCATAATTAATCATCATTTCATAATCTTTCAACCAATGTTCAGTAATACAAATAATATCAAACATTGTTTTTTCTAAAAACAATTCAATTTCTAATATTTTGGAAGAAAAACCTTGAATGTTTTGATGAAACAATTTCAAGGAATTCTGCTTAGCCCCTTTTTTACAATTTACTAATTGAGTGCTAGAAGATACCTTGTTGTAGGTGAGATTAATAATATTATTATTGGTACCTTCTGTTGTCTTACTGACTAGTTTAAATTATTGTGGCTGACCACCTTATTATTAGTATTATTACTAATTTTTGTGGTGCTAATTACATCCGACTTCGACATACTACTTATGTCTGAGTTAATAATAAAAGCTAATAGCCATGCTATTTGACGTCTAAAACTAATAGGCAGATACGCTGTACCCCTAGTCGATTTTAAATACTCAACAAAAGTGTTGGTGTCAAAAAATATAAGTTTGTCACTATAGTGATTAACTAATAAATGCATATGATTATTGAGCATATGTATATAATGATTTTGCCTACTTGATAAGTGCTCAAAGTATGGGAAAGCACATAATATTATTTTTTGACAATTAATCTTTAGGATTTCAGTGACACTCTCAGTGATGTCATCTATTTTTACATTCCCACTATTACCTACAAATACAGAAATAATGGCATTTGGATTATATTTATTGCAACTTATTGATGACATTATTTCTTTGTAGGATTTCCTAGGCATACAGTAATTAACAGCTGATTGACTCAGGTTGTTACTCAATAATTTACCTAACCCTCTCCCTAAACTATCTGAAAACATAACAGAACAAGAACTGACATTACTAGAAGAAGTGACAGCATAAGTCTCTGTCTGTGATACTTGAGATGAACCTTGTACAACATGTGGTGTATCTTGATTGGGGGGGATACATTCCTGAGCTCCTCCAGACTGGGACGGGTCCTCCGTTGCCTCAGGTTGGATAGCCTCAAGGTTTGATTCCCTTTGACAAGAACATTGATGTGTGCTCAGAGTCATTGGGTCCCCTCTACCTGCCTCCTTGTTACACATTTCCACCAACTCGTTTGCAGCAAGGATGTGTTCCTTTATTTGTTTTTGAGAGCTCACATACTTATTATAATGTAAATGTAGGGACTCTTCAAGTACCTCAATTTCAGACTGTAATCGCTGAGTGTCAATATGATAAATGTTTTTACTATCTTCTAATTTGATTTCATAGTTTTTTAATTTATTTATTAGAAAAACACGTTCCTTCCTTAGTTTAATATTATTGGAATTGTGTTTTTGTTGTTTCCTAAACTTATTGCATCTATTTATAATTTTATTTAGTTTTGCATATTTTTTTATTTTATTTTTACTTACTTTATAACTATTATTATTATATTTCGATATAGAATCTTCAGTAAGGTCTATTGTTATTAAGGAATGAGGGTTGCAATTTGTATTAAATAATTCAGTATACAAGTTATTACTTTCCCGAGCCTGAGTATGTTCTTTTAGTTTCTGTAACTTAGTAATACGTACATTTGCATGAATTAATTCCTCTTCTAGGTCCCTAACCTTACACAATGCCTCCTCATATAAGTTACTACAGTTATTGAAACCATCTGTGACCAACCGCAATTTGTCCCGTTCATCGACAACAACCAGGTATTTTTGATGAAGGTCTACTAGCTCCTGTTTTAAGCTTGTATTTTTGAAAACGACATTCTCGACTTCCTTCTCACTATCCTCTATTTCCTGTAACAGCTGTTGACATTTGCTGTTTGAAGCCTTAAGATCTTGAATGGTTGTTTTCAATTTAAGCTCCAACTCCTGAGCAGCAGCCTTACGGGTCATCACAGGCATGGTTTCAGGAATAAGAACTGAAAGTGAAATTAAAGAAACGGTGAGAACTAGTTAAATAAACAAACAATGAGGAAAGCTAGAAATGAAAGGAAAAATTGGAGAAGTTAGTGTTGATTTAAAGGTAAAATGAGGTAGGCTGAATCGAATTGGAATGCAACTGATATGATCCCGATATGATTAGATAAAGTTAGTACACAGTAACATTGATTTTAGTGACTTATGAATTTACATTTACTAAGTGGGTAGGATGCCTAGCTAAAGAAAAAATCTAGTTTTACATTAAATTACAATAATTATTGAAAATAACGATAGTCAACGTTATTGTTGTTATGTACAATCTAAGTAACAGTAATAGAATTTCAATATTTTGATATTTCCAATAATAAGTGTCTTTATGATCAAAGTAAACAAAGTGACTTAGACCCAGTGCAGGGTGCCAAATCAAACAAGTGAGTCAACGAATGTGTTACAGAGTCTAAAATTACGATTTTGAGCTAATTATAGGATAAAAATAAACAATACTCCCCGTTTATATCCGCAGGTCGAACATCAGCTGTTCGTGAGAGGTTACCGGTAACGGTGGGCAACCAAATACTGTGTTTAACTTTGTAAAAGTGGAGGAAAACAATAGTTCCGAGTATTTATGCAGTTATTTAACGTTTAGATATATTATTACAACTTAATTACACTTAAAAACTAATTAAAACTAATTTTAAAATACGGAACAAAATTTTGACATGTCACTCGGGCAGTCATGTACATAGTTACTTTACTCTTTGGTCATGTAACCGGAGCTGACTGTCCCCTCTTTTTTAGGGTTCCGTAGTTCCTACAAGGAACCCTTATAGTTTCGTCATGTCCGTCTGTCTGTCTGTCAGTCCGAGGTTTTGCTAAGAGACCGCTAGTACTAGAAAGCTGTAATTTTGTGGCAGTGTACTTATATCAATTACGCCGACAAAGTGGTAAAATAAAATTTTGGAAAATATTTTTTTTTAGGGTAGCTCCCCTACATGTGAAGTGGGGATGAATATATTTTTCGTCGTCTACCCCATCCGGTGGGGTATCGTTGAATAGGTCTTCTAAAATGACTTGGGGGTTGCTAAAACTATTTTTCGATTTAATGCTCCATTTACGAAATATTAAACTTTAAAGTGCAATTTTTTGTTCCAGTAAAAGCTAAACTGCTGGCTTGAGAAATCTGGAAAAATTCACGATGATAGTACATTTCATGAACTTTAAAGGAAAACTATAGCGGCTAAGATAACTTTATAAGTTTAGCAGTAATAGTTGTTGAACTTGGGTGTTGGATAATTTTGTACTAAACACAAAATCTGATGATGTACTCGTAGTTGCTTGTTTATGACGGGTAAAGACTTGCATTAAAAAACAAAAAATGAAGTAAAAAAACAAAAACATCCATAATAATTATCATAAGTTTCACAATACTGCCGCTAGATGGCGCTGTAACTTGGCAGCAATCGTACTCTTATTTTTTAGCTTTACAAGGAAGAAAGTGGTTCTTTCTTATTAGTTAATGTCTAATCTGTTTAAATAATTATTTTTGAAAATCAATATTTTGTTGTGGATAGTATCGCTATTCGATAACAGATGGCGTTGTGCCGTGAAGTCACTCTTGTAGATCGCGGTGTTAAGATTTTCTTGCAAGGTATGACCTCCGTGGTTACGTTATGTGTTAAAGTTTTGTTTTACTCTGGACACCCTTGTCATATATTGTTATTATAACCATTAACTCCTAATATCTTTACCATTACCTACATATTAAATTCGGAATAAAAAACAATAGAATCGTACTATTTTGTGATAACGGGCTACTACGGAACCCTACACTGTGCGTGGCCCGACACGCACTTGGTCGGTTTTCCTATTCTAAATATGAATTAAGTGTTTATCTCAACATGCCATTAACTTAGTACCTAAACATTCATGGTAGTCGGTTGGCAAAGGCATCCAGACCAAAACCTCTAGTCGTCATCATCATCATCATTTCAGCCGAAAGACGTCCACTGCTGGACATAGGCCTCCCCCAAGCACCTCCACTTCGACCGATTCTGTGCTTCTCGCATCTAACGGGTTCCTGCGGCCTTCACAAGGTCGTCGGACCACCTTGTGGGAGGCCTGCCAACGCTACGTCTTCCGGTACGCGGTCGCCACTCCAGAACCTTTCGGCCCCATCGGCCATCTGTTTTGCGAGCAATGGGCCTTATAAAAAAGCTAAAAGTCACCCAAAGGGCAATGGAGAGGGCTATGCTTGGAGTTTCTCTGCGTGATCGAATCAGGAATGAGGAGATCCGCAGGAGAACCAAGGTAACCGACATAGCCCGAAGAATTGTCAAACTTAAGTGGCAGTGGGCAGGGCACATTGCTCGCAGAAACCTCTAGTACAGTTACCAATTTAATTTAGTGAATGAACTGTTTGTTTTCTATTTATTAAATTAATTTTATTCGAAAACATCAATCGGTTTCTTACTAAACTTCAACTATATCCAACGACCCTTATTACTCATCTCTTTTGGTGACCCTACCTACCCGCCACTTGCCTCCAAGGCTCTTCAAATATTCCCTTTACTAACACATTTCCCGAGCTTGCAGTTCCTGTAATAATTGCGCCTCTTGAATCGCAGCAGCCCTATCCTTGAAACTCCTGAGTTATTCAGATTAGTTCCACAACTCTGAACAATGGCTGTAGGAAAATGCATTATTTATTAGTCGAAGCTCGTTCCCATAAAATATTTGGGTATTATTCAAATTGCCCAGACTGCTGCTCAGAATGGCACTTGAGCAATAAATACATTTTAAATAATTTTATTGCTGTTTAAAATAGTATGCTGAAGGGCGGTGATGAAAAATAGTTTGTGCGAGCAAAATGTCGGCGAAATTGTGCAGTAAACGTAGTAATAGTGCTGCACTGACTTAAGACCGGTAATGGGCCATAGCTTAAGTTATAGCTTAGACACCCATACTAATATTATAAATAACGAAAGTAACTCTGTCTGTCTGTCTATTATGTTACCTTTTCACGCCTAAACCACTGAACAAATTTTGATAAAAATTGGCAGAGAGATGGATTGCATCCCGGGGAAGGACATAGGATAGTTTTTATCGACATACCTCGCGGACAAAGCCGCGGGCGGAAGCTAGAAGAGAATAATGAAGCCCCGTTTAGGTTGATGCAGTTAGACAAAAAAGAAATAGATATACCTAGCCACCATCTTTTGATTACCTACCTAATCAGCCAATAATGTTCCCACTGCTGGGACACGAGCCTCCTCTCGGTGAGAGGGAGTGGGCCGTAACCAGGCCACCATTCGGGCCTAATGCGGGTTGGTAGATGTCACATGTATTCGAATTTTTGGTTCTATGACATGCCGGTTTCCTCACGATGTTTTCCATCACCGTTTTGAGAGCAGTGGTGATGAAAATAATTAAACAAAGTAAAACGCACGCGTGGGTTCGCACCCACGACCACAGCTCTTATGGATTTGCCGTCCACTCCTGATAATTCACAAAGACTATGGTTATTCTTTTGGTAGCCTATTTAAAAAGACACTAAGGGCTAATTTCACCAAAGTCAGAGGGGCGATTCTCGTAATTTTAAGATCGTTCACAGTCTGATCTCAGTCTCAATCTGTCAGAAACATCTCTACTTTTCCTACATTTTTGACAAATTTTTGATATGACGAGATTGCGACTAGATTTTGAACGTCTTAATCAAGTACTTATGGGAATTAATCTTCAGATATCTTTTATCCGAGTAATAAAATTGACGTTTGACAATTCTAGTATGGAAAAAAAAAGTAATTTAATTTAAAATGGGCTTGTTTGTATCTTTTCAGTTTCGCAGTCGGGTTTTTTATTTTTTAAATTACTTTTTTTATTTCCAACTTTTTAGTTTACAACTGTGAAAGATTTCGCAAACGATTTAGTTCTTGGTACGTGTTTTTTACGATTAGTCACTTTGAATTACTTTTAACCATATAAGTTATATATATATATTTGTAATCGCCTTTTAAAACCCGTTATTTTGATACCCCACTCGATAGGTTTCGAGAAAAAAAATTTTTTTTGAAGACATTGCGCCATACACTGATATACCCAGTGTCACTCTAACAATTAAGACGAATCTAAAGACACCTCTCAAGCTGAAATCGATCAAGCCGTTTAGGCTATAGAGCGTGCAAAAGAAATATACATACACTCGAAAAACATAACCCTCCTTCTGACGCAGTCGGGTAAAAACTGTTAAAAATTCAAAATTTATTCTCAGGTTAAGACTTATTCTAGGTATAAAAGTTTGGTAACTATAAGACCTATGTTGATAATAAGATTAAGAGTTGATTTTCATTGAAGCCAAGATGCTTTTACCAGTAGAAAAGACTGTCCCTAACTTTTGAGGAGTAAAGTAAAAGAAGAAGAGGCAACCCTATTTACAGGTATAAGTTTTTGACGACAATGCTGCGTATGCTGCATCATAGTTCTGAACTTCACTTCAGTTTAATGTGACGTAAGTATGCACTGAGCTGTGCTTAAGGTGAATGGGTAGTTGAGACCGCGAAATTCAAATTTTCTTACGTTTTTTGCAATTTGCAGGTCAGTGTCAGGTTGTATCTTGATCAAAATATGATTCACGACAATAACAGGGACATATTAAGAGAATTATAATCATTAGAATCATTAATACATCTTTCCAAGTTAGATTTTGTTGGTTGGTGATAGAAATCTAACTTAGAAAGATATATTAATGATTCTAATGATCATAATTATCTGAATATGTAGCTGTTATTGTCGCGAATCATATTTTGATCAAGATACAACCTGACACTGAGCTGCAAATTGCAAAAAACGTAAGAAAATTTGAATTTCGCGGTCTACCACTATCCATTCATCTTAATAAATTCTTGAGGAGTACGAGCTGTGAAAGTGGATATGCACGAGTGATTAAAATTCTAGGTGCTTTTGGAATAATCTTGACAAAATATTTGCGATTTTAAGAATTATTTGTGAGGATGAACTGATACTTTTAGTCATTGTCGTCGTTCGTTCAATTCGATCCTGTTCCTTCAAAACGAGTGTTGCCAGTTAATATAAAGTTGATTTTAGCTTATTGTTAATATTAAACGGTGGAGTTTCGTGATGTGGTCGTTGATAGTAGATATTGGTGTCTGGTTGTAGCTTAATTCTTTCTTTTTTTTCTTAAATAAATCCCACTAGGGGCCTAGTACGTAGGTAAGTTCGTGGCGTCACATCGGGCCATATCGGAATATATCGCAGCATTATACTGAGAGAGGAACCTTTTTGGCCTCGCGTAGGTTTTTTATTGTTTTTTTTTGTTGTTTTTAATGATCATTTTGTTAATTTTAAATGCTCCTTTTTACCGTTTGTATTTCCTGTGCGTGTCCCAAATAAAATATTTTGCTTTTCTCAAAGATACTTTATATCTTCATTCTTTATTCTCTGAAACGCTCATAGGACGTTTTACTTAAATGTCCTTCCGATACGAAAGGAAATATTTCAACATATTTATTTGTTTTATCTAAAGAGTTTTTATCTTACCTTCTGCCACAGCAGCCTTCTTCAGGGCGCCCATGGAGATGCTCTTCCTGGGCGCGTCGGTGGTGTCCTTGGGCCAGGCGAACTGGTTCCGGTACTCGGTGCTAACTATCTCCGGCTCCTTGGCAGCTATCACGTCGCCTAACGCTGTGGTAGCCTGCAGAGAGAGAGGTAGTTAAGTTAGATTTTTTTTAGAAGATGGTTCTAATAACGCTTGATTTACTTAGAAGAATAATCTCTTAACTAATATTATAAAGAGAAACGATTTGATTTTGTGTATGTTTGTTTGGTACGCTTTCACTCTAAAACGGCTGAACGGATTTAGAAGAAATGTCACGAAAATATTCTTAAGTATTTTTTTAGACCTTTGTATCCTGCTTATGCGTATGAAGTTTCATTAAAATCGGTTCATTCATTTCGAAAAACAAGGGCTTGAAAGTTTGTATGAAATGCCGTAAGGCGTAAACGCTCATAAGTAAGTAGATATTTTTATTTAAACAGGAAAGATATCTGGGACTTCCTTATTCCGGCCACCACAAGAAGTAAGCAACAAGAAAGAGAAGCATCTCGTTATAATTAATTAACAATACGCTTCCATCTTGCATGCTGATTGATTGATGATAACACATGATTGCTATCTTTGCGTCAGTTCGACGCTCGTTATGATTGATAAATTAATTATTTTATAATTAACTGCCTTCACGGTTGTTTTATTTTTTGAGATAAACTGAGTTGATCACCGGAACTGATTTGTCTTGTATGACGTATTACTTCATTTTAGCGTATTGGTTGGCAAAAAAGCAGGCGATCCATCTTAAGTGATCACCTCCATCTACAACGTGTAACGTTAAATGCGCAATACCTCTTAAGAGGTCATTGTACTCATCATTATGAACAACTTTTACTATGGGACCAAACTTAAAATCGCAAAAAAATATCAGCTGTTTAATACATTTTGACGAGTTATGCGAGCATAAATGTAGGGAACAACAGATTTTTTTTCGCGAAAACAAATAGACGCCAATTTCGGTAAATTCAGTAATTTAACATAACATTTAAAAAAACATTTAACATAAGCTGTCATTTTACTGAAGCTAATAAAAAGTCTATAGTCTCCGACTATAGTCTCATGTGCCATAAATGACACCGACGTCATTAGGGCTAAAATCCGCCATTTTGTATTGATACAATACAGCCTCGTAATTAACAGAGCCACTTAATCTAGAGCTCGTTAATAGCGCTAAATGCTTGGCACTAAATGCAGTCATATTCTGTACTTGGGTCATGCCCAAGAGAGAACATTTTTGGCACGAATATCCGTCCCTGCGAGCTAGCCTGAATACAGAGTTTACGTGCGGACCCCGCCCGGCCGCCCCGCTCCGTAGATTCAGTTGATCGGACTCTCTAACTTTATACTCGACCGCAAAAACACTTTAGCATCTGAGGGGCCCGTGGCTAAATAATAACAGCCGCACAGGTCGATCGATCAGGTTAAGCTACGCTTGCCGCGGTTGGTCTGTGGATGGGTGGCCATCTTTACATACCGAGACCCCTCCGTGCCTCGGAAAGCACGTTAAGCCGTTGGTCCCGGCTGTCAATCGTGGATCATTGACAGTCGTTACGGGTAGTCAGAAGCGCGAAAGTTTGACAACCAGTCTTACCAAGGAGTATCGTATTACCCAGTAACTGGGTTGTGGAGGTCAGATAGGCAGTCGCTCCATGTAAAATACTGGTATTCAGCTGTATCCGGTTAGACTGGAAGCCGACCCCAATATAGTTGGGAAAAGGCTAGGATGATGATGAACTCGATTAATTAGTGAAAGCCAGAAAGAACGCTAAGGGAAAACGAAGTTATAGCACGGGCAGGCGATGCGATACGACGGGGTGGGCGTGAACAAGAAGTTTTACGCGGACAAAGTCGCGGGCAGAAGCTAGTGGTACAAAAAGAAAAGATGTTTATCAAAAAACAAACCATCAGGTTTGTTTTCAGATTAGGATAAATCCGACCAGTCATTATGATGACCACACTGGCAACACTGTATCACTGTAATGTTGTCACTGATAAGCAGTGATCGGAATAGGTAGAGCTATTTAGGTTCATTGACCGCAAACATTGATGTTAATATGGATATTCCACGGAATTCCGACTGAAACTACGGGAAACAAAAGAAAACAATAGCGGAGTGTTTCTGTCGCTAGAGTGACGCACCTGTTTTTGTCTCTTTCTGCGTCACTAGAATTCAATTCTTTACCAACAGAAAAAACCAAATCCGGGACTCGGGGAATATCCATATTATTCTAACCTATGGCAAGTAGGTATGTACATAAAACAGTTCTACCTATTCCGATCTCTGCTGATAAGATAAGAACTTGTTTTCTTTCTAAAAGAAAGTGAATGTGAATGTGACCATGAAATTTGTATATAAAGATTAAGTTAATGTGAATGTGTTTACCTGCGTCTGTTCGTTAGATACGTTTTAACGGCAAAATTAGGTAAAGACGCCAAGCACATCAAGTTACCCGAAAATGATGCCGATTCTGTTGTTCACAAACTAAACTGAATTTAAGTTCAGGCATTTTTTACTTTCTATTTCATTAAGAAAAGGACAGAAGATAAATATTAGTTTAGTCCTGTCAAATTAGTCAGCGCCAGACGTAAATTGACGTATTTTTAATAGCCAATTTTTTAATCTCGTCTAAAGTTGTCTATGGAGTATCTTAATTTGACAGGACTAAACTAATAGGTATAGACGAAGAGCGTTGTCGGTCCGATGTAATATGCTGGCCCGTAGGTTTGCACGATGTACTAGAGAAGTGAAACTCACTCTGTTCAAGGCGTTTTGCCAGTCTTTCTACACGTGCAGCCTGTGGGTTAGACATACGCAGAGGGCCTACAACGTTCTTCGCGTCCAGTACAATAACGGCTTTAGGGTGCTGTTGGGGCTCCCGCGGTTCTGTAGCGCATCGGGGATGTTTGCGGAAGCAGAGACAGATGGCTTTCATGCTATTATGCGAAAAAGAACAGCATCCCTGATGCTTAGGATTCGAGCGAGCACCAACAGCATTCTAAAGGTGATATCGAATAAGCCAGATTGCTCGTTCCTGGGGCACTGGACCCGTGTGCACTGCTGCGGGACTGGTGCAGCGGGAAGCGGGCATAGTTATAGGTTTATGAATTATTGTTTTTATATTTTATTTTAATTTTGTTTTGTTTATTGCTCAGAATGTTACTAACGTAGTTTTATAAGTGTTACTAACAACAATATGCATCATTTGTGTTCGAAGTAATTAAATCATAATAATAATAATATTTGTCTGTGTGGTGCCGGACTTACCACCCCATACTTCCCGTGGGTGTCGTAAAAGGCGACTAAGGGGCGTACCGGAGAATGGGCAGCAGCGTTCTCTATGCATTCCACCACCATACCATACTGCGATCGCCAACTCGCCTGCCAAGCGTGGCGATTATGGCAAACCCCCCCCTTTTGGGGGAGGCCTATGTCCAGCAGTGGACGTCTTTCGGCTGAAATGATGATGATGATGAATAATAATATTTATCTTCTGTCCTTTCCTTAATGAAATGGAAAGAATAAGATGCATGAACTTAAATTTAGTTTAGCTTGTGAATAACAGAATTGGCGCCACTGTCCGCCATTTTCCCAATCTTTGAACATTATGTTTTAGCGATAAAGTTGAAAATCTATTAAAAATATTTGACAGATTGTAAGTTTGTTTGTTAAGTCTAATAGATAAATTAAAAGACGATGAAAAGGGATGAATATTTAGTGAAATGTGGGAGTTTTAGAATGGGCAACTTGCTTCAATTTTTTGACTAACTGACCGACTGACAATTCAAAAGTGCCTGTAAATGGTTCATCACACTAATATTACAAAGGTGAAAGTTTGTGAGTGTGTTTGTTACTTACTTCTTCACACTCAAACGGCTGGACCAATTTTGATCAAATTTTGTATGGAGATAGCTGACACCCTGGATTAACTTAAGGCTACTTTTTATCCCGATATTCCCACGGGATCGACATTTACGCGAGTGTAACCGCGGGGCGCAGCTGGTTTGAAATAAATGCTTCGAGTTTAAGTTTGACTGTGGGTACATCTCTACCTAGCCTTTTGGTGAATACAGGCCTGATGTTATGTATGCTGTTGTTTTGTGAAAAAATATAATAATAACAATAACAACGTAGCGGCTGGTAAAGGAGATTAAAAGAGAAAAATATTTTGCGGTTTTATAAGACATGGACAGGCAAAAGAAGAAGAATTGAAAAGGCTATCCATAAGAAGAAGATTTGAAAAGGCTATCCATAAAAAGGAGATTAGAAAAGGCTATATTCTAAGAAGAAGATTTGAAAAGGCTATTTATATGAAGAAGATTTAAGAAGGCTATCTATAATAAAAAGGTTTGAAAAGGCTATCTATAAGAAAAATGTTTGAAAAGGCTATCTATAAGAAAAAGGTTTGAAAAGGCTATCTATAAGAAGAAGATTTAAAACAGCTATCTATAAGAAAAATATTTGAATAGGCTATCTATAAGGAGAAGATTTGAAAAGGTTATTTATATGAAGAAGATTTGAAAAGGCTATCTATAAGAAAAAGATTTGAATAAGCTATCTATAAGGAGAAGATTTGAAAAGGCTATTTATACGAAGAAGATTTAAAAAGGCTATCTATAAGAAAAAGGTTTGAAAAGGCTATCTATAAGATCTTGACGAACAATTTTGCTTAAGGCATATGGGCGGAGAAAGGCAATAATTCATTAGGTTTATGTATTTGTAATTCAGGTCGCATGAAGACTAGGTAGCTTGCCAGACTTTGATTAAGTACCTACATAGTGTTAACTAACTATTATCATGAAATCTACATATTAATATTTAATTACATAGCTATTATAATAATACGAACGAACCCAATTCTCTCTTGAATAACCTGTAGGTAATACTAAATGAAGTGTCAGCCCCAGTTTGACGTTTCTACGTGAGCACTGGTTGACGTTTTAAGCTTGTTCATACATATTATAGGCTACTTAGTTAATTAAATTAATGGGGTAGCTAATTGATCGCTTATATTTAAAGGTTTTAGAAATTGATAGAGTTCTCTGTTCTATACAGTACGGAAACCACATTTATATGCAATAAATTAGACCACATACTTGTTATCGCCTTTTCTGACGATATACCAAAAATAAACGAAATCGGTTGCGAAAAAATTCAGCTGTGGGTACTTATGGCAAGTATTTGGTATAATTTATTGCATATATGTGGTATCCATACTGTATATCCATAGGTTTAAAAAAACATTTCTGCGAGTGAATACTAAGTCTTTAAATAATTTAAATATATGGAATATGGAATTAGGAATATCTGTTCTACATGTGCTTTAAGAATTTTTTTTTCAAAACTGCGTTTCAGATTGGTGTAATATAAGCCAAGTTTTTGGACTGCTGGTCAAAATATAGCTCTGAGGACCTAGACAAAGTGACATTCAATTAGCGATAACGATGATGACAAAGTCAAAAATGAGGACTGTCATAAGCTCCCGAAACGTTAATATCAATCCTGTTAAAAGTCGTTGTCTTCGCATCGCTTTAAAAGCGATTGCCACTAATCAAGGCTCTCCGATATACATTTTTCTTTCTATTTCATTAGTAAAGGACAGAAGATAAATTTTAGTTTAGTCCTGTCAAATCACTCAGCGCTTGACACTACTCCATACAAGTTTAGACGTGATTAAAAACTTCCCTACTAAAATTACGTCAATTTACGTCAGGCGCTAATTAATTAGACAAGACTAAACTAAAATTTATCTTCTGTCCTTTTCATAATGAAATAGAAAGAAAAAGATCACTGAACTTAAATTTAGTATAGTTTGTGAACATCAGAATCGGCACCATATACTATCAACCAATATTCAATATTTAAGAATTGTTTTACTTTAGTCGTGCTTCAACCGATCGCATCGAGATCAAGAAGACTCTTATGAAGTAAACTCGGTCAGGCACGAATCAAATATAATAAGTACTCTCGCCTCTAAAACAGGCGTCACTCGGACCGAAAACCGATAATAAAACTGATTTAACCTTCTAAATATATCATAATGATAATACTGCAAAACATTTACATGCATATTAGCACTAGATAAGATTATATCAGGATCGGTAAACACTGAAATGTTTACAGTTTTTCATGATTACGTCAGGGTTAGTTATGGGATCTATTCTCGCGAATGCAATGTCTGTGTTCGAATTGGTTAATTTTATCTTCAAGCGATTTCAGTATTTTCGTACATATTATTGTTGCGCGCCACAATTAATGGCTGGTACATGGTGACATTAGTTACCACTAGCGCCATCATGTATCGAGTAGCAGAACTAGTAGCGTCAAGATCCTTCTAGACATTTCGATGCTAGAACTTTCTCGAACTATCGACATCTGGTCAGTCGGGCCGGTATGTACTCGAACATTCTAGATGTTTCTACAATGGAAGGTTCTAGAACTATCTGCGGCACTATATAAGGCCGGGATGCGCCACGACCGACAGTTTCGAAAAAGCGATACAAGCAAACACATCGAAGCGATCTTCAAGTGCGACTTAGAGCGATCAGTCGTGCAATTGTGTTTTATAATTAGTGTGTGTTGAGTTGTTATTAGTGTTGTTGATTAAATTGTAATTTTTTGGTTATTAAATCGGCAGTTTTTATTGTCACGAACCCCAAGCTCGTAACATTATGTACTTATTAGCTTTCGCCCGCGTTGAGGTTACAAATTACATACACGGGCACTACCTACCGAAATATAAAAGTATCCCATGTCCAAAGGTCCTAACCCCAGTCATGGTACCTGTGTGCCAAAGAATGATGGGCGTTTTTGCCGGTATGTCCAATAAAAACCACAATAAACAGGGTTATTGGGAAAACACCAACAACCTTTTAAGAGGTCATTGTACTCATCATTATGAACAACATTTACTATGGGGCCAAACCTAAAATCGCGAAAAAAATTTCAGCTGTTCCCTACATTTTGACGAGTTATACGAACAAATTAATGTAGGAAATAGCTGACTTTCTACATACGTTCTTCACATGTCTACGTATTTTTTTTCGTTTTACGACATGCCGGTTGCCTCACGATGTTTTTCTTCACCGTTTTGAGAGCAGTGGTGATAAAATAATTTACTGAAAGTAAAGTGCCTGACTGGGTTCGAACCTACGACCCGGTATGTCGCGGCCGTTACCACTGGACCACCATTACTCACATATTATTGTCCATAACTCGATTAATTAGTGAAAGGCAGCCATTTTATTAATTAAATGATTTCCGTTTTATAAGCAGTCTACTCTATATTTTCCTCGAGATAGATCAGTGAGGAAATCTAATAAATAATAACTACTGCGGGACACGCGAGCAACTGAGATTATTAGTTTAATGTACGTTCGGTGAGAACTAAGTGAGACCACACATGCGAGACGGCTGGTGCAGTGGCTGAGTGAATTGCCTTCGAGCTATTGGATTCCAGATTTTGTCCCGAACGGAATAATCTGGTATTTTTCAGGATCAAACTCTAATCAGCCGGTCGATTCTGTAAAAATCTCACCGTGAATACTTAGGTGACGTGAGTTTGTTTTTGCTAGGAATTGACACTATTGACAGCTCACTCCATAAGTTTTCACGGTGAGATGGTTATTGCCGATTTATTCCGCACTGCTGTAGATTACAAAATATGGTTGTCTCGTTGGGGTATTTGTGTATTTTTCTTTACTTCAGAGGGGTGATAAAAAAAAAGAAAAAAAAAGAGGGGTGATTCCCGTATTTTGAAAAAAAAATACCTGTAGGTAATTACCTACAGGTATTTTTGACAGATTGAGACAGATCAGACTGTGAACGTTCTTGAAATTACGAGAATTGCCCCTCTGGTGTTCCTCCGGTTCCTACAACACTATTTTTGAAGTGAAAAATTCTATAGGCGCCTTAGGCATTTTTTTAGATGGGAAAAAACCATTGAACTCGCGCCACTGTTACCGTAAGCGACACCGCGCGTGTTTTGTTTATAAGACGATTCAAAAAAATACCCGCTTCGGATGTGTTCGGCTGTCGTCGGGATGTACTCGGTTTTAATGTATATCCAATATGTCAGAGAGTGGTGGAAAAGTATTCTGTTTGTGTTTTGTTTTCACTTCTGTTGAAACTCCCGGAGTGCCACTGTTTTTTCTTAATATAATGTAAAATAGCATAATAATCATCATCATCATCATTTCAGCCAAAGAACGTCCACTGCTGGACATGGGCCTCCCCCAAAAGGGGGGGGTTTGCCATAATCGCCACGCTTGGCAGGCGGGTTGGCGATCGCAGTATGGTATGGTGGTGGAATGCATAGAGAACGCTGCTGCCCATTCTCCGGTACGCCTCTTAGTTGCCTTTTACGACACCCACGGGAAGTATGGGGTGGTGGTATTGTTTAAGTCCGGCACCACACAGACAATAATAATAATATAGTTATGTAATCGTATGCAGTGCCGGATTAGCCCATAAGCAAATTAAGCAATTGCTTAGGGCATCACGTCTCGGGGGGCACCGTAAGGCAGACACAGAACCGTAACAGTATTTGCTACCACATGAAAGGCAAGGCTGTTTATCAGCAAGATATTACAAGACCCAAAAGTCACTCTAGCTAGAGATGTGCGCCAATCTTTACAAATCGCTCGTCGTTGTTTTGGAAAAATACGAGGCGACTAGTGGATAGGAGGGCCTACAGGCGTGGATTGCTTAGTAGTCTTAATCCAGCACTGATCGTATGCCTGCCTATAAATACCTTGGGTTCGACGGTGTCGGTCCAGCGCGGCTGGCGAGGACCCTCGGACTTGCTGCGCCGCCCAGCGCGATCTGCGTCATTCCTCTGCGCGCTCTGTGAAAGAAAACGTTAATTGAACGACATGTTTTGATCATTAAAGTTGGTAAATATGCACTACACTAAATTGTTTCACTGTAGGGGAAAGATTCTCCATTCGTCTTTGTGTTTAGTCAAATGAAAGTAGGTTTTAACAACAGCATAGTATTCGATTTAGATTTTGTTACGGATGCCCTGTAATTAACTGTCTTTTGCAACGGACGCCTGACATGTCTTCTGTTCTCATCATCATCTGCCTGCCTTTTCCCAACAATGTTGGGGTCGGCTTCCGGATGCAGCTGAATACCAGTATTTTACATGGAGCGACTGCCTATCTGACCTCCACAACCCCATTGTGTTCTCATCATAATATGCCACAAACCAGGGACAGATATATCATCGGTTAAATATGTTTACACCCTTGCACATAATTATAGTAGGGTGTAGGTTGCACCTTGTATACCATGTTATCCTTTATATTTATATTCGCGATAGAGTCTGATGTAAGGAGTGAGTTCACGTTAATACCAAGAGGAATCCCAAAAAACAGTCTTTTGTTCAACTGCAGTGGTTTCTAATACCAGTTTTTTTGAAATCAGCTGAATGCCGAAACTACAAAAAAAAAAACAAGTAGAAAGCCATTGTGTCTCGCGTGGATCCACGTTCATACGAAGGGTTAAACAACGATTTCGCCATTATATAGTGCAGGAGCCCGTCGGCTTTATTGGCAGTCTCTGTGTACTCTTGAACCGTGTGCCACAGCGCCATGACAGGGTTTGTTTACCCGGTGTCTATATTTACTCAAGCCTTTATTTTGTTTCATGCAGGCTATGTTTACACTGAGTTCTACAATGAAAACGTTTACAACGACGAAGTTGGTTCTGGGCATGTTTTCGGAAACTTTTTCTGTGTGATATTTCTGAGCTTATTAAGTAAGGTTTTAGTTATTTCTCTCTGCATATTAGCACTTTCTACCGCTCTTTCACCGCTTCCTAATTTTTAACCTGGGAATAAGAATTGGCGCTACGATCGAAGTGAAGGGATGTCTTATTCCTGAGGGGCAATACTCATAATTTTAAGAACGTTCACAGTCTGAGGGCTTAAAAAGACCGCAGAATCATAAAAGGATAACTTTTTAATATGGCGAAGACGTGTTTTTCTTTTTTCGCTGCACTACGTAGGTCTTCTTCTTAGCGTGTCGATAGCAATCTAAATGTACTCGGCCCAGAATTCGGCTACTTGTTTGGCGCCTTCATCACCATCCATCAGTTCCTGTAACGTGCAGCTGACAGGACACGCAGGACACGATATTAAGTGTCCCATCGTTTGTGGGACAGCACCACATTTACACTCCAAGGCGGAGTCGTCTATGAATCTCCACCTGAACAGGTTATCCTTGCTTCGGCCTACCTGGGTCCGGAGTCTGTTTAAAGACTTCCAGATTACCCAAGGTAACTCATGTCCAGTTGGGAGATCTTCAGCAGGTGTAATTTCATTCCACTACGTAGGTATACCTTATCAAATAGATTGGGCTTGGATTGATTGGTATTTTAGCACAGACAAAAAATCCTTCATCGATGGGATTTGATACGATTAACTTAACAGTTAACTCTCCATTATGATTCATAATGTTATCCTTTTATGAATCTGCCAAAATTGCCTTTTTAGGCCCCGTTTTGATCTCCGTCTCAATCGGTTAAAAATTCCTCTAACTTCCCTAGATTTTTCACAAGTTTTTGACATTATTGTCGCTGAGATGAGACTCGACTAGATTTTGAAAGTTTTAAATTACGGCCATCTGATATCATTGCTTCGTACACGCTCAAATCATTTATTGCAAATTACGCATTTAATTTTACTGCTTTTGAACTGTCAAGGAGTCTGATAGTTCCGTTGTGACTGTGATAAAAAGGTTTCCACTTAGCATGATGCTAGGTTAGCATGACGCTGTGCTAAGGGGGACTCGCAGCAGGGCGCTGATTTTCTGTGGTCACCCATACTGCCGCCGTAACTAAAAGGGGCGCATCTGAGGAAAGGGAATACAGAAAAATGAGCCTTAATGGATGCGCCGTTTTTGTTTAGAAAGGTTTATTTTCCTGTATTCCCTTTCCTTAGATGCGCCCCTTTTACTTACGGCGGCAGCATAAATGACGTGAGGAAACCAAGGAAGGCATTTCAATCTGTGGGTCAACTACACGCAGCGGGCCATCAACGCTCTCCGAATAATAATAATGCGTTCAGGGTGCTGTTGGGGCTCCCATGCTACTGTAGTGCGTCTGCGAAGTTTGCGCAGCGCACACAGACGGATTTCACACTGTTCTGCGGCGCCGCATCGCTTCGCTGATGTTCCGCACGCGTGAGAGCGCCAACACCATCCTGAACGTGCTCAGCCACGAGCTGGACAGCCCCCTTCTGGGGCACTGGGTTCAAGCACAAGTGCGTGTGCCCGGGGCCCCAGGGGACGGCAAATACTTAAATTATTTTATTTTGTTTCTTATTAGGGTTCCGTACCCAAAGGGTACAAAACGGAACCCTATTACTAAGACTTCGCTGTCTGTCCGTCTGTCTGTCACCAGGCTGTATCTCAAGAACCGCGATAGCTAGACATTTGAAATTTTTACAGATGATGTATTTCTGTTGCCGCTATAACAACAAATACTAAAAACAAAATAAAATAAATATTTAAGGGGGGCCCCCATACAACAAACGCGATTTTTTTGCCCTTTTTTGCTCGATATCAAAAATGGCAAAAGGTAGGCACTTGAAATATTCACAAAATACTCAGTTGTATTTTAACTTTAATAATAAATAAAAAAAATTAAAATAAAATAAAATTGAAATAAAATAAGTATTTAAGGGGGCTCCCCTACAACAAACATGTGTTTTTCGGCGTTTTTGCCTTGTGGTACGGAACCCTTCGTGTGCGAGTCCAACTCGCACTTGGCCAGTTTTTTAAAGTATTTAACATAGTTTCTAAGTTGTACTAACTACTAACAATATTATGGGCAAAATATTTTTATTAAATATTTTATTTTAGTTTATTTAAAAATAAACAGAGGATCTTACCCTGGCCCGGTCGAAGGCAGAAGTCTGCTGGGGTCTGATGTCGTCAGCAGGTGCGGGGTCGAACAGCTCGTTCGTCTTGTACGCCACTCCGGGGTATTTTTTGCGACGAGGCATAGCTGGTTCCATCGGACCTGGAGACAAAGACGACGTTGTTATTGGCATTATCTGCGGAGTCTAAAAGTGCTGTGCTTGTTATTGTAGAGCAGTGGCGGTCCAGAGGTAAGGACTCTGACTTACAAGTGCGTAGGTTGTGGGGTAGTTTCATCGCCATTGCTCTCAAAACGGCGAAGGGAAACATCGTGAGGAAATCGGTATGTCCTAGAACCAAAAATTTGAACATACTTATGTGACGTCTACCAACCTGCACTGGGGCCGCGTGGTAAATTCCAAGTTTACAAACCCACTCCCTCTCGAAAAGAGGAGGCCTGTATCCCAGCAGTGGGAAGATTATAGGAGGACTATGCTTGTTATTGTAGTGGGCCTTTAATGAGGGGCCCGTGGCTAAATAATAACAGCTGCACAGGTCGATCGATCAGGTTAAGCTACGCTTGCCGCGGTTGGTCTGTGGATGGGTGACCATCTACTACTATTTTGAAGTACCGTAACCCCTCCGTGCCTCGGAAAGCACGTTAGGCCGTTGGGCCCGGCTGTCATTCGTGGATCTTTGACAGTCGTTACGGGTCGTCCGAAAATCTGACTGGGTTGTGGAGGTCAGATAGACAGTCACTCTATGTAAAATACTGGTATTCAGCTACATTGTCTGTGTGGTGCCGGACTTAAAGAATTGCACCACCCCTTACTTCCCGTGGGTGTCGTAAAAGGCGACTAAGGGTCTTACCGGAGAATGGGCAGCAGCGTTCTCTACTTATTCCACCATCATACCATACTGCGATCGCCAACCCGCCTGCCAAGCGTGGCGATTATGGCAAATCCCCCCTAAAATTGGGGGAGGCCTATGTCCAGCAGTGGACGTCTATCGGCTGAAACGACGACGACGACGATTCAGCTACATCCGGTTAGACTGGAAGCCGACCCCAACATACTTGGGAAAAAGCTAGGCAGATGATGATGACGTAGTGGGTAGGGAATGCAGAACCGGTTCTGTTTTAAAGAACCGGGATTTTCGGGACCTTCTGGCTAAAGAACCGGGATTCCCGGTACTTTCGATACTTTAAGTAAGCCTTTAAAAGATGAAGAGTTGAAACGGAGAAAGTAAAAGAAAGACGAAATGACAGGGCAAAATAAAAACATTTAAATCAAATCAAATAAAACGTTTTATTTCTTGTTTTATTGGTAACTACGCATATGCTACCAGCAACATCTTTATTAACATTAAAACATTTTTGTACCTAATCCTAGATAATATTTATCAAAAAAAAATATTAAACATCTTCTCCAAACAAATGATTTACATCAACATGACTCCTATTGCAATTCTGCATAATTAAATTAAAGCGTAGCATTAATCAGTCTCAATATTATTGATTATATAATCTTAACCGACATTTTTTAAATTGTTATTTATTAACATAATTCATCATCATCATTTCAGCCGAAAGATGTCCACTGCTGGAATAGGCCTCCCCCAAGCACCTCCACTTCGACCGGTTCTGTGCTTCTCGCATCCATCGGGTTCCCGCGGCCTTCACAAGGTCGTCGGAACACCTTGTGGGAGGCCTTCCAACGCTACGTCTTCCGGTACGCGGTCGCCACTCCAAAACATTTCGGCCCCATCGGCCATCTGTTTTGCGAGCAATGTGCCCTGCCCACTGCTACTTAAGTTTGGCAATTCTTCGGGCTATGTCGGTTACCTTGGTCCTCCTGCGGATCTCCTCATTCCTGATTCAATCACGCAGGGAAACTCCATAGCTCTCTCCATTGGCCTTTGGGTGACTTTCAACCTTCTTATAAGGCCCATTGTGAGTGACCACGTTTCAGTGCCATAAGTCATCACTGGCAGCACGCACTGGTCAAAGACTTTCGTCTTGAGACACTGAGGTATGTGGGACGAGAAGATATTGCGTAGCTTCCCGAACGCTGCCCAGTCAAGTCGGATTCGACGATCGACTTCTTTTTCGAAGTTAGACCTACCTAACTGGACAGTTTGTCCTAGGTAAACATACTCGTCCACGACTTCGAGTGTAGTGTCTCCGATCTTTATGAAAGTGGGTGTTACATGGGCATTTGACATGACCTTCGTTTTGTCCATGTTCATTTTAAGACCCACTCTTTCGGAGGCTCTACTGAGGTCATCGAGCATTGTACTGAGGTCCTCCATAGTCTCAGCCCTGTCTCACACCTCGCTGCAAAAGGATAGGTTTCGAGGTCTGATCCTGGAGTCGGACTGACATAGTGGCGTTTTCGTACCGACATACACTTCAGCACCTCGATGTACCGATAGTCGATCTGGCACCGTTGAAGAGACTGCAGCACAGCCCATGTCTCAATCGAATCAAAGGCTTTCTCGTAGTCCACAAATGCTAAGCAGAGAGGCTGGTCTTCGGTCTTCTGTATAACCTGTCGCAGCCTATGTATGTGGTCTACGGTGCTAAAGCCTTTACGGAATCCGGCTTGTTCGGAAGGCGTCAAATCTGCGCGCGAGACGGTTCGTGATGACTCTCGAAAACAGCTTGTAGACATGGCCCAGAAGTGAGATGGGCCTATAATTCTTAAGAAGGGCATTGTCGCCCTCCTTAAAGAAAAGTATCACCACACCTCTGTTCCATGCCTGCGGTGTTTTGCCCTCGAGAATGATGACGGAATCAAACAGCTTCTGAAGGGCCTTAAGAACGTGTTTTCCGCCGGCCTTCAGGAGCTCGGCCGTAATTCCGTCATCACCCGCGTGCCTTGTTATTTTTGAGCTGCTTCAGAGCCATCCTAATCTCGTACAGGCTGACGTCCGGGATGTCTTCGGTATAGTGTCGGGTCAATCTAGCTCTTGGGTCGTTTGCCAGATCCATAACGGGGTTCCTTGTTGACGTGTATAACTGTCCATAGAACCTCTCGATCTCTCTCAACAGCTCAGGTTTGGCGGATACGATCCTGCCATCATCGGTCTTTAGTTTCGTAAGCTGCCCAAAGGAAGCAGTCTTGTTTGAGTCTTTTTTGCGAAGCACTGTCCACCAAAATCACAAACACAAAGCAAAGCACAACATTCCGAAGACGCGATGGCCGCCACCAGTCCCTCCCGCACCCTCGTGCAGCATGCTCTTGTAGCATGCATGCTTCTTGTGCATGCTAGGTAGCAAGTGTATTCCGCTTTAAGCGGTCGGGCTTTATGCTATAAAATTAGAAATATTCGAAACGCGAAGTATCTTTTCCCGAAAGTACCGAAAGAACCGGGATTTGGTTTAAAAAATCCCGGTTCTAAAAACAACGCAAATTTCCGGGATTTCCCGGTACTTTCGGTTTCGGGATTTCCCGGGACTATTCACTAGTAGTGGGCCTTTAAATTACAGCACAGATGATCGACAAACTAAGATAATAGGATATTATGATTATTAGTCACGGTTAAGTCAATGATTAACCCATTAATTAAGCCAAGCCCGACATCCCTGTTATATTTCCCGCCTACACTATACCACTAAGGCCGAGGACATCGTGGAGTACGTGTGCCAAAGGACCAAGTACAGGCCGAGAGTGCAGTTGCTTGAATCGCGCCGCAACGTCAACTTCAAGGCGTTCGTGGTGCGAGTACCTGCATGCTACCTGCGCCTCGTCATGGCAGAGGACTTTTGGCCGCAAGGTGTAATGCTCCGTCGCTTCCGGGGACAAGTGCCACACGATCGCACAAAGACAGTGCTCGAGTGAAGTGAGTTTTATACACTAACACACATTGTACTATTATAATATATGTTAGTCTGTAAGGTCTGTAGATCTATGGGCCAAAGTAGCCTGAAAATAAAGGTTTTAATATTATTATTAATTAAGAGGTTGTGAGCTTGTTTTTCTCTGACTAAGTACCTAACTGGTATTATGTTTAACAATCGCGACGGCCATCTTGTGGTACCTATACAATATGTAACAGTCAGTGAAGCCCCAGTTGAGTGAAGTGACTCAGTTGACAAAGGTTCTCTAATCATTGATCAATGTTCTCTTCGCGAAATCCCTTCATTGATCAATGTCAATTCTTCTAATCAGACGCTTTAATTTTCCATTTGTACCTTGTGGTAAATAGTGGTTAAAAAAGTCACCCTTCCCAGTGATTCTATTGAACAAAGTCCAAGCAAGGTATTGATAAATATATATCTTTATAATACACAATGTCATTTTTAGTATATGCGAAACCTGAATATAGTTTGTTCAGAATAAGTAACTGAATCGATTCCAACCATTTTTACCCCATGTTATATTTTGTCAATATATTTAAGGGGGGCTCCCATACAACAAACGTGTTTTTTTTGGCCTTTTTGCCTTGTGGTACGGAACCCTTCATGTGCGAGTCCGGCTAGTCGCAATTGGCCAATTTTTTTTTGTGTTGTTGTTTTGTGTTTAGTTTGTGTTCTGTACGAGTCGCAATAAATACTTTTCTTTCTTTCTTTATTAACAGCCAATCGCAGCAGTATTTGTGCTTTTGACAACTTGTCAGTCTTGTCATATTAATTATGCTAAATTTGTTCAGTGCTATAACAGTTTTTGGTCATTCTCAGGGCCATTCCTGAAAATGACCAAAAACTGTTAACACACTGTTAAAAATCATTTTAAATGGAAGAGTTTCTTGCCCATTCTTCTACATACGAAACTACATTTTGGAAATGATTAGAATCAAATAATCAATTCTATTTTTGTTTTGACTTTCAAAAATGCCTGCTGTGTGCCTATTTGGACCTGAATAAATAAATGATTTGACTTTGAACAAAGATTTTTTGTTTTTTTTGTGTGTTTATTGAGTAGGTACCTTGGTCAAATTTTGTTTTCTTTCTTTATTTATTTATCGAAAGGATAACTTACCCCTCTGTATGGGCAGTGCGGATGGGGGCGTGGGCGCCGGCTGCTTCACCACACCTTGCTGTTGCTCCTTGTACTCGTGCCATTTGTACGTGCTGCGGTATTCCGAGTGCAGCTGTAACAAGGAAATAAGACTGTTAGATTTCTTTATAAAGAAGAGCTATCTAATGAGAAAATTATAGATTCTTGGATTCCCATTTAAAGACTCCTTCAAACAGGCGCGACACGCGATAAAATCGCGCGCGACACAAAGGCACCGCAAGCCGCGCATCTTTCAAACAGGCGCGACACGCGATAAAATCGCGCGCGACACAAAGGCACCGCAAGTCGCGCAACGAGCGGTGCCTTAACACGTCATTTCTCAAGATACTAATGAAGTCCGATGGGATTTTCCATCGGAAAAAATTACGACCTTCCATACAAATTTTGATCCTTTATTTAAACAACACTTTCACCCTGTGTAAAAAATACCGGTGTTAAGGCCGTTAAGGGGCTTACATGACCTAAAGCGCGGTCACTGTCGGACTGCATAGCTATAAAAGAAAGAGAAGCGCGATGACACAACCCTGGTAATTTATCGCAAAATATGAAGCAATTATTTAATTACAAAAAATCTGTTTGGACTAAAAAATTAAAACACTAGTATTTTAGTATGTTGCTTGTAGAATAATCTGACAAAAAATCAGAATGATTGTATGTATGTATATTAGTATGGTTTTTATTGTAAAAGAAAGTTTTTGGAGGTATCTTCATGATTTTTTTCTACCTATTAGTTGTATTCTACAAATTAGTTGTATTATGTTTTCAACACACTATCTACCTAGCATATATCCTGAAGAATATCATATATTTTTCTGATTTTGTTTACTGTAGTCGATCATACTTTTATTGTTTCTAAAACTTGCGTTTTTTGTATTTAGGTCCTGGTAACCCTTAACTGCATCCGGTTAGACTTGAAGCCGACCCCGACATAGTTGGGAAAAGGCTAGGCAGATTGTATGTACCCGCTTTATATTAGTTGATCTCCCAGACATCGCTACTTCATAAAGCATTCCAATAAAATACTAGTAAATAAAAAACTTCACAGATAAAATAAACCGTCGGGGATTGAATACGGGCCTTTGATGAAACTTTTTCGTCGAAAAGCCACGATATTGCAGTAAGCTGTCGTGCAAACTAATCGTCGGTGAATGATGTGTTCGATTCGGTTCGACGAAGTTTATCGCGGAAACGTTTTCGAAGTTTGATTTAAACTTTTGGATATGACAGAATAGTACTTCAGTAAGAAGCCAACTAGACTACGAATTAAACGGAAAATAGTGGCCACTATTTTCCGTTTTAAGCATTGTAATAAAAATAAGCTATAATACTACCGTTTGTAATAATAATAATAATAATGAGGAGGCTCTCGATGGGCAGCTAGATCAAGGGCTTGATCAAGAAAGCGGTACTTCTAGACACGGCCCGCAATGTTAGGAGGTTCCTCTCTCTGGAGCCCTGGCCCTGTTCCCGATGCCGGTGGGCTACTATTTTTTATATTTTTAATTGTTTTTCATACTAGTAAATAAAAATATAATTTATATGTATTTAGTTAAATAAAAGAAATAACGTATAATCTTGTGGAGCACAACGTAACATGCTTATTTTCCACATTTTCATTCTAAAATAAAAGAAATAACCAAACTAACGATGAGGGCGCCACTGCGCGGTCGGTGGTGGGCATATTCAATATCTCCAAGCTGAGTTTTCCAACAAGAAAACGTTAGCTTAGTAAATAAATATTTACTTTTGCTCCCTTGACTAGTACACGTTCCCTACGTCACTAGACATCCAATTAACCCCAAAATAAACAGACCCCATCTAAAGACGCAGACGGACGAAGCAAAAACTACGACACCCCCCCTTCCCCCTTTCCACTACAATCTATTAGGTACCGACAGATAGAGCAGCCATAGATAAAATAGATATAGGAATAGATGCAGATAGTCCGCAGAAAACCCGACTCGATATCGAGAGGGCTGTAAACGATAACTCCGTTAAGCGTAGTGATGTGATTATGGAGTATCGATATTCGTGTAATAAAATTTTTGTATGTAGGTAGGCTAACAATATTTGCGTATCTCATTTTCTGCTTGCTTTGGCGTTATTTATATTCATGCAGGTATGTTTTTCGGGGGGTATTGTTGAAACTCGATTTTCATCGTATTTCGCGTTTTCGATCAAAATGTAAATTGTTTTACCTACATATACCTAGGGTAATATTGAACTTTTGCGTGACTGAACTTTTTAATGAAGGTTGAACATACTAGATATAGGTACTTTAGGTACTTGGCTCCAATTATCTACTTACTTAAAATAAGTGAGTAACTTTTATCAAAACCAGCGCGGTGTTGCGTAACTCACTAACACTAGCAATGTCTTTAATTTTTAGGGTTCCGTACCCAAAGGGTAAAAACGGGACCCTATTACTAAGCTCCACTTTCCGTCTGTCTGTCACCAGGCTGTATCTCAAGAACCGAGATTGCTAGACAGTTGAAATTTTCACTGATGATGTATTTCTGTTGCCGCTATAACAACAAAATACTAAAAACAGAATAAAATAAATATTTAAGGGGGCTCCCATACAACAAACGTGTTTTTTTCGGCGTCTTTGCCTTGTGGTACGGAACCCTTCGTGTGGCCAGTTTTTACAGTTCAACAACATTCATTGCGTTATTTACGTTGTCGAGAAAACACATTTCTAGAACTTATGAACCAATGGATTAGCAATATCCTTTAAAATGATTCAGATTGAGACTGATGATAGTGTGTTACACAACTTGGCTGCTGAGCTATGAAAGAATTTCGATGCCTATACAGACGAAATTAAAAACGAAGTAGGTACCAAAAGGTTTTAATGTCAATTCTTGTACCTAATGGTAAAGAAAGGTTATTTGGTGAGGGAGGCAATTTGGTGATAGACTCTTAAAAGTCTTCCAAAACATTACCTATGCACGCTATATCGCGTAATGATATGTCACTACGTCTTGTCCACCTTTGTAGAGAACTGGTTGCATCATTTTGCGTTACCTACTGCGTGCATAGGTAACGTTTTGGAAGAGTCTATCACCAAATTGCCTCCCTCACCAAATAACCTTTGTTTACCTACTGCTTTTACAATATTGATTTCCTTTTACAAATTCGGATAGGTTATTTATTATTATTTATTCATCAATCAAGTAATCACTCATACAATTATTAGGCATATAACGTCAAAAGCAATAATTAATAATAAAAAAAAATTACACAAATAAAAATTAAATTAAATTAAATCACAATTTTTTTTATTTTTTTTTATGACCAAGCAGGTCATAAAAAAAAAAATAAAAATAAAAGAGAATGGTTATAATTTTCTGACCGGCATTCGAACAGCAACATGCCTGTCATATATCCACTACTTCAAACACCACAAAGTAACCCAGACCAGACCTTCGCAATCAGTCGATCAAAAAGCTCGTAAACCCACAAACCCCATCTGCTCCCACTCGGCCAGTAAAAACGTTCAAACATCAAATGGCCCAAAAATAGTTTTGAAAGCCATTTACCGCCAATAAAATCGATTTGTGTATGTACAGTCACGAGCATAAGTATGTATACACTTGGCTTTATTCAAAGACGATTTTCTCCTTTAGTTTTGAATGAAATTTTATGTTATTACGAACAAAGTATTTTCGAATCCATAGGTTTGTGTAAAGTGTCGTATTTCAACGTTGCATTCGTTATTTCACGAAAAAATCGCAATTGAAAGTTGCCAAGTCATTATCATCTACCTAGCCTTTTCCCAACTATGTTGGGGTCAGCTTCCAATCTAACCGGATGCAGCTGAATACCAGTATTTTACATGGAGCGACTGCCTATCTGACCTCCACAACCCAGTTACTGGGTAATACGATACCCCTTGGTAAGACTGGTTGTCAGACTTTCGGGCTTCTGACTACCCGTAACGACTGTCAAAGGTCCACGAATGACAGCCGGGACCAACGGCTTAACGTGCTTTCCGAGGCACGGAGGGGTCTCGGTATGTAAAGATGGTCACCCATCCACAGACCAACCGCGGCAAGCTCAACCTGATCGCTCGACCTGTGCGGCTGTTATTATTTAGCCACGTGCCAAGTGCCAAGTGTGAAAGTTGCCAAGTGTTGACATAATAGTGCTCGTGACTCTACATACATTTAATATACAAATATAGACATTCTGGGCACGAGGTGGACATCAAATTGGTGGCTCATCAATTATTCCAAGCACGACATATCGGCCAGTAGGGTGACCATATGGCAGGAAAGTGTGGTAGTCTGTTGTTAGGACTCCGTACCAAAATGGTAAAACGGAACCCTTATGGTGAGACTCTGTCTGTCTGTCTGTCACAGCTAGATATCTCAAGAACTACTAATGCTATCAATTTGAAATTTGGAATAGTTTTAGATGATGTTTACCCAACTGTTTTGCAAATAAGAAAGAAATAAAAATATATGTGTATTTTTTTCAGCAGGGACTGAAAGCGGGTCTGAAACATTCGAAGTGGGGCTACTAGAGCATGTGAGGTATCATATAAAAGAGCGCAGTTTGCACATTCTCAAACATTTTTTCTTTTTTTTAGGCCGCACAGTTTTCGACTTTTGATGAAAAATGAAAATGTGAAAAATTAAAAACATGATGATACGGAACCCTTGGCCTTGGTGCGCGAGTCCGACTCGCTCTTGATTTTTGGTTCTGAATATTTATTGGTCGTTTATTGGAGAGGGAATACAGTAAAATAGACAACCGTCTATTTTATTATTATTATATTATTGTATTGCCCAGCGTTTTCCCAACTATGTTGGGTCGGCTTCCAGTCTAACCGGGTGCAGCTGAATACCAGTATTTTACATGGAGTGGCTGCCTATCTGATCTCCACAACCCAGTTATTGGGTTATACGGTACCCCTTGGTAAGACTGGTTATCAGACTTTCGGGATTCTGACGACCCGTAACGACTGTCAAAGATCCACGAATGATAGCCGGGCCCAACGCCTTAACGTGCTTTTCGAGGCACGGAGGGGTCTCGGTATGTAAAGATGGTCACCCATCCACAGACCAACCGCGGCAAGCTCAACCTGATCGCTCGACCTGTGCGGCTGTTATTATTTAGCCACGTGCCAAGTGCCAAGTGTGAAAGTTGCCAAGTGTTGACATAATAGTGCTCGTGACTCTACATACATTTAATATACAAATATAGACATTCTGGGCACGAGGTGGACATCAAATTGGTGGCTCATCAATTATTCCAAGCACGACATATCGGCCAGTAGGGTGACCATATGGCAGGAAAGTGTGGTAGTCTGTTGTTAGGACTCCGTACCAAAATGGTAAAACGGAACCCTTATGGTGAGACTCTGTCTGTCTGTCTGTCACAGCTAGATATCTCAAGAACTACTAATGCTATCAATTTGAAATTTGGAATAGTTTTAGATGATGTTTACCCAACTGTTTTGCAAATAAGAAAGAAATAAAAATATATGTGTATTTTTTTCAACAGGGACTGAAAGCGGGTCTGAAACATTCGAAGTGGGGCTACTAGAGCATGTGAGGTATCATATAAAAGAGCGCAGTTTGCACATTCTCAAACATTTTTTCTTTTTTTTAGGCCGCACAGTTTTCGACTTTTGATGAAAAATGAAAATGTGAAAAATTAAAAACATGATGATACGGAACCCTTGGCCTTGGTGCGCGAGTCCGACTCGCTCTTGATTTTTGGTTCTGAATATTTATTAAATGATAAATGATAAATGATAAATGATTTTATTTTTGTAAGTAGGTTTGTACAAACACTTTTACACGTCAATCATGGTTTTTTAAAACTAGATGAGGTCGGCGTTTCCTATCTGACTACTCTGAGAAGAAAGGCCGAAACAAACTCAGAGGTCACAGTCTCTTTTAAAGTCCAGACATAATCTTGGTCAGGTTATATGAAGACCATGTAGATCGATGTCTGAGATGGTCTTTTGAAGAAAGAACCACACAGATTGAGAGGACCTGTCCAGTCAGTGCACGCATTTGTCAGAAATCGTGCAGCTCAACTCAAGACTTAAGGAGCTCAACGATTCGACGAACAATACCAAAGAAAGGACATTTGGGTAGGCCACATAAATTACTCAAACTGCCAGACCAAGAGAAAAAAAAAAAACAGAACAGAAAGAATAATAAAAAATATATATAAAAGTAACAAAATGACCCACATCGTCTTCACATTCACAATTCACAATAAATAAAATAATGTAATACTTTACAAAGTAAGCAAATGTCATTGTTTATAAAAAAATCATTAATGTCAAAGTGTATATAAAAAAAAGGACGTTCCAAATGCAGAAATGTGAAGCAGCTCAATCCCAAGCCTTTTTGTCCTCAATATAATCTTTAACTGTATAAAAGGCTTTCTGGCACAACTTACGTTTAATGAATGATTTGAATTTATTGAGGCTTAGATCTTGAACGTGGCTTGGTAGCTTATTATAAAAGCGTATACATTGGCATCTGAACGAGCCACCTATTTTTTTGAGCCTTGTTGTAGGTACAACAAATTTGTGTTTGTTTCTAGTATTTATATTATGGATATCACTGTATTTTTTAAACAATTTTATATTTTTATGGGCATATAAAAGATTTTCAAAAATATACTGAGAAGGCACAGTCATTACATTAATCTCTTTAAATTTGTCTCTGAGAGAGTGTCTCGGACTTAATTTATAAATTGATCGAACAGCTCGCTTCTGTAAAACAAAGATAGTCTGAATATCGGCGGCATTTCCCCACAATAGAATACCGTACGACATTACACTATGAAAATAGCTAAAGTACACTAAACGGGCAGTCTCTATATCAGTTAAATTACGAATTTTTCTAACAGCATATGCTGCGGAACTTAGCCTTTTTGACAATTTATCTATATGTGGACCCCACTGAAGCTTAGCATCCAAAGTTATGCCCAAGAATACTGTGTTGTCTTCAGGATTCAATTCCTCGCCCTTTATCAACACATTAGTTTTCACATGCCTAACGTGAGGTAGCGTAAACTTAATGCATTTGGTTTTTTTCTCGTTTAGAAGCAAATTATTAACATTGAACCAATGGACTACTTTCGAGATCGCGCTATTTACATCGTCAGTAACCAACTGCTGACGTTTAAGTTTAAACAAAAGAGAAGTGTCATCTGCAAATAACACTATATCATGATTATCCTTTATGAGGTACGGCAAGTCATTATATTGGTCGTTTATTGGAGAGGGAATACAGTAAAATAGACAACCGTCTATTTTATTATTATTATATTATTGTATTGCCCAGCGTTTTCCCAACTATGTTGGGTCGGCTTCCAGTCTAACCGGGTGCAGCTGAATACCAGTATTTTACATGGAGTGGCTGCCTATCTGATCTCCACAACCCAGTTATTGGGTTATACGGTACCCCTTGGTAAGACTGGTTATCAGACTTTCGGGATTCTGACGACCCGTAACGACTGTCAAAGATCCATGTATGACAGCCGGGACCAACGGCCTAACGTGCTTTCCGAGGCACGGAGGGGTCTTGGTATGTAAAGATGGTCACCTATCCACGGACCAACCGCGGCAAGCATAGCTTAACCTGATTGATCGAACCATGCGGCTGTTATTTCTTAGCTACAAGCCCCAATTATAATGATATGTACAAGAATAATTATAATAAAGGAGAGGAAACAATCAAAGGGCATCAAAACATTCGTCCGCATCGCTATCAACAGGAAAACTGGCCAAAAGGCTGGCAGCATTGCCATAATTCAGTTTTATATGGATTGGTGATCAAATGCGTTGTATATGCAAATATTCTATAGCATGGTAGCTCATTCAAAATATTTTTATTATTCATCTATATATATAAAATTCAAAGTCCTGACTGACTGATTGACTGACTGACTGATATATCAACGCACAGCCCAAACCGCTACACCTAGAGACTTGAAACTTAGAAGGTGTGTTCTTTGTGAAGAGTAAATATCCACTAAGAAAGGATTTTTGGGAATTCAACCCCTAAAGGGTTAAAATAGGGGATGGAAGTTTATATGAAAGTCCGACAGTTTTGAAGTTAGGATCTTCTAATTTTGTATTTAGGTTGACAATTGAAAATTAATTTACACGTGTCTCAGCGTTTTTGATAATTCCACCCCCGAAGGGTTAAAAAGGGGGGTGAAGTTGTGTATAGAAAGTCATTAATTTTCGACGTAAAATCACTAAATTTACTATCTAGGCTTATGATTGGAAACTAACACAACGGTGTTGTTAGAATTTCATCCATTAAGGGGGTGAAAAGGGGAATGAAATTTTGTCCTGACTGACTGATATATCAACGCATAGCCTAAAACGCTGGTCGGTACCGCTGGGTAGAGAAATTACTTTTGGAGGGTGTGTTCTTTGTGAAGAGTAGATATCCACTAAGAAGGGGTTTTTGGAAATTTAACCTTTAAGGGGTGAAAAGAGGGGATTTTGTTTGTATGAAAAATCTTATTCCTTGAGTTAATAACCATGAAACTTGGCACGAATATTTATCTAAATAAATTATGAAGTTTGGCTTTTTTTTCTAAACTACCCCCTGAAGGGGGATTGGGAGGTGTCAGTTTGTATGGAAGAGTTTTAACGAGTGGTCCGATTAACTCGAAACTCAGTATACTTAAGACCAAAAATAAAGAATAACGTGTATCATCGTTTTTCGAAATTTTACCCCTAACGGGGTGAAAAGTTAATTTTATAGGGGAAGACTTTACTGCGTGGCTTGATTAACTCGAAAATTGGTATAAACAATCTTTGAGTCGAGTAATGAACACATCCCAAACAATTTTACGAAATTCCACCCCTGTGGGGGTGAAAAACGGGGATACAGTTTATAAGAAAAATCTTATTCATTTGGTTAATAAACTTGGCAAGAATACTTGCCTAAGCAAGTAATAAAGTTTATCATTATTCGTTTATCAAAACACCCCAACACCCCTTGTGTTGGGGTGTTAAAGATTCTGTGGAAAAATTTTAACGCGCGGTCCGATTTACTCGAAACTCAGTATTAATACTTTTGACAGAAAATAATTAATAATAACAGCCGCACAGATCGATGGATCAGATTACGCAGGCTATGCTTGCCGCGGTTGGTCTGTGTATAGGTGTCCATCTTTACATACCGTGACCTCTCCGTGCCTCGGAAGGCACGCTAAGCCGTTGGTCCCGGCTGTCATTCGTGGATCTTTGACAGTCGCTAGGGGTGGTCAGAAGCCCGAAAGTTTGACAACCAGTCTTATCAAGGGGTATCGTATTTGGGTTGTGGAGGTCAGATAGGCAGTGGCTCGATGTAAAATACTGGTACCCAGCTGCATCCCGTTGGACTGGAAGCCGACCCCAACATAGTTGGGAAAAGGCTAGGCAGATGAAGAACCAGTGGTAAGTGTATGGGGTTTTCGAAAGTTATCGACCCCTAACGGGACGAAAGTGGTAATTCGATTTATAAGGGGATTTTAATGAGTGCCTTGATAAACTCAAAAAAAAATGGTACAAATAAATTTGGACTTGAAACTTGGCACAAATAATTATAAAGTTCGATTTTAGGAGATTGGGGGTGTCAAATTTAGTATGGAAAAATTTTAATGCGCGGTCCAATTAACTCGAAACTCAGTACCTATCTAAGACCAAAATAAATAATAAAGTGGTTCAGGGTTTTTCGAAAATCTACCGCTAATGGGGTGAAGAGGGGTAGTCAATTTCACAGGGCAAAATTTTATTACGAGGCTTCATTAACTGGAAAATTGGTATAAATAATCTAGATTATGTTTCGAAATTCCACCCCTATGGGGATAGAAAGAGGGGATACAGTTTATATGAAAAATCTTATTCATTTGGTTAATAAATTAGAAACTTGGCAATATTTGGGTCAGTAAATAATAAAGATTGTCACTTTTAGTTTAAAAAATCCCTCACAGAGGATTTGGAGGGTGAAAAAGTTGATGGATTAGAAAAATATTTAACCCGCTGTCGGATTAACTCGAAACTCGGTACTACTAAAACAAAAAATACTTAAAAAAGTGATTTAGGGTTTTTTCAAAAATTGACTCCTACGAAGGTGGTAAATTCTACTGCTTGCTTCCATTAACTCGAAAATGGGTATGAGTCTTTGAGTCAAGTTATGAACACATCCCATACGATTTTTCAAAATTACTCTCCTGGGGGGGTAAAAAGCTGGGATACAGTTTATTTGAAAAATCCTCCCTTTGAGCCATAAACTAAAAAAATTGGCCCGAATACTTATTTATATCTAAATAAATGATAAAAATCATAAACATACATTTTCGAAATTATAAGAGGAAAGTACCTACGAATTTCACGCGGACGAAGTCGCGGGCTGAAGCTAGTTATACATATAAAATTATTATACAGATATTACATGACCAATCACACTAATATTATAAAGGCGAAAGTTTGTGAGTGTGTGTGTGTTCTTCACGCTCAAACGGTCGTCATAAAAGTAAATAGTCCAATGTTAGAAACAACCTTAAGAAATTCGGCAATATTTAAATACGGAAATAGAACCAGGCACTGCGGAAAAAGAAGTCGGTCATTCAGGTAGTTTCGTTTATAGTCATAAAAGCAAATGAAGGAAAAACTATAAACCAAAGTCAAAATAAATAAAAAAAATATTAAAAGTTAAACTGGTTCAGTAGCTACATTAGTTTAACTTAGCCGTTTTGAGAGTTTTCTACGCGGTTATAGTAAGTTTTATAGTTCACAAAGCTGAATGTTAATTTAATTTTTGTTAGTACTCAAACATTTGCTTTTAATTTAGAATTACGTAACTAGGTGCGAGGTGCTGAGAATTTCAAACTTTTCGTGTAACATAATATGGAGTTAACTTGTTAGATAAGCAAGACTATGAAATTACTGAAAGTAATGAAGAAATTGTTTAGATAATAAATAACATGTCAGGCTAAAGAAGTAAGAAATAAATGAATAAATAGTAGTATACTGGGTTTACTCAAAACATGGCAATTTGACTATTGAAAATGCTAAGCTAAGCTAATTTTGGTACAAACTGATGAATTGATGATACATAATTATGTCATTATAACGTACTTTAAATAAGTTCAACGTCATTCTCCAGCCCTTGTACCAATTTAGGTATTTGCAACGTCTTTTTCTTCCATACTTCTCTATTAGTCGTCATGTCGGTAGTCACCCCTTTTCTTACCACATCATCATTCACACAGTCCACCCATCGCTTCTTTGGTCTTCCCCTACTCTTATAGCTTTCGACATTCATACTTAAAACTTTCCTCATTCCTCCGTATCACACGCCCATAGGCATGTTGAAAGTTGTGTGAAAATTGGGTGTCTTGGTATGCCATGGCAACCGATTTCCACACAACTTTTCAGTTACCGGACCCACTTACAGTCTTCCTCTTATATACTCACTAGCTTCTGCTCGCGACTTCGTCACCCTCCCACCATTTCACTTCGTCAGCGTGAAATTTCATCTGCTCCCCATTCACCCTCTTAGGAGTGGAATTTCAAAAAACCCTTTCTTAGTGGACACCTACTCTTCACAAAGAACACCCTCCAAATTTCATGTCTCTAGGATCAGCGGTTTAGGCTGTGCGTTGATATATCAGTCAGTGAGGACTTTGAATTTTATATATATAGATTTCTTATTCTGTCCATTCGTGTAACAACACATATCCCTCTTAGCATTCTCATCTCAGCTGCATGCTGCCTTTAATTCCTTTCATAATTCAAATAATACAGTATAAAATGCTCCACTGCTTTCAACCTTTCACGACCTCACGTTCTGATGAAATTTTAAAACCTCACGAATCATGTGACTTAAAAAATATCGTGACGGAATAATAATTGACTGAGAGGATTTATAAAAGAGACCTTGGCTTTAAATGTACAGTAAAAATCTCAATTCACAGTATAATAAGCCGAGAAATTAAATAGAAGGAAGTAAGAGGCAAACTGCAATCTTGGTTAGTTTACAATTAGGATTGTTTCCGTACCAATTTACATTATTATATCTACAGACACAGAGGTAGTCTGTAAGTCTTTCACATTTGTTAACCGTCATTCAGAAGGAGCAAAGGCTTTTGTGGCTCTACAGGAAAAAAAAATACCAGTGCGCAGACCATTTTAGCATATGATTTTGGACGTAAAGATCCTAGCGTAGAAATTTTCGTCGGTTTAAAAAAAAAATAGTTGTCCCATACATTTTGACAGCGTAGATATTGCACTTGAATTACTACTGTCGCTCCATACGAAATAACATACAATGCAATATCCTATTAAGGCAATGCTAAAACATGAAACTTTAAATACCAAAACATGGTTTTAATAACACTCAAAAGTTACAAAACGCTGATTTACACAATACGAGGATGAATTGTAATATAAATAACATACATTTTGTTCAGACAATGCTTGCTTGTGAGTTAGGCAACACCACAAATTGCTTGGTTGCAATAGACAATCCGGCTCACTTTTGATACGTTATGTTACGTCAATTAGTCTGACATATTGCTTAGTATAGTTCGTTCAGTTATTTTACTTCAGGGCCCCAATTCTGTATGATAATTATTATTTCCTGAGCAATCTTACTACGTGCAAACCATGTCAATATCGTGTCTTGTACAAACCCCTGTAACGGCAAGGAATCGAAATGTCAACTGTACGGATAATAAGTATTTTGACAGTTCAAACCACGCTAACTTCGCGTTCATTTCGCGTTACGTTAATATTCTCTAATAATGTTAATATTCTTAGACACAGAAAAGTATAGACGGAGGGTAGCTCCATTTCATTTCGACAAGAAAGGGATAAAGTATTGAGTTAATATAAGTAACAGAAAAGGATAAAGCTATACTATTTCCGTCTCCCAGTTCGTGCAAGTTTTTTCAAGGCCAGCGACTTATGTAGCTCAACAAACTGACAGTTATTTCGTCTTTGTGTAATTGTGAAGTTTATTTTGGCACTTTTCTACATCATTTATTCATATATTTTGCTTGCATACATTGTTTTAAAGCCGAGATAAACCTATAATACAATGCGGTGTAGTGTACTTAACTGTAAGAAAAGCGATAGTGAGCGGAAATATAATTACATTTAAATACATTATCGGCTAGTTTTTTGTCTCGTGTGTGGCCACGCTACCCGATGCTCTATAGCATTCTTACTCTAAGTTAATATTAGATGTCGTGAAGGTAAGGAATTTACGTGTTTTCGAAGAAAGGAATCATTAAGTAGTCAAGTCAAAGTGAATGAGGGCCCTGATTTTGCATCACTGTCCAAATCACAGTGATCTTTATTCTCATTCTAATAAGGTTGCTGTTGAGTTGCAGCCACTGACAAGTCTGGCAAAATCATTGTGATATTTACCCCGCGTTCCGAATTGAGTCAAAAGCGATTATATCGCGAATCCGACCAAATTTAATAGTCACAAAATATAAGGACTATTGAGTACTATTTGTGACGTTGCGCGTTGGTCGGATTCGCGATATAATCGCTTTTGACGCAATTCGGAAAGCGGGATTATTCTCGTAACAAAATGGTTGCTGTTACGTTGCTGCTGTCAGAGCTAAAATAACTGTGAACGAACTGTAGTGTGTTATCTGTCGTCATATAGTTATTGCTTATGTTTACTCAATGTCTATGATTCTGAGTAATCCAAATTAATCCGAATGGTGACCAATCACTTCGCCAACCACTTTCCTGCTAATTTCTTACATCGGACTTTGCACTTTTTTTTAAATCTTTATTTTTGTTTTTATCTGTTGTTCGACTATTATCTGACTATCTGGTGTATTGTGTCTCTTTTAGTCTGTGCTAAATAAATGTATTTTCTTTCTATCTTTCTTTCTGTTATATCCCGAAGAGATTATCGAAAATCTTTGTTTTGTGACAATTGAGTTTACCTAGGTAATTGATTTGTGTCACTCACTGTAGTTTAATCTTTATAAATTAAAGTCACTTTTCGTGTCTGTCTGTGTGAGCGCGTTGTTCTAAACTAAGCAATGGATTTTGATGCGGTTTTCACAATTTTTTTGCGAATTTGTTCCAGGAGGTTTATATGCACATCAAGCTACTACAATTTGTCAAATTTCTGTAATAGATTTTCAACTTTATCGCTAAAGTGTAAGGTTCAAAGTTGATTGGGAAAATTTGACAGTTTCGGGTAGCTTGTATTGCTGGCGTCTGTACTCTTCTAAACTTTCATATTATTTAAGAAGAAATCTCGATTTTTTGCAATGCCGTAAAAACACTGCGTAGAAAGGACGGGTCGTTAATACTACATAAAAACAATGAAACCTATCTGTATAATGATTATACATATAGCTTGTATATTGTAATTAGGATTTATAATTTGTATCACCATTCACGATTTTATTTATTGGGCAACACCAGCACAGATTTATTGAAATATAAGCCAAATCTGAAAAACAGGAAAATATAAATAAATCGAATCCCAAAATCGTCTGGTCACCCCATACATAAGTAATGAAGCACTCACACGAACAATTAAACATTGAGTTTCAACGCCCCACTGAACCGATAACCTGATTCTCGCGATTCTGCTAATAAAATGGACAAACAGCCGAAATGAACGAATGACTTAAAATAGGAACGAATTAACTAATTAAAGGAACGGCTGACCCGATTCCCGTATTTGAAAATCGAATAAAAAACAAAATGGGAGCGATTTTGTTTTTATATGCAGTTCGAAATTGGAATGTTTCCAGAATGTTCTGGCTTCAAGTTTATTATTGTGAAGAAATTGTAGTTTTACGTGAAAGGCTGAGCTGGCAGTGTTACTGAATTTTCAGCCGTTTTCAGTCAAGTGTAGTTAGATTTGGCAAGGCTTGGCCTTACGAGTAGGAATAGTGATCTTGCAGATATTGATCCTTACGAGTGTTGTCCTATTGGTTTTGGTTCAAACTATTGGGAAAGGTATTAAAATGATTTGAAGCTAGCTTTGATTTCGCGTGGATGTCGGGTACCTATCAATAATGTGTTGCTAGAGGTGTACTCCGCTGTAAAAAAAAACCCTTTTCAGGTTTTTTGTTTTTAGCGCGGAACTCTAATTAAGCCGAAGGTACTCTTTATAACATCAGCTCTCTCTATCTGCCAGTGAAAGTCCCGTCAAAATCGGTCCAACCATTTCAAAGATTAGCCGGAACAAACAGACAGACAAATATTAAAAAAATAGTTTTTTCGTTTTAAGTATTTTACGTATGTAGCTACGCTTCCCACAGTTGCACCGTGGCTGGGTGACCATCTTTACATACCAAGACTCCGTGTCTCGGAAAGCATGTTAAGCCGTTGGTTCCGGTTGTCATTCGTGGATCTTTGACAGTTGTTACGGGACGTCAGAAGCCCGAAAGTCTGACACCCAGTCTTACCATGGCGTATCAAATTACCCAGTAACTGGGATGTGGAGGTCAGATAGGCAGTCCCTCCATGTAAAATACTGGTATCCAGCTACATCCGGTTAGACTGGAAAGTTGGGAAAAAGCTAGGCAGATGATGATTACTTTCATAATAATATAAAGCTGTTGACGTTAAAAACAGACACTTTTATTTATTTGTTTAGATATTGCTAAGCCACATTGTATTTTATGCTGGTTAAAATAAGAAACATGAAACAAGGGTGGCAACACTTTTCTCATGTTTCTTTTTATTAATCTTAATCTTTTATAATTGTTTTAATTTGTTTTTTTTTTCCTTTTTTATTATAATCTATATATATAAAATGGTAAACTGACTGATTGTTGATATATCAACACACAGCCCAAACCGCTGGTCCTAGAGACATGAAACTTGGAGGGTGTGTTCTTTGTGAAGAGTAAGTATCCACTAAGAAAGGATTTTTGGGAATTCTACCCCTAAAGGGGTGAAATAGGGAATGGAAGTTTATATGAAAGTCAGTCAGTTTTGAAGTTAGGATCTTCAAATTTTGTGTTTAGACTGAGGATTGAAAATTAATTTATACGTGTCTCAGCGTTTTTGACAATTCTACCCCCGAAGGGTTAAAAAGGGGGATGAAGTTGCGTATGTAAACTCCTTAATTTTCGAAGAAAAATCACTAAATTTATTATCTAGGCTTATGGTTGGAAGGTAACGCAACGGTGTTGTTAGAATTTAAACCCTTAAGAGGGTGAAAAGGGGGATGAAATTTTGGTCTTAATTATATAATCTATCAACGCACAGCCTAAACCGCTGGTCCTAGAGACATGAATTTTGGAGAGTGTGTTCTTTGTGAAGAGTAGGTCTCAGCCAAGAAGGGGTTTTTGGAAATTCAACCTTTAAGGAGGTGAAAAGGGGGATTTTGTTTGGATGAAAAATCTTATTCCTTGAGTTATAATAAAAATAACCTTGAAACTTGGCACGAATACTTATCTAAGTAAATAATGAAGTTTGGCATTTTTGTTTTTCTAAACTACCCTCTAAAGAGGGATAGGGGGGTGTCAAAATTTGTATGGAAGAATTTTAACACGCTGTCCGATTAGCTCGAAACTGAGTATGTATACTTAAAACTAAAAATAAAGAATAATGTGTATCAGGGTTTATCTACCCCTAACTGCGTGAAAAGGGTAGTTAATTTTACAGGGAACGATTTTACTGCGTGACTTGATTATCTGGAAAATTGGTATAAATAATCCTTAAGTCAGGTCATAGAAACATCCCAGACGAGTGTTCAAAATTCCATCCCCATGGGGATAAAAAGAGGGGACACAATTTATATGAAAAATCTTATTTATTTGGTTTATAAACTTTATAGACTTCAAAAAAAAACACTACAAAGTGAAAAATAACCTTAATTTCGGAAGTCGGTGTCTTTGGATCTGTATTTTAGTTTTGCCACCGTCTTCCGAAATTAAAGTTATTTCCCACTTTGTAGTGTTATTTTGGAAGTCGGTTTTTTTGTTTGTTAAAACGTTTTTATTTCTCGCTTTTTAGTGGGTCTGTTTATAATTTATCTAAATTACAATAGCCTAATGTCAACTTGCTCATCACCTTTACCAAAATATTGCTTTTCCCGATGCAGGGACATTAATTGTTGAGGAATTATCCTGGTATTTCACCATCAGCTCCATTTCACCATTTGCATTGTGACGAGCATACATTGTAGCAACCATGTTAAAGTAATCGAATCGCAACTCGTGATATATTTATTATTGAGTAGTTCCGGTGGCCATCTGTAGTCTTCATCATCAGTTCCACTTCACCAAATAGTGCTTTTCGAGAGCAAATGCACGAGTTACTATAAAAAATACCCAAATCTCTACCTATAGGTGTGCCTATAATATTTGAAAAGTTCCTTCGATTTCTCCAGGATCCCATCATCAGATCCTGACCTGATAACAATGGGACCACCTGAAAAGTATTGTATACCCTTCCAAACAAAAAAAAAAAAATCAAATCGGTCTAGCCGTCTTCGAGTAATCGGGAACGTACTTAAAAAAAAAAAGATTCCGACGAACTGAGAACCTCCTCCTTTTTAGGGTTCCGTACCCAAAGGGTAAAAACGGGACCCTATTACTAAGACTTCGCTGTCTGTCCGTCTGTCCGTCTGTCTGTCTGTCTGTCACCATGCAGGCTGTATCTCAAGAACCGCGATAGCTAGACAGTTGAAATTTTCACACATGATGTATTTCTGTTGCCGCTATAACAACAAATACTAAAAACAAAATAAAATAAATATTTAAGGGGGGCTCCCATACAACAAACGCGACTTTTTTGCCCTTTTTTGCTCGATATCAAAAATGGCAACAGGTAGGCACTTGAAATATTCACAAAATACTCAGTTGTATTTTAACTTTAATAATAAATAATAAAATTAAAATAAAATAAATATTTAAGGGGGGCTCCCATACAACAAACATGTTTTTTTCGGCGTTTTTGCCTTGTGGTACGGAACCCTTCGTGTGCGAGTCCGACTCGCTCTTAGCCAGTTTTTTTGATATGGGTTAAAAATAGAAAAGTGCGTTTTAAGGTTTTTCAAAAATCGACTCCTACCAAGTTGGAAAAGGGTAATAAAGTTCATGGGTTGGATTTTACTGCTTGCTTCCATAAACTCGAAAATGGGTATGGGTCTTTGAGTCAAGTTATGAATACTTTCCAAACGATTTTTCAAAATTCCATCCATGTTGGAGTGAAAAGCGGGGTACAGTTTATTTGAAAAATACAAAAACCCTTTGATCTAAAAACTTAAAAATTGGCCTGAATACTTATTTATCTAAATAAATGATAAGATCATAACATACATTTTCAAAATTTTAAGAGGAAAGTAGGTACGAATTTCACGCGGACGAAGTCGCGGGCAGAAGCTAGTAATATATATTTTTACTTGTATACAGGGTGTGGCGTAAATAGTGGTCCACCGTTAAGGATTCGATATACCAGATAATTTACTATAACATATTACAATTACATTATTAGGTATAGAGAGAGTAGTCCCGGGAAAGGACATAGGATAGTTTTTATCCCGATATTCCCACGGAATCGACACTTAATGCGGGTGAAAGCGCGGGGCGCTGCTAGTTACAATATAAATCCTGTTCATTTTCCCGTGTTTGCCTGTAAAAAGTAATGTCATCTAAATATATAAAACTCAAAGGTGACTGACTGACATAGTGATCTATCAACGCACAGCCCAAACCACTGGAGGGATCGGGCTGAAATTTGGCATGCAGGTAAATGTTATGACGTAGGCATCCGCTAAGAAAGGATTTTGATAAATTCAACCCCCATGGGAATAAAATAAGGGATGATGGCGGATGTAAATGTATTAGTTTTTTTAAATAATACTCAACGCGAGCGAAGCCGCGGGCAAAAGCTAGTTATTCTACAGAGATATACTGAGTGTGTTGAATTTAATAAAGGCATACGTAATATAAATCTGGTAAGTATGTTGTAAGCTTACGTAGCGTAATGATGGCGGAAGAGCTCGTGTCGAGAGTATGTTATGCAGTTTGTGTTTTATGTCGAGGGAATTGTGTGAAATAGAATTGGTTGTCTTTGTCAAAGTTGGATTTTCTTTTAACACTGATTTTCTTTATAATTAGTTGGTAAATACGATGTTTTCATTGAAAAACAGTAGCTTTTTCTAAAGAAAAATCAAAATAAAAGTATCATGTTAATCGGGCCAGAACAAATGTTTTTTAAAATTATTATTCTTTGTTTATTACGTGTAATACCGACCTATTGGTAAAAAAAACAAAGAGTAATAAAAATAACATTTGGTTTAGTTAGGCTAAGAAGCAAGAAGATCAAAAGTTACAAATGACAGCTCCCAAAACGCCCCACCCTTCACCACTTTCTAGTGTCATAATGTCATGTATTTTGTAGTCTGGTAAAAAGGAAATAATTATGTATATAGTTTTATCTATTTCCTCCTCAATTTTCACAAAACTGTTACACATCATAAAAATATGGAAACGCCATGAACACCCCAAAATTACAAAGCTAAAAATAAAACATCGACATCGAAAACCCTCTATCGACATGTCCCCACTCTATCGCAAGCAATTTTCAGTACGCCAGACGCCTTCTCAACCGCAATAACTACGTCTACGGTCACGTCGCACGCTCTACCTAACCTACGTCTCTACGTCGCCGTCTCTACGTTATATTTACGTGTGAACTACGTGGTAGAGTTTAGAGAGATATGCATTATGTTAGCAGGGTTCCATAGACATTTCTTATAATTATCTGTGGTGGGTTCAAAAGTATGTGCGATGTTAAGTTTATTATTATTATTGTATGACTTGTGGAATTACTAATATTGACTAATAAGTTGTATGTGTGGTGCAAACTGTTAATATATGTTGGTTATTAATAAATAAATAAATAAATAAGGTGTAGTTGAGGATTTAAGTGATTATGTTTTGGGACTGAACATGTGAACGGTGGAAAATGGAGTGATGTGGACTTACTTTGGAAATTAGTGTTGATAAACGAAAAAACATTTTACAAAAAAAAAAAGAACAACCGACTTCCAAAAAAACTACAAAGTGAAAAATAACTTTAATTTCGGAAGTCCGTGTCGTTGATTCCGCATTTTCGTTTTTTGACACCAACTTCCAAAATTAAAAAAAACTTCCAATAAAAAAGTTTTTATTTTCCACTTTTCAGTTGTACCTATCCCATACAAATTAATAATATATCTCCTTGCTACGTAAATATAAGTGACAAGAAGTTATTAAAACATCATCAATACTCGTAAGTGGAAAAAATTCGTAATTTATTGAAGTTAGCTCAAAAAATACCCAAGCAAATTTAATAAAATGTATATGGGACCACCGCTGAGGCATACCTTAACCTTATTTTATTTTTTTTGCGAATCGGTTTATAAATAACGGAGTTTGAGGTAATAAAAAAAAAATAAAAATATTCAACCGAATTGAGAATCTCCTTCTTTTTTTGAAGTCTGGGAAAAATATATTGTGGAGTTTTTTATTTTGGGTAAAACTATATTATTTCAAATAACGATTTATATTAATTATTAAATTAAATCTAGATTTAGATTGATAAAAATGTAATTTATTAAGATGTTGAAGCCTTTTTAATAACAATAGAATTGCCCCTATTAGCAACATGAGACACACAACATGACTGTCAAAATGTTGTTGTCAAAATCAAAATATTTTATTTCACATAAACCTACATGGGCACTTATGAAACGTCAGAAGCTAGGTGCACGGTTCCAATTGGTCGTTTCCTATGGAGAAGAAGCGGCAGTTAGGTTAAGTTAAGTTAAGTCTTTATTTGCCTTAAACATGGTATAAAGGTGTTACAGTTTGGTAATATAATATCGTCCACATGTTTAGCTATACAACATCGTGTATCAATTGCATGCAAAATATTCAGAATCAATTAGTAAAAATGTCAAAGCTATAAAAACATTTTCCACAATACAATCATCATAAGCATAACATAATATTATTTAATGTCAGAAATTAATCTCCACGAACAAAATTAAAAAGTCATAATTGTAAACATTATTCGCAACAGTTCTATAACACTACATAAGTAAAAAAAAGGAAATCAATAAAATCATTAATTATAAAATTCAAATGTCAAAATTATAAACATTATCGACGATCGAGTATGTCATTATTTGTGAATTATAATTTAATGTCAAAAAAATCCTTGATGTCATAAAAATTATGTTCATTCAGCCATTTATAGAGTCTGTTTTTAAAATAATTAATATTAAATAGCAATTTCATTTCTTTTGGAATTTTATTATAAATGCGTACACACATCACCAGAAAACTTTTAGAGTACTTGGCTGATTTCGGAGTATCCTGTAATACAAGTCTACATGGATCCCTCTTACGAGAGTATATTTGATCGACTTTCTTGAATAATTCCTTATTATTATATACAAATTTACATGTCTCGTAGATGTACAATGAAGGAAGTGGTAATAAACCAAGCCTTTTAAAATGCGGTTTACAGGACTCGTCAGTACGGATCCCACAAATGGCTCTGATGCATTTCTTTTGCGCGATAAACGCTCTGTTTTTATCTGTACTGTTACCCCAAAAAATAAGTCCATATCGTAAAATCGATTCTATGTATGCATGGTAGGTTATAATGGCGGTTTTTTTATTCGTCACATTTTTGACTTGCCTGAGAGCATAAACGAACTTATTAGACTTGTTGCACAAATTATCTACATGTATTTTCCAATTTAAATCTTGGTCTATGAATATACCCAGAAATTTTGTATGTGAAACTTCTTTTAATCGATCAATATTGAGTTTGAAATTGTATTTGGCATGTTTAGATTTATTAAATTGTATGTACATAGATTTATCTAGATTGATTTTTAATTTATTTACCTGTAGCCATTCTAAAATGTTGTCAATAGTATTATTTATGTCAATTTCGTGATCAGATTTTAATTTATACTTTTTATCAGATGTCACTATGATTGAGATGTCATCTGCAAATAATATACATTTATGATAGACCTGCTGTGGTAAATCATTTACGTATATTAGAAACAATAAAGGGCCTAATACACTCCCTTGTGGTACACCGCAATTTTTTTCCTTGAACTCAGAGGAGTATGAGGTTAGTAAATCTTCATTTACTTTACTAATAGCAACGTATTGATTGCGGTTACTTAAATAAGATGCAATCCACTGCAGTGCTAAACCTCTTATTCCATTTCTTTCTAATTTTTCCAATAATATATTATGTGCCACAAAGTCAAATGCTTGAGATAGGTCAAAAAATAGTCCTGTCGAGAAGTGATTGTTATTTAAAGACTTCAGGATATGGCTCAAAAGATTATATATGGCTAATGTTGTTGACTTTTGCTTTTGAAATCCGAACTGTTCCTTTGCTATAATATTGTATTTGCTACAAAAGTCGATAAGCCTTTTGTGCATACATTTCTCAAATAGTTTGGACAAGATAGGTATAAGCGTAATTGGACGATAATTTTTAACGTCTTTTTTGTCGCCTTTCTTGTACAAGGGTTTTACAACTGATAACTTTAAAGCATCAGGAAAAGTTCCGGTCGAAAATGAAAGATTAATTAAATATGTCAGTATAGGAGTTAATTCTACTCTGCACGCTTTGATTATTCTTGTACTAAGTCCATCATATCCTTCTGAGTTTGTATTATTTAAAGCCAATATTTCTTTTTTTATTTCATCTTCAGTCATAGCACTAAGAAACATGGAATTAGGAACTAAAGCGTTATTAAACTTATACTGAGTTTGTAAGTTATTAAGTGTCACAGTGTTAGTCGAGTCAATAAAATAATCATTAAACGTATTCGCTATGTCAGTGGGATCAGTTAGTATTGTTTTATCTACTTCTATTTCCGAAATATTAGTGTCGCATTTTATGTTCCCAATTTCATGGTTAATGACAGACCACGTTGCTCTGCATTTGTTTTGACTATTTTGTATAAAATTAATGTTTGAATTCATTTTTGATTTCATAATGCATTTTTTGAGAATCGATGAATATTTTTTATATCTTATTAAGTACGACCGAGTTTTATTTTTATAATAAAGATACCGCAATGATCGTTTAGTTTTGCAACTATTTCTAAGACCCTTACTTATCCATTTTCGTTTATTTGCATTAGAGTTATTAATTTTAATTTTAATTTTAGGGAAGCATAAATTATATAATAGGCATAAAAACTCGTGGAATTTATTGAATGCCTTGTTTAAGTCCGTTTCGAGGTACGTTTCTGACCACGATATACTTGCAAGGCAGTCTTTGAATTTTTTCAAGTTTTCGTTGCAGTAATCCTTTTTATAAATAAAATATGATGTGGTTCTTGGACTTTGTTCTTTTATTGGAAACTCTAAGAACTGTGCTGTGTCGTGGTCTGATAAGTATAAAGGTAGAACATCAGCAGATGTAGTTTTTAGGTTACTAAGTATGTGGTCTATACAAGAATCTTTCCGAGTGGGAACATTAATATGCATCTTTAAATTATAGTTACTACATATATCTTTTAAATAGTTAGTGACCTTACTTGGTTTCAAGGTATTTATGTTAAAATCCCCAGTAACAACTATTTTTGTACGTGACCCATATCTTTTACATGTTTCGCACATTAATTGGTCGAACTTTTCTAAAAATATATTGGGGTCAGACTTTGGAGTTCTATATAGACACACTATCAGCAATTTGTGCAAAGGGACTTCAATACCACATGCTTCGAATGAATTTTGTGTTGAATATTTTTTTATGTGAGGAGGCTCATTATATATTATACCCTGTTTGGCGAGAATACAAGTTCCCCCTCTTTGTTTGTCTCTACTAAATGCCGCTGCTAAGGCGTAATTATTAAGTTTTAAATATTTCTCATTACCCGCACGCATAAAGGTTTCAGACAAACATAATATGTCTGGTTCTTTATTCTCGTCTCGTAATTCTAGCAAAGTTAGTTCCATTTTTTGATTGAATGCTAGCGATATTTTGATGCATTATTTTGAAAGTTTTTTGTTTGCCTGTAGCACCGTTGTTATTCACGAAAAAGCTGTTTATCGTTTAAAACTTTAAAATAATGTGGAATAGTACCTTTTTTTGCTTTAGTAGAAACAATATCAGGACCATTTGCAGCATCGCATTCTGCCTGGCGTCGTGCAAAGTAATAAGGGATTGTACCCCTTAAAGTACTTTTTCCCTTGACGTCAGATTTCTTACAATTTAATTGATTCCTCAATATTAATTTCTTTAATTCCTTAACATTCAAATACTTCTTTTCGTAGTCATAACAGTCAATAACATGGTTTATTAATTTACATGTATTGTACAATTTATGTTCAGAGTCAATAAAGTTACAATATTTGTATTCGTTGCAAATATTACGGATAGTTTGGTTCAAGGTATAAATATCTAGATACATATTCTTTAATGGGCTCAAAACTATTACATGATTATCACTGAAGATATTAAGAATTTGACGTAGTTGTGAAGATAGGATCTTGATGTCATAGTCATTTTCACCCACGCAAAGAATAAGTTTATCACTTCCTGATATTTGAATATTTTTGCAATTCTTAACTACTTCACTAGCGAGCGCGTGTGGTTTCGTTTCTGACGTCACAACGTATTTAACATACGACGTAGCCGCTCTCGACCGCATCAATGCAGATGAAAGTCCAACACTTTGTTGTGTGCCAAAGATGAAAACCTTGTTCGTGTGCTCATCTTTCAGTACGTCAGATGTAGTTATATTTTTCTGAAATTGTATATCTCTTTCGCTTGATTCTAATTTCATTTGAAGCTTTCGAATTTGATTATTGAGGTTTGCAATTTCGTTTCCAGCTAGTTCTAACTGATTCTCCAAATATTCGACCTTTTTGTGGAGATTTACAATACTCTCACTTAGCTGTAACTTTGTATCTGAAACGTTACATGTACGTGTCAATACGTTTCTAGGAGGCGTAAAGAACGCCTGCATATTTGAGTGTAGCAAAGAATATGCATTTCCTTTTTTTGCACCTTCGTCGACGTAATATTCTTTTTGTGGAGTTAGGCGTAAGAATCCTTTTAATGTCATGTTATCTTTTAATAATTTATCATTCTGTTTACGGAGCTCATTGTTATCAAGTATGACATTTTCAAGTTCGTTCTGCGAACTTTTTAGTTCCATCTGAAGGTGTTCAATGGTTTCCTTGAGTTCATTGCTTTGCATTGAGTCGATTATTGTATAGTCCATACTTCGTGACAATGTTTTATCAGTTATGGCAGTTGACTCATCGTATATATGATCCATTTCCATTGTCAGTATGTGTGAGTCATGTGTTTCCGAGGTTGTACTCTTTGGAGTGGACCAGGGTGTAGACTCCTCTGACACGCTAGGTGTGACATCTCCGGTTGGTTTAGGTGACGAGTGCTTTTTCCTTAAAGTCACATTGGATACTCCGGGACTGGTTGTATTCTGTTCTTTTGCTTTCTGAATGCATGATCTGCATACCCACTTAAATTTCTTCCTTTCTTCTATATTTTTTAGGCGATACACTTTCTCCGGATAGCCAGCACAATCAAATTCAAAATGATTGTTACATGTAGTGCATAATAACGTGCTTTTGTGATCAACTTGTTTTTTGCATCTAAAACAAGTAACAAATAGCGGCTCCTTGCGGCCACTGTTAGTGCATTTAATTTTTGACCCCATAATGTCTGCAACTATTTTTATTTAACTTTTGTTTTCCCCAAATCGGGGTAATTTTTTTGCGTGTACAACACTAAGTTAACTTTGTCAAACTTGTTTTTTTGGTGGCAACACCAGTACTCTTTACCCGTACTAAATTATGAATGAGTACTTGCAATTTAAATTATGTTATTTAATAACACAAAAAGAATCGCAACTCGTGGGTTCCGAACTGGCACTCAGTCGTTCATCAATCCAACTTAAGATAGACAGGCCATAGGAACGATATGCGAGATGACGAAAAATGTGACTGCAAGCTGGTACTTATTTCAAATGGTCAAGGAGTCGTTAAACATGATTCATCAGAGTGGAATTTTTTCTTCACATCACCAAGTTAGTTTTCACTTATCACAAAAGTTTTGTTCGTTTGTAAACACTTTGTCACTTAGTTAATAGCGTTCTTATGTCAACAAAATTGGTTTGTTACTGTAATCAATGAGTTTTAGTTTTTTATTCAGTATTAGCACATCACATAACTTGTGTTCACTTATTTAGTAAATACCACATAGTTTTCGTAGATAACGTTTGTGCACGTACTTCACCACGTAACCGATATATTAAACACCATTTAATTGTAGTTTTAGATAACTTAGTAATTTTAAAGTAATTTAATAAATAGAGAGCAAAGTTTTAGATGTTTACACTACCGCCCTTTTTTTTTTTTTTTTATGAAACTCCACTGTTGTTTTGTAAGTATACATCGCTGCCCAATCTTTCGAGGAGAACACACATGAATTCTAATCTAATCTAACTAGCATGTAGGTACTGTCCCACTGCAGGGCAAAAGCCTTTTTTTTTTTTTTGCGGATGGGATATCATCAAATGACTCCTCCCTCTCTGAGTGGAGCGGAAGGGAGTGTCAGACTCTTACTGACTAAAACCCACCCGTGTTCCTTCCTTAGACCTTTATGTTCCGGGCCAGCGGTAACCCTTTCGGACAATCCCGCTGACCCGGCAGGGCCAAAAGCCTCCCTCTCCCTTTTCCACACAATTCTGTCTTTGGCTAGTGCCGGCCAGTCCGAGTCAAGCTCCTCCCGCCATCTTCGTCTTGGCCTGCCCCGATGGCGTCGTGCGTTTAGTGGGACCCAATCGGTGGTTCTCTTAGCCCAATTATCATCTGACATGCGGCAACCATGTCCGGCCCAGTCCCACTTAAGTTTAGCGGCTTTTTGGGTAACGTCTGTTATCTTGGTTTTGGCGCGCAGTATTGTGTTCTTTATACGGTCAGAAATTCGAACCCCCAGGATACTGAGCTCAGTATCCACATGAAGTTATATGTTTTATTTTCATACCCTGAAAATAATCTACTACAGTCGTATACAAACGCGGCAGCACTCCGTTTCAATTAAGAAAATCAATAAAGTGTATTTATTTAGCATCACATAGCGACTCGTGTCCAAACACAGCCGGAACTCGACTCAATTATCTAACGTCAATATTTACATCATTTGCACTGTCTATTCGGGTTAATAATGGCGTTATTATAAACGAAATTGTGTTGATGTTATAGTATTTTTTTATCTAACGAAGCGACGCGCGCTTTAGTTGTGGTTAACAAGTGTACAGACGCCAGCACATCAAGCTACCCGAAACTGTAAAATTTTCCTAATCAACCTTGAACCATATGCTGTAGCGATAGAGTTGAAAATCGATTAAAGAAATTTGACAGATTGTACGAACACGCCATGAATGTGGAAAGGAACAGCGTTTTTTTTAAATAACCGATTATAAATTTTAACGCACTCTGCGTTCAAATTTTTCAAAGACATTTTTAAAAAAAAGGTGCGGCGTTAACTTACTTCGACATTAAAATTTTTGTTCGGTAATTTAAAAAAAAACGTAGGTATATTTATTCGTAAAAGTTATAAAAAAAGACGTCCAGAATCATGTACTGAAGAAAAAGGTAAGAAGATACGCGCTGATGCCCCTGTCACCTGAATACAAAGAAAGAAAATGCTTTTATTAGCGGCCATAAAAAAAAAACAAAATAAAACGGTCATCGCTCAGCAAAATGCTAAGACCCTATACGAGACAGCCCCAGCGCTGGTTTTTAGCGACAGTCGGCGTTGTAGTATTGTTTTGTCATACGCTTTGTTTGGGATTTACTCCGGCCTAATCCCCTGAACCTTCCTCCACCCCCCCACCTTCCTCGATCCTCTGCTAGTTCGTCTTCTGTTTTAATCTCTGTCTTATCCACCTTATCTAGGTTACTCGTTTATGACAGGTAAGTACAGTCAAGAGAAAATAAAGGTTTCAGGTTGTATAGTGCAAGCGGATTAGCGGATTCGTGAACAATGTTACAGTCACGAGGCCCACTGTCTCAACTTAAATGAGCATGTCGCAAAACAGCTAACTGCCGAGCTAATCCACCTATATTTACCTACTATGATGTCATGTTCAGCCAATTAACATTCACAGACAACATAGTGACACATTAACACTATCATTGCACGCACAAGGCACAATTGGGCTCTAATGAAACTGCTCAATGATTATGCCAAATTAAGAGTAGTTCGAACAAGCGTGTGTTTCACGTGTGTTTAGTTTCGTATGTTTTTAGAGGTATGAAGAACAGATGCCGCTACATGTTCAATAAATAAAAAAGTTAACTTTTTGGAACGAAGTTCTTTAACGCGGCTTGGGTAGGAGTAAACTGGTAGAAATCGTTACGTAACTAAAAGGCGTTATGCCCCCTCCATGATGATGAGAGATAGTATTCATAATTTTCGAGCGTGCTGAATCCAATAGTGAGGTCAGAATGAAAATCCCAGATGGCGGCTGCGATAACTTTCAAATGTTTCATCAATGGGTGTCGTTTTCATGGTGTTCGAGGGTGCCAAAGCCGATAGTGAGGTGAAAATGGGAATCCAAGATGGCGACAACTTAATAAGCCTTAGTCAAAATATATGGCTTGGCCGTTTCGTTACTACAAGAACCATTAACAGTATGAGAGTTTTTCACCTTACGCTCATGTGAATGTAGCGAAATGGCCAAGCCATATATTTTGACTAAGGTGTAGAGTTTGCGAAGTTAGGTATTGTAGAGTTAGGGCGTGTAGAGTTAGAAGCTTGGCTCTACATGAGATCTGATTACTTTTTGATAGTGCGAGCTACATGGTCTCGTCTTGGCAACATGAAATGTTTTTGTGGGATTTCATTTCTTTTTGTAAGTTGCCTATGATATTTATACGAGTATTTTTTCTGTTATTCATTTTTTCTTTCTTTTTTTGGGGTTTATTTATAACAAGGACCCCCTATATAAATTTTCAGACCTCTAGCATCAAAATTTACGGAAGTCTCATACAAACTTTCACCCCCTAGTTTCAGGGGTTGGGGGGGGGGTAAAAGTTTCAAGTTTTAAGATTTTTTTGTTGTTTGTGTACTATTACTAGCTTACATACCAAATTTCAGCTTTCTAGGACTTCAGGAAGAACCTTAAGAATATTGATGATCATCAGTCAGTGAGTCAGTGACGAAATCGGGGTATTTTAGATATCAATAAAATCTAAAGTATAAGAGCTAAGCAATTGAAACTTTATAGATTTAATAAGTCAACCACTGACATCATATCCCGAAAATTTTGTTTATCTGGTATAATCCAAACCGAAGTTAAGAGGTTCAAAAATACGACGAAGTGCTTCGAGAAAAGGTAGGTAGTGCCCTTGCGCTTCGCTTGGCTCGTCTTGGCGGGGGCACTCCCGTGCCCCCAGATAGTAAATTATTCTGTAAAATGTATGATGTACAGTCAACAAATGAGATAAGAATGCAGGATCGTCGGATGCATGTTGCAGACTGAAATTTAATTTGATAATGAGCTGTTTGTTTTCTATTAATAAAATTATTTTTTATTCGAGAACATCCATCGGTTTCTTACTAAACTTCAACTATATCCGACGATCCTGCATATTTATCTCTTTTGTTGACAGTACATGAGGGCAAATAAGTAAATAAGTAGGTAACATAAAAATAACTATGTCAGGCTCAAAAAACCAAAAAATTCGACACCAAAACATTAATCTACAGACTTCCTAAGCACGAAAACTCTCACTCCCACGCCTCTTCATTAATATCTCGAAAACAATGAAAAGTAACTGCGCAAAACAGTCATGGCTGACCTTCTCCAACCCACAACGACACCAGCCCTGTATTCAACTGTCTTTTACATCCATTTTTACGCTCAGATAACTTTAATCTCGAAAAACATAGAACGGAGGCGAACATTTTCTGCTCGTTTATCCAAGCCGCGTTCTTAAGAATTAGGTCAGTGTTCTTAGTGTCATATTACGGTGTCCAGAGTGCTAGAGAGCTCTCGGAGTGTCGGTGTAAGTGTCGTGACGAACTAATGGGCTCTATGCTTTTTTTAGTTTGTTTTCCATAAGCCAGTTTACTAACTGGCTAACAAAAACAACGACATATAACTGTATGTCGTGTGTTTGTGGAGTTTTGGGACGATGTTTTGTCTTGTTTTGGGGAGTAAGTTAGTGAGACGAAAGTTATGAGGGCTGTGGTGGGTCTGTGGCTTAATTTAACGGATTTTGTCGCGCAACGATTTAGCCTCAAGACAACAGTTGAAAAGTCTTGTAGTGTCTTGTCTAACTATAAGGACTTTTCGCTTACAAGCAAAAGTTAAAGAAACAGCAAGCCTTCAAGTATGAAGAACTTCTGCAAGATTGAAGTCGAAAACACTCAGGACGGAGAGAAATATATATTTATTCACATTTTCTTCAGGATGTTCCGATTCTCCAAAATTGGGTAATTTCTTCTTTTGACACAGTGGTGGCCCGTGGCTAAATAATAACAGCCGCACAGGTCGCTCGATCAGGTTAAGGTACGCTTGCCGCGAGTGGTCTGTGGATGGGTGACCATCTTTACATACCGTGATCCCTACGTGCCTCGGAAAGCACGTTAACCGTATAGTTCGGTAGCGCCCCCGAATGGACCCGAACACACGAACCTCCGCCGGCTCGGTACTGGGTCCCATTGGACCCAGGAATTACGACATACGACACCCTTCATTGATTATGTAAATATTTATTATGCTACCCATCAAATCTTATGAATGTGCGTTAATTAAGAGAGTTGTATAAAAAACTCATATGTTAACGCCAATAAATATTGCATATTTAGCGCGCAAGCTTATTAATTTACCTTTATTAAATTTAAGCCTGTAAATGCGATAATCGCCATTTTGTTGACAGAGGTGGTCGAGGCTAAAAAACATAAAAAATGGGGATTTCGAACATCCAAACTCCACCACAGGGGCAGTGAATAATACATCATTTAATTATTTGACGAATTCATCCATTGCCCAAGTTAAATAAGTAGCGGTAATGAAGTTTTTTGATATCTAATGTCGAAGTTTCGCGCCAATCGTGCGTGTTTACATTTTTACTTTTCACAAATGTCACGTCACACACACACATGTAGATAAGATTTAAAATGTGACAAATATTATTGAAAGTATTATAAACAACACGAAAATGCCCAAATCTTAACGTACCTAATATTGAAACACAGGTCCACTACTCAATTTGTGTTCAAAATCGCCGTCCATTATTGTTTTTTTTATCGTAATGATGTGGGAAAGCGATTATGATAAACAATTTTTTTTTAAATTTCGATTGACTCGAGTAATTAATATGTCGAATGTCGGAAATCGATACTCAGAAATTCAAATAAAATCATTTTAATACAAAAAGCATTGTTTATAACAATGATTTATGCTTTTTTAATGTAATTATAATAGTTTTTTGGACATTATATTAAAACTGAGTCAATAACTGAGGACTTTTGACCATAGTCATTCATTGAATTTCGCGCCGAATTTTTTCTATATTTGAATTTATCTTCGGAATGCGCCCGCCGCTTCAAATTATTTTTATATAATGTACAATTATTTATTTTTGATACTTTCCAATAGTTTGCTACAGAATGCCCAGTATACATTTTTTAGGTAGGCTTAACAAAAGTTTGGGAATGATGATAAATTAATTGGATAAATTGGGTATTCCGCAATCACTTTACATTTCAATATGTTTTATTAGTTGTATGAACTTGGTAGTTTTTAGGGTTCCGTACCCAAAGGGTAAAAACGGGACCCTATTACTAAGACTCCACTGTCCGTCTGTCCGTCTGTCACCAGGCTGTATCTCATGAACCGTGATAGCTAGACAGTTGAAATTTTCACAGATGATGTATTTCTGTTGCCGCTTTAACAACAAATACTAAAACAGAATAAAATAAATATTTAAGGGGCGGCTCCCATACAACATTCCTGTTTTTTTTGGCGTTTTTGCCTTGTGATACGGAACCCTTCGTGTGCGAGTCCGACTCGCACTTGGACAGTTTTGTATTTAATAGTTTACTTGAGTAATAGAAATTGTTTTTTTTGTGGTACTAACCCAACGTAATTTTAAAAACTGGCCTTGTTTATGTCGGACCACGCACAGTGAAAAGTTCGGTAGTTGGGTTGAATATTGCACAATGCTCATCATTAATTTGATCGACTGCAAAAATAAGTTTGTATTTCATTAACTCATCATTCATAACGCACCCAAAAATTAAAGTGCCGGCCAGAAAAGAAAAGTACTGTTTTCCCTTTCGATGTTGACGTCACCCGCAACGGCCCTGTGTCACTTTTAGGGGAATAACATATTGAACATTTCTTACTATTACAGCGAAACTCTGCAATTAACCCCCTTGGCTGCTATTTGAGATTAAAAATGCCAAAAAAATCTTATTTTTATAACAAGTGTTTTAAGCATAACATTAAAAAAACAAGCAAGCGCGAGTCGGACTCGCTCTCCGAGGGTTCCGTACCATCATATGTTTTTAAATTTTCATCGGTGAGACCTATTATTCGTCAGAGAATTTTAACACTGCACGCTGCGGTGTAGAGAATATTGCAGTTTTAGGTCAGCGCTATCTCATGACCGATAGTGGAACTAATGTATTTATTGTTGACTAGCTGCGCCCCGCGGTTTCACCCGCGTAATTATCGATCCCGTGGGAATATCGGGATAAAAAGTAGCCTATATGTTAATCCAGGGTGTCAGCTACCTCCATACAAAATTTTATCAAAATTGGTCCAGCCGTTTGAGCGTGAAGAAGTAACAAACATATAAACACACACACACACACTCACAAACTTTCGCCTTTATAATATTAGTGTGATGAGTGTGAGAATAAAGAGTGTGCGATTTAGAGACATCGTTTTATTTTTCCTGTAATCGTTACATAAACTTCTATCATATAGAATAATGTCAGGTTTTTCTCTATGCAAACTTCGGAGATAAGGGTGAAACGGTATTTTTTTTTACATTTTTATCAAAAGTCAAAAAGCATGCGGCTTAAAAAAAATGTTTAAGAATGTGCAAACTACGCTCTTTCTTGATACCCCACATACCTTAGTAGCCCCACTTTGAAGTTTTCAAAACCTTTTTCAGTCTCGGTTGTAAAAAAAAAACAAAAGTATTTTTATTTCTTTCTTGTTTGCAAAATAGTTGGGCAAACGTCACCTAAAACTATTTCAAGTTGATAGCATTAGTAGTTCTTGAGATATCCAGCTGTGACAGACGGACATACTGAGTCGCAACATAAGGGTTCCTTTCTCATGTGATGCTGACATCTCTTTGAGGCGCGCGTGGAACACGTACCCGCCAGGGCCGAAGCCTGCCGGGTCAGCGGGTTTGTCCGCAAGGGTTACCGCTGGCTCGGAACATAAAGGGCTAAGGAAGGAACACTGGTGGGTTTAGTCAGGAAGAGTCTGACGTTCCCTTCCGCCCAGAGCGGGAGGGGTCATATGATGATTTCCCACCCAAAAAAAAAGGGTTGCTTTTTACCATTTTGGTACGGAACCCTAATAACAACTTTAAATTGAATATAACATCCCCAACATTCCGAACATGTTTTGACGCAGTATATTGAGAGATTTGCTATGTTATTTTAAGACCAGACTTCTGATAGGATCTCCTGGAATCTATAGGTAATCACAGAACTATATTTTGTATTTTCTTTTTATTTTAGTCTCAGTGGTCTTATAAAAATATATTTGTGACCCTCACTACAAGCCCTTTCATTTGATATATCACACGGTACCTACAGTATGCAAAGCTTTTTAAATTTTCTAATGTGACCCCAAAAAGTGACCCCATATTATAAATTAATTTATTTATTTAACACGGCCAAGTTCGAGTCACAGAAATTTATAAAGTGTACCAAATTTCAACTTAATCGGTCTAGTAGATTCGAAACAAATCGGTTGTGACAGACCTACACAGACAGACACACGAGTGATTCTTTAGAGGTTCCGTTTTTTCATTCGGACGTAGGGAACCATAAAAAGTGACACGCCTATCCACACTGTACTTATTAAAATAAAATGATTATATTTAAATAAATAATTAATTCATGAAAAATATACCAAAGAGTTTTTATTCAATTTCTACAAATTTTTATTTTTTTTAAGTACCGATTATCGATTATGCTTTAAGACATTTTTTAATCGAAATAACAAAATTGGGTGGATGGTCAGCACTAAGAAGTGTCACGCAGCAACAGAATTTAAGTAATTTTTATCAAGATTTGATCATGTTTTTTATGTAGCTTATGTATGAAAAATGGTAAAAGTAAGAATGCAGAGAGAATGACAATATCTTTATATTTCCATTTTGGATATTTTCATCAAGAGACTAAGTGGTTTATGTACATATTTTCAGCGATTTTAAGATGCCTACCTTTTGGATAGGTGTAGTAATATCTATTTTATACATTTTTCGCAGTAGAATAACGCGGTTTGACCGACATCAGCATACAGTTAAAGATATTTGCCACAAACTTATTGTCCAAATAGGCGCGGTAACACATTTTTCTTAATAAATTCGAATACTGAAAGTTGAAGTAAATTCCTGAAAATCATGACGTAATTCACAACATCCCGTCGAGTCAGCTGGTATGTCATATGTCAAAATCTAGTCGAGCAGAGAGGTTAAGCCGTTGGTCCCGGCTGTCATTCGTGGATCTTTGACAGTCGTTACGGGTAGTCCGCGCCACTGTTTTTTTATTATTTATCAAGGAGACCACGCGGTGGACTACGCTCCATTTTACCGTTTACAGAGTGAAAGCCAAAGTCCTAGTGTTGGGAAAATAATAGGCTGGAAATATAGCTCTAAATAGGTTTTGAGAAAAAAAAAAATTGAAGACAATATTATGGCGCAAAAAATCGGCCATATTTTTTTTTTCAATTTTGATATACCAAGTGTCACTCTCACAACTAAGCACCTCTCAAGCTGAAATCCATCAAGCCGTTTAGGCTACAGAGCGTGCCAAAGAAATATACATATACATACACTCGAAAAACATAACCCTCCTTCTGGCGCAATCGGGTAATTACTCAACAAGAATTTGATAGACTTCAAGTGCAGTTTAACAATCAGCTAATCCCATAACGGTAGCCTACCGTGGATAATGTTAAATACGTGCAAACTTTCTTTTATATTAGTTCGCGTGACTACGGCGAATCAAAGTCTTGGTAGAAATCGGTCAGCTTTGGTACTTAGTGCATACAAAATGGAGGTCGCTTCAACGGTACTCAGAGGTACTTACATTTTTATGTAACTGCAGTTTTGTTATTATAATAATAATAATAATAATAAATTTTATTGAAATAATAATAAGTTTACAAAAAGTGTACATATGGTTCAGTAGTATATATTAATCTAGGCCTATAATAGGATTATAATAATCTGGATATAGACTATGGTATTTGAAATATGTGATTACAGTCTAAAATAGAACTCTGAAGATAATGTAGTGCGTTGCCTGATCTAGGTTTATTTAAACCTGTGTTTCAGGCCATCTCCCTACAAAAGTATTTGATAAATAGGACAGTCAGTGAATTAATTAACATATATTCTCAGTATCTAAGCAGAGACAATATTTTGCGTAACCTTATTATAAACTATTTATATCTATAACTAAAATTATTATGAAATAATACTAGGTTAGGTAATTACAGTTAAGTCAGCTAGTTTAGTTCAGCACCTCTAGTAGTTTTTCCGTGTCCGAGTAATTTAGTTTTGCTAAATAATCGAATAGCATTATACTACACCTATTATAACTTACATTATATATCTTAAGCAATTTGTTAAATTTATTATATAAGAAAGGTCCTAGAAATAAATAAAATCTTTTTGAGAAAGCATGTTTAGTCTGAGCGTTCGTGCAAACCAGATCCTTTCTTCTCTTGTCTGAAGGTACAGGTTTAAAATCTACTTCAGTGTGCTGCAGTAAAACTATATTTAGAACAAAAAGTTGTCGAACTGTTAGCACCTTGCATGCCATATAAAGCTGGTGTGTGGGAAATCTGAAAGGACGACGGGTGGCGACTTTTAGGATTGCTCTTTGAGCACGTTCTAGCAGTAGTAAAGTTGATTTTGCGGCACCACCCCAAGAAGTTATGCAGTATGTAAGAATAGATTGACACAAAGCCAAGTAAACCTGTTACATGTTATTGATAGTTTGTTGGGGAGAGCTATGGAGGAGCCCGTGTTGGAGGGGCCCGTGGCTAAATAATAACAGCCGCACAGGTCGATCGATCAGGTTAAGCTACGCTTGCTGCGGCTGGTGTGTGGATGGGTGACCATCTTTACATACCGATACCCCTCCGTGCCTCGGAAAGCACTATTAAGCCGTTGGTCCCGGCTATCATTCGAAGATCTTTGACAGTCGTTACGGGTAGTCAGAAGCCCGAAAGTCTGACAACCAGTCTTACCAAGGGGTATCGTATTACCCAGTAATTGGGTTGTGGAGGTCAGATAGGCAGCGCTCCATGTAAAATACCGGTGTTCAGCTGCATCCGGTTAACTGGAAGCCGACCCCAATATAGTTGGGAAAAGGCTAGGCAAATGATGATGGGGAGAGCTATGGCCATGGAGAATTGGGTGATCGTAACAGAAGTAAGAAGATTAGCAAGAGAATCACCTAACCAACAAAGCCCGAATGGTGTCGATGGGCCGGAAATTTCTGGAATGCCGCAGTATAGGTAAGTCCCTAAGGCGGACCGATGATCAAGTAAGTAGTATAGTATAATGTCCGTAAAGACCGTTTTCCAAGGCACGGATGGATCTCGGTATGAACAGAAATTATAAACATAAATAATACTTAGAAAAAGAAATGAATGAGAAAACCGGATTTATCATACCCTAAAACTGCGGTAACAGATAGCCCCTGAATAACAGAGATAATGCTATTATCACAAGCTTTGCAGTTAAAACGGCGGCTACGCAATAATGGCCGCCGGACACAGGTGACGCTACAAATTTACCTGACAGTAATGGTTTAGGCACCCTTTATACCCTTGGGATGGGGCGGTAAGCCGGTGACCACATGCCATTTGACAATGTGGGTTATACAAATCGAGTTTGAAAAGAAAATTGAAATGAAAACGTATATTTATAGAACGAAGGACATTTGAAATTATTGTGTTGGCATAGTAACGTTATTATTTACACTCGCTTTCATTTCACTGTCCGTCTGTCTGTCACCAGGCTGCATCTTATGAACCGTGATAGCTAGACAGTTGAAATTTTCACAGATGATGTATTTCTGTTGACGATAGCGTCAACAGAAATACATCATCTGTGAAAATTTCAACTACTTATTATTTATTTTTATTATTTGTTGTTATAGAACAACAAATAATAAAAATAAATAATAAGTATAAAAGAAAAGCTTTTTCGGCGTTTTATGCCTTGTGGTACGGAACCCTTCGTGTGCGAGTCCGACTCGCACTTGGCCAGTTTTTTTTTTATTTTTTGCTGCAGCTGGTAACTGTGAGGCACACAATTACTACTATGATTAAGTTTTTTCTGTTTATTTTTTATCATTCTGAGATGTGGGCACACAATAACTTTTAAGGGCTGATTTTTCAATCATTTGATAACTATATTAGAGGATTAATTTTGAAATTTTGACAGATATTTCATACAAAAACTGTCAAACGTCAATTTTATTCCTTTAATAAAAGTTGCCTGGCGATGGAAAAATCAGCCCTTAGTCAAATAATTTTTAATTATTTTCTTTCTGTTTTATATTATTTATTTATTTTATTTTTTATTTTTTTCTTTCCTTCTCCTATCTTTATTTAATTTATTATAAGTACCTAAATTTTTCATTTTACTACATCGTATTCGTTGTTCTCCAAGATTCACTGAAAACAGCTTCTTCATTTGTCTTTGTTTAACATCGCAAGTTAGTGCCACCACGCTACAATTATTTATTTTAATTAAGTCTAGGGACTCATTTGGTAGTGTGAGAGTGACCTCATAGTTAAAGTGATCTCATAGTTTCAAAATAATTTCAAGTGGTCGGTGGCAGTCTGGAATGTTAATGAGGATAAAACAGTGTCGTCAAGGCTTATTTTCAAGAGTGTAGTTAGTATAAATCTTATCTAGATTGCTATTTCAACAATTCTGGGTTCCCTATTTCGATAAGGACTTAGAAACCCTCAAGTATTTATTTCCTCTCCTTGATTCTAAGTAGCGTTATAAATAGTAATTTAATTCACAATCACTGAATGAAACAAAACGATATACCGTGTGGTAAAACGCTGCAACTTTGCCAACTAAGCCCAAGTTTGCCTATTTCGTTTCAATTACGATATTTCGCGTTTGCTTAGTTTTTTCTTATTTCCTACCATTTGGTAGTGACTTTACATTATTAGGGTAACATATTTTTCATTTTTTGTTATTGTAACTTCATTGTTACTCTATCAGTTGTGCGACAAACAGCGGTGCGAGCAGGTGAAAATTTTAAGTGTCGTATAACTTTTGAAGTTTTAGCTAAAGAAAAGGTGTTTTCGTGCAGCTATAACATCCCAGGGTAAGAAAATACTATCTGCTTTCCATAATGCTGATATATTTATTAAAAGGACACGATTTCATTAAAATATCTTAATAAGGAATGTTGTGCACTGTTTTGGAAACTTGAGTGACACAACTATGCCTGGAGGGAGAGTGAGGCAGAGGTGTATCTCTGCCTAACCCTTCGGTGATTACAAGCGTGATTTTGTATTTAAATAAGTCTTAATTCTATTGCAGTTATATGCAAAAATTCCGAAGAATACACAACGAATCAGGAAAAAACCAGGAGCTCGTAGTTATGCCGATTACTCTGTAGAAATATTAGAAGTTGCTGCAGATCTCGTACGAAAAAAATTCATTTCGTCATACGAAGCGGAAAATCAATTTGTGATCCCGAGTCGGACCATTTTTAATAAATCAAAAAACATGCACAATAAACCATTTGGTCGACCTACAGAGTTGACATCTGAGGAAGAAGCCCACATCGCAGACGTAGTGAATATTACAGCTGGTAAAGCCATTTTATAAAAAAAAAATGTTTTTATGTTATTAGTAATTACAAGCCAGCATTGCTAAAAAGCATTACATTGTGATTTTTACTTATAAGTAGCAATTTGTTTAATTTTTTTATAAAGTGAATAAAAGTTTAAGAAAATAATCCGTATATTTTTGGGACAACCCTAAAGAGTCAACGACATTTTTGTATGGATAGTTTCTGGTACCTGCTACAACATTGCCTATTAGCTGTAAAAAATATATATTACAGTCATGGTAATAATCTAACTGCCGGGGACAAGGCGCACGGTGTCTCATGTACACGGAAAAAATATACTAAAAAGATCAGCAATATATTTATTGAGGTATATCTAGGCAAAGTTGTGTCTTTTACGTAGGTAAAAGACACAACTTTGCCTAGAAATACAAACACTCAAAGTCGTAGGCAAAGTTGTAGAACTTTGCCTACGACTTTGAGTGTTTGTAATTCTGAATAACGGCATGATTTATAAAGATTTGCGTTCTACCTGGCAAGACATAAGGTCTGTTTTCCATCTGAAAGTCTTTAAAAACCGTAATAATAAATAGGTTCAGAGATACAAACAAAAAACGTGTAAATCCAGGCAAAGTTACAGCATTTTACGGTACGCATTCTTACAACTTTACAAGAATAATACTGGTAGAAAATGCTTTAGGCATTAAGTCCGCCTTTGTACAGTATTTCTTTTACTTGTGCATTGTGCAGCATATGCTGTTAGAAAAATTCGTAATTTAACTGATATAGAGACTGCCCGTTTAGTGTACCGTAAAACGCTGCAACTTTGCCAACTAAGCCCAAGTTTGCCTATTTCGTTTCAAGTACGATATTTCGTGTTTGCTTAGTTTTTTCTTATTTTCTACCATTTGGTAGTGATTTTACATTATTAGGGCAACAGATTTTTCATTTTTTGTAATGGTAGCTTCATTGTTACTCTGTCAGTTGTGCGACAAACACCGGTGCGCGTAGGTGAAAATTTTTAGTGTCGTGTAACTTTTGAAGTTTTAGCTAAAGAAATGGTGTTTTCGTGCAGCTATAACATCCCAGGGAAAGAACATACTATCTACTTTCCATATTGCTTGATATTTTTATTAAAAGGACACGATTTCATTAAAATAACTTAGTAGGCAATGTTGTGCACTGTTTTGGAAACTTGAGTGACACAACTTTGCCTGGGTCTAGGGTTGTCACTAGGCGGATTTTAATATTGATATATTTTTACTATATAAATGTCATATTTGCATGAAATTTTCACAGCTTGGAACCCGGTTATATCGAGACTCAAGAGCTTGCATGCACTAAATTCCCTTCATTTTACGATATTTTAATTTTATTGCATACATTGTTAATGTTCCGAAATCGGGTGAGACACAGGTATCACCTAGGAGTTAGAGCTTCAATTGAAAATGTTACATTTTTTTATGTCAATAGAACATTCTTATTTTTATTTCGACAGTTATGTTTTCAATCGCCTGTAAGGGTGAGGCAGAGGTGTATCTCTGCCTGACCCTTCAGTGATTACAGGCATGATTTTGTATTTAAGTAAGTCTTAACTTTATTGCAGTTATAGGTATGCAAAAATGCTGAATAATACACAACGGAGCAGAAGAAAACCAGGAGCTCGTAGTTATGCCGATTACTCTGTAGAAATATCAGAAGTTGCTGCAGATCTCGTACGAAAAAAAATCATTTCGTCATACGAAGCGGAAAAGAAATTTGGGATCCCGCGTCAGACCATTTTTAATAAATCAAAAAACATGCATAGCAAACCATTTGGTCGACCTACAGAGTTGACGACTGAGGAAGAAGCCCACATCGTAAAAGCCAGCATTGCTAAAAAGCAATACATTTGTGATTTTTACTCATAAGTAGCAATTTGTTTTATTTTTTTACAAAGTGAATAAAAGTTTAAGAAAATAATCCGTATTTTTTTGGGACAACCCTAGAGTCAACGACATTTTTGTATGAAAAGTTTCTGGTACCTGCTACAACATTGCCTATTAGCTGTAAAAAAATATATATTACCGTCATGGCAATAATCTAACTGCTGGGGACAAGCACGGAGTCTCATGTACACGGAAAAAAAATACTAAAAAGATCAACAATATATTTATTGAGATATCCTTCTAGGCAAAGTTGTGTCTTTTACCTACAACTTTGCCTATGACTTTGAGTGCTTGTAATTCTGAATGACGGCATGATTTAAATAGATTTGGGTTCTACCTGGCAAGGCATAAGGTCTGTTTTCCATCTGCAAGTCTTTAGAAGCCGTAATAGTAAATTGGTTCAGAGATACGAACAAAAAACGTCAAAATCCAGGCAAAGTTACAGCATTTTACGGTACTTTTGCTATTTTCATAGTGTAATGTCGTACGGTATTCTATTGTGGGGAAATGCCACCGATATTCAGACTATCTTTGTTTTACAGAAGCGAGCTGTTCGATCAATTTATAAATTAAGTCCGAGACACTCTCACAGAGACAAATTTAAAGAGATTAATGTAATGACTGTGCCTTCTCAGTATATTTATGAAAATCTTTTATATGCCCATAAAAACATAAAATTGTTTAAAAAATACAGTGATATCCATAATATAAATGCTAGAAATAAACACAAATTTGTTGTACCTACAACAAGGCTCAAAAAAATAGGTGGCTCGTTCAGATGCCAATGTATACCCTTTTATAATAAGCTACCAAGCCACGTTCAAGATCTAAGCCTCAATAAATTCAAATCATTCATTAAACGTAAGTTGTGCCAGAAAGCCTTTTATACCGTTAAAGATTATATTGAGGACAAAAAGGCTTGGGATTGAGCTGCTTCAAATTTCTGCATTTTGACTGACTTTTTTTTTATATACACATTGACATTAATGATTTTTTTATAAACAATGACATTTGCTTACTTTGTAAAGTATTATATATATATATTTTTTTTACATTGTGATTTGTGAATGTGAAGACGATGTGGGTCATTTTATTAATTTTTTATGTTTTATTTTTCTCTCTGTTCTATTACTTGTTTTTTTTTCTCTCATGGTCTGGCAGTTTAAGTAATTTATGTGGCCTACCCAAATGTCCTTTCTTTGGTATTGTTCGTCGAATCGTTGAGCTCCTTAAGTCTTGAGTTGAGCTGCACGATTTCTGACAAATGCGTGCACTGACTGGACAGGTCCTCTCAATCTGTGTGGTTCTTTCCTCAAAAGACCATCTCAGACATCGATCTACATGGTCTTCATATAACCTGACCAAGATTATGTCTGGACTTTAAAAGAGACTGTGACCTCTCATCCAGAGATGTTTGAAAAACTGGGAGATAAATGTAATTTCAAAACTAGATACCCCAATAGATTAATTATTCCTGGAACGAAAACAGAGCTATATAGGAGAAGTTGCTATCCTATGTGTGCTCAGATTTATAACAAGATTCCTAACCAAATTAAAGAACTTCCAATGGTCCGCTTCAGAAGGGCATTACACAGGTGGTTAATTGAGAATCCCTTCTATACTATAAAAGAATTCCTTCAGTTTAAATTTATTTGATCTTATTGTACCTATACCAAAAATTTGCATGTCATTATGTTATGATTGAATATGTTAGGCTACTATTATACTACCATTGTAAGAACTTTTGTAACCATATTTATCTGCAAATAAATATTTGACTTTGACTTTGACTTTGATTCTGAGTTTGTTTCGGCTTTTCTTCTCAGAGTAGTCAGATAGGAAACGCCGACCTCATCTAGTTTTAAAAAACATGATTGACGTGTAATGGTGTTTGTACAAACCTACTTACAAAAATAAAATCATTTATCATTTATTAAATAAATAAATAATAAAAAAGAAATGTTTTTCCTTGCTCAAGAAAAATTATTAAAGCGGTTTGCCATGCAAATGATAAACGTTGTGAAGGAAACAATTTAAATATTTTAATTTTGCACATGCTGCCTCAATATAATGTAGGTTTACTTAATGGAGATTTTGGGGTATTGGAAAAAGTAATGTCTAAGTAGATAATTTTCTTTTCATGCTTACCTACAATAGTAGAAAACAATAATTTTAGAACCAGCTCAGTGCACGTAGGTACAGTCTGTTCACAGTTATTTCCACATCGTCACAGTGATCTTTATTGTCGTGGCAATACGGTTGCTATTGGGTTGCTGCCAATGCAAGTCTTGTCAAAATCACAATGATCTTTATTTTCGTTGCAATAAAGTTGCTATTCGGTAGCTTCTGTCAGAGTTAAAATAAATGTGAAAGGGCTGTACGAGGCTTTCTATGAATGACCCACAGATTTGAAATCATTTTAGTACCACCATTCAACCTTACTGTTACATCAATTTAACATAATTATAATAACTGATTATAGTAGAGCCGATAAGCGATAAAACTAATAGATCTGTGTTCTAGTCTATGCTAAACTCTATTCAAATGTATGTTTCAAATTGATGTTATTTCAAGTTAAAGAAATATCAACTTTATTGTATTGGTAATTATGTTGATTTCAGAGGGACTAGCACTATTGAAAACGTTATAAAAATGTTTGAAGTTGTAGCGTAAACTGCACTTTATTGTGAAGGAATTAAATTTACTTTTCCATGAACTCATATTTGTTTACATTTTTGGCAAATAAGTCGTGAATGCAGATTAGATGAAAATATCAAAGAAAAAATAACAATCTATCTTTATTAAATACCTGAAAACTAGTGCGAACCTCGAAAGAAAACCTTACTTATTTCTCATGAAACACTAAGAATATTTTTAAAACCAAAGAACAATCACCCATCTATGGACTACTAACTATGGAGACCCACGCAGCTGTCATGCATAGAGCCACGCAGCTGTCATGCATAGAGCCACGCAGCTGTCATGCATAGAGCCACGCAGCTGTCATGCATAGACCCACGCAGCTGTCATACATAGACCCACGCAGCTGTCATGCATAGACCCACGCAGCTGTCATGCATAGACCCACGCAGCTGTCATACATAGATCCACGCAGCTGTCATGCATAGGCCCACGCAGCTGTCATGCATAGACCCACGCAGCTGTCATGCAGACCCACGCAGCTGTCATACATAGACCCACGCAGCTGTCATGCATAGACCCACGCAGCTGTCATGCATAGACCCACGCAGCTGTCATAAATAGACCCACGCAGCTGTCATGCATAGACCCACGCAGCTGTCATGCATAGAGCCACGCAGCTGTCATGCATAGGCCCACGCAGCTGTCATGCATAGACCCACGCAGCTGTCATACATAGACCCACGCAGCTGTCATGCATAGAGCCACGCAGCTGTCATGCATAGGCCCACGCAGCTGTCATGCATAGACCCACGCAGCTGTCATGCATAGACCCACGCAGCTGTCATACATAGACCCACGCAGCTGTCATGCATAGACCCACGCAGCTGTCATGCATAGAGCCACGCAGCTGTCATGCATAGGCCCACGCAGCTGTCATACATAGACCCACGCAGCTGTCATGCATAGGCCCACGCAGCTGTCATGCATAGACCCACGCAGTTTTAGAACTTAAGTAGCAATGGATTAGCAATACCTATCCTTCAGAACGATTCAGATTGAGATTGAAATACCTATGCAAAGAGAATCTTTGTACCCATGTTACGCAAACCCGTCAAGCACCGCCCGTATCCTATGTCATCATTTCAGCCGAAAGACGTCCACTGCTGGACATAGGCCTCCCCCAAGCACCTCCACTTCGACCGGTTCTGTGCTTCTCGAATCCAAAGGGTTCTTGCGGCCTTCACAAGGTCGTCGGACCACCTTGTGGGAGGCCTTCCAACGCTACGTCTTCCGGTACGCGGTCGCCACTCCAGAACCTTTCGGCCCCATCGGCCATCTGTTTTGCGAGCAATGTGCCCTGCCCACTGCCACCAACTGGCATTGAAACGTGGTCGCTCGCAAAGTGCCTTATAAGAAGGGCAATGGAGAGAGGGCTTTGCTTGGAGTTCCTTGCGTGATCGAATTAGGAATGAGGAGATCCGCAGGAGAACCAAGGTAACCGACATAGCCCGAAGAATTGCCAAACTTAAGTACCCTATGTAATACGATACAATAGATAATCAATTGTGTCTCATTAGCGGAGCTTGAGACGTGGTGCTGTTCTGTCTGTGGCAAACAAAGTTATTTTAACCAGCCTAATTTCTAATTATAACTTAGCTAGCGAGTTATTTGTTCTTATGAATTTTTTCTCATTAACCATCATAATAACGAAAACTAAAGTCTTCTCTGTATGAGAACCTATTGTTCCATAGAATTATTTTCCCATAACTTTCCTCCACATTGTACAAAGTTATTGATCGCTCTCACGACTGAATACCGAGCATTGTTTGTTATTAATACGTTTTATTTACCTATCTTGTAAGCTTTCTTTCTATCAGTTTGGTCTTGCGTTGTTAACATTCTAATACTGATTAGTTTTTGCCGCGGTTGTTCTGTGGATGGGTGACCATTTTTACATACCGAGACTCCTCCGTGCCTCGGAAAGCACGTTAAGCCGTTGGTCCCGGCTGTCATTCGTGGATCTTTGACAGTCGTTACGGGTAGTCAGAAGGCCGAAAGTCTGACAAACAGTCGTGCCAAGGGGTATCGTATTACTTACCCAGTAACTGGGTTGTGGAGGTTAGATAGGCAGTCGCTCCATGTAAAATACTGGTATTCAGCTGCAGCCGGTTAGACTGGAAGCTGATCCCAACGTAGTTGAGAAAAGGCTAGGCAGATGATTATCTTAAAATATTTAAATAATTTAAAAGCTAATAGTCTTTGAATAGTAATAATAACATGTACAGACGCCACCACATCAAGTTACCTGAAACTGTCAAATTTTCCCAATCAACATTAAACCTTATACTTTAGCGTTAAAGTTGAATATCTATTAAAGTAATTTGACAGATTGTAGTAGCTTGATGTGCTGGTGTCTGTACAAGTATATGAAAACTGGCCAAGTGCGAGTCGGACTCGCAAACGAAGGGTTCCGTACCACAAGGCAAAAACGCCGAAAAAAACATGTTTGTTGTATGGGAGCCCCTCTTAAATATTTATTTTATTTTAATTTTATTATTTATTATTAAAGTTAAAATACAACTGAGTATTTTGTGAATATTTCAAGTGCCTACCTGTTGCCATTTTTGATATCGAGCAAAAAGGGCAAAAAAATCGCGTTTGTTGTATGGGAGCCCCCCTTAAATATTTATTTTATTTCGTTTTTAGTATTTGTTGTTATAGCGGCAACAGAAATACATAATTTGTGAAAATTTCAACTGTCTAGCTATCACGGTTCTTGAGATACAGCCTGGTGACATACAGACGGACAGACAAACAGACGGCCAGACGGACAGACAGCGAAGTCTTAGTAATAGGGTTCCGTTTTTACCCTTTAGGTACGGAACCCTAAAAAAGGAAAGAATCAAAGGGCATCAAAAAAATCGCCCGTATCGTTGTCAACAGGAGAAGTGCCCAAAAGGCTGGCAGCATTGCCACGTTGTTGTATCATCTGCCTAGCCTTTTTCCAACTATGTTGGAGTCAACTTCCAGTCTAACCGCATGCAGCTGAATACCAATATTTTACATGGAGCGACTGCCTATCTGACCTCCACAACCCAGTTACTGGGTAATACGATACCCCTTGGTAAGACTGGTAGTCAGACTTTCGGGCTTCTGACTACCCGAAACGACTGTCAAAGATCCACGAATGATAGCCGGGACCAACGGCTTAACGTGCTTTCCGAGGCACGGAGGGGTCACGGTATGTAAAGATGGTCACCAATCCACAGACATACCGCTGCAAGCGTAGCTTAACCTGATCGATCGACCTTTGCGGCTGTTATTATTTAGCCACTGGCGATGCTAATTCTATGGCTAATAAATAGACCAGTCCTCTGGTCACGCGAAGAGTCCACCAACCCCTTGGCAATGTCTCGAAAAATTAAGTGGGTACCCGGACCCCATGGCACTAGAGGAGTTTATAAGTACAACCCCAAACGGCTCGAAAATTATAGTTCCAATAAGATTTGAATATTAATTAGTTTAGGAAGATTCACTAAATCATTTTAAAATATGGCATTATTATGAGGGCGTAACCCCTCATAATAATGCCATATTTTAAAATGATTTGCGGCGAGTAGTAAAATGTCTCGTCGGTTGGTCTGTGGATCGATTTCTGACGCATAATATACTTAATTGTTGCCTTGTACGCACGGCTACACATTAAGCTATACAAAACCAGTATAAGCTGACTTATGATTGTACGAGAAACCTATACAATGCGAGGTCAGCTAAAACTGGAAATGTATAGCTTGATGTGTCGCCGTGTGTACGAGGTCTCAGGACAATTACATTTTGTGTTAGGTCGGCAAAGCATACGATATAGCCCAAGGTAAATATAATATCCTATTCCGTGCCGGTACCACAGGGAACTGTTTACGTAAAGAAACAGCGAGCATGCAATGTTGGTGATTTCAGAAAATTAAGTCCAATCCGGGAGAAGTGGAGGTAAGGACCGCGCCCGGGTCGACGGCGCGTTGTGTTCCACGCGCGCCTCAAAGAGATGTCAGCACTAACTGACGGGGTCCGCTAGGGCCGATGCCTGTCAGGGTCGCGGGTTGTTCGAAAGAGATACCGTGACCCCTGGTACAGGCAACTGAAGGAACACGGGTGTGGGTTACAGTCAGTAAAAGTCTGACACGCCCTCCCGCTCCAACCAGGGCGGAAGGGAGTGTCAGACTCTTACTGACTAAAACTCACCCGTGTTCCTTCTTTAGCCTTTTATGTTCCGGGCCAGCGGTAACCCTGTCGGACAATGCGGCTGACCCGGCAAAATGGAACCCTTATAGAGTTACTTTGTTGTCCGTCTGTCTGTCTGTCATGACCCTTTATCCCGGGAACGCGTGGAGATATCGAGTTGAAATTAAAAGCATATACTCACAGGGTCTACAGTCCCTTTAAGTTGTGAAAAAAAAAGAACTTTTAAGTTAACGTAAAAAAAAGATACGGCCGTTTATGCCGCAATAAACGTATATTTCGACACTCTCAAGGAAATCAAAATTCACGCCAATTAGTAAAAATAAGTCCAAGTTTTCTCAAGTAATTTTTTCCTCAACTTTGAGTAAGTTGTGGTTTTGGATAAACAAACTGGGGCTTTCGTAAAAGGTCACAGTTTATGGACCTAGGCATAAAGGTCACCCATAATGACCCTAGGTTGTTAATTGGTTACCACGTTCCAGACTTTGACAAAGTAAATACAAAATAACATAAAACTATCGTGAACTCTCTTTAACTACAGAGATAGCTATTTACTCAGTTCTCAGCAATCCGTAACATTAATTAATCATTTTGACGAAACAATGCGCATGGCCATGTCACTCTATATTAATTAAATGAAGAAATTCTGCGTTCTCGTCATCAATACGGTTTGGCCGCCATTTTGCGTTTTCACGACAGTATTTTTATTTGTTTTGCTATTTTAGTCGTTAGGTTATATCGGAATTTATGTAAATGTTATAGGTATATTAATTGGTTGGTAATCCGTTAATTATAATATTCCGTTGAGTTATCTACTTAATTGTTGAATATTACCTCATACTTGAGTTGTATTTCTAAATATTTTCAGGAGCCATTCGTTCTTAGAATCCATACTAATATACGCTTGGAGTTTCTTTACGCGATCGAATCAGGAATGAAGAGATCCGAAGAAGAATCAAGGTAACCGACGTACCCCGAAGACTTGATAAACTTAAGTGACAGTGGGCAAGGCACATTGCTCACAGAACAGATGGCCGATGGAGTGGAAAGGTTCAGGAGTGGCGTACCGGAAGACATAGCTTTGGAAGGCCTTCCACAAGGTGGACCGATGACCTGGTGAAGGCAGCAGAATCCGCTGGACGCGAGAAGCACAGAACCGGTCGAAGTGGAGGTGCTTTTTTTTTTTCGGTTGGGATATCATCAAATGACCCCTCCCGCTCTGGGTGGAGCGGAAGGGAGTGTCAGACTCTTACTGACTAAAACCCACCCATGTTCCTTATTCCTTACCCATTTATGTTCCGGGCCAGCGGTAACCCTTTCGGACAATCCCGCTGACCCGGCGGTGCTCCGTCTAAGCGGGGCAGACCTCCACCGTGTGCTCTGGGCGATCCTGGCAATGGTGACACCCGGGCATTTCCTCCTGCCTGATGACGTGCAGGAACCTCAAGTGGAAGTGCTTAGGGGAGACCTATGTTTAGCAGTGGACGTTTTTCGGATAAATGATGATGATGAAAGTAACTCTTTATCCTCTTTACGCCTAAACCACGTATTATTATGAAATTTAACATATTAGGTAGCCTGGGAGCTGGAAAAAGACATACGGAAGACGAAGTCGCGACCAACAGCTAGTACAACTACGACCGATATATCTTGGGGAGTCTGAACACAGACACTACGAACTTTCGCGCATGTTCTCTCACTCACACTTGCCTCATAACACCATCTGGTGCCTAAAAAAATTACTGCGCTGCCTTCTGCGTGAAGTTCGGACTCGCCAAGATATTTCGGCGGTAGAGTACCTATATATTTTAGGTTATTTCATGAGTCATTGCGGGTAATACTTTTACCTACTTTTTATGATCCTCTGATAGGGTAGGTTCCTAGGAACGATTAAAAAAAACATAGTTAATTTATGGGTGGTGTTTTACTTTTTAGCTCAACATGGACTTGGTCCAGCCGTTTGAGCGTGACGATGTAACAAACACATAAACACACACACACTCACAGACTTTCGCCTTTATAATATTAGTGTGATAGCTGACGTGGCTCAAAAGGCTGCCCAACTTTAATTAATGGGACTGGGCAGGACATGTCTGCCGTATGCCGACAGGCTGTGGGCCCAAATAGCACAGAATTGGTGCCCTGAGACAGTGAGGTGGGGTCGCGGCAGACCAAGTAGGTGATGGAGGGACGAGCTGGATAGTTTCCGTCAAAACTGGAAGGAGGACGCGCGGGCTTGTGAAAGATGGCAGGAGTGGAGGGAGGTCTTTGCCCAGGTGTGGGACAGCGTAGGCTAGTAAAAAAAAAAGATTATTCCCAAACAGTCGTGTCATACATTACACAACCCGATTCTTCTAATTACCATTGCCTAACACGGAAAGACTAATTAATGTGCAATGAAACGCCAGATTAAACAATGTACCAACAATCTAAATGAGTCAACTTGCGAAATAGTCGTGTTTCTGTTACTTTTGAGAAAGATTACGTGGTTCATCATCTGCCTAGCCTTTTCCCAACTATGTTGGGGTCGGCTTCCAGTCTAACCGGATGCAGCTGAATACCAGTATTTTACGTGATTATCGTATTAAAATGGTGTTTTAATTTTTGTCTTTTGAGTATGACTAGATTTGGGCAAATAGCCCAAATCTAGTCTATGACTAGATTTGGGCTATTTCTGTTTGTCATATTATGTGTGAATTCAGTGTAAGTAATTTGGGCTAGTGTTAATTTTTAGGGTTCCGTAATTGAAAAGGAAAAAATGGAACCCTGTGGTGGCCAACCGGTCGATCGCGGTCGACTGGTTGATCGCGACTATTAGTCCAGTCGATCATGGCAAGGCAAAAAATATTTCCAACTACAAACCTGATTTTGCTAATCTAGCGAAATATGCTCAAACGCAATGCTCTCATTAATATAAATAAGTATTTACTAAGAATAATTTTCAGTTTATATTTTCCTTCTTAGGGCTTCTTAGGGCTTAATTTTGAAAAAAATACAGAAAATAGTTCTATACATATAGATTACTGGAAAACCTATAAGAAGTCTGTGGTCTTAAAACAACATGGTAAATCGCTCAATATTGTGCGTAGAAACTTACATTTTCAGTTGGAATGTGTGGGAGAACATGTTTTTCAACTACAATGTTAAGTTTGTTCTTCGGATAAATTCATTCCAACTACGGAACCCTTCATTGTGCGTGGTCACACACACGACACGCACTTGGCCGGTTTTTAAATAGAATAACCAGCTAGGGGAGCGTCTGTCTGTAAGCCCGCATAGATTTTCTAAATTACCTCATCTCATCTCTCAGATTGTCTGTGTGGTGCCGGACTTAAAGAATTGCACCACCCCTTACTTCCCGTGGGTGTCGTAAAAGGCGACTAAGGGTCTTACCGGAGAATGGGCAGCAGCGTTCTCTATTTATTCCACCATCATACCATACTGCGATCGCCAAGCCGCCTGCCAAGCGTGGCGATTATGGCAAACCCCCCCCAAAATTGGGGGAGGCCTATGTCCAGCAGTGGACGTCTATCGGCTGAAACGACGATCTCTCAGATCGGATCTCAGTGAGGTTTCCACTACAAGGTCAAATAAAATTAACTGGCAAAACTCCACAGACGTTGATGGGTATCAATATCTTCCGGCTTCCAGTCTAACCGGATGCAGCTGAATACTGGTATTTTATATAGAGCGACTGCCTATCTGCGTTCTATAACCCAGTTACTGGGTAATACATTTTGATCGTTTTAATCCTTAAAAGGGGTAATTGTCCTCATCATTATGATCAACTTTTACTATGGGACCAACCCTGAAATCGTAAAAAAAATTCTGTTGATCCATACATTCGGAGGGGAGTTATGCTAACATAAATGTATCAACAGATTTTTTTTTCACGGTTTGATGGTTGGTCCCATAGTAAAAGTTGTTCATAAAGATGAATACAATGACCCCTTTTAAGGATTAAAACGATCAAATGTAACGGTGTATAATAATACTTTAAATACTGACTTGAAATATAGACTTTAAATACTGTGTACACGATTTAATATCGTTTAAAGATTGTAGAGTCCGTTCCGATCCGATGCGATGCGAGCCACATGGCGGAAATCATCTTTTAGTGCATGCATGCTCTTGAGGATTTAAGGTCATAGCACACTTAAACGACTCTGCTCCAACACCGCTCCCACCCAACACTGCCCTAAACTAAGACAACTGCCCACGCGGCGACAGCTAGACTGGCATCATACAGATAGGGATATCTTCTCACTTCTTCTATAAATTTTTCTTTGTGCATAATGGATGTTTCAATACCTGCGAAAACACTGGGAAAGAGATCGAGCGTGCGGATTGCTTGGTAGATACTGACCGACTGAGCGGCGACTGCTAGCAGTGAGCGCGCGGACGCCGCGCCGACCGGCGCGGTTTCCGCGCGCTCACTGCTCGTCTACAACGTGCGGCCAGCGTGGCTTCAACTACCGAGCAGTCTGACGGCAGTAAGGTCGATGACAGCGAGCTGTCTGCTAATTTATGAGCAATATTTAAAGCCCATATTTCAATTATATTCTTTTTGCCGGGTGGGAGCAGAGTCGTGCAAGTGGGCTATGACCTTTATTCCGGTCTGATCCCCTGAACCCCCCTCCACCCCCCCTCCTCGATCCCCTGCTAGTTCGTCTTCTGTTTTAATCTCTGTCTTATCCACCTTATCTAGGTTTACTCTTTTTGACGGGTAAGTGCAGTCAAGGGTAGATAAAAGTTTCATGATTATAAAAATAAATATGGTGTGTGTGTTTGTCGGCGGCGTTGCCGTACGTCATTTCCCTAAGCTGTAAACAACACGAGCACCGATCACGCCATCGACAAGTACGTCACTCAACTTCTCCCACCGCCCCACTGCTCGACTTGTTTTGCTACCAGTATAAAAGAGCGAGCGGCGAAGCGGCGAGGGACTTGACCATTGGACATCGTACGGACAACATGTGCTCAGAAACTATATCACGTTCCGTATCTGGTTGTATCGTGTACCTACAGTGTATGATTTACTAGTGTGATTTAATTGTTCATGAAATTATTATAATCTGATTTGAATTGCAAACCGTTTTTCTATTGCGCAATAACCAACACTACCCACTTAGTACGCCCACAGTAATTAAAATATGCCTGATAATAACGAGACACATTATACCCTTTCCTATATCAGAAGTGGGATTCGCGTTGGTTCATGCGCAAAATCAGAACGCTAAAAGTGAAAGTAACCGTTGACATTTTAAAAACAAAGTGCAAACTTCGAACGCTTATTAAATAATCGTGTGGATCTATTCGAGTTGGACCCAGACAAGCCAGATACGGATGCGCGATCATCATGCATGTTGTTTTGGGCATAGGCTGTATGCAGAAATACCTTTGCTGAGTGTCGCGCCTGTTGCAACTACCGCCATGTTTGAAAAAGGACAACGTGCTGGAAGTAGTGAACGGCGAGTGGTCGTACAACTACCCTCAGGCACTTTAAAAAAATAAAGGTGAGCTGTATTGTTTTATTAAAGATTCTGGTGCTGAATGCTCGTTAGTAAAAGCGAGTTGTGCAGCGAAATTAAGTGGCAAACGAGTTAATAACGTTATAGTGTTGACTGGTATAGGTCAAAGACGTGTATTCAGCACAGAACAATTCTTATGGCGTAATGTAACGATTAACGAGCTAAAATTGAAATTTTATTAGATGTACCCTACATCTACTTGCAAAGTAATATTATGATAGAACAAAGGCAGTTATAATAAATTTCGTGTTATTAGAAAACGAAGAGCAAAATCAGATTATCAGACTAGGCTAGATCGGAAGTTCAGAGGTCCGTTTAAAGTAGCGGAAGTTTTGAATGGTGATCGCTCTATCTTAAAAGCTTTAATTTCTAATCGTACGTATAAGTAAGTACGCTCACGATTGCATACGAAAGTAGTATTTCTAGGAAAGTAGTGTTTTTACGGAAGCAGTGTGTCTAAGTAGTGTTTCTAGGATGATGAGGAGAGTTACTCCACTGAGTAGTTAGATCACATACAAGGGTTAGGTCGCACTGTACGCACTTGTCTGTAGTCGTAACTGCAACTCACTTGTGAGTTGTTGAGGGAGCGATGGGCACTGGTGGTGCAGCGGGGACCTGGGTCTCAAAGGAGACTATTGTTGTGTTGGTCTTGTAATGACCTGGGAGTCGTAGACTCTATGTGAAGTGAAGTATGTTGGTCGTATCACTTGAGGTGATGACGATATGGGTGGCATGGGTGTCACTCGCTGCTGCGGCAGCAGGGCCATGAGCGTTGTTATGTGATCTAAGTTGATATAGTTCCTGACCAATTATTACTAAGGCTTAGAGGAATCTCTTGTTGTCGATGGTTGCTATCGTTTTTATTAGGTTTTTGTTAAGTAATGCATTTCGATAACTATGTGGTCAGAATTGGCCGAGTGGAACATGCACTGCTGTTATTTTTTTTTGGTTGCAGGTTAACACACAAGGACGTGTGCAAGCAGGATGGCAGTGTCAGACAGCGCTGCACTCTTTGGGTCTCCTGTACGAATAATCGCGGATCAAGGACGGTGCTTTCCGTGCAAGAAGTTTCACGACTTCTGCCAAGGAGGCAGTGACAGCGAGTGGATGTCTGTACCATTGAGCCAGCTACAGATTTCTTGTCTACCGAATCTGGTGAGTCGTTTTAATTTTGTTTTGACTCTGGTACTGAGTGCTTCTCTGGTATACCACAGTAAAAGCGGTTGCATTGTTAGGTATAGCCCAATCTATTTAACAATGCAATTTTTAAATAGTTACGAATAATGCCAGTAGGTCATGTATCAGTCGAAGTAGATGGTGATCACAGTGGTGATGAGCAAGCCTTCATTACGCGAACCACACGAGGGGGGGTTCTCTATCTGCCGTAGTAAAAAGTGTGTAGTCATTGGGTGGTGCACACGGATCCATGCGCTGGATGTGTGACAGCAATGCGATTGCGGGGCAGCTAGAGAGCCGTGGCGTTACAGTGGTTTACTCGTATGTGGGTTTCGGGGTGTCTAAGGCTCTTAGTGAAAAAGATTATTGTTGTAATATGGATAACGATGGTACATGGCTCTGGTTTAAGTTTCTTTTTGCTATGATTGATTAAAGTTTGATTACATGGCTCTGGTTGAATCAAGTATGCTCATGAGGCTAAGGAACATTCGAAGGGATCAGAGTATTACTGACAAATTTGAGGAAAGTTAGAAACAGAGTAGAGATTAAGTTGTGTGTATGTGTGATGATAGTTTGGATCAGAGGTTAATTTGTAGCTGTGCTGGAGCTACTAGTCCGCGAGTACGTGGTAGGCAGTCAATTCTGGTATATGTAGGGTTTCGTGAGAAACCATAAAGTCTGGGAATGACTTGGCAATCCGAGGGGGGTGCACAAATTAGTGGTTGAGTAAATGGACGTTACTAGATAGTATGAGACACATGCACCTAAGTTGATTATTTAGTTTGCGATCTTCAGATTTGGCAATCAAATAGTGAATAATTCTCTGAACTCTGCTATTTTATAGTTTGTTCGAATTTTCATTGTGTTTTTGTCTGTACCAAATTCGGTCAGAACTGACCGAACTATGTGATACTTTGCGGGGTATGTTTCTTTGCAGATTAACACACGAGGACGTGTGCGAGCAAGATGGCCATGTCAGCGTCATTCGTTTGACTATTCGGAACGCCAGCGCCACCCAGCGGCGCTCGACAGAGTCTAGTCTAAGTTCGCGGGGACTCGAGGAGAGCACGCAGCGGTGTAACGAGTCGGTCTTGGTTCTAGCGTGTCACGCTGGGGTTATCGACCCCTAGCGTAGGTGTGAGGTGAAACACCGGGGTGGTTTTTAGTCAGTAAGAGTCTGACAGACCCTTCCGCCCGCCCCGGGGCGGAGGACATCCATGAGGATTTTCCACCCCGGAAAGCGTATCACGGGGCACAAGTTGTACTTTATGTCCGTTTATTCGGAGTCGATCAATAGTAACGCGAGCTGATGTCCATAGAACTAATGATGACAGTTAAATTGCAATAATCATTGTAGGGTTAAACCGGCCCAATGATAAGTCAAAAAAAAAAAGAAAAAAAAATGAAAAAAAAGGGAAAAAAAAGAAAAAAGAAGAAAAAAAAAATAATAAAAAAAAAAGAAAAAAAAAGAGAAAAAAAAAAGAAAAAAAAAGAGCTATAGGGAATAATAATATTCCAGACTAGCCGAAGTTCTGAAGGGCTTGTAGCCGGACCAGAACTTGTTGATCTGTAGGGTATGTAGCCGGACCAGATCTTGTTACTCTGTAGGGTTTATAACCGGACCAGAGCTTGTTAATCTGAAGGGTCAATAAAGACCGGACCAGTGCTTGTTAATCTGAAGGGTCAATAAAGACCGGACCAGAGCTTGTTAATCTGAAGGGTCAATAAAGACCGGTCCAGAACTTGTTAATGTGAAGGGTCATTGAAGACCGGTCCACAACTAATTCTTACCAGTCTGTCTGTAGGGTGTAGATAAACCGGTCCAGATTGTAAAGTACAATTTTTGGTCAGGATAATCGAACGGTTTTTGCTTATTACAGATATATGATTTGTAAGCGCACGAGGACGTCCGCAAGTCAGTATGGCCGTGTCGGCGGCGTTGCCGTACGTCATTTCCCTAAGCTGTAAACAACACGAGCACCGATCACGCCATCGACAAGTACGTCACTCAACTTCTCCCACCGCCCCACTGCTCGACTTGTTTTGCTACCAGTATAAAAGAGCGAGCGGCGAAGCGGCGAGGGACTTGACCATTGGACATCGTACGGACAACATGTGCTCAGAAACTAAATCACGTTCCGTATCTGGTTGTATCGTGTACCTACAGTGTATGATTTACTAGTGTGATTTAATTGTTCATGAAATTATTATAATCTGATTTGAATTGCAAACCGTTTTTCTATTGCGCAATAACCAACACTACCCACTTAGTACGCCCACAGTAATTAAAATATGCCTGATAATAACGAGACACATTATACCCTTTCCTATATGTTTATGTGTTTGTTTGTTGTGTTTTGTGTGAAGAGAGAAACTAACATGCAGCATCTGTAGAGAGTTAACGACATGATGCCGGTTATTGTTTACATTGTAAAATATTGTTAAACGTACTTAGTTGCGTTTATGTTTATGTCATTTCATTGTCTGTCATACGTACGTCTTTTAATGGTTTTTAGGTATCTAGGCCACGAATGTTATTGCGATTTAGGCATGTTAAGTGTTGATTCACTCTCTTAAAGATCGACGCTACACTCGAAGTCGTGGACGAGTATGTTTACCTAGGACAAACTGTCCAGTTAGGTAGGTCTAACTTCGAGAAAGAGGTCAATCGTCGAATCCGACTTGGCTGGGCAGCGTTCGGGAAGCTACGCAGTATCTTCTCGTCCCACATACCGCAGTGTCTCAAGACGAAAGTCTTTGACCACTGCGTGTTGCCAGTGATGACTTATGGCACTGAAACGTGGTCACTCACAATGGGCCTTATAAGAACGCTAAAAGTCACCCAAAGAGCAATGGGGAGGGCTTTGCTAGGAATTTCCCTGCGTGATCGAATCAGGAATGAGGAGATCCGCAGGAGAATCAAGGTAACCACATAGCCCGAAGAATTGCCAAACTTAAGTGGCAGTGGGCAGGGGACATTGCTCGCAGAACAGACGGCCGATGGGGCCGAAAGGTTCTGGAGTGGCGACCGCGTATTGGAAGACGTAGAGTTGGAAGGCTTCCAACAAGGTGGACCGACGACCTTGTGAAGGCCGCAGGAACCCGTTGGATGCGAGAAGCACAGAACCGGTCGAAGTGGAGGTGCTTGGGGGAGGCCTATGTCCAGCAGTGGACGTCTTTCGGCTGAAATGAATGAATGAAGTGTTGATTAACTCAGTCTGCCCTTTGGATAATATCTAGATTTTATTATCTTGTATTTTTATGTCTTTTCTACAAATGGGTGGGAAGAGTCAATAAAAATACCGAAACTAATTAATTATTAGGAAATTGTTAAGGATATTTAATAGCCTCGGGTTATGAGGATAGCAGCTTTACCCTATATTGAGTATGTCCCAATTATTGGTTTGGGCTCAAGGCCAAAATAGAGGCTTCCTGCAAAATACTGGTCACTAAGGCTGGCCTGGCAACAGCTTGGCATAATGTCCTTTGCTTAATTGACTCCAACCTTTCTTATATCTATGATTCCAACGTATCATAACGTTACGCCTGTATTTCCCGAAAGGTTAGGCAGAGGCCTAATAAGTAGTACCTACAGTCAACAACAAACTTCAGTTTTTTAAATCTCAGTTATTGAGTCAAATATTCGTTCTAAATTGCAGCAGAAGATTGTTGAATACCAGTATTTTACATGGAGCGCCTGCCTATCTGATCTCCACAACCCAATTACTGGGTAATACGATTTGATAAGACTGGTTGTCAGATTTCTGACTACCCGTAACGACTGTCAAAGATCCACGAATGACAGCCGGGACCAACAGCTTAACGTGCTTTCCCAGGCACTGAAAGCACTTTAGCTGCATCCGGTTAGACTGGAAGCCGACCCCAACATAGTTGGGAAAAGGCTAGGCATATGCCTAGCCTTTTCCCAACTATGTTGGGGTACCGTAAATAAAAAATAGAATATTTTCTGATTTTGAACAAAATTGCGATTAGAATCGAACATTATTGAAAGACACAAGTTACGAAAATAAAAAACAGAACTATACGTATTTTTAGTTTTATTCATCGGATCGTAACGGATATCAATATTGTTTTACTCTAATTTATGTGCTTGGTATCACATTCCTTTCATCTATGTTTTTAAAATAAGTGCATCCGTCAGTTGATGTGTTTGGCTATTTTTAACCGACTTCCAAAAAGGAGGAGACGTTCACCCCTCGTTCCGCGTTATAGTTTAGAAGTCAGGGTAAAGAAAAGTGAAAAGAAACAAAAGATATAACGGTTATTAAAATAAGTGCTTTTTTAATCACGATTTTTGAGGCACCAAATTAATAACGATATCGTTTAGTGGTCAGATAGGCAGTCGCTCCTAAAATACTGGTATTCAGCTGCATCCGGTTAGACTGGAAGCCGACCCCAACATAGTTGGGAAAAAGCTAGGCAGATGATGATATCATTAAATTTTGAAAGTTTACATTTGAAATGCCTATAAATTAAATGTTGATAGGTAATCAAAATAAACGATATAAAGTTATTACATATTATAATTCATAATGTTATCCTTTTATGATTCTCCAAAGTGGCCTTTTTAGGCCCCCTGGGCAAAGGCCTCTACTCATACAGAGAAAGCACGAACATTGATCTCCACGCTTGGTCAAGATGGCTTAACGATTTCATAATATTTCAGAAAAAAGAAAAAGGTGAAGTAGAGCCAACTAAACAAGAAGATCAACTAAAGTTTTTTTCAAATAAACTTGCGATAAATGTCATTCAACCACCCTGTACCAAAAAGTCCAAATAACTTACGATAGATATCGTTCGTCATACAAAACTGTCGCTAACATTGCATCGGTTGAGTTTCATAATACCAAACACGGAGTAAGTCAATGTTTTGATCGTGTTACCGACACTGCCCATACATTTTTTTCGTATGGTTTGGAAATATTGGGATACATTAGTAGAAGGAGGTGAACAAACTTTATCGCAAGTTTATTTGAAATGAACTTTAGGCCATTGTCTACGAGCCATTACATTTTCGCTTACAAGTACAATAAAAACTCCACAAACCCGCAATCATAATCTAGTGCTATTAAAAAGGATAAAAACTCGAGAGATCCGAACACCATTGTATTACAGATTATAAAAACAATGGTTGAGACAGCATAGATAATAAATACGAGTGTGTGCGTCGTCGGTGTAAAAAAGAATCCCATTCACATTTATAATTCATACGGTGAAGCCGCGGTTTTACACGCAAGGAGGGTAAAGGTCGTCTGTTCATAGCCTAAATAAAAAAAAATGAATTATGAATATGGATGGAATGTGACGCGCGCCTTTATTGACGTAACGAAATATTTATGAAATTAAATTTGAATGTATGAAAAACGGAAAAGAGAATAAATATCATTAGTATAAATTATTGTAATTTTATTAAATAACGTAGGTTTTTTTCATATTTGTTCATATAATTATCACAGACTACAATTTGATAAGTAGGTAAGTACTGCTTGTAGTCATCCACATATTTTTTTTTCCTTAAATAACGAGTTTATTTGACAAGTCATTATCACTACTGAAAAACTCATGATAAAAAGTTGATAAATCATTAGTTCTGTGAAATAAGTACAGTCATCTACAAAAAAGATGTAGACAAAATAGGTGCAGTCCTTAGACTAAGAAAAGTATAGACGGCGGGTAGCTCCATTTCATTTCCACAAGAAAGGGATAAAGTATTGAGTTATTATAAGTAACTGAAAAGGATAAAGCTATACTATTTTCGTCTCTCAGTGGGTGCCAGTTTTTTTAAGGCAGCTACTTATGTAGCCCATGTTAGTTAAGTTAGTTTTTTGTCTCATGTGTGGCCACGCTACCCGATGCTCTATAGCTTTCTTACTCTAAGGTGCAGTCACACACATAGGTAAGAATTTGACAGAGACAGCTCCATTATGTCGTAGCAGTAAGGGCGATTTTCGTAGTGCAAGTGTTAAAACACCTGAAGGCCAATTTCTGTATTTAAAAATGTTCAAAATCTAGTCGCAATCTCTCTTTGACAATCAATGTCAAAAAAAAGTTGTCAAAAATGTAGAGAATTTAAAGGTACTTTTGACAGATTGAGATTTAGATCAGACTGTGAACGTTTCATAAAATTACGAGAATTGTGTGGTAGGCATTTCCTATTGCTACATATTATAGTTTCTGTAGAAATCAACAAACAACAACAAAAACAAATATTAAAAAAACAAAACACAAAACGAACACACAAACAAACAAAACAACACGAAACACAAACACACACAAACGAAACATTAGTAAAAGGTACAACTCTAGCAATAGGAAATGCTTACCACATTACAATTTTATCCCCTCACCTCATTGATAAAGTCTTAAAGAGAAACCTTTCACTAAGAAGGTGTTAAAGTCTATTGCCCTCTCACTCCACTGACATTAAAATGACAAAGGCAGATAAAAAAGCTACATAAATGTCAAGTTTTTTCATGAAAAATGCCAGTCATTTTTCCAAGTTAACCTGATTGATGGTACAGAGTTCAGACAAGTGTTGAAAGTGTATTTAACCTCTAGCACGCGACCTTACTGTAATAAATAATGTAAACATGAAAATGTGTAAAAATAACGTCTGGAGAATGACGCAAATTATATCGTCTAACTATAGGCATACGATTCATTCTTAACACCAGACGTTTACTACGCCTGGAGAGGAACGGCCTGCGCCTGGTGACGGGGACCATCACAGGACACTGCTCGCTAAACACCGTCCGTTATGCCTATTGTGTGGTGACACACAATAGGCATAACGGACGGTCTTCTGTACAGAGGTTGAGGAAACCGTTGCACATGCGCTCTTTATCCTTGTGAACGCACCGGTCGGGTATAGACGACAAACGAAAACGTGCCCAACACGCCACCGTCGTCTACAGCCGAAAAGAAAACGCGTGTTGGGCACGTTTTTGTCTGTCGTCTATACCCGACCGTGGCTTCAAAAGGTTAAGTGCACAGGCGTCATCTAGATTAGGTCAGAAAACCTCGGGGTCAAAGTCAAAGTCAAAGTCAAAGTCAAAGCATTTATTTCAATTAAACCATTAACAGGCACTTTTGAATTGTCAATAAGTCGGTCAGTCAGAAAATATGAAGCTACCTATGGAGAAGAACGGGCAAGAAACTCCATGGTCACTCTTTTTAAATTATGTTTTACAAAAATATTAGTACATCATTACTTTTGAATTTAAAATTATATAATGTGAGAACGATGTAATAAATAAAAAAAAAGACGTAAAACGTTAAAAGCGTCAAGAGTACAACAAATAGTACTTAACAAAACAACAATCAAAAATAAAATAATTAAAAATAAACCGAGGCAGCTAAGAGATGACCAGCCCCAACTGACGGCGCCCGTTCACGAACATGACGCATAGATCAGCACCATTCAGCTCAACCATTTTGAAGGGAGCTAAATGATCCAACACACACGCCACCGCCAGCGAGACAATTGAGTGAGCATGACATACTATCAGCCGCCAGGGCACATTCAAGTCAATGAAAGACATATTAATACTCGGTAAATGGTAGCTATAGGGTACATAGAACTCACATCTGTGCTATGCAATTATACAATACAAAGGAAACTGAGTCTATACAATGCAAAGATAGTCTTACAATCTTCGACAGCTCCAACAGTATCTTCAAGTGTTAATCAATTAGTTGTGGTTGTGGAGCAGGACCAGCATTGAGCCAGGCGTTCCTATCAGTGATGTAATCCCCTAACTTATAATATGCCTGACTGCATAGTGTGCGTTTTATACAAGACTTGAATTTTGTCTCATTCAGTTGAAGAATGTGGGGAGGTATTTTATTATAACATTTTAAACAGTACCCCATAAAAGATGAATCTACTTTAGCCAGTCTGAAGCCTGGTTGAACCAAAAGGTCCCTATTTCTAGTACTATAATTATGTCTATCACCTCTTTTACTAAAAAGATGTAAATTTTTCCTTACATACATGATGTTTTCATAGATATATTGACAAGGCACCGTCATGATGTTAATTTCCTTAAAAAGTTCCCTCAGAGAATCGCGTCTGCGGAGATTATATATGGCTCTGATGGCTCTTTTCTGCAGAATAAAAATAGAATCGATGTCTGCAGCTCGTCCCCAAAGCAAAATACCGTAAGACATGATACTATGAAAGTAACTAAAATAGACTAGTCTCGCGGTATCTACATCAGTAAATTGACGGATTTTTCTGACAGCATAAGCTGCTGAACTTAGCCGTCCTGCAAGAGTTGTTAAATGAGGACCCCATTGTAGCCTTGAGTCGAGCGTGATCCCTAGGAAAACAGTTTTATCACCGGGGCACCCCGATCTTACACAGATGTTCTATAAAAGGCCCCGGACATAATCAACTTCAGGGCCCCAATTCTGTATTATTCTCCGCTAAATCTTACCACGAGCAAACTACGTCAATATCGCGTCTTGTTAACGGAAAGGAATCGAAATGTCAACTGTACGGACAACATGTATTTTGACAGTAGATAAAATAAACAACCAGGTACAGACGCCAGCACATCAAGCTACCGAAAACTGTCAAATTTTCGCAACCAACTTTGAACCATAAGCTTTAGCGATAAAGTTGAAAATCTATTTAAAAAATTTGACAGATTGTAGTAGCTTGATTTGCTGGCGTCTGTACATCAGGAGATAACTCGGAAAATAGCACGAAAATACTGGAAATGGAAGAAATGATGAAAACATGTATAATGTGTTCAAGTACCTATAGCTTGACATTGACAGTAAAATGATGTTTAATCTGGATTTGACGAAAAGACAAAAATAAAATTGCCTACTCTAAATAAAAAATGGATTAACTATCGAAAGACATAATAAATAGAATAAATAATAGTATATAAACGAAAGAATATTTTTTTTAATACTGACCACGTAAGAAATTCTACACGGAAGACGAGGCGGTATGGTCGAGAGACCGCCTTTGGCCGAATTAAAAAAAAAAAAAAAGTATTTTGACAGTTCAAACCACGCCATTGTGTCATAGAGCTAACGTGATTAACTAAGGAGTTGACGTGGTTTCGAAGTCAGGAATAGCTAAGTGGTCATAGTGAAGTACTTAGGGCCCTGGAGGGAGGTGGGCTGGTTAGAATAACCACTGACAGCCGCCCACGCACAATGGGCCACTTGAAGGACGGAAACCTAACTTAAAACATAGGTAAGCATACTCACATCAGATGCCCACTGGACATGCCTCGGCCCCGCCAAGACACTTCTTTCCATTATAAGAACGTGTAAAAAACAATCACATTTCACAACACTACTCTAATCAAGGCACAACACTAGTCTAGAGGCACAACACATAAAAAAGTCAATTCACTCGAAATTCGAAAAAAAAGACTATCGATAAAAAATCGTTACGTTTCGTTTTCTAGGCAGAGGCGCGTTTATCTGTTTTGAATTTAGAAAATTGTTGGCGCAAAAAGTGTAATTGGTCTCGTCCGCGGCGGCATCCGTCGCTGACTCACTACACCGTCGTCGCTAACTACCATTAACTACCTCTATGACGTGATACTATGCAAATTTCCATGCATTTTCCCCCCTCACGGGAAAAAACACCCGCAATCTTACGCGGACAGACACAAACAGCTGATAGATAGGTAGGTACTCGCAAGAAAAATCTGTTAGTACGCTCGATTGGGTTAGTGTGTCGCGCGAAACAGGAATATCACCATTCTCGCTCTATCTAGAGGGGTCTAGATAAAAGTGGCGTGATAATAATTTGCATAGGCTGATAGACGGCTGATAATAATTTCCTTTTTGCGAACTATTGTTGCAACGGTATGTAGCGGTGAAAGCAATTATATTGTTACTGGCAACATTAATTAGGTCTCAACGTGTTTTGTTTATGTTCAACAATATTGTTACTGAATGAACACTGAACTGTTACATTTTAATGAGAATGAACGCGCGAAATTCAGGACAATTTAAGCTCTAACGAACGTGCAATTATGTTTAATGCCGTAAATTGAGATAATGCCTGACATCCAAGATCCAGGTCGACACGAGGTGAGTCACTTCATTGCCCAAACAATTACAAACTAAGTGCTAGCAACACTGTATTCGGCACTAAAAACACTTATCACTGCTTGTGAAACACGTGGTTAAAAAAAAGTATAAAATGTTTAAAATTCAAAAATTTGGCGAATCGAACACTTGATTTCGCGGCATAATTTAAGCGTAGAACGTGCGAAAAGCCGCCAAAATTGACAGGTGATTTATTTTTTAAATTGTTTTTTTTTTATTGTGTTTTCTTTTAGTGTGGTATCGTGTCGCGGGGCGATTGCCGACTAGAAGAAGTTAGTGTAGCGAGTGGGAGTGGTGACCGGCAGGTGGTGGGATCAATACCACAGTCTGGGGCGCACGCACTGACCGCCGCGTCGCGTGGCGGACGCTTACCACTCTATTTTTGGATCGTATGATAGCCAGGGTGTGTCAATGTCTGTTTATTAAATTGTGGGGGCTGTCATTTTAAGGCTGTATGAAATAATACCTATGCCTACATCATAACTTTTGGCCATCTATATTTTTTTGTATTACTGCTGGTGCTGGCACAGAAAAATATACTGTACCCGCTTTTAGTTACTACAATAATCCAATAAAGTTTTCTTTTGATGAACTATTTTCAGCAATTTCAAAGGTTTTTATTTTCATTCAGTAGGAGGATACGACAATTTAATAAGCTAGTTTATAGAGTTAATCATACTAATATTATAAATTCAAAAGTAACTCTGTCTGTATGTTACCTTTCACGCCTAAACCACTGAACAGATTTCGATAAAATTTGGCAGAGAGATAGATTGCATCCCGGGGAAGGACACAGGATAGTTTTTATCCCGATATTCCCACGAGATCGACACTTATGCGGGTGAAGCCGAGGGCGTTGCTAGTAACCCCATAAAATAAACGTTGAGATGTCTAAACGTCAAATGTTTAAACAATCTCTAATCATTACTTAATTTTAAGCAACATTTATAAATAAAACCCCTTCTTAACTGAAGTTCAAATCAAAATGATTGGTTACCGTTGAACCGCAAACTTCGTACACTTAACGGAGAAGTTGTAAAGTAACGAGTAACCAGTCAACAGTGGGAAACGTATAAAGTTTTAGTAGCTCGGCGATATAGACATACTGCCGATGCCGTAGTCAATCTGCCTGCCTTTTACCAACTATGTTGGGGTCGGCCTCCAGTCTAACCGGATGCAGCTGAATACGTATTTTACATGGAGCGACTGCGTCTTAAAGATCGGTAACAACAGAAAAAGTAATTTTGTCTCATTAGTGACAGTTGAGCTACTATCTGACCTCCACAACCCAGTTACTGGGTAACACGATATCCCTTGGTAAGACTGGTTGTCAGACTTTCCGGCTTCCTCCGTCAAAGATCCAAGAATGACTGCTGGGACCAAAGGCTTAACGTGCTTTCCGAGGCACGGAGGGGTCTTATGTAAAGTTTGTCCGGACCGAACGTGGCAAGCGTAGCTTAACCTGATCGATCGACCCGTGCGGCTGTAGAAGTATAAGGAATACCTATAAAAAATATTAAAACCTTTAAACTTATACAGGGTTATTGGTAAAACATTAACAACCTCTTAAGAGATCATTGTACTCATCATTATGAACAACTTTTACTATGGGACCAAACCTGAAATTGCGAAAAAAAAATCAGATGTTCCCTACATTTTGACGAGTTATACGAACATAAATGTAGAGAACAGCTGATTTTTTTTCGCGATTTCAGGTTTGGTCCCATAATAAAAGTTGTTTATAATGATGAGTACAATGACCCCTTAAGAGGTTGTTAATGTTTTACCAATAACCCTGTATAGGGTGTTTGGAAGCTGGATACAAAGCCTTGCGGGGGTGATAGTTGACACCATCAAAGGGAAAATAATTAATCATAAAGTTTGGTATGAACTGGTGATTAGCGAATTATAGAGCCCATCCTGTTGTTATAACTCCAAAATAGTTTTTAGCGACAACCCTGACCTGTTAATAGCTATAAATTCCTGGATAATATTTTCCATGTTTTTGATAAACAATCATCATCTGCCTAGCGTTTTCCCAACTATGTTGGGGTCGGCCTTTAGTCTAACCGGATGCAGCTGAATACCAGTATTTTACATGGAGTTACTGTCTATCTGACCTCCACAGCCCAATTACTGGGTAATACGATACCCCTTGATAAGACTGGTTGTCAGACTTTCGGGCTTCTGACTACCCTTAACGACTATCAAAGATCCACGAATGACAGCCGGGATTCCGAGGCACGAAGGGGTCACGGTATGTAAAGTCACCCATCCACAGACCTAACCTTAACCTGATCTATCGACCTGTGCGGCTGTTATTATTTAGCCACGGGCCCCGTGAATATAAATTTTTGCCGTTTTTCTTTTAATTAATTTAATTAAAAATAATTGTCTTTAAATTTATTGTCTAAGCTAGGTAGTTTTATCATTATATCTAATTTATATATTTTTTTATAAATAATATAAAAATTTATTAAATTTTATTTTAAATAAAACTATTCCGCAAACTTTGTACTCTGGCAATGAGAAAATAACCTTTAGGTATTCATACATAATAACGTAAACATTATTGAATTTCAGGAAATGTAACATGAGTTATACATATTTTATTACTCACATCAATACACGCACGCAAGCAATTAGTATCATACACGGTAACATACCTACATTATAATTTATGTAACACTTTGTCCTACAGGCCCACTTTGTTTGCATAAAACAACTTTATTAAAATGGCCGTAATAAATACAAAATATGCAGAATAATAATATAAATATTTGTTTAATATACAGGTTAACTTTTCAAAGACCATCCAAATTTTTACATGGTGTTCTACCCATGAATATAAACAACTTTCACTATGGGACCAATCTGAAATCACGAAAAAAAATCAGCTGTTTCATACATTTTGGTCAAGTAGGTATTGAAGTTTTGTATGAAACAGCTGATTTTTTTTCATGATTTCAGAGTTGGTCCCATAGTGAAAGTTGTTTATATTCATCGGTAGAACACCATGTAAAAATTTGGATGGTCTTTGAAAAGTAACCCTGTATATGTATATTAATGCTAATACCTTTTAGCAATAACATACATACATATTAAACAAATACAAAATATTTACACTAGATACTAAATGATAAATGATTTTATTTTTGTAAGTAGGTTTGTACAAACACTTTTACACGTCAATCATGTTTTTTTAAAACTAGATGAGGTCGGCGTTTCCTATCTCACTACTCTGAGAAGAAAGGCCGAAACAAACTCAAAGGTCACAGTCTCTTTTAAAGTCCAGACATAATCTTGGTCAGGTTATATGAAGACCATGTAGATCGATGTCTTTTTTTTTTTTTTTTTTTTTTTTTTTTTTTTTTTTTTTTGTGGATGGGAAATCATCAAATGACTCCTCCCGCTCTGGGTGGAGCGGAAGGGAGTGTCAGACTCTTACTGACTAAAACCCACCCGTGTTCCTTCCTTAGCCCTTTATGTTCCGGGCCAGCGGTAACCCTTTCGGACAATCCCGCTGACCCGGCAGGCTTCGGCCCTAAGGGGGCCCCTCCTCGATGCTGACATCTATTTGAGGCGCGCGTGGAACACGTACGCGCCGTCCGGCACGGGCCTGGTCCTGATCGGGCGGTGAGCTACCCATTACTCTCCGCCCGCAGGCCCGCGCCTACGGTGGCCGGGAGTCGTCACGCGGTTCCCGACGCCCGGAGCGTCTCCCGCGGCGGCTGGGACGGGAGGCTCTCTCCCTGAGCCGTTCCGCCACCTCCTTCGCTAGCATGACTGCTTCGCAGAAGGAGGTGACTGCCTCCCACTCCCTCTCGCCCCGGACCATGGCTTGCACCAGGGCCGGACGCGAGAGGTCGCCGTCGCTGCCAATCGCCTCTACGAGGACACGGCGGTGCTCCGCCCAAGCGGGGCAGACCTCCACCGTGTGCTCCACCGTGTCCTCTGGGCGATCCTGGCAATGGTGACACCCGGGCGTTTCCTCCCGCCTGATGATGTGCAGGAACCTCCCGAAACTTCCGTGTCCGGTGAGGACCTGCGTCAGGCGAAAGGTGAGGGCGCCGTGGCGCCTCTCTAGCCACTCCTCAAAGAGGGGTCTTATCGCCGCTATCGCGGCGTGCCCTATAGATCGATGTCTGAGATGGTCTTTTGAGGAAAGAACCACACAGATTGAGAGGACCTGTCAAGTCAGTGCACGCATTTGTCAGATATCGTGCAGCTCAACTCAAGACTTAAGGAGCTCAACGATTCGACGAACAATACCAAAGAAAGGACATTTGGGTAGGCCACATAAATTACTCAAACTGCCAGACCATGAGAGAAAAAAAATAAATAAAAAAAAACTACTAAATTAAATGGCTGACTAACTAACTTTATTATACAAATAAATACAAAAACAAAGGACACTTAGGCGTCGAAGTACTCGTCCGCATCGCTGTCATCGGGTAACGTGCCCAGAAGACTGGCAGACTGGCAGATTGATTACCTTTTAGCATACCTAATCAACCTATAGTGTTCCCACTGCTGGGACACCGGCCCCCTCTCTATAAAAGGCAGTGGGCTGTAATCCACCATGCGGGCCCAGTGCGGGTTGGTGGATGTAACACGTCTTCGAATTTTTAGTTCTAGGACATGCCGGTTTCCTCACGATGTTTTCCTTCACAGTTTTGAGAGCAGTGGTGATGAAATGAAATACACAAAGTAAAGTGCCTGGAATTTTAAATTTCTATAGAAAACTTACTTTTCTCATAACTCGTCTTTAAATCAGTGTCCATTCAAAATATATATTTGGGAACGTAAATATTCTGTAATCCAATCGGAATAAATATACACTACATTAAGAATACGTTTTTTGCAATTTGCTGGTCAGTATTAAGTTGTACGTTAGTTAAAATATCATTCACGACCGTAACAAACATATATTTACAGAATTATAATTCACCAATCTCAGGTTGGGCCGTGCCCACCCTAGAATGGTCTGGTGTCCACCCTAGGATACATAATACATTCCATTTAATTACTTTTGGAATAACAAAAATATACATTCAAATTTCGTGCCACAGCCCACAATGCAGTGACAAGCAGGCGCACGTCGGAACACCGCTGCCCCTTCGATCCTTGCATTTTTAAATTTAGATCTCGAAAATGGAAAGCATTTTTTGGGGTATATGGGTATTCTCCAATTTGAGGAAACTCTTGTAGGAGCAGAATGTTTAATGATGAAAAACGTGCTAAAAGAAAAGGATCGGTCGTGGGATCGCCTGCATTTGGGGATGGGGCCCGCTAGTCATGGCGGGCTGATATCAGCGGCGAATATACAAGTAACTCTCGGGACTATCGGGCCCCCGACTTATGGTAGTAGGAGGAACAGTGGGGTTTTAGTCGGTAGAAGTCTGACATGACCCTCCGTTCATCCCAGACGCAGGGTTTCACAAAAAAAAAGGGTTAAGGCTCTGGGCAAAAGCCCTAGGATACGCCAATTTTTGAACGGTGAACTAAGAATCCTCATTCTTTGAGAAACCTTAATACTTGCACCAAAATCCCACTAAATAGTCCACCTTGTTTACTGGATGGCGCAGCGGTGACTTAGCTAAAGCTTTTGACAAACTTGTGGCAACAGGAAGTTTAGGATAATTTATGTAGATTCTACCGTCGCGCGTCGACTGAAATGTATAGAAGTGGTTTTGGAAGAGCAGTTTTGCTGTACCTACAGGTGTGTTTGCCGAGGATTTGACTAAAGTCAATAATGATCTTGCCTTTCGCCCTATTTGTGAAGTAGAATTCTGAGGATTTTGATCTGTGTGGTCTATGGTCCACGTCATCATCATCATTTCAGCCGAAAGACGTCCACTGCTGGACATAGGCCTCCCCCAAGCACCTCCGCTCCGTTCTGTGCTTCTCGCATCCAACGGGTTCCTTCGGCCTTTTGATCCACGTGATGGGAAGCAATCAGCTCCAACACGCCACTGCTAAACATAGTTCAATTTGTATCGACTAGGACTCCTAAAAGGCCTATTATTAAATCTTTCTTTTGTGAATACTCCTGAAAGATATTGTTTTATTATAAGTTTGTTTTGTTACGCTTTAACGCTAAAATGGCTGAACGGATTTAGATAAAATTTGGCACATGGGTGAGACCATGACCTGGATTAGGACATATAATGCCTTTTATTGACTTATGCGAGTGAAACCGTGGGGCACAGCTAGTAAGTGATATAACAGAGACATCATAGGTGCGTTGCCATTAGAGAGACGAACTCAAAAAGGCCTCATATGACTGTAATTACACTATCACCCCAATCCTTCATAACAGAACTCAGCAACGCAACTTGACGGCACAAATGAGTATATAGAGGTATGAGGAACAGGGTTTAAAGTTCTCTCACACTCTATAGAAAAGGGAGGATCCTCCGACCAGACGGGTGTTGTGTCTGGCAGGCACCAGATGATTCATGTCGGGCCGTTGTATCTATGCTAGTTGCGTTGGTAAACTCTGCTTGCGAGATGCAAGATTTTGCGTGACGTCTATATGACGCGTTGTTCGCATGTGGCGTTGTAGATACCGCTACAAGTATGATGGCAGAACTTCCCTGGACAAGCTCCTTCACGAAGAGCTCATCACACTAATATTATAAAGGCGGAAGTTTGTGTGTCTTTATATGTTTGTTACTTCTTCACGCACAAACGGCTGAACGGATTTGGATGAAATTTGGCACACAGATAGTTTATAACCAGGATTAACACATAGGCTACTTTTTATCCCGATATTCCCACGGGATCGACACTTACGCGGGTGAAACCGAAGGGCGCAGCTAGTTTTACTATAAAGTCGACCGTGCACTGCTACGCAGCATTTGTACACGAAGAGGTTTGCCACGTTAGTGCTCATACACATGAGCGGCACTTTGTCGACGACACTCGTTGACGGCTGAAGTTGCCTCTACCTTTGACGCGTGCCGTCGCGTGTATGCACACTTAGCTACACAGTTCATTTGTTTGGCAGCCACAAATTCTTGCGTAGCTTAGCTGTGGGCAGTGGCGTAACTACACCGTTTGGGGCCCATGGGAAATTCAAGGGATGGGGCCCTCCCTCAACGTAAAGAAGCTCAACCAACGATATAGTTTTTTTTTTACTAGCACTTTTCCGCGACTTCTTCCGCGTAGATATCATATTTTCCCCTACAACATTTAACACCTGACTGCTTCGTAGGTCTAGTGGTAGCAAACGCTACTGCTGAGCACGAGGTCCTGTCCAAAAAATTAGACAAACAATGGGAAAAAGGTACAAATTGTTCGAAACTTGAATGATGTCCTTTGTCGAACATTTAAAAAAAAAAGTTTGTATTTATTTATTTATGTTAGACTCCTCCTATGCTCATGGTCCTCTCGGGCCGGGGGCCCCCTCTGGCTGGGGGCCCGTGGCATTCTACCCCAATGCCACCCTATAGTTACGCCACTGGCTGTGGGTTGCAGTGGACGATCCCGCTTTCATTTTCATACTAAGCGAAGCTAAGAACATAATGCTTAGCTTAGTTGTAGACCGTTGTGGAGTGGCGACTTAACTCTCGGTTCCTGCCGTCCCAGTTTTTAGGGTTCCGTAGCCAAATGGCAAAAAACAGAACCCTTACAGATTTTTTCATCAAATCCATACATGGGGGTATCTATGGATAGGTCTTCAAAAATGATATTGAGGTTTCTAATATAATTTTTTTCTAAACTGAAAATTTTGTGCGAGTGACATTTCCAAAGTGGTAAAATGTGTCCCGTCCCCCCCTGTAACTTCTAAAACTAGAATGATAAAACTAAACAAAATATATGATGTACATTACCATGTAAACTTCCTCCGAAAATTGGTTTGAACGAGATCTAGTAAGTAGTTTTTTTTAATACGTCATATGTCGTAAACCACAATTTTCCTTTCATTCAGTCAACTCAAATATAAAAAAAAACATTTAATTTCATAATAAATCTTATGCATAAACCCGGATGTTACGGAACCCTCGGTGCGCGAGTCCAATTCGCTCTTGCTCAGTTTTTTTAACAAGTCTAGCTTGAACCACGAACAACAAAACTATGTTTAAAGATCACGGAAGTGCATAATGTTTTGATAGTTAGTTCTACGGTCAGGTATTTAATGCGACACGATAACCCACTTTGTGCGTTGCCATGGTGATAGTATAAGCAACATGGAGGATATTATTACGCCCTTCAACCTGACTTATACCTTGCAGCTGTTATCTTGTCTTTTAAAGGTCTAAGGTCTAATAATTTGATGGAAAATGTATGGGGAAGTTTAATAATAATTTATCACACGGAAGGCTTAAATTCGTTTAAACAAAATGCACACGTAATGTTTGGGCATTTTTAGGGTTCCGTTGCCAAATGGCAAAAAACGGAACCCTTATAGATTTGTCATGTCTGTCTGTCTGTCTGTCCGTCCGTATGTCACAGCCACTTTTCTCCGAAACTATAAGAACTATACTGTTGAAACTTGGTAAGTAGATGTATTCTGTGAACCGCATTAAGATTTTCACACAAAAATAGAAAAAAAACCAATAAATTTTGGGGTTCCCCATACTTAGAACCGAAACTAAATTTTTTTTTTCGTCAAACCCAATACGTGTGGAATATCTATGGATAGGTCTTCAAAAATGATATTGAGGTTTCTAATATCATTTTTTTCTAAACTGAATAGTTTGCGCGAGAGACACTTCCAAAGTGGTAAAATGTGTGTCCCCCCCCCGTAACTTCTAAAATAAGAGAATGATAAAACTAAAAAAAATATATGATGTACAATACCATGTAAACTTCCACCGAAAATTGGTTCGAACGAGATCTAGTAAGTAGTTTTTTTTAATACGTCATAAATCATATAAAGGCGAAAGTTTGTGAGTGTGTGTGTGAGTGTGTGTTTATATGTTTGTTACTTCTTCACGCTCAAACGGCTGGACCAATTTGGATAAAATTTGGTATGGAGGTAGCTGACAACCTGGATTAACATATAGGCTACTTTTTATCCCGATATTCCCACGGGATCCACATTTACGCGGGTCAAACGTAAACCGCAATTTACATTTTATTCAATCAACTCAAATATAAAAATAATAATAAAAACATTTAATTTCATAAACATAAACCTTATTCATAAGCCCGGATGTTACGGAACCCTCGGTGCGCGAGTCTGACTCGCTCTTGCCCGGTTTTTTTATACCTAACCGATGAGGTTATAAGTATGGGCTTGATGGTAAATAAATGATAAAAATTATAAATGATTTTATTTTTGTAAGTAGGTTTGCACAAACACTTTTACACGTCAATCATATTTTTTTTAAACTAGATGAGGCCGGTTTTCTTTCTGACTACTCTGAGAAGAAAGGCCGAAACAAACTCGGAGGTCACAGTCTCTTTTAAAGTCCAAATTTTAATATAATCTTGGTCAGGTTATATGAAGACCAAGTATACCGATGTCTGAGATGGTCGATGGTGGGTGGGTGAATATATTTCTATCACATCTATTCAAAAACAGGTAGTGTATTCTTCGTAAACAGGGATTAAAATAACTGTTTAATATAGTTGCCGGCACGTTACTTGGCAAGAGTTTTTGTAGTGGGGGAAGTTAGCGCACGCACAATTTCATACATTTTTATATGCGCGAACTTCCCCCACTACGAAAATCTCTTGCCAAGTTACGTGCCCGTAACTGTACCTAGGGACTAAAAGGGATTTGAATTTACTCGTAAAACCTGTGATGCCCTACGACATTGCCAAGTCGACAAATATTATTTAGTCTGGCAACAATATTGGCAACATGCGGGAAAGTTCCGAGCACTTTTGGCATCCGCACAAAAGTGTTGCCAGTTCTTATCTTTTTATTTGTTAGCAATAATGGCTATCTTACTGATTTATCACTTTATTTGATGTGGCAACTTAGATTAGTGTGTAATGTAATAGTATCTAATAAATAATGGTATTATTGGAACGGTATTCGTATGCAGATTATGTTTGAAATATTGGTTTGATTTATTGGGAGCAGATAAGGTGTTTTTATACGTACTGTAATTGGGTTGGGTAATTGATTTTTACTGGTTTGTCTCATGGAATTTATTGAATACTAGCTTCCTCCCGCGGCTTCGCCCGCGAGGTATGTCGATAAAAACTATCCTTTGCCTACCGCCGGGATGCAGTCTATGTCTCTGCTAAATTGTATCGAAATCCGTTCAGTGGTTAAGGCGTGAAAAGGTAACATGCAGACAGTCAGACAGACAGAGTTACTTTCGAATTTATAATATTAGTATGGATGTGGTCTTAGAAAACCCAGAACAGAATTATAATCATTAAAATCATCAATACAACCCTCAAGTTTACTTTTGATTGATATTTCGAAATAGTCATTCAATAGGATTATAATTATGAACTCCAATTCACTTTAGACAATGTGCATTGGCAGAATGCTCGACATCGGCTTTGCTAGACATAATAAAAAATTGAATAGAATAGAACATTAAGACATTGATAGTAACATTTTACTGGCTCTAAACTTGCAACTTTGTGCTAAAGAATAACAAACATTAGACTGTAAAAACTTCTGAAAACTTTGAAATGCGATAAGTTTAGAGATAAGTTAGAGGAGCATTATTTAAAAAAAAATGTTACAGAACATTTGGACTTGTGTAAAGGATATCGTGTTACCCAGTAACTGGGTTGCGGGGGTCAGATAGGTAGTCGCTCTATGTAAAATACTTGTATTCATCTGCATCCGGTTAGACTGGAAGCCGACCCCAACATAATTGGGAAAAGGCTACACAGATTTTCCATAAATATGTAACGTAAACAAATTGCTTCATATATATCTATTGCAACAAATCATTGTTTCGTATTTCTATTAAAAAATAACTTTATAGAAACCGTAATTTCGTGCTGTCGCATACAGTACGACTTGCGACTAGCAACGCCATCTGTATTCAAACTAACTCACTAAAGCAACACTCCTCACTTTCATTAGAAACTAAACGTAAACGTTAACGTACAAGTTTCAGGTTACCTTCGAAGTTTGATGTTAAAGCTAATTAATTCATATTAAACTGCGTAACAGAGTTGTTATAACTAACATTCAAATAATTCTGGCTGTAAAATCTGTAAGACTACCTTAGCATGTGACCTTAGTTACAAAGACGTGGAAGGTATATGAAAAGTCGTCAGTTTCAAGTATTGATTGTGAATGTGAACCCATTAGCACAATCAGCCGATAATGTTCCCACTGCTGGTACACAGGTCTCATCTCTTCGAGAGGGAGTGGGCTGTAATCCACCACGCGGGCCCCGTGCGGGTTGGTAGATGTCACATGTCTTCGACTTTTCGGGTTTCTTCACGATGTTTTCCTTTACAATTTTGAGTGTTGTGGTGATGAAATTATTTCACCTGCCTGGGTTCGAACCCACGACTTACAAGTCGTAACCACTGCTCTAGGTGTCTCTCTGTAAGTTAATATTGTCAAATTCAATAACTCTTTTCGTTAAAAATTGTAATGTCAAAAAAGATCTGAAGCTGAAACAGAAATGGTGAAATGTAAGTTTACTCAAGCTACACTTCTGCTTAACGCTTCAAGAAAAAATATTTCTTTTTGGAGTAAAACATACTTAGGGGAAAATGTTCCGCGTATTTTATAAAAGGTCAAACTAACGTAACATTATTCCACTTGAGAGAAGCCATTTTGAAGAACAACAATGCCTTAAGGACAAACCACTTAGATCGTAGGCGTATCAGAAAATATTATTAATGTTGCCTAAATAAACAGCTGCCTACACAGTATCAACTTACCAACAAGTAGGTCAACCAAAACTTCGTATATCCCAGCACAATAAATTCTGAGAAGCCTTCAAAAAACCTCGCAAGTATCAAAACCAATTTGTCTTATAATTCAACAACAATTGGTCACTGCAGGGTATCCATATAAAGTACAGAAAACCAGGACAATAATAGGCGTGTCCTTTATAAAACATGGCGCTTGACAAATACCGATGAAATTATGGGTTTTGTTACAGCAGCAGGTTTCAATGTCTTGGAAAGATATATTATTTTTTTGCCCACGAAAATGAAAGGAGGGTAGTCCGATTACTGAAATTAATGGCGCCCAAATGGGACTCATTTGTGGAAAACTTGAGGTGAACCATTTTTTTCTAAGAAGCTGTTGATTCGTTCAAGGGATTCTTATGTTCGATCTATCTGTATCAGCAGCATTTATGTAAAGTCTATTTTAAACCTTCGCTTTTAACATGATTATGAAATGTAATACCAACATACGCTAGTTTTGGGTTTACTCATGCTCTGTGCCCAAGATTACCCGTTTGAACAACTTCGACAAAAAACATATTGACATGACGGAAGAAAACAACAGAATATAAGTACCTTCTTTCAAAAGGAAAATTTAATAAATTCATGTACGAACAAATAATCGCCACACTGACAGCGTCTTTAAACTTTACTAAAAGGACTGTGTGCGAATCTTTTCCATGCTCGGGGGAGCATGGAAAAGATTCGCACACAGTCCTTTGAAGACAGACAATGAGCATCGACTAACACGCGCTCTCTTTGTGAAGATAAACTTTCGTGTAATAGTTTGACGTTCAAAAGTCCCCACTTTTGAACGTTCAAATGGTTTAAGGAAGTTGTAACAAAATCATAGAAAATCATCATCATTTCAGGCTAGAGAACAAAGAAAAAAATTGTCTAATTGCGAGTCGGACTCGCACAATAAGGGTTCCATACCACAAGGAAAAACACCGAAAAAACACGTTTGTTGTATGGGACCCCCTTAAATATTTATTTTTAGTATTTGTTGTTATAACGGCAACAGTACATAATTTGTGAAAACTTCAACTGTCTAGCTATCGCGGTTCTTGGAGATACAGCCTGGTGGCAGACAGACGGACGGACAGACAGCGAAGTCTTAGTAATAGGGTCCCGTTTTTACCCTTTGGGTACGGAACCCTAAAAAGAACAGACGCATTCTATTCTCAGTCTCAATTGGTCAAAATAACTTCTAATTTACCTACATTTTTAACAATATTTTTACACTGATTTTCACTGACATGAAATTGCGACTAGATTTATAAATACGAGAAAAGATGCAGTTATTGCCAAAAGAAGAATCTAAAAGGGTACTAAGTCAAAATAAACGACAAAAGGAAATCAGTTAAGAAGTTAAATTATTTTAGAATTATTTCACATTCAAGACTATGAGATAATTTAATTACTACACTGACAACCACTTTCATCAAGAGGATCACTGGAAGGACAGTGGGGAATCCTTTTTCAATCCTCCCCAGCTTTTGAACGTCAAACTTTATAACACTGAAGTTTATCTTGCACAAACAGTGCGGTCTTAGTCCGTGCGCCCATTGTCTGGCTTGAAACGGTATGGTGCAATGGTTACTAGCATTGTTTGAGCGGAATTTAGAGGTTATAAGGGTTTTCTGTACAGTTTAGTTTTATGCAGTCTGAATTAGTTAACGTTTGAATCTACAAAAATAAGCTTCAGAAAGATCCATAAAAATAAAACTTACAATTTTATCTTTTACAAACAGACCCGGTAGTTCTCTCATTACCCAGTAAAAATGAAAATGGCTTCGCAGAATAGTTGATCTTAATGCAAACATATAAAGTTCAAATTACCATTAACATGAACTGGCTTCGTTACAGCAGATTGGTTAGTTATGTGGGTTTATTTTAACCTAATTGAGAATAACTAGGTTGAGTGGAATAACCTATTAATTAAACCTTTTTTTTATCTAGGACGTCTTTCTATCTCTTGGGACATACAAGTTCAGAGTACCGAGTCACTGAGGTCCATATTAAAGAACTTCCTCAACTCAAGCAACTTTCTTTTCTTAGCGTGTCGAGACGGCAATCAAAACGGACTCGGCCCAGAATACGGCTACGTGTTTGGCGCCATCACTAGCGTCCATCAGTTCCTGTAACGTGCAGCTGACAGGACATGCAGGACATGATATTAAGTGGCCCATCGTTTGTAGAACAGCACCACATTTACACTCCAAGGCGTTCTTCGCGTCCAAGAGACCCATCGAGATGAAACCCAAGGACTTACGCTTATCGCCGAGATCCGTCACTCTAAGTACGGTAACTCAATGTAAGCTGCTTCCGACGTAAGTATAGTATCCATCAAGTGCTCACATGCAAGCATCATACCATTCCAAGGTGGTTTATTGATGACTAAGATGGTTATTATGGCGCGTGATTAAAATCGGATCTAATGTCGCCATCTTGATTATTGAATACATTTCAAGTGACATTTCACAAAACACTGTTTACAAACTCGCAGAAAAGCTGTTTTTAATACAAACATGAAGTTCATGAAGTTCAAAGAACCATTAACACGAACTGGCTTCTCGTTACAGCAGATTGGCTTATAGAGGTAAGAGGAACAGGGTGTAAAGTTCACTCATACTCCATAGAAAAGGGAGGATCCTCTGACCAGACGGGTGTTGTGTCTGGCGGGCACCAGCCCAATGATTCATGTCGGGCCGTCGTATCTATGCTAGTTGAGTGGTAAACTCTGCTTGCGCGATGCAGGATTTTGCGTGACGTCAGTATGCCGCGTTGTTCGCATGTGGCGTTGTAGATACGGCTACAAGTTAGTTAGTTTATTTTAACCTAATTGAGTACAAGTAGGTTGAGTGGAATAACCTAGTAATTCGACCTTTTTAATCTAGGACGACCGGCTATCTCTTGGGAGGTCCGAGCTCGGAGGCTCTTATGCCCGGGTTACACGAGGTCATAGCACACATATGAACTGTGAAAGGGATCGTCACCGTATCGCCTTTAGCCTCGGCGTCAAACAGGCGTCAACCTAATGTAAGCACGTAACCAAAGCGGATCAGAAGCTCCGATACGTCGACTCAGCTACGGCTAGGCGACGCTGCGCTTACGGCTCGCCGACCGCTGGTTGATGGTGCTGCAGGCAGAGGCTGCTAGGAAATTTTAAGCCAGTAGCATTTTAAAGTCATCAAATGACCCCTCCCGCCCTGGGCGGAGCGGACGAGAGTGTCAGACTCTCCAGCGGTGGCCGGAAGTCGTCCCGTGGCTCCCGACGCCCGGAGCGTCTCCCGCGGCGGATGTGACGGGAGGCTCTCTCCCTCATCTATGCCGCCATCGCCACCTCCTTTGATACGATTGGATACCAGCTTCGCCGGCAGCACACATTCTATAAAGACCGTGTTAAACTATTCATTTTTGATTAAACTATCTGACTAGCTCACTATCGATCTCATTAGTGTACTAGCCTAAAAAATAGAATAGTTCTTTATACACGAGTGACTAGCTTGCTAGCACAATCTTGACATCCTAGCTTGAAAAAGTAGCCCGGGCATTACGACCTTATTACAGAACCTCACTCAAGACGGAAGCATTATTTAAAACTAGTTTAAAGCCATTAATTGGTCGAAACTAGTTTATAGTACCTAATGCTTGAGTTTTGAGTTAGGTTCGATAATATATTACGGGCCAGATATAAAGTCAGATATCTTTTATTCGTGGAAGAAAGAAGACTGTGACGTCTGACAGTTCTAGTATTGTAAAACTGTCAAAAATTCAAAATTTATTCTCAGGATATGACTTATTCTAGGCATAAAAGTTTAGTAGAATGCGCCCTTAGAAAGATTAGAATGAGAGCAAAGGGAGCGGATATGTAGTAGTTTCAAAGAAATAGAAGGAATATTTTTATATCTGAAGGAATATTTCTATATTGACATACGTTTCTATGTTATCCGATATGGAGCTGAACACACAGTTTCTAAATAAAAGCCTTTTCCATTAAATATAGATTTAATGGAAAAGTCTTTTAATTAGAAACTTTTTGATTGAGTTGACATATCTGCAGAGGTATCCACAACACCTCATGCGGACTACGCGTCATACTGACGTCACAGAAAATCCTGTATCTCGCAAGCAGAGTTTACCGCGCAATTAGCATATATGCAAGTTTAAATATTCAAGTTTCTCAACAGGGAAACTTGAATATTAAGTAATTAAAAATTAAGTATTAAAAATAAAAATATTCAAGTTTCCCAACAGGGAAACTTGAATATTTAAACTATTAAATAGAAATGAAAAATGCAGGTTGGATGCAAAAAGTGTGCTTCATTTAATAAGGTTTTTGGAAGGTTTTTGTTATTTCTCAAATAGTCCACACAATCAAAGCTAGAATAGCATTTGACAGATTTAGGGATTAGGAAAATAATGGAATCCAGAATTAATATTGAGTGAAAATCATTAGCATTCAAAATTGTAATTTACATAATGTGTACCTAAAGTTAATCTCGCAAACGTTTATTCATGTACCAGATTAACTATTAACTAGTTAGAATAATGAACACGAACCACAATATCATCCATATTGTGGTTCGTGTAGCATCAGGCTTTCAAAAACAGAAGGATTATCATTTTTAACCAGCTTTATGATAAATGATTTTATTTTTGTAAGTAGGTTTGTACAAACACTTTTACACGTCAATCATGTTTTTTTTTTAAACTAGATGAGGTCGGCGTTTCCTATCTGACTACTCTGAGAAGAAAGGCCGAAACAAACTCAGAGGTCACAGTCTCTTTTAAAGTCCAGACATAATCTTGGTCAGGTTATATGAAGACCATGTAAATCGATGTCTGAGATGGTCTTTTTACATTGTCCATGTTATTTCTTACCCGTTCATCTCCATAGGAACCTACTAAGCTTTTGAATGGGCAACTAGCTTCATCTTTCTGACTGACCGACCCCTTGACAATTCAAAAGAGCCTGTAATTTGTTTATTTGAAACTAGCAGCGCCCCGCGGTTTCACCTGTATAAGTGTCGATCCCGTGGGAATATCGGGATAAAAACTATCCTATCTCCTTTCCCGGGACTCAAACTATCTCTATACCAAATTTCATCTAAATCGGTTCAGTGGTTTAAGCGTGAAGAGGTAACAGACAGACAGACACACTTTCGCATTTATAATATTAGTACCTATTGTGCTTTGAGTTAGTTTCAAATGAAATTGTAGCGGTATCTACAACGCCACTTGCTAACTATATTATACGCGTCATACTGGCGTCACGCTAAATCCTGCATCTCGCAAGCAAAGTTTACCGCGCATCTAGCATATATACAACGGCCCGACATGAACAATGATGATGATGATGATGATGGTGTGGTGTGACACTCTTCAAGTTGTCCAAAAATGATTTTTGGATACGGAATTAACTTATTACGAAGAGACTTTTAGTACCCTGTCTAGTCTAGCTGAAAGAGAATAGTTTCTGTCAACAGCAAAGTGCATAGCTAACATGAATTGTAAGTGCTCTCAGCGGACTGGCTGTAAGTGGAGTGTGCCTGTTTTTCAGCTGTTTATTTATACCGATTGGTTGTTGTTTTTTATAGTCAAACAATCACAAAAGCTAATATTTAAAACAGCAACAGGAAAACAATAGAATCCGGCGTTATATACTGATCAAAAACCATTTAATATTTAAAATAGCAAAAATATTATGTAGCATTTCGCTGGCTGACATTATTATCAGTTAGACTTAGCACAATGAACACACATAAATACGTAGTAAATATGATAATGATATGCAGCATTACCAAACGGGCGCGACCCATTTCATCGTCGTTTCAGCCGATAGACGTCCACTGCTGGACATAGGCCTCCCCCAATTTTGGGAGGGTTTGCCATAATCGCCACGCTTGGCAGGCGGGTTGGCGATCGCAGTATGGTATGATGGTGGAATACATAGAGAACGCTGCTGCCCATTCTCCGGTACGATCCTTAGTCGCCTTTTACGACACCCACGGGAAGTAAGGGGTGGTGGTATTCTTTATGTCCGGCACCACACAGACCCATTTCATCACCCTTTCAAAATCAGAGGGAATATCAGTCAAAACTTTTACCCAGCTCTCCTATACAGAACTGAAAAGGCACTAACAAAAAGATACTTATAAGCTATCCATCATCATCTGCCTAGCCTTTTCCCAACTATGTTGGGGTCGGCTTCCAGTCTAACCGGATGCAGTTGAATACAAGTATTTTACATAGAGCGACTGCCTATCTGAACTCCACAACTCAGTTATTGGGTAATACGATACCCCTTGGTAAGACTGGTTGTCAGAATTTCGGGCGTCTGACTACTCATAACGACTGTCAAAGGTCCACGAATGACAGCCGGGACCAACGGCTTAACGTGCTTTCTGAGGCACGGAGGGGTCTTGGTATGTAAAGATGATCATCCATCCACGGATCGATCGAACCGTGCGGCTGTTATTTCAAAGTCCGTTTTGAATACCGAGTAATCTTTTACAAACAGACAAAGAATTTCCACTTTTCTAGGAGTCTTTGGTCAACTGGACCCACTCGAAATGGACTCACGGGATCACTCGACCCAATTACATTTTGAATAGATCGACTGGACCCACAGTCTAGTCTAGCTGAAAAGTAGGGAATTGTTTTAGTCAATAGCAAAGTAGATAGCTAACTTGAATTATAAGTACCCTCGGCGGTTGACTGAAACAATTCTTGCAAATATAGTTTCAGTACATTATAAACTAAAATTATAAATTCGAAAGTATCTCTGTCTGTCTGTCCTTTTCACGCCTAACCCACTTAACGGATTTCAATAAAATTTGGCAGAGAGACAGATTGCATCCCGGGGAAGGACATAGGATAGTTTTTATCGACATACCTTACGGGCGAAGCCGCGGGCGGAAGCTAGTTATACATATGTGGTAAATATGATTTCATCACCCTTTCAAAATCAGAAGGAATATCAGCCAAAACTTTTACCAAGCTCTCCTATATACAGAACTGAAAAGGCACTAACAAAAAGCTGAATTCCTCAAGCTATCAAAAAGTCCTTTTTGAATAGCAAATAATCTATTACAAACACAAAAAGTATTCCTACTTTTCCAGGTTTTCTCTGGCTACAAAGTAGGTCAATAGAGCAAATATCTAGCATGAATTGAATGTACCCTCAGCGCAGTGGTTGTAAGTGCAGTGTGCCTCTCTGCAGTTGTTCATTTACACCGATTGGATGGCTCGATAAGGATATCGGTATAAGTGGCCAATTAATCCAACCAATCAGGAGATGGGTTGGATTAATTGGTCACTACAGAATACGGTATGAAATAAAATGTTGTTCGCTATTTTAATACAGAGCATTTTATTTATTTTTTACTGACTTTAAATATTGGAGCAAGTTTTTGAATCTGGTGTGTTTTTTTTTAATTAAATTTATTTACGCTATCATGTTTTACATTGGTTGAACGCGCAAGTTCTGATTCCTGAGCGTGGGATTCTGGGTTCGATTTGAAGTTAATTTAGACAAAGCGTTATTCGTGCGACCGATAAATGGCGATTGGCGATAGGCTCTCCTTCAATTACGTGGAACCTAAAACATTAAGAGCGGAATGTGGGTACATACACACCTCCAAGTCAGAGTCAAAGCATTTATTTCAAATGGGCACATAAAAGCTTTGTTAAAAGTCAACATTTACATTACAATGGCGTCGATTCTGTTGTTCACAAGCTGAACTAAATTTAATTTCATGCATCTTTTTCTTTATATTTCATTACGAAAAGGACAGAAGATAAATATTAGTTTAGTCCTGTCAAATTAATCTGACATCTTTAGACGAGATTAAAAAATTGACTAAACTAATATTTATCTTCTGTCCTTGTCTTAATGAAATAGAAAGACAAAGATGCCTGAACTTAAATTTAGTTTAGTTTGAACAATAGAAACGGCGCCATTATTAGAATTGATTCTAGTCGTCCCTTCCAGAAGGTAGTTTCGTATGAAGAAGAATGGGCAATAAATTTTTTTTTTTTTTGATCATGGCATCTCGTAGTTGACCTTGAGAGGTCGTCACTACTTAACCGGACTTTCCTGTGGATGCCACAATGAATTGAGGCTTCCAGCCAGGGCTTAAACACTAACTAAAAACTAAGCGACTACACGCTAAGGGCACCCCCCGGTGGGGTTCGGACCTCGGCTTAGGGCGTCGCTGGGAGAGGACAGCAAGGGACAGGCTGGATCGGAATTAATGGGCAATAAACTTCACCGTTACTCTTTTATAGGCTGATCGCTTAGCTGAGACGTTGCCTGAGGTAGCAGAGCGGTGGGGGAGGGGTGTGGTGGCATGATGCGAGAGCTCAGTGATTCAACTCAAACTCTTTATTGCATTCATGTGTACATTTCGTTGTTACAATATACTTAAGTAAGTTCCAACATGAAACCCGGTTAGGGCACGGCGACATAATAATAATTTTAAACATAATATATATATACACTTCTAGACACATCTATTGGCCCACCTTAGAGTTTAGGTTTCGATGGCCCCTACCGAAATATGATTGCTAGATTGAACAAAAACTGTTGATGCAGTTTTAAACCTTACCATTTTACCATCTTTTTCGATCGTATTGTTTTAAATTTGAATTCAGAATACCATACGACATGGAGCTACGCCTAACAAGTCGGATATGCGCCTTGTTAAAGGCAATTGATTTTTGAATAAAAAACATGTTTTATCAGATAAAGGTTTAATTTAATAACGCGTGTTGCCTCCATGGGCATCTACCACAGCTCTCATACGATTAGGCATAGAGTTTATCAACCGCTCTATGAAATTTTGAGGGATCACGTCCCATTCCTCTTCTATGGCAGTTTTCAACTCCTGCATCGTCTGGGCAACTGGCTGACGAGCCCTAACACGTCTTTTTAGCTCGTCCCACATGTGCTCAATGGGGTTCATGTCTGGGCTTCTGGCTGGCCAGTCCATAACTGTGATGTTCACATCCCGAAGATATTCCCTGACGATGCCGGCCGCATGGGCTCTTGCATTATCATGCATAAAAAGGAAATTTGGGCCCACATAGTCCGCGTATGGTATCACGTGAGGTTCTAAGCACTCACGAATGTACCTTTCAGCATTTAATGTTGGCAGCCGTGGTCCTGTAACAACCTCAAGTTGAGTTTTGCCGCTCGCGGATATACCGCCCCAGACAGTCCATGAGCCACCGCCATAAGCAACCCTCTCTTCAAAGCAGCATTGTGCGAAACGCTCTCCCTTACGTCGGTAGACCTTCTTCCTTCCATCATTGCCATGTAACACAATTTTAGACTCATCAGAAAAGAGTACACGGCTCCAATCTTGCTGTGTCCAATTTAAATGACTGCGTGCGAAATGAAGGCGCGCTGTTCGGTGGGCTCGCGTTAGTTTGGGCCCATTAGCTGGCTTGTGTGGTACCATATCGCGTTCTTTTAACCTTCTCCGAACAGTTCGAGCGCTCACAGATACTCCGTGGAAGTCGCGAAGTTGGTTTTGTATCTCAATGGAGGTAAGGTGACGATTTCTCAAGCTGGTCGTCACGTTGAATCGATCCTGCCTTTCAGTTGTGACCCGAGATCGTGGCCTTCCTTGGCGACGAACAAAGCCGCCAGTCTCTAGGTACCTCCGATAAACATTTCGGACCGCAGATCGACTTAAATTAAGTTGAGCACTCACGTTTCTTTGGCTGTGTCCGGCCTGAATAAGTGCCACAGCTTGGGTGGCGACTTCAGGTGAAGTATCCATAGATTATTGATAGAACCTCACCTTAATGTTAAGAATAAGTAATGTTTGTTGCAAAACCAAAGATATCAATCACTTTTTCAAGAATTAAATCCAAGTAAACCAATAAAACCAAGTTTTCTTAGTATTCGATTGTTTGATATCAACAAACAGGCTCCAAATTGTCTTTTGTTTCTTTAAATTCTGTGTTCGAAATTCAAAAAAAGACTATTGAATGAAATTGTGAATGTGCCAGGTTCAAAACTGCATAAAAACTTTTTGCTCGACCTAATATAAAATTTTAGCAAGGACCAAACGAAACTGAAAATACAAGGTGGGCCAATAGATGTGTCCAGAAGTGTATATATATAATATATATATTATCATATATTATAAAAAAATGAATTGACGTTTGTTAGTTTCACAAAACCTCGAGAAGGGCTGAACCGATTTGCCTGATTTTGGTTTTGAAATATTTGTAGAAGTACAAGGAAGGTTTAAAAGGTAAGAAAATATATTTAAAAAAAAATCAATGAAAGTAGTAACGACAACTTTAATTGGCGGTACGAAGTTCTACTAATTATTTCGTTATAACTACGAATTATTTTGTTTTAGGTATTCTGCGACCGAGTAAAAGCATTTTTGTGTTAGATATTATTTAAATTTTCTGTTAAATTGATTAAACTTGTGACAACTATCACCTCTCCCGCACCGCACAGCAGTGCGATTCTGTAACCATCTCACCGTGAAAACTTAGGTGAAGTGAGCGTGGAGTGATCTGTCAATAGGGTCAATTCCTAGCAAAAACAAACTCACATCACCTAAGTTTTCATGGTGAGATCTTTACAGAATCGACCGGCAGGTAGTTTGATGGTCTCACCACACCCATAATTTGACTGGTCTTTGAAAACTAACCCTGTATCCATACTAATATTATAAAATCGAAAGTAACTCTGTCTGTCTGTCGGTCTGTCTGTCCGTATGTTATCTTTTTACGCCTAAACCACTGAACGGATTTCGATAAAATTTGGCAGAGAGATAGATTGCATCCCGGGGAAGGACATAGGATAGTTTTTATCGACATAACTCGCGGGCGAAGTCGCGGGCGGAAGCTAGTATTATATAAATCTATATATTACTAGCAGTGCCCCGCGGTTTCACCCGCATAAGTGTTGATCACGTGGGAATATCGGAATAAAACTATCCTATGCCCTTCCCCGGGATGCAATCTATCTCTCTGCCAAATTTTATCGAAATCCGTTCAGCGGTTTAGGCGTGAAAAGGAAACATACAGACAGACAGACATAGTTACTTTCGAATTTATCTAGAAACGTCCAATGACAAAAATCCTTACGTCACAGATCGATCAGTATCTAAAGGCTAAGACCCCACCCAGATCTTTCTCGACCTTGTTCGTCCTTTAACCTCAACAAACGCTTAGCTTCCAATCTTAGCCGGAATCGAAGTGATCTGTTCCCAATACCGTAGGAGGGTAGTCGATCTTAATAAGACAAAGGAAAAGATATAGGTTTCTCAGGATGTAGGTACGTGGGAAGTATTTTTAGACAGACCTTTCAAGATGTGGGCATGAAATCCTAACTATTTAATACTAGCTTCCGCCCGTGGCTTCGCCCGCGAGGTGTGTTTGATATAAACAATCCAATGTCTTTCCCCGGGATGCAATCTCTCTCTCTGCCAAATTTTATCGAAATCCGTTCAGTGGTTTAGGCGTGAAAAGGTAACACATACAGACAGACAGAGTTACTTTCGAATTTATTCATACTATTACTAATGTTATAAATTTGAAAGTAACTCTGTCTGTCTGTCTGTTTGTTCAGATTACAACTGTCATTCTTTGAAAGTTGTATAAAATGGCTACAGCACGGCAAATTCACGTAGGGGATCAATTTGCGTAACAGGTTTATCTGATTACAGAATAACTATTCCATAATAAGCACAACAACTATAGCAGAAAGGAACCAGCTACGTTGGGGCAAAATTGCTATTCAGACATTTAAGAGGGGACGCGGCCCGCGAGGAATTTGAAAAATAGGTATTTGAAGAAACTATTGCCGTCGCCTTACCTCAAGTCTACCCCCGTAGTGTGTGATAGGGACAGCTGCAGCTCAGACCGAAATTATCATAAAAATTTTGACGAGATTGACGTTTCGTATTCCATTTAAAAAATGCTTTGATTATGACATTTATATAATCAAAGATAAAATGTAACCCAATTGGTCCCCTGTTTTCTCCCCGAAAACTGAGCTGATTCAATTATTTTTTACATTAACATTTTAAGAAAGAGTATGTTTAGGTTCCTAACATTTTTTTTATGTTAAAAACTTTTCTAATTTGTCTGGTAGTCCTCTAATTACGGCGGTAAATATAGGGCATTTTTAGAGGGTTATTTCTTTACTAATAAGTTGCTGAAAAAAAGAAAATGACAGGGACGTGTTTACAGCAGACCTTGATTTTATGAAAAAAAAAAATTGCTCTAGAGGCATTATTCAGGAAGAAAAAATGGGAATACATTTGTATAGAGAATCGCCCGCCTTGTTCCTCTTAAGTATTTCATAATGCAACTAAACACTTCATGATTTATTGCCTAGCAGAATATTGGAGTAATAAATCAAAATGCTAGCATACAGTCCGAAATCGCAAAGCGGAAAACTAAATTACATTGCGCGCAGAACAATGAGGTAGGTACGATAATTTTCCAATTCCGCTTACTATGCTTTTTATTTCATTTTACGAGGGTGTAATAAAATCTTTTTGGTATAGGCTGTACGCACAGCTGTCTGTGCCATGTTTTATAGCAGTACGTGACGTCTCTGACGAAAACCTTTTTTTTTTACGTTTTCGGCGTTTTGTTGAAGGCTGCCACTGTGAATGCGACACGTTACACGTTTGTGACGGATGACGTAATGGTTGCCGTTCTATTTTCAAATGCGTGAACTTTTTTTAGATCAATGACAAAAACAGGCAGCCTTGTTTTGTGGTGCACTGTTTTTTGCACCGGATTTTTGTGTTCCGCGAAATAAATGGCGGTTTGTTTGCCATTTTTCGATGTGTTTGAAATATGATAAACAAGTCACTGTACAGATAATCAACGATCTAATCGTTCAAGGGGGCAATTCCTGTATATTTAGGAAGGCTCGCATTCTAATCTCAGCCAAAAATACCTGGATTCTAATATCAAAAATACCTCCAGTTTCCCTACATTTTTGTCAATTTTTTGACGTCGATTGTCACTGTAATGACATTGTGACTAGATTTTGATCGTTTTTAATTACGAGATAGTAGTACATTCACCCGCAAAAAGTGGTAACAATTTGACATTGACAAAACCTTTATGTTGTATAGCAGTGGGCGATTTTCGTAGTACAAGTGTTGTCACTGATCTGCGTTTGACTGTACGAGCATCTATCTCTGCCTATTTATCTTTTCTGGGCTACAAATACGTAGGTACCTACCTAAGTAGTATATTTATTAAGTTAGGTAAGGGCCGATTTTTTTATGGCCAGACAACTTAAATAATACAATTTTTGTATGAAATAACTGTCAAAATTTCAAAATTATACCTCGAATAAAGTTATCAGATGATTGGAAAATCAGCCCTTAGTACCTATTGTAAGAGTAAATAACAGAAAGCTACGAGCTATCAACCCCGGACGTCCCTAAGGAAACAGTAGGTTTCCTTGAACCCCTGGAAAATTAATCAAGAAAGAAAACATACACAGGAATTTTCCAAGTAGGTAAGTATTGCGCTGCTAGTTTAAGAGTACACACAAAATAAAAACTTTTTACAAAAAAAAAAAACAACCGACTTCCAAAAATAATACTAAAAATTGAAAAATAACTTTAATTTCGGAAGTCGGTGTCTTTGGTTCCGTATTTTCGTTTATTGACACCGACTTCCGAAATTAAAGTTATTTTTCAATTTTTAGTATTATTTTTGGAAGTCGGTTGTTTTTTTTTTTGTAAAAAGTTTTTATTTTTCACTTTTTAGTGGGTCCGTTTGTAATTTATCTAGGTTACAATAGTCTAATGTCAATTGCTCATCACTTGTTACAAAATATTGCTTTTCCCGAACTCCTCAACAACCACTCACCATACGCATTGTGACGAGCATAAATAGCTTAGCAACCATATTAAAGTAATCGAATCGCAACCCGTGAAATATTTGTCATTGAGTAGTTCCAATGGCCATCTGTGGTCTTCTTCATCAGATCCACTTTACCAAATGACGATTTCCGAGAGCAAATGCTCAAGTTATTTAAAAAAATACCCAAATCGTTATGCTTTGCCTATAAAATTTGAGGGTTTCCCTCGATAAATCATGTTGTTAGGCGATTTTAATCATTATATTGTTGTTGTTAAGGTTGAAAGGCTAATGAGTTTCAAGACTACTAAAAAAAAACCAAGGCGAGGGTGGATGAATAAAAGAAAATATCGCGCATCAGTAACATTTTAAAGGTGTCTACGGTTAATAGGTACGGTTCATCAAATCCATACATGGGGGTATCTATGGATAGGTCTTCAAAAATGATATTGAGGTTTCTAGTATAATTTTTTTCTAAACTGAAAATTTTGTGCGAGTGACATTTCCAAAGTCGTAAAATGTGTCCCGCCCCCCCCCTGTAACTTCTAAAACTGGAATGATAAAACTAAACAAAATATATGATGTACATTAACATGTAAACTTCCTCCGAAAATTGGTTTGAACGAGATCTAGTAAGTAGTTTTTTTTGAATACGTCATAGATCGTAAACCACAATTTACCTTTCATTCAGTCAACTCAAATATAAAAAAAAAACATTTAATTTCATAAACATAAACCTTATGCATAAACCCGGATGTTACGGAACCCTCGGTGCGCGAGTCCAACTCGCTCTTGCCCAGTTTTTTTAACAAGTCTAGCTTGAACCACGAACAACAAAACTATGTTTAAAGATCACGGAAGTGCATAATGTTTTGGTAGTTAGTTCTACGGTAGGTACAGGTATTTAATACGACACGATAACCCACTTTGTGCGTTGCCATGGTGATGGTATAAGCAACATGGAGGATATTATTACACCCTTCAACCTGACTTTTACCTTGCAGCTGTTATCTTGTCTTTTAAAGGTCTAAGGTCTAACAATTTGATGGAAAATGTATGGGGAAGTTTAATAATAATTTATCACACGGAAGGCTTAAATTCGTTTAAACAAAATGCACACGTAATGTTTGGGCATTTTTAGGGTTCCGTTGCCAAATGGCAAAAAACGGAACCCTTATAGATTCGTCATGTCTGTCTGTCTGTCTGTCCGTCCGCATGTCACAGCCACTTTTCTCCGAAACTATAAGAACTATACTGTTGAAACTTGGTAAGTAGATGTATTCTGTGAACTGCATTAAGATTTTCACACAAAAATAGAAAAAAAACAATAAATTTTGGGGTTCCCCATACTTAGAACCGAAACTACAATTTTTTTTTCTCGTCAATCCCATACATGTGGGATATCTATGGATAGGTCTTCAAAAATGATATTGAGGTTTCTAATATCATTTTTTTCTAAACTGAATAGTTTGCTCGAGAGACACTTCCAAAATGGTAAAATGTGTGCCCCCCCCCCCCGTAACTTCTAAAATAAGAGAATGATGAAACTAAAAAAAATATATGATGTACAATACCATGTAAACTTCCACCGAAAATTGGTTCGAACGAGATCTAGTAAGTACCTAGTTTTTTTTTAATACGTCATAAATCGTAAACCGCAATTTACATTTTATTCAATCAACTCAAATATAAAAATAATAATAAAAACATTTAATTTCATAAACATAAACCTTAATCATAAACCCGGATGTTACGGAACCCTCGGTGCGCAAGTCCGACTCGCTCTTGCCCGGTTTTTTTTATACCTAACCGATGAGGTTATGTATGGGCTTGATGGTAAATAAATGATAAAAATTACAAATGATTTTATTTTTGTAAGTAGGTTTGCACAAACACTTTTACACGTCAATCATATATTTTTTTAAACTAGATGAGGCCGGCGTTTCCTTTCTGACTACTCTGAGAAGAAAGGCCGAAACAAACTCGGAGGTCACAGTCTCTTTTAAAGTCCAAATTTTAACATAGTTAATCTTGGTCAGGTTATATGAGGACCTAGTTGATCGATGTCTGAGATGGTCGATGGTGGGTGAATATATTTCTATCACATCTATTCAAAAACAAGTAGTGTATTCTTCGTAAATAGGGACTAAAATAGCTGTTAAATACCTAGGGATTTGATTTACCCGTAAAACCTGTGATGCCCTACGACATTGCCAAGTCGACAAATATTTTTTAGTCTGGCAACAATATTGGCAACATGCGGGAAAGTTCCGAGCACTTTTGGCATCCGCACAAAAGTGTTGCCAGTTCTTATCTTTTTATTTGTTAGCAATACTGGCTATCTTACTGATTTATCACTTTATTTGATGTGGCAACTTAGATTAGTGTGTAATGTAATAGTATCTAATAAATAATGGTATTATTAGAACGGTATTCGTATGCAGATTATGTTTAAAATATTGGTTCTTTATTGGGAGCAGATAAGGTGTTTTTATACGTACTGTAATTGGGTTGGGTAATTGATTTTTACTGGCTTGTATCATGGAATTGATTGAAAACTAGCTTCCGCCCGCGGCTTCGCCCGCGAGGTATGTCGATAAAAACTATTCTATGCCCTTCGCCGGGATGCAATCTATCACTCTGCCTAATTTTGTGGTTTAGGCGTGAAAAGGTAACATACAGACAGACGGACAGACAGACAGAAAGACAGACAGACAGAGTTACTTTTGAATTTATAATATCAGTATGGATGTGGTCTTAGTAAACCCCCTTTTACAGTTTTTGTGCGTGTATATTTACAGAATTGTAAGCATTACCTAAAATCATCAATACAACCCTCAAGTTTACTATTGATTGATATTTCGAAATAGTCATTCAATGGGATTATAATTATGAACTCCAATTCACATTAGACATTGGCGCCGATTCTGTTGTTCACAAACTAAACTAAATTTAAGTTCATGCATCTTTTGCTTTCCATTTCATTAAGAAAAGGACAGAAGATAAATATTAGTTTAGTCCTGTCAAATTAAGATGCTCCATAGACAATTTAGACGAGATTAAAAAATTGGCTATTAAAAATACGTCAATTTACGTCAGGCGCTGACTAATTTGACAGGACTGAACTAATATTTATCTTCTGTCCTTTTCCTAGTGAAATAGAAAGAAAAAGATGCCTGAACTTAAATTTATTGTGCATTGGCAGAATGGTCGACATCGGCTTTGCTAGACATAATAAAAAATTGAATAGAATAGAACATTATGACGTTGATAGTCACATTTTTACTGGCTCTAAACTTGCAACTTTGTGCTAAAGAATAACAAACATTAGTAGACTGTAAAAACTTCTGAAAACTTTGAAATGCGATAACTTTAGAAATAAGTTAGAGGAGTATTATTAAAAAAAAATGTTACAGAACATTTGGACTTGGTTCTATTAGTAGTCAGAAGTCCGAAAGTCTGTCAACCACCAGTCTTACTAAAGGGTATCGTGTTACCCAGTAACTGGGTTGCGGAGGTCAGATAGGTAGTCGCTCTATGTAAAATACTTGTATTCATCTGCATCCGGTTAGACTGGAAGCCGACCCCAACTTGGGAATAGGCAGATTTTCCATATGTAACGTAAACAAATTGCTTCATATATCTATTACAACTTAAAAATCATTGTTTCGTATTTCTATTAAAAAATTACTTAATTGAAACCGCAATTCCGTGCCGTCGCATACAGTACGACTTGCGACTAGCAACGCCATCTGTATTCAAACTAACTCACTAAAGCAACACGCCTTACTTTGATTAGAAACTTAACGTAAACGTTAACGTACAAGTTTCAGGTTACCTTCGAAGTTTGATGTTAAAGCTAATTAATTCATATTAAACTGCGTAACAGAGTTGTTATAACTAACATTCAAATAATTCTGGCTGTAAAATCTGTAAGACTACCTTAGTTACAAAGACGTGGAAGGTATATGAAAAGTCGTCAGTTTCATGTATTGATTGTGAATGTGAACCCATTAGCACAATCAGCCGATAATGTTCCCACTGCTGGGACACTGGCCTCATCTCTTCAAGAGGGAGTGGGCTGTAATCCACCACGCGAGCCCAGTGCGGGTTGGTAGATGTCACATATCTTCAAATTTTTCGGGTTTCTTCACGATGTTTTCCTTTACAGTTTTGAATGCAGGTTCGAACCCACGACCAACCCAGTCGTAACCACTGCTCTAGGTATCTCAACACTAGGGCCATGGGGTCCGAGTGCCCACTTGGTTTTTCGAGATATCGCCAAGCGGTTAGTCGACTCTTCACGTGACCAGAGGGCTGGCCTATTTCTTGGCCAAAGAATTAGCATTGCCATTCAACGTGGCAATGCTGCTAGCCTTTTGGGCACTGTTCCTGTTGACAGCGATGCGGACGAATTTTTTGATGCCCTATGATTATTTTACTTATTTTTTCATATAAATGTACATATTATTGTTATTATTTTAAATATTAGCATAGATTATGTATATTATTATGGTTTTTTAGTATTTAATTAAAATTATAACTCTTTTCTTTAAAAATTGTAATGTCAAAAAAGATCTGGGGGTCTAAAAATGCCACTTTGGCAGAAACATAAAAGGATAACATAATGGACAGTTAACTGTTAAGTTAATCGTATCAAATCCCATTGGTAAAGCATTTTTTAGTTATTTTTCTTTGTCTGTGCTAAAATCCAATCCAAATCCATTCCCAATCTCTTTGATTGTACCTACGTACTGCAGCGAAAAAAAGAAGGACACGGACTGTCTTCGCCATTTTATAATTCATAATGTTATCCTTTTATGATTCTCCAAAGTGGCCTTTTTGGGCCTCCTGAAGCTGAAACAGAAATGGTGAAATGTAAGTTTACTCAAGATACACTCCTGCTTAACGCTTCAAGAAAAAATATTTCTTTTTGGAGTAAAACATACTTAGGGGAAAATGTTCCACGTATTTTATAAAAGGTTAAACTAACGTAACATTATTCCACTTGAGAGAAGCCATTTTGAAGAACAACAATGCCTTAAGGACAAACCACTTAGATCGTAGGCGTATCAGAAAATATTATTAATGTTGCCTAAATAAACAGCTGCCTACAGAGTATCAACTTACCAACAAGTAGGTCAACCAAAACTTTGTTTATCCCAGCACAATAAATTCTGAGAAGCCTTCAAAAAACCTCGCAAGTATCAAAACCAATTTGTCTTATAATTCAACAACAATTGGTCACAGCAGGGTATCCATATAAAGTACAGAAAACCAGGACAATAATAGGCGTGTCCTTTATAAAACATGGCGCTTGACAAATACCGATTAAATTATGGGTTTTGTTACGGCAGCAGGTTTCAATGTCTTGGAAAGATATATTATTTTTTTGCCCACGAAAATGAAAGGAGGGTAGTCCGATTACTGAAATTAATGGCGCCCAAATGGGACTCATTTGTGGAAAACTTGAGGTGAACCATTTTTTTCTAAGAAGCTGTTGATTCGTTCAAGGGATTCTTATGTTCGATCTATCTGTATCAGCTGCTTTTATGTAAAGCCGGAACTCTATTTTAAACCATCGTTTTTAACATACCAACAGGCAAATAACATATAGACTGGACTGAAGAAAACAATAGAATATATCTTCATTCAAAAGGAATTTAAATTCATGTTCGAACAAATAATCGCCACACTGACAGCGACTTTCAACTAGAGTATTACTAAAAGGACTGTGGGGAATCTTTTCCATGCTCCCCCACTTTTGAACGACAAACTATAACTTTGAAGTTTATCTTCACAAAGAGAGCGCGTGTTATGCTCATTGTCTGTCTTCAAATGGTTTAAGGATGTTGCAACAAGATCATGGAAAATCATCATCATTTCAGGCTAGAGAACAAAGAAAAAAACTGTCCAAGTGCGAGTCGGACTCGCACACGAAGGGTTCCGTACCACAAGGAAAAAACACCGAAAAAACACGTTTGTTGTATGGGACCCCCTTAAATATTTATTTTATTTTGTTTTTAGTACCTATTTGTTGTTATAACGGCAACAGTACATAATTTGTGAAAACTTAAACTGTCTAGCTATCGCGGTTAATGAGATACAGCCTGGTGACAGACAGACGGACGGACAGACGGCGAAGTCTTAGTAATAGGGTCCCGTTTTTACCCTTTGGGTACGGAACCCTAAAAAGAACAGACGCATTCTATTCTCAGTCTCAATTGGTCAAAATTACTTCTAATTTACCTACATTTTTAACAATATTTTTACACTGATTTTCACTGACATGAAATTGCGACTAGATTTATAAAAATACGAGAAAAGATGCAGTTATTGCCAAAAGAAGAATCTAAAAGGGTACTAAGTCAAAATAAACGACAAAAGTTAACAAGTTAAATTATTTTAGAATTATTTCACATTCAAGACTTTCAGGGGCCTTATTACGAACTCTTATTTCCAGACAGTTTACGGCGTAAACAGAACTGCATGGCAATTTCGTAATATGAACTAGTCAAACAAGCCAGTCAGCGTTCACGTGACATCCTGGCCGACTTCTGCCCGTATATTGCCCAGCAATACCGTATTATGAACGTTCGTTTGACATTTCTTTTCCTATTACAACTGCCAAAAAGTAACCTCACAATCCATTCTGTTTACGCTGCGTCAGAGGAGCTTTTATTGAATTGTTTTGTGTTTATTTGGCGAAATTGTTCAAGTGCTATCTAGATATCACAATTAAATATAATGTGTGATGAGTATGAACTGTTGGAGTTCTTGGAAAGTGACTTTTCTTACGAAAATAGTGCATCAAGGAACAAAAGAAGACGACTTCGTGATGAATGTAATGCGTTCGACATGGATGATGTGCAATTTATTCAAAGATATCGACTAAGCAAAGCCTTGGTACTGAATCTTTGTGGGGAGCTGAGACCTCCCATGTCGCGGCCTACAAAATCCACGGATTTATTTATAGTAAATAAACTTTTCTGTAAATACAAACCTATTAATTTTATCTACAATTTTATTTAATGCATCTAGCATTTTAATCAAAGTCTGGCTGTTCCTAGTTTCTATGTCCAATCGGGACCTGCTGATTTGTATCAGTGTACGCGGTCGCCTCTTGACTGACGTGACCTTCTCTGTGGCGGCGTTGACGTGTAGGACGTGAACTAGCAGGTTCACGTATGTTGCTGTTTGAAACCTGTGGCTGTGATGCCTCCTGTGGCTGCGATGCCTCCTGTGTTTCATGAGACTGTTGTTTCTCATCCACCACTGGTGGTTGCTCTGGTAAATGAGGATCTATTGCCTCACTGCCACTAGGAAGAAGAATACCAGCGACAATATCACCAGTGCTTGAGGTCTGTGATGTCTGAGACAATTTAATACATTAGACATACCTAATAATAATAAATAAATTTTGATTTTAATTGTATAAGTTTGCGATTTTATTTTGAATTGATTTATATGGATATTCATCTGTAGTAAATGATTTGATTTGATAAATGCCTACATTATTTATCTATACGTTTATTTATACTTAAAAAATACAGCTAGGAAAGGTATAGGAACTTGAGTATGAGGCATGCCGGGTCCCATAACCACTTCCGAGTAGACTTAGAATTTTTTTTTCTATGTCGTTAAGGGGGGTAACATAAGAAGGTCCTCCTCCAGTACGGTTTAGGGATGCTCGTACTGCTGCCGCTCTTCTCTTTAATTTTGCTTTATAGTCAACCCAATACTGCAACAGCATTAGGTTTTCTAAATGAGATGCATAGAATGAATAACTAATAGATAATCATAAAAGCTTGTAAAAAATACTTACGTTCGACCACCCTTTGCAATTTTTTAAAGCACCTTCTCCTTGGGAATTGAGGGCCTCGGTGACAGATTCCCACATCCGCCTTGAATACTCTCTTGCTTGCGCAGATTTGTTGTACCCCATCGCCACTTCTCTGTTAGAATACAAGAACTCCCACAATATTTCTAACTGAACATAGGTTACACGCCGACGCTGACGAGAACTCTCATCGACTGAACAATAATGATTAATGAAAAAAACACTCAATATCACTTACGCCATATTTTTTGAATAAACTCCGAAAACAATGAAAAAATACTTCCTTCATGAAAATTGTGTGAGTGGAAATTTGGATTTCGCCGCTGAACTTGTGGAGTGCGTTCGGAAATTTAATCTCGCGTTACAGTTTACAAACACGAAAATTATATTTTGAATCAATTTTATTATAATTATATTGCACAATATACATTGCGTTTATTAAAACCAACTTTTATACTAGAGCAACTAGATTATTATATATTAAATTAATATTATTTTTATCATAAAATACGTGACTTAAATGTAACCGTAATTTACCGATAAATATTTAATTGTGTTTCGGAACGTTACGGCGGAGAAGTACAGGCCAGCTATAGACAATCTACCTAGCGACAAGTCGCTCAGAATTAGGAATGTCATAATACGAAATTAAACCAGCCAGTGAAATGAACTGCCTGGAACTTGTCTGGTTTTTTAAAAGTTCGTAATAAGCCCCCTGGTTAACGAATTTTATTTACTCATAAAGAACAATACAGTTCACTTAATAATGAGCTTAAAAAAAAAAAAAAAAAGTAATGTAGGTAATATACAGCGATCGAGCAATTCTAATAGATGTTGTCATAAATGTATTTTTTTAATTTTGATTTAAACACTGCAAGCGATTTGCTATCCTTGATATTATTTGGCAGATTGTTGTATAATTGTGCTCCTTCATATGTGAGTCTTTTTACCATAGTTAGTCCTATTTCTTCGACTATGACATAATTTCCACACTGACAGCCACTTTCATCAAGAGGATTACTGGAAGGACAGTGGGGAATCCTTTTTCAATCCTCCCCAGCTTTTAAACGTCAAACTTTATAACACTGAAGTTTATCTTGCACAAACAGTGCGGTCTTAGTCCGTGCGCCCATTGTCTGGCTTGAAATGGTTTGGTGCAATTGTTACTAGCATTGTTTGAGCGGAATTTAGAGGTTATAAGGATTTTCTGTACAGTTTAGTTTTATGCAGTCTGAAATAGTTAAACGTTTGAATCTACAAAAATAAGCTTCAGAAAGATCCATAAAAATAAAACTTACATTTTTATCTTTTACAAACAGACCGGGGGTAGTTCTCTCATAACCTAGTAAAAATGAAAATGGCTTCGCAGAATAGTTGATTTTAATGCAAACATAAAGTTCAAATTACCATTGACATGAACTGGCTTCGTTACAGCAGATTGGTTAGTTAAGTGGGTTTATTTTAACCTAATTGAGAATAACTAGGTTGAGTGGAATAACCTATTAATTAAACCTTTTTTTTATCTAGGACGTCTTTCTATCTCTTGGGAGATACAAGCTCAGAGTACCTAGTCACTGAGGTCCATATTAAAGAACCTCCTCAACTCAAGCATCTTCCTCTTCTTAGCGTGGCGAGACGGCAATCAAAGTGGACTCGGCCCAGAATTCGGCTACGTGTTTGGTGCCATCACTAGCGTCCATCAGTTCCTGTAACGTGCAGCTGACAGGACTTGATATTTAGTGACCCATAGTTTGAAGAACAGCACCACATTTACACTCCAAGGCGTCTCTTTGCGTCCAAGAGACCCATAGACGGGAACCCAAAGCTGACCACGCATCCCTGGACTTACCCCACCCCAAGCACGGTAACGCAATGTTTGCTGCTCGCGGCTTAAGCATAGTATCCATCAAGTGCAAGCAAAATCGGATCTAAAGTCGCCATCTTGATTTTTGAATACATTTCAAGTGACATTTCACAAAACACTGTTTACCAACAACATGAAGTTCATGAAGTTCAAAGTACCATTAACGTGAGCTGGCTTCTCGTTACAGCAGATTGGCTTATAGGGGTACGACGAACAGGGTGTAAAATTCACTCATACTCCATAGAAGAGGGAGGATCCTCCGACCAGACGGGTGTTGTGTCTGGCGGGTAACTGCCCAATGATTCACGTCGGGCCGTCGTATCTATGCTAGTTGCGTGGTAAACTCTGCTTGCGCGATGCAGGATTTGGCGTGACGTCAGTATGACGCGTTGTTCGCATGTGGCGTAGTAGATACCGCTACAAGTTAGTTTATTTTAACCTAATTGAGTACAAGTAGGTTGAGTGGAATTACCTAGTAATTCGACCTTTTTTATCTAGACCGTCTGGCTATCTCTTGGGAGGTCCAAGCTCGGAGCCTCTTAGGCCCGGGTTACACGAGGTTAAAGGTCATAGCACACATAACAACTCGAAAAGGGATCGTCACCGTATCGCCATTCGCCTCGGCGTCAAACAGGCGTCAACCTAACGTAAGCACGTAACCAAAGGGGATCAGAAGCTCCGATACTCGAAAGCTCCGATACGTCGAGTCGGCTACGGCTAGGCGACGCTGCGCTTACGGGTCGCCGACCGCTGGTGCTGCAGGCAGGCCGTGGGAGGGGTGAGAGGGGCAAACACGATGCTAGGAAATTTTAAGCCAGTAGCATTGTGAAGTCGTTAAATGACCCCTCCCGCTCTGGGCGGAGCGGAAGAGAGTGTCAGACTCTCCTGCGGTAGCCGGGAGTCGTCCCGTGGCGGCGGCTGGGACGGGAGGCTCTCTCCCTCATCCATCCCGCTTCGCCGGCCACACGAGGCTAGTACAAAAGCTAGATAGTAAAATCAATGGTCGATTGTGGGGGGCGCTACTTGTTCAAAGATACAACCCCATCCTATTAGTTTTTCTAACTGAACTGACAGCTGTGCTCCTGCAGAGTTTGTTGCGCCACTTCTTTCTAGCGAAAACACTTAGGAAGGAAGTAGTGAAGGGCAGGCGTTTTGGAGGACTGTCATATGTAATTTTGATGTTCGAAAATTGCTGATTCTCAGCCTAAATAAATAAATGACTACTGTAGGAAGTTTTATCTCAGGGTTGTTGTGTTGGGTCTATTTAAATTATTGGAACGCACGTATCAGTAAAAGTACTTAAGAGCGTTTACGCCGTAAGACATTTCATACAAACTTTCAAGCCCTTATTTTTCGAAATGAATGAACCGATTTTAATAAAACTTCATACGCATATGCTGGGTACAAAGGTCTAAAAAGTTGGTAGAGAACATTTTCGAAAAATAGTGCTATTGCCAAATTAGACCGATTTTAAATTTTCCATAGAAACAGAGATTTCCAGTTATCTTTTTTTAAATAAGACATTTCGAAAATGTTCTCTACTAACTTTTTAGACCTTTGTATCCTGCTTATGCGTATGAAGTTTCATTAAAATCGGTTCGAAAAATAAGGGCTTGAAAGTTTGTATGAAATGCAGTACGGCGTAAACGCTCTTAATAGTAAAACACAGCATAGGGGCACAAACAGGAAATATGGGTAAAATATAAATATAAAAACAATCAGAACTATTATAAGCGGGTCGCGAGTGTGGCGTACAGACACGCGTTCCTTCGTCCACTATCGGTTAGCGCGGGAGCGCGGGCGAAGGTGTATGCTCACCGTTGCCGCGCATAAGGGCACATACACACACATTCTATAAAGGCCGTGTTACACTATTCATTTTTTATTAAACTATCTGACTAGCTCACTATCGATCTCATTAGTGTACTAGCCTAAAAAATAGAATAGTTCTTTATACACGAGGCTATAGTGACTAGCTTGCTAGCACAATCTTGACATCCTAGCTTGAAAAAGTAGCCCGGGCATTACGACCTTATTACAGAACCTCACTCAAGACTGAAGCATTATTTAAAACTAGTTTAAAGCCATTAATTGGTCGAAACTAGTTTATAGTACCTAATGCTTTAGTTTTGAGTTAGGTTCGATAGTATATTATGGGCCAGATATAAAGTCAGATATCTTTTATTCGTGGAAGAAGATTGTGACGTCTGACAGTTCTAGTATGGTAAAACTGTCAAAAATTCAAAATTTATTCTCAGGATATGACTTATTCTAGGCATAAAAGTTTAGTGGAATGCGCCCTTAGAAAGATTAAAATGAGAGCAAAGGGAGCGGATATGTAGTAGTTTCAAAGAAATAGAAGCAATATTTTTATATCTGAAGGAATATTTCTATATTGACGACATACGTTTCTATGTTATCCGATATGGAGCTGAACACACAGTTTCTAAATAAAAGCCTTTTCCATTAAATATAGATTTAATGGAAAAGTCTTTTAATTAGAAACTTTTTGATTGAGTTGACATATCTGCAGAGGTATCCACAACACCTCATGCGGACTACGCGTCATACTGACGTCACAGAAAATCTTGTATCTCGCAAGCAGAGTTTACCGCGCAATTAGCATATCGTCGTTTCAGTCGTTTCAGCCGATAGACGTCCACTGCTGGACATAGGCCTCCCCCAATTTTGGGAGGGTTTGCCATAATCGCCACGCTTGGCAGGCGGGTTGGCGATCGCAGTATGGTATGATGGTGGAATACATAGAGAACGCTGCTGCCCATTCTCCGGTACGATCCTTAGTCGCCTTTTACGACACCCACGGGAAGTAAGGGGTGGTGGTATTCTTTAAGTCCGGCACCACACAGACAAATTATTACACAGACAATTAGCATATATGCAAGTTTAAATATTCAAGTTTCCCAACAGGGAAACTTGAATATTAAGTATTAAAAATAAAGTAAGTATTAAAAAAAATATTAATATATTAAGTACTTACTTAATTAAAAATTAAGTATTAAAAATAAAAATATTCAAGTTTCCCAACAGGGAAACTTGAATATTTAAACTATTAAATAGAAATGAAAAATGCAGGTTGGATGCAAAAAGTGTGCTTCATTTAATAAAGTTTTTGTAAGGTTTTTGTTATTTCTCAAATAGTCCACACAATCAAAGCTAGAACAGCATTTGACAGATTTAGGGATTAGGAAAATAATGGAATCCAGAATTATTATTAAGCGAAAATCATTAGCATTCAAAATTGTAATTTACATAATGTGTACCTAAAGTTAATCTCGCAAACGTTTATTCATTATACTAGATTAACTATTAACTAGTTAGAATAATGGACACGAACCACAATATTGATGATAGCATCAGGCTTTCAAAAACAGAAGGATTATCATCCAATATTTTAATCAGCTTTATGATATATGATTTTATTTTTGTAAGTAGGTTTGTATAAACACTTTTACACGTCAATCATGTTTTTTTTTTAAACTAGATGAGGTCGGCGTTTCCTATCTGACTACTCTGAGAAAAAAGGCCGAAACAAACTCAGAGGGTGATCTCTGAGTTTGTTTCGCTCGCTCTTGCATTCTATGTCGACGTAGCCCCGCTCCGCGAGGCTCCTATTTCTGTGTAAATGGTTTACAGTAACCTAACCAAACCTAACCTCGGGGTGCCCTTCGCTCGTTCTTGCATCCTACGTCGCCGGTGAACTGGTTTGGCCTAGGCGAAACTAGTTCATCCTAAAATCGGATTTGGCCGGTAACATATACAACGGCCCGACATGAACAACGATGATAATGATGGTGTGGTGTGCTGTCCAAAAAATTTTTTGGATACGGAATTAAATTTTACGAAGACACTTTTCCCAGTATCGACTCTATATCTGGCTGAAAAGGCTGAAAGGTATAGAATAGTTTCAGTGAATAGCAAAGTGCGTAGCTAACATGAATTGTAAGTACCCTCAGTGGAGTGGGTGGAAGTGAGCTTGTTTGAAGCTGTTCATTTATACCGATTGATTGTTGCTTTTATAGTCAACCAATCACAGCTCACATCGAATTTGACAGCAAATAAGTTATCAGGCAAATAATGAAATGAAATTCTTGAATATTCTGCAAAAAAAATTTAGAGCAATTCACCTCTTCTGTATTAAACAGAAGAGGTGAATTTGCTTTAAATTTTTTCCCCAGAAACTAACTCGCTTTCACCTTCAGCAAAATCAAAAGGAGTATGATAACATTCAGCTAATCTAAGTCTTATTCTGATTCAGGCGTTACTATTAAAAATCCATAACATTCTTAATTTTATTGTAATCTCAAATATTATTATTGTAGTGTTCATTTCGATTTATTCCGGTTTGATCCCCTGAACCCCTCTCCACCCCACCTCCTCGATCCCCTTATCTAGGTTACTCTTTTTGACAGGTAAGTACAGTCAAGAGAAAATAAACGTTTCATGATTTACAAAATTAAATAAAGATTTTAAATTATTTATAGTTAGCGCAAGGGGGGGTTGTGTCATGTAACATTTTAAGCTCACACATAGCGAAAATGTAGCTAACAGATTCCTGGATTACTGGAGCTTGCTTTACTTCCCTTACGTTATTTTGAATGCTAACATTTTCTGATACAAATAGTACCCTGTCTAGTCTAGCTGAAAGAGAATAGTTTCAGTCAACTGCAAAGTGCTTACATGAATTGTAAGTACTCCCAGCGGACTGGCTGCAAGTGGAGAGTGCCTGTTTTTCGGCTGTTTACTTATACCTTTCGGTTGTTGTTTTTTACAGTCAAACAATCACAAAAGCTAGTATTTAAAACAGCAACAGGCAAACAATAGAAACAAACGTCACTGATAAAAAATTTCAGTTCAAGCATCTTTTTCTTTCTATTTCATTAAGACAAGGACAGAAGATAAATATTAATGCAAAAATATTATGTAGAATTTCGCTGGCTGACATTATTATCAGTTAGCACAATGACCACACACACACACATATAAATATGTAGTAAATATGATTTCATCACCCTTTCAAAATCAGAAGGAATATCAGCCAAAACTTTTACCCGGCTCTTCTATACAGAACCGAAAAGGCACTAACAAAAACCTAAATTCCTCTCAAGCTACCAAAAAGTCCTTTTTGAATAGCAAATAATCTATTACAAACACAAAAAGTATTCCTACTTATCCAGTTTTTCTCTGGCTAAAAAGCAGGTCAATAGTGCAAATATCTAGCATGAATTGAATGTACCCTCAGCGCAGTGGTTGTAAGTGCAGTGTGCCTCTCTGCAGTCTGTTGTTCATTTATACCGATTGGATGGCTCGATAAGGATATCGGTATAAGTGGCCAATTAATCCAACCAATCAGGAGATGGGTTGGATTAATTGGTCACTACAGAATACGGTATGAAATAAAATGTTGTTCGCTATTTTAATACAGAGCATTTTATTTATTTTTTACTAACTTTAAATATTGGAGCAGGTTTTTGAATCAGGTGTTTTTTTTTAAATTAAAATTTACGTTATCGCGTTTGTATATTGGTTGAACGCGCAAGTTCTGATTCCTGAGCGTGGGATTCTGGGTTCGATTTGAAGTTAATTTAGACAAAGCGTTATTCGTGCGACCGATAAATGGCGATTGGCGATAGGCTCTCCTTCAATTACATGGAACCTAAAACATTAAGAGCGGAATGTGGGTACCTACATACACACCTCAAAGTCAAAGCATTTATTTCAAATAGGCATATAAAAGCTTTGTTAAAAGTCAACATTTACATTACAATGGCGTCGATTCTGTTGTTCACAAGCTGAACTAAATTTAATTTCATGCATCTTTTTCTTTCTATTTCATTACGAAAAGGACAGAAGATAAATATCAGTTTAGTCCTGTCAAATTAATCTGACATCTTTAGACGAGATTAAAAAATTGGCTACTAGAAACACGTCAATTTACAGGACTAAACTAATATTTATCTTCTGTCATTGTCTTAATGAAATAGAAAGACAAAGATGCCTGAACTTAAATTTAGTTTAGTTTGAACAATAGAAACGGCGCCATTATTAGAATTGATTCTAGTCGTCCCTTCCAGAAGGTAGTTTCGTATTAAGAAGAATGGGCAATAAACTTCACCGTTACTCTTTTATAGGCTGATCGCTTAGCTGAGACGTTGTATGGAAAATGGTAGAACAAGCGCATATCAAAAATGCTTTTTACGAATATCATAATTTGGCTAATATGACTATTTTATTAGGTTCTCTAATAGTCAAATTATAATATTCATTAGGATTTTTTCACTTAATACGCGAAATTTTTTTTTTTTCATAGATAGAAATACATAGAAGACAGAAGTGCCAAACTCAAGTCTTTGCGTATACGTGTGTCAATACCATATTGTGAAAAAAATACTTGGTACAGATATGCAGTATTATACATTTTTAGAAAGGTTATTTTATGCTTTTTGCGATACAGCTTAATGATTTTAAAAGTAAAGAAAAATATTTCAGTAATTAGTTAAAACGTGACATACCTTATTTTTCACTTATATTTTTTTTCGTCGAAGGTTTTCAGTGTTACCCACGTTTGCCCAACCGCTACTTTTTGTGATGACGAGTAGTGTAACTATTCATAAATAGAATGCAAAAAAAATCAGCTGCGGATATCTGCGGTTTTAGAAGATATGAGAAAAAAACTGATAAAAGTCAGAACCCGAAAATTGGTATCTTTTGCGGTTTACCACTGACACCATTCACATGAACTTTTTGGATATTCTTTATTATTTCGTGATAACAAAGGGACCTTATCAAATTTGCACTCGGTTTGCGTAGGAAATTACAAGATAATAATGATGTAGGTACCAATTCGATATTGTAAAATGAGTATATAAAGGGAAGCAAAAACTATTCGAACCATCTACATCAGTGTAACTTCAAGTGAAGCAAATCTCATCTACGCCTATTAACTACTTCTGCAGATTGTGAAGTGTTAAAATGTCTTCCTTCAGCTGTACCAAACGAGACTTATATAATCCCCTATATCGAGCGCGGCAAGACCATGGAATCATTTCCAAAGTTTTAGTGGAAAAGCTCAATGTTTCTGAAAACAACTTGTGTTTTATAATTAGTGACATACTCGTACAAAGGCACATTCTTCCTATTTTCAACAAGCGCTGGGCCCTGGCATCTCTGAAAAAATAAACATTTTTACAGAAGAATTGTACTTGGTTGGACTCAAGGTATTCGTTAAATTTACCGGATTCTGAACAATATTCTACGCCATCAACTTCTGGCTAACGAGGAAGAGCATGCGTGGCTTATGGAGACTCCTCAGAATCTACCGAGAAGAGGAAAAACACTCTTCTACTCCAAGAATATGGCTTCGAGCATATAAAAAACGCCTACGTGCAGGGACTACGCGCTTTACGTGAGTACACAGAAGATCATCTTGTCGAAGAATTAAGAACCGCTGACACTCAAAAGAAATTAGATATCTCAAGTAAGTGGAACGACTCAGACCAGATGAAGATTCTTTCCGATACGGAAGCATTGAGTGCTTTTATAGATTTGGATCTAACAAAAGCACAATATATGTACCTGAAAAACTTAACCAACGAACGAAAGTCTTGTATATTCCCGCCTTACTACAAAATACAAGAAATAAAAAGATCCTGTTATCCACCATCTTCTACAATCGAAATCACGAATACTTATGCTAAAGTGATTAATATCCTAGATTTATTGGATCATGCTGCTGCTAGAATTTTAAAAATCGATTCTGTTTTCCAAAAACAACATAGAACATTGATCCTTTATTGTAAATGGGGATGTGATGGTTCATCTGGTCAAAGCCAATACAAGCAAATACTTGCAGAAGAGTCGGAAACAATTTCAGATGCCAATTTGTTCATTACTTCATTAGTCCCAATCAGATTAGTTGATGTGCAATCGGGATCTGTTGTTTGGCAAAATCCGGTACCTTCATCTGTCCGTTTGCAGACCCATTTCTATTGAGTTTTGTAAGGAAACTCCAGAAAAAACCAAGGCAGTTGTCGATGATATTAAAAAACAAATTAGGGCTGCACAAGCATCTCTTATAAACAAAGATGGTGTTGTAGTAAATGTGAAGTATGAACTATTTAGATTCAACATGAAACCCGGTTATGGCACGGCAACATAATAATAATTTTAAACATAATCTATCTATAAACCTGTATAGGTATATAAAAATGAATTGACGTTTGTTAGTTTCACAAAAACTCGAAAAGGGGTGAACCGATTTGCCTAATTTTGGTTTTGAAATATTTGTAGAAGTACAAGGAAGGTTTAAAAGGTAAGAAAATATATTTAAGAAAAAATGCAATGAAAGTAGTAACGACAACTTTAATTGGCGGTACGAAGTTCTACTAATTATTTCGTTATAACTACGAATTATTTTGTTTTAGGTATTCTGCGACCGAGTAAAAGCATTTTTGTGTTAGATATTATTTTAATTTTCTGTTAAATTGATTAAACTTGTGACAACTATCACCTCTCCCGCACCGCACAGCAGTGCGATTCTCTAACCATCTCACCGTGAAAACTCAGGTCAAGTGAGCGTGGAGTGAGATGTCAATAGTGTCAATTCCTAGCAAAAACAAACTCACATCACCTAAGTTTTCATGGTGAGATTTACAGAATCGACCGGCAGGTAGTTTGATGGTCTCACCACACCCATAGTTTGACTGGTCTTTGAAAACTAACCCTGTATCCATACTAATATTATAAAATCGAAAGTAACTCTGTCTGTATGTAACCTTTTCACACCTAAACCACTGAACGGATTTCGATAAAATTTGACAGAGAGATAGATTGCATCCCGGGGAAGGACACAGCATAGTTTTTATCGACATACCTCGCGGGCAAAGCCGCGGGCGGAAGCTAGTACCTATTATATAAATCTATATATTACTAACAGCGCCCCACGGTTTCACCCGCATAACTGTCGATCACGTGGAAATATCGGAATAAAAACTATCCTATGCCCTTCCCCGGGATGCAATCTATCTCTCTGCCAAGTTTTATCGAAATCCGTTCAGTGGTTTAGGCGTGAAAAGGTAACATACAGACAGACAGACATAGTTACTTTCGAATTTATCTAGAAACGTCCAATGACAAAAAATCCTTACGTCACAGATCGATCTGTATCTAAGGACTAAGACCACACCCAGATCTTTCTCGACCTCGTTCGTCCTTTAACCTCAACAAACGCTTAGCTTCCAATCTTAGCCGGAATCGAAGTGATCTGTTCCCAATACCGTAGGAGGGTAGTCGATCTTAATAAGACAAAGGAAAAGATATAGGTTTCTCAGGATGTAGGTACGTGGGAAGTATTTTTAGACAGACCTTTCAAGATGTGGGCATGAAATCCTAACTATTTAATACTAGCTTCCGCCCGTGGCTTCGCCCGCGAGGTATGTTGATATAAACAATCCTATGTCTTTCCCCGGGATGCAATCTATGTCTCTGCCAAATTTTATCGAAATCCGTTCAGTGGTTTAGGCGTGAAAAGGTAACATACAGACAGACAGAGTTACTTTCGAATTTATTCATACTAATGTTATAAATTTGAAAGTAACTCTGTTTGTCTGTCTGTTTGTTCAGATTACAACTGTCATTCTTTGAAAGTTGTATAAAATGGCAACACGGCAAATTCACGTAGGGGATCAATTTGTGTAACAAGAAATTTACCTGATTACAGAATAACTATTCCATAATAAGCACAACAACTATAGCAGAAAGGAACCAGCTACGTTGGGGCAAAATTGCTATTGAAACATTTAAGAGGGGACGGGGCCTGCGAAGAATTTGAAAAATAGGTATTTGAAAAAACTATTGCCGTCGCCTTACCTCAAGTCTACCGCCGTAGTGTGTGATAGGGACAGCTGCAGCTCAGACCGAAATTATCATAAAAATTTTGACGAGATCGACGTTTCGTATTCTTCTTAAAAAATGCTTTGATTATGACATTTATATAATCAAAGATAAAATGTAACACAATTGGTCCCGTGTTTTCTCCCCGAAAACTGAGCTGATTCAATTATTTTTTACATTAACATTTTAAGAAAGAGTAGGTATGTTCAGATTCCTAACATTTTTTTATGTTAAAAACTTTTCTATTTTGTCTGGTAGTCCTCTAATCACGGCGGTAAATGTAGGGCATTTTTTGTAATTTTTAGAGGGTCATATTTTCTTTACTAATAAGTTGCTGAAGAAAAAGAAAATGACAGGGACGTGTTTACAGCAGACCTTGATTTTATGAAAAAAAAAAATTGCTCTGAAGAAAAAAGGGGAATACATTTGTATGGAGAATCTCCCGCCTTGTTCCCTCTTTAGTATTTCATAATGCAACTAAACACTTCATGATTTATTACCTAACAGAATATTGGAGTAATAAATCAAAATGCTAGCATACAGTCCGAAATTGCAAAGCGGAAAACTAAATTACATTGCGCGCAGAACAATGAGGTAAGGTACGCTAATTTTCCAATTCCGCTTACTATGCTTTTTATTTCATTTTACGAGGGCGAAATAAAATCTTTTTGGTATAGGCTGTACCTACACACAGCTGTCTGTGCCATGTTTTATAAGTAGTACGTTACGTCACTGACGAAGAACTTTTTTTTTTTTTTACCTTTTCGGCGTTTTGTTGAAGGCAGCTACTCTACTGTGAATGCGACACGTTTCACGTTTGTGACGGATGACGTAATGGTTGCCGTTCTATTTTCAAATGCGTGAACTTTTTTTAGATCAATGACAAAAACAGGCAGCCTTGTTTTGTGGTGCACTGTTTTTTGCACTGGATTTTTGTGTTCCGCGAAATAAATGGCGATTTGTTTGGCATTTTTCGATGTGTTTGAAATATGATAAACAAGTCACTGTACAGAAAATCAACGATCTAATCGTTCAAGGACGCAATTCCTGTATTTTTAGGAAGGCTCGCATTCTAATCTCAGCCAAAAATACCTGAATTCTAATAATATCAAAAATATCTCTAATTTCCCTACATTTTTGACAAGTTTTGACGTCGATTGTCGCTGTAATGACATTGCGACTAGATTTTGATCGTTTTTAATTACGAGATAGTAGTACATTCACTCGCACAAAAGTGGTAACAATTTGACATTGACAACACCTTTATGTTGTATTGCAGTGGGCGATTTTCGTAGTACAAGTGTTGTCACTAATCTGCGTTTGACTGTACGAGCATCTATCTCTGCCTATTCATCTTTTCTGGGTTAGGTAAGGGCTGATTTTTTCATGGCCAGACAACTTTATACGAAGAATAAAATTGACGTTTGACAGTTTTTGTATGAAATAACTGTCAAAATTTCAAAATTATTCCTCGATTATAGTTATTAGATGATTGAAAATCAGCCCTTAGTACCTATTGTAAGAGTAAATAACAGAAAGCTACGATCTATCAACCCCGGACGTCCCTAAGGAAACGGTAGGTTTCCTTGAACTCTTAGAAAATTAATCAAGAAAGAAAACATACACAGGATTTTTCCAAGTAGGTAAGTATTGCGTTGCTAGTTTAAGAGTACACACAAAAAAGAAGGAACATCGAGTGCCTAGTGAGAGTACCTACGAGTACCTAAATGTAAATTTTGTTGTACCTACTGAAAATGTTTATAGTAGGCGGTAGACCGCGAAATTCAAATTATCTTATGTTTTTTGCAATTTGCAGAGCAGTGTCAGGTTGTATCTTGATCAAAATATGATTCGCAACATTATCTGTACATATTTAGAGAATTATAATTATTAGAATCATTAATACATCTTTCTAAGTTAGATTCGTACCAAGAAAGTGCTTATGATCACATTCACTAATTCGTCAACTTGTGATGCTGCATTATTGCGCTGTATTATTTTTGTGTGTACCTACCTATTAGGGATAGCGACGAAATAGCTAATGTCACGAATGGTCATCAGAGCCAAAAATCTATGTTAATGGACACATAAAAGTTCGTTAATGGATTAACAGCTAATTTGATTTAACCTCCTACGGTGTGTAGGTACCTATAATAAAGTGTGTCCATCATGGCCCATTAATGACCACTTCCAAGCATGTAGTTCACACTTACAAAGAAAGATGGCGTTGATTCAATTAAAAAAAATAATAAAGTAGAATTATCTAACTTAATTAGCCCTAACCTAGCAACAAGCGTGCTTAATACTCTAGTCATCTCTCGCTTTGTAAAAGAAGATACAAAATATAAGTGTCTCCATTACGCCTAATCCCATTTTTTACAAAGGAAACCCTTCTTTCAATTTGCTCAACGAAGCATTTCTATGAGTCATCTTCGTCAAGCAGAGCCTTGAAAAAAAAAGAATCAATCTAAAACGACCTTTTGACACACAGTTCAAAAGTTCAAGGTGATAATTCGCCGGTGAGGTCGTTGCCCGCCGCAATCGACCAATAGAAACGCGGCGCCGCAGAATATCGACCAATTACGTGCCACCGAGGCGCGGCTTCATTGGCCCACATTACAAAGGCACGAGAGCGGGAAAATGGAGAATTTTGAGGTTATATTGAAATGCGAAACGTTTTTATGTGTTTTGTAACAGCTGACATTTCTTTTTCGTTGAGTTTGAATTGGAATTGAGTGGAAAATACATAGAAGTAACAGTTTAGGGACTTTTAAATGTAGTTCTCTATTTGTAGGCTGTAAGGATTCGTTTCACGTTTTGCTTCGTAATGAGAGAGACGGTTGACACCAGGGTTGCCAAATATTTTTTATATCAAATATAAGTATTTTCCAAGTCATTGTCTGTAAAAATATAGTAGATGGCGAAAAATATAGTAATAATGTTTCAAAAGCCACTTTGAAAGCTACTTTGAGCCTTTATTAACAGCACCCTAATTGCGTAACACACTATCAATCACAATCTCAATCATTTTGAAGGATATTGCTAATCCATTGCTTCATATATTCGAAAAATGTGTCTGCTCATGGAGCGATACGATACCCCTTGGTAAGACTGGTTGTCAGACTTTCGGGCTTCTGACGACCCCTCTACTGTCAAAGATCCACGAATGACATCCGGTACCAACGGCTTAACGTGCTTTCCGAGGCATGGAGGGGTTTTAGAGTGTGAAGATGGTCACCCATCCACGGACCAACCGCGGAAAGCTATCTTAACCTAAACGTTCGGCCCTTGCGGCTGTTATTACTTAGCCATAAGTCCCTCTGATATAGTAGGATACTCTAATATAAAGGGTTAGTGGTAAAACATTAACAACATTTTAAGAGGTCATTGTACTCATCATTATGAACAACTTTTACTATGGGACCACACCTGAAAACGCGAAAAAAAAAATCAGCTGTTCCCTACATTTATGTTCGTATAACTCGTCAAAATGTAGGAAACAGCTCGACGATTGAAAGGCAAAATCATAGATATACTTTTTAATATTTCTGTGGGCAAAATCGACAAAGCGACATAGGGCTTAGTCAATTTTGCCTTTAATCGCAGAAAAAAATCAGCTGATTTTTTTCCACGATTTCAGGTTTCGTCCCATAGTAAAAGTTGTTCATAATGATGAGTACAATGACCTCTTAAGAGGTTGTTAATGTTTTACCCATTGGTAAAACATTAACAACCTCTTAAGATCATTACCCTGTATAGTGGGGTGGCAACCCTAGTTGACACAATTGTTGGCACCGGCCACGTTCCGAGTTCTGCAGTAATTTATTAGATTTAAAGTTTGCCGTAGTGCATAAGAAATGGCAGGGCGTTCACCTTTTTCAGTTCAGAATGTTAGATAATCAGATCGGTTCGGGTAACATTTAAAGAATGTTGCTGATTTACATTTTGAATGCTTGTTTTACAGTCAGATAGTATCTGATGCATTTTGTACCTGGGGGCATGGAAATAAGAGGGCGACATTCAAAGTTTTTAGAACTGGCCACTTGTAAACGATATAACAAATAAATAAGTTCAAATTTTGAAAATGGAACTCTTTGCCAATATTATTGTGTATGTATATGCAAATTGAAAATTTGTCTGTGTCAAGTCAGCATGAATTTAACTCGAGAAAGTTTTCGTACAATGATTTTTGACTTTCGATGTCATAAGAAAGTTATGATAGACTTCGATTGGCCTTTTACGATGAAGCCCCATTTCGTGCCATGTTTACAACAGGTTTAATGAGTTTAAACGTGGTCGCATTAATCTCACCGATGATCTGCATGAAGGACGGATCTGCGAAGATAACATCAGTGTTGTGCGGCGTATCATAGAGACTGACAAAAGAGCGACTTATCAGCAGATTCGGACAAGCTTAGGCATCGGTATGAGTCAAGAGCACGAAATCCTCCATGAACATTTAGCGGTCAGGAAGTTTTGTGCCGGTGGATACCTCATAATTTCACAGAGACCCTAAAACTCCGTCGTGTTGATTGGTGTCGTGAAATGGTTCAAAGAAATACTTACGGATGACGACAGCTGGATTTATTTTTATGATCCTGAAAGTTGAAACTAAGAGACAGTCTGCTGTCTGGGTGTTTCCTTCCGAGGATTTGCCAAGTAAAGTGAAGAGAGGTCGAAGCGTGGGAAAAAAGATGGTGGCCTCGTTCTTCGGAAGGACAGGTCATTACGCAACAATTATTTTAGAGGATCGAAAAACAGTTACTGCAGAGTGGTACACTAACAATTGTTTGCCACTTGCCTGGGAAAAAGTTCGGGAGAAACGACTTCGCAATAGGATCCTCCTTCACCACGACAACGCCTCGTCGCACACCGCCAAGCAAACAATCGACTACTTGGTGACGTCAGACGTGGAATTACTGGGTCACCCGCCCTACAGCCCCGACCTCGCACCTTGCGATTTTTATTTATTTCCGAAAATAAAAGAAAAACTTCGGGGAAAACGTTTTATGGACGCCGAGGAAGCAGTGGCTGCATTTCAAAATGCCGTCGAAAGACGAGTGGGCAAAGTGCTTTTCTCAGTGGTTCCATCGGATGCAGCGATGTATTGATGTAAATGGACACTATTTTGAAAAGATATAATAAAACTAATAACTTGCTAGTTTGTTCAGTTTTTGATTTTCTTAGAACTTTCAGTGTCACCTAAACAGTTTTCTGTGAAGGAAGAACCAAAAAGCGGGTTTTTAAGTCCTTTGTAGGTATGAAGGTCGTGAAAAAACTATATGAAACTTGTTTTGAAGCCTTTAATTATACCTACCCCAATACCTAGGTATATATGTATATATCAGTAATACAATAATATGCTAACCCTTCGTTAAATCATTTGGAAATATGCATCTTTGAAAAAAAAAGCAAATTCGAAATTCAGGAAGTCCAATGAAAAGCGATATTCTCACTAAACATCTCGATGAAACTGTCGTAGGTATTCATTTGTTTTTCAGCCAGTTTCAAAATTTTTATTCGAATGAACCTTAAATAAAAAAAATACCTGAAAAACAAAACACGTTAAAAAAGCGAGTCATTTTTTCTTTGTTTTGTGAGCTTGTCGTCAATCATTGTTATACTAACCTAACCTTCTGTATGTAATGGTCTATTTGGGGCACATTAGACCCAGACGTCATACAGTTAGAACATTGGTGCTCAAAGTTTAGCTTCATGCCCCGAATGTGAAGTAATTTGTAAGTCAACGAACTTGTTTTTCTGGCAACTTTTTCAGGCGAGTGTGGATCCGGCTATTTGGCTCTTATGAGGTAAAATATAAGTTAGACCTAAACAAAATGTTTTCCATTTTATACCTACGTCAGTTTAGATAGGTGCGCACGGGCGTTTTTATCCGCAGCAATTTTTTTTCGCGCATTGGATGTTTATCGCACTGTTTAGTGCCGAGAGTTGAAAATCCTGCAGTGTTTTTAGGGTTCCGTATCCAAAGGGTAAAAACGGGACCCTATTACTAAGACTTCGCTGTCTGTCCGTCGTGCGTCTGTCTGTCACCAGGCTGTATCTCAAGAACCGCGATAGCTAGACAGTTGAAATTTTCACAAATTATGTATTTCTGTTGCCGCTACAATAACAAATACTAAAAAAAACATACAAACATCCGAACATAGTACCTCTAGTCCTTTTTGTGAAGTCGGTAAAAACAAAATAAAATGAATATTTAAGGGGCGCTCCCATACAACAAACGTGTTTTTTTTTCGGCGTTTTCGCCTTGTGGTACGGAACCCTTCGTGTGCGAGTCCGACTCGCACTTGGCCAGTTTTTTTTGTCTCGCTAGGATGCGCCCTGTTGGATTCTCAATCCTCGGCCCAATACCGAGAGTTGAAAATTCAGTGCGCGGTATTTTTACGTCCGTACGAACGTGGGCTTAGGGTTCCGTATCCAAGAGGTGCCAACGGGAATAAGTCTCCGCTGTCCGTCCGTCCGTCCATCTGTCTGTCAGCGGGTTGTATCACATAAACAGTTGTCGATCGATCAGGTTAAGATACGCTTGCCGCGGTTGGTCCGTGGATGGGTGACCATCTTCACTTACCAAGTCCCCTCCGTGCCTCGGAAAGCACGGTAAGCCGTTTGGTCCCGGCTGTCATTCGTGGATGTATGACAGTCGTTCGTCAGAAGCCCGAAAGTCTGACAACCAGTCTTACTAAGGGGTTTCGTATTACCGAGTACATGCGTTGTGGAGGTCAGATAGGCAGTCGCTTCATATAAAATACTGATATTCAGCTGCATATGGGTAACATAATACCACTTGGCAAGACTGGTTGTCAGACTTTTAGGCTTTTAACTCCCCGACACTGTCAAATACCTACGACTTTCAGCAGGGACCAACAGCTTAACGTGATTTTAAATTTCAGCCGGGACCAACAGCTTAACGTGCTTTCAAATTTGAGCCGGGACCAACAGCTTAAGAGCGTTTACGCCGTACGGCATTTCATACAAATTTTCAAGCCCTTGTTTTTCGAAATGAATGAACCGATTTTAATGAAACTTTATACGCATAAGCAGGATACAAAGGTCTAAAAAGTTACTTAAGAACATTTTCGAAATGTCTTATTTAAAAAAAGATAACTGGAAATCTCTGTTTCTGTGGAGAATTTAAAATTGGTCTAATTTGGCTGTAACACTATTTTTCGAAAATGTTCTTAAGTAATTTTTTAGACCTTTGTATCCTGCTTATGCGTATGAAGTTACATTAAAATCGGTACATTTATCGAAAAACAAGGGCTTGAAAGTTTGTATGAAATGAATTACGGCGTAAATGCTCTTAACGTGCTTTCCGAGGCACGGAGGGGTCACGGTATGTAAACATGGTCACCCATCCACAGCCAAACCGCGGCAAGCGTAGCTTAACCTGATCGACCGGCGTGTGCGGCTGTTTTTATTTAGCCACGGGCCCCTCTGTTGGTGGATGTCACAGGTTTTCAAATTTTTGTTTCTAGGACATGCAAACCCGCATGTTTTAGAACCAAATATTGGAAGACATACTCGTATGTGTCACATGTCCAGTTTGACTGTCTCTTCGTTAACCTCACAATGGTTTCCTTCATCGTTTTGAGAGCAGTGGTGATGAAATAATTTACACAAAGTAAAGCGTCTGTGTGGGTTCGAACCTACGACCTACAACTAGTAATTCGCGGCCGTTACCACTGGGCCACCAATGCTCTAACCAACCTATCAAGTGCAAAATTAAAAAAGGATTCTTTGTTTCCCTTGAGGGTAAAATATTCCATCAGCCAAGACTTTACGACGCAGGCCTAGGCGCCATGACGTCAGCTACTGAGGACAAAGGCTCTCAAACTTTTTTTGTACGCCCCCGTTTTTAAGAGGACATTTTGCCGAGGAAAATAGAGGCATTTTGTTCAGGTTTGTATCGGGTTATAGATTTAATATGACGATATTTTTCAAAGGTTATTTCACCATTGTAGGCATTTGTTGTTTATGTTTTTAGCGTGTTATGTTATGTATATTTGGCTAAAGGAAATGGGGTCGTGTTATGTACACTGGATGCTTTGTTACAGAGTTTTGATTAATGTGCCTTCAAATTTCTAACTGGGTGCTTAAAAGTATATTGAAAATACAAACTTTTGTGGATTTAACGATAACGGATGTGTGTAAGGGCAAGATTCTGAATCTGAACATTATGCAATGTTTATCACGTTAGCGAAGCTTGTTCACGTTCGCTTGTCCAAATGTGAACATTATACTTAATAATAAAGACTAGCTTTTGCCCGCGACTTCGTCTGTGTGAAAATTGTTCCCTGGACCCACCCCGTCGTGCCCGCGATATCTTTTAGCTTAGCGTCCTTTCTGACCTTTTTTCTATTTTCTTGGCTACTAAGGGTCATAGCGTATTAAATAGCATATAAATATAGCTCTCCTCAAAAATTTGGCTATCAAATGTAAAAATTACTTTTCAAATCCGACCACTAGTTCCAGATATTAAACCCTACATCATACAAACTTACAAACAAACACATTTTACTTCTTCATAATATAAGTACACGTTCTCATTCGCATGCAACGTTAACTTCACTCGGCAAAGCAAAGTTAAAGTCTGCTCTACGAATCTTGCCCTAGGACTCGCTAGGCAGTAAGACGAATGCAAGATTTTCGCTAAAAAGTTTTATTGCACAAGTTGACATTCACATCCAACTTGCACTGTAAAAAGATTTACAACAAGTCGACTTGCAGCAAGGTTCAGCAACTAAAACTGTCGAACAGTCGATTTACAGCTTTACACAGGACTTTCCATTCAACTATAGAGGTAAGAGGAACAGGGTGTAAAGTTCACACATACTCTATAGAAAAGGGAGGATCCTCCGACATGACGGGTGTTGTGTCTGGCGGGCAACTGCCCGATGATTCATGTCGGGCAGTTGTGTCTATGCTAGTTGCGCGGTAAACTCTGCTTGCGAGATGCAGGATTTTGCGTGACGTCGGCATGACGTGTTGTTCACATGTGGCGTTGTAGATACCGCTACACAACCATGTGGTGGAAATAAATGCTCAGTAAATACGATGAGTTGTTAAAGTTATCATTGTTGCGGTGTGAGAGAGAGTTGGATTATACAATGTGTAACTGAGAGCAGTGGTGGCCCAGTGGTAACTGCCGCGACTTACGAGTTGTAGGTCGTAGGTTCGAACCCAGACAGGCGCTTTACTTTGTGTAAATTATTATCGTCACCACTGCTCTTAAAACGGTGACGGAAAACATCGTGGGGAAACCGGCATGTCCTACAACCAAAAATTCGAAGTCATGTGGCATCCACCAACCCGCACTGGGGTCGCGTGGTGGATTACAGTCCACTCCCTCTCATGTCCTGAGGAGGCCTGTGTCCCAGCAGTGGGAACATTATAGGCTGATGAATGTGTAACTGAATTAATGCACATCATGAAAGTAGTTTGTTCAGAATCGTTTACTGAAACGATTTTTATCAAATAATTTTTTATTACAATTATGATTAAAGCGGGTGGCGAGATGACCTGGACGCGTACCGCAAGGACTTGGTTCGCGGTGGCGCGGGAAAAGAGTTCCTGGAAAGACTTGGGGGAAGCCCTTGCCCAGCAGTGGGATAGTATAGGCTAGATAAAATAAAAAATTATAACTACGTAAATTACAGTTACACTTCCGCTGTACAGTCAAATCAAACTAAAATGGATGAAGTACCTGGTCTATTACGCTAAATCCTTATTTATACCTGTGCGACTGTATGGGTGTGTAGTGACCATAATCAATTTAATTTAATAAAAAAAACATAAAATAAAAATTCAGTGTATGTATTATGGTTATAACATCATCATCATCTGCCTAACCTTTTCCCAACTATGTTGGGGTCGGCTTCCAGTCTAACCGAATGCAGCTGAATACCAGAATATATTATGATATGTAAAAAATAATAATATTATTATAAATATATTATATTATTATTTTTATTAATTAATATATTTTTATTATATACATATATTTCATATATTATGGTTATAAGTTATAAAATAATATTCTTATTGGGGTGTTTGGTGGTGTGTGTTAATTCTGGGACATGTTGTAAAGGCGCATGTCAATAACAATTTTTCACAACGGAACAATGATTGCTTTAACAGAGTTTAACACGTCACAGTACGGCCCCAGTACTTAGTCTTCAGGAAACCTTTTTATCGTTAAGCCCGTATAAACCTTACAAATTCTTATCTCCCCTTATCCCATTCTTTTTTTTCAATAAGACTTGGCGACGGTCACGAAGGCTATGAACTCCTGTTTATAGGATTTTTATGGACAATTTACAAAATATTTATTGGGGTTGCCAATAAAGGGAATGACCGCTGAACGACCGTTCAATTGCGTATACACTATGCAACCTCACACAATACGTTCTGGAAAAGGATGTCGAATGGATGTCATTACGTCATCTGCTTTGTAATTTATGATTCATAATAATAAATGTAACGTGACAAGTTGTGAAGGTCAGATAGGCAGTCGCTCCATGTAAAATACTGGTATTCAGCTGCATTCAGCTAGACTGGAAGCCGACTCCAACATAGTTGAGAAAAAGGCTCGGTGAAAGATGTATAACATACTAGTTTCTGCCCGCGACTTCGTACGCGTGAAATTTCACTCTCCGCCCATTCACCTCCTTAGGGGGGGAATTTCGAAAAACCCTTTCTTAGTGGATACCTACTCTTTACAAAGAACACTCCCTCCAAATTTCATGTCTCTAGGACCAGCGGCTTAGGCTGTGCGTTGATATATCAGTCAGTCAGGACTTTGAATTTTATTTATATAGATAATTAATCATCACACTTGTAATCCCGAAAGGTTTAGGAAGAGGTGACCATCGGGTGGTGGTACCACCGTGCCATGTAAATAGGAGTGAGCATATCTGACCTCCACAACCCAGTTACTGAGTAATACGATACGTCGATATCTCGTAAGCCTGCTTGTCAGAGTTTCGGGCTTCTGACGACCCTCAACGACTGTCATCCACGAATAACAGCCGGTAAAAACGGCTTAACGTACTTTTCGCAGCACGGAGAGGTCTTGGTATGTACAGATGGTCACCAATCCACGGACCAACCGCGGCCAGCGAAGCTTAACCTAATCGATCGACCCATGCGGTGGTTATTATTTGGTCACAAGCCCGTCTCGTAAGTCACAAACTAACAAATTAAATCCATGATCCTTTGTGAAATCTTCATCTTGGATAAAGGAATAATACCAAGAAATCTTTTTCATTAACTGTACGTCCAATGACCTTTAAGTAAGTTTATAGGATAGATTGTTTTGTAATTAATTTAAATTCCATTCGACAACGTCGACAACGTCTGCGACACGCTGTGACGTCAGTCTTAATACAGTGATTCTCAAAGTTTTCTTGTACGACCCCAGTTACGGGTAAATTTTTAAAACCTGTATGTTTAAGAGTTTTGTAAAAAAGAAGGAGATAGTAACGAACAGTAAGTTGAGACTAGTAAATAGTGTAGTACATAGCTAAGAAGGAAATAAAAAAATATCATACTGTGTGATTGGAAACATAATTTGAAAGAATAATTACATCTGTTCCTTTTTTCTATTACGGAACTCCCAATGAGTTGGGAGATTTTACATAGGTCTATTTTGAGAAATAGACCTATGTAAAATCTATTTATTATACATTTTCAAGTGTTTTTTTTTCAAAGTCGTTACGAAAGTACTCAAATACTAAACTTACTGAAATTACGTAAACTTTCTTTCTGTATACCAATTAGAAAGTTCAGAAGAAAATCGTCTTTTATAATTATTTTCTCCTCAAGTTTACAAAGACCTTACAATAAGCGTCATATTCCTATTTCTTTTTTTCCTTTGAAGGCGACGAAGTTTTATTTTCAGAGAACCTTAAGAAAACCTTAAATGTTACTATAACTTGAACGAATTTTTAAACGATAATTTGTCAAAACTTAAGACCTCACAGTGACATCAAGTAATAACAATTTGTGATTATGCATGTATCTTTAAATATTGTAATAATACCAGGAATGACATTAAAAAACTTTAAATACTACTAATAATCTGTATGACATTGCATTAATTTCGTATCTTAAAATATTTTATGATTGTATACATTTTGCATGCCTGACGGTAGAATAACTTGAAACATGTACATTTTTATAACACCATTGAAACAGTGTTTTCTGCAAAAATAAATGATTTGATTTGATTTGATTGAAAAAAACACTGGCCCTATATTTTTACTTCAGCTTGGGCAGTTAACAATTTGATCTTGTTCTGGTCTTTGTGAAATATCGCATTCACCATACTTTTTATTAATAACATATTTGCATAAAATCACGCTTCCTTCCCTTGGGGGCAGGTGGAAACTAGGGAACGCCACCACCACATCACACTAATATTATAAAGGCGAAAGTTTGTGAGTGTGTGAGTGTGTTTATATGTTTCTTACTTCTTCACGCTCAAACGGCGGGACCAATTTTGATGAAATTTGGTAAGGAGGTAGCTGACACCCTAGATTAACATATAGGCTACTTTTTATCCCGATATTCTCACGGGATCGAAACTTATGCGGGTGAAACCACGGGACGCAGCTAGGGTCACTATGATTATGTTCTTTAGGGGCGTCCCCTAGCGTTCCCACTCACATCTGCTTTGTAAACATCTTTCGATTCTCAATTCTTTATTGCATTATCATTTTTTTCTTTGGCTTAAAATTAATGAAACAATTATGGACCCTGACGGCAGTATAGTGGGAAAGAGGAGGATGAGCGGTTACCTTTTGTTAGTCGCCTTTCATTTTTAAGGTTCCGTACCCAAAGGGTAAAAACGGGACCCTATTACTAAGACTCCACTGCCCGTCTGTCTGTCACCAGGCTGTATCTCATGAACCGTAATAGTAGACAGTTTAAATTTTCAGAGATGATGTATTTCCGTTGCCGCTATAACAACATATATTTAAGGGGGGCTCCCATACAACATACTTGTTTTTTTTCGGCGTTTTGCCTTGTGGTACGGAACCCTTCGTGCCGAGTCCGACCCGCACTTGGCCAGTTTTTAAATTTATTTACAACCATTAATATTATAACACGACACGCCCTTTCGTAAGCTTCATAATAAAAAAGGATCTAACACTGGACGCTCTGAATCAAGGCACAGATATCCACAACATACATCACAATTAAAAAAAAAGCCCAACGCCACAGTAAATTGGCTTCAGGCAAATTGGCTGTGCTCATAAAAAATCAAATGAATGTATAGTATTTGAACAACGCCTGTCCTTTTTGATGAGCTCAAAGAGCAGTATGAATGGTAATTTGGAACTTAATGATACTTAATGACTATTTTTAAAAGCATTGGTGTAGGAATGTATCATACTGACGACGATAATATCAACTCGATATTGATGATATCTCCTTGATGGATATGGTAGTGGCTAGAGATAGGAAATTTCGACTAAATCTAGTAATTTTTTTTACGACGGGAACAAGTGCTGCTGATATTCTATTCACAGAATAAAACGATTTCATTTCATTGGCAGTTTTTTCACTGCGACCTGAGTTATTCATGTATACAGGGTTATTGGTTAAACATTAACAACCTCTTAAGAGGTCATTGTACTCATCATTATGAACAACTTTTTCTATGGGGCCAAACCAAATATCGCGAAAAAAAAATCAGCTGTTCTCTACATTTATGTTCGTATAACTCGTCAAAATGTAGGGAACAGCTTTTTTTTTCGCGGTGCAGTTTGAGGTGGTGGTGGCGTAAAAAAATCCTATCTGACTATCCTTGAGAAGGAATTGCGAAATAAACACAAGAGGTAAATGGAAACTCTGCTAGGCAACGCTGTCTCGGAAGACCTTACGTTTTGTCAGTCGTGGGCGTGCGCATTTAAATACAATCTGAGAAAGATGGGCACTGGGCAGCAGAGTGGACCTGTCTAGTAGTCTTAACAAAGAGCCAATCAATACGCCAACTAAGAAAGACCAAAAATATGCTTGATGTGTTTGGGGACCTAGAAAGAACATCACTGTCTCTTTAGGAGTCTGAATTAATCTTCCGGCTTCTTCAGAGTGATGACTGAGATCAACAAAGGCGTTATCCTAATCCTACTAATATTATAAACTAGCTGACCCGGCAAACGTTGTTTTGTCATATAAATTATTTCTAGCTGCCCGGCACTACTTCGTTCGCGTGGTGTCCTACCCCTTACCCTACCCTACCCCAACCCTACTCCTACACTACTCCGACCCTACTCCTACCCAACTGCTACCCTACTCCTTCTTCAGAGTGATGACTGAGATCAACAAAGGCGTTATCCTAATCCTACTAATATTATAAACTAGCTGACCCGGCAAACGTTGTTTTGTCATATAAATTATTTCTAGCTGCCCGGCACTACTTCATTCGCGTGGTGTCCTACCCCTTACCCTACCCTACCCCAACCCTACTCCTACACTACTCCGACCCTACTCCTACCCAACTGCTACCCTACTCCTAACCTAGTCCTACCCTACTCCTACCCTACTCCTACCCTACTTCTACCCTACTCCTACACTACTCCTACCCTACTTCTACTCTACTCCTACACTACTCCGACCCTACTCCTACCCAACTGCTACCCTATTCCTAACCTAGTCCTACCCTACTCCTACCCTACTTCTACCCTACTCCTACCCTACTCCTACCCTACTTCTACCCTACTCCTACCCTACTCCTATAAAAAAAAGTTAATAAGTACCCTACGTCCTTCTCCTGGTTCTAAGCCTCCCCACCAATTTTCAGCCAAATCGGTTCAGCCGTTCTTGAGTTATAAATAGTGTTACTAACACGAATTTCTTTTATATACATATATGTATAGAAGTGAAAGTTTGTATGTTTGTTACTCAATCATGCAAACATATAGATTACTAGCTTCCGCCCGCGGCTTCGCCCCCGAGGGAATAAAAACTATTCTATGTCCTTTCCCGGGATACAATCTATCTCTCTGCCAAATTTTATCGAAATCCGTTCAGTTGTTTAGGCGTGAAAAGGTAACATACAGACAGACAGACAGAGTTACTTTCGAATTTATAATACATATTATAGTATGGAATAGTATGGATAACCTGGATTAACACATACGATACTTTTTATCCCAAGCAAAAAAAATCTGCCGTTTCATACATTTTGGTCAAGTAGGAATTGAACTTTTGTATTAAACAGCAGATTTTTTTTCGTGATTTCAGAGTTGGTCCCATAGTGAAAGTTGTTCAGTCCAATGGTCTAAAGCACCTCTTAAAGTTTGTTGGGTTAATTTTGAAACACCTTGTATAGTGAAATATTGCTGAAATTGGGCTATGCAATTTCTGTGTGGTGTGTACAGACACTAAGCCTGATGAAACTCTGCTTAAAACTCTTAATCGCAACATATCAGACACCCACGTAAAGTTGCCGACAAGTATTCTTATTTATAGCCCCAAAAGAATTAGTAGGCTCGCAATTAACGTCAAACTTGATGTATAACGCTCCGCGTATTTGTAGGAAATGGGGTAAAAGTTTCTAGATCCTTTCGGTTTTATTCACTTGTTTATTTCGGTTTTTTCCGACGAAACTCTTGATTTAAACCCGACATTATTATACTCTCAAATCTACTTTGAAATCGAGATAGAGCTTTGTTTTAAAATACGAGACTATTAAATTCAATTTAAGTATCAGATATTGTATTTCAATATTTTACAGTACTCCGGCTTAAAGAATTTATTCTCATTAAGAACACATACAGTTCACTTAATATACGATTAATCAGGCAGTTATAAGATACCTCAATGACTCCGTGTGTCGATAAAAAGAAAACAGAATAATTATTTAGAAATTGTTGTTTTTTTTATTATTCTTTATTAATAAGGGGTTTTTATCCACACGGATCTTAGAGTATTAAACCAACCGGAGACGCCACGAGTACTAATATCTATGCAAATAAGTCTGTCACTTTCATCGCGGGGGACGAGGGAACGCAATAATACACTAATGCAATTCGATCGCGTTGTTACGCACGCACACAAAACAAAAAAAAAACACAAGCATAAACTATACGCACACATGTATATAACCGCTATGACCGGCGGTCTCGTACCTTTGGCAGCGGGGATCGCCTGACAATGGCGCCTCCAGTTGGTTTAATACTCAAAGACACGGATACGTCAACCCCATTGTACCTTATACTCTATTTACACACAACTATAAATCTATAATTATACTATATTTTCCTACACTACTATACCACCACCACTATTATACATACATACTATGAAAATAGAAAAGAGAATCACTGCCTAGACTTCTGGATTAAGCCACAAATTAGAAATTGTTGTTCTAAATGAGATTATAAATTCTATCAAAGGGTTGTTTAGCTTCAGCCCGCGACTTCGTCCGCGTAAAATTTCTTGTTCCACAGAGCCACCCCGTCGCATCGTATTGCCTGCCCGCGCTATTACTTTGCTTCTTTCTTACTTTTTTCCTTTTCGCTGAACTCGTATCCAATGGTGTAACGCCGACGTTTCGAGTCATTAAATCTTACTATCCAATGGTGTTACGGCGACGCTTGAGGGGCAAAGAGTGCTAGCATGATGTTAAATAGCCTTCCTCAAGATAGGCTTTCAAATGCAACTGGTAGTTCCAGATTTTTTCACATCCAACTGACAGTTCTAGAGATTAGCGTGTTCAAACCAACAAACAAACTCTTTGCCTTTATTTTTAGTATAGATACCTAAGCAGGCATTGTTTTTTTTGATAAAATTTTAAAATAAAATCTAAACCCTCTCAGAAGTACTATAAATTAACGACACTTTCAATACTCATTATCTTTATTGCTTTACACCATAATGTGTACTTAGGTGGTAACTATATAATTTAGATCATTATGGACCCTGTAGGGCACAGCAGGGCTTCAAGTCTGCTATTACAATAGTGTCAGAATGGTCTATCATTGATTTCATAGTTGTTGATTTTGACAAGTTTGGTAATCTATTAATATAATGGCGTCATTATGACTTTCCAATGGTCAACCACTGATACTCCATTGAAAAAAATGGCATAGAATGGTAATCTCGTACATAATGAAAAATGAATTACTGACTTACGCGGTAATCTGCAAAAATTTTGACAGTTCCTTTGATCAGTGACCTACCATTAGAACGACATTGTGCATTCATTGCTTTTAATTCGTTACGAGTATCGTATAATTTCTGTGCCATTGACCGACCAATGATCAACCATTATGAATTTAGCAGATTACGAACTTTTAGCAAAATGACAATGTGATGGTGGTGGAATCGTGTTGGAATGACGAATTTATAAAAATAGCAGACTAGGGCCCCAGGTTAGGAGAGAGGAAGCACTGAGGAGATATACATATAATTATTATTTTTGTTATATTATTTATTAATAATTTCTTTTCAATGTTTCATAATATAACTCTGTATCCCCAAGGGGTGTCAGTTTAATTTTGAGAACCACTGGTAAACACCAGACGCCGGCTCGTCGCCAGTCTGCAAACATACATGTTTATGGTGTCTAAACGAATAGCAATTACGAAATAGTTCGACAGAGTTGGAGAATCTATGGTATTGAATAGTTTTAATAATACGACTTTATCAACTATGCCATTGTATAAAACGAAAAAAGTGTCTGCAGAGATTTTGAGTTTTTAAAACGTTACAATTTGATTTTTTTCTTGTCTCGCTAACGCTTTAAGCAACACCCAATTTTCAACCGACTCATCATCATCTGCCTAGCATTTTTCCAACTATGTTGGGGTCGGCTTCCAGTCTAACTAAAATACCAGTATTTTACATGGAGCGACTGCCTATCTGACCTCCACAACCCAGTTAGTGAGTAATACGATACGCCTTGGTAAGACTGGTTGTCAGATTTTCGGGCTTGTGACTACCCGTAACGACTGTCAAAGATCCACGAATGAGAGCCGGGACCAACGGAGGCACGGAGGCGTCACGGTATGTAAAGATGGCCACCCAACCACAGACCAACCGAGGCAAGCGTAGCTTATTATTATTATTTATTCATCAATCAAGTAACATAGACTCATACAATAAATTATTAGGCATACAATGTCAAAATCAATAATTAAGTACACTTAAAAACAAAAATAAATAAATAGAAAATTATATAAAATTAAATATTATTTATTTAATTTTTATTTTAAAAAATAAATAGAAAATAGAAAAATAAAATATATAAAGTAAAATTAAATTAAATCACATTGCTAGGTCATAAAAGTCATAGCTTAACCTGACCGATCTACCTGTACGGCTGTTATTATTTAGCCCCGGACCCCTCAATCTTTAACCGACTATTATTCAAAAACTAGTTTTCTGAAAGGTTAGATTAGATTAAGGTTAGGTTAGATTACAATGGATAGGTTTATCAAGCTTCAAGTCAGACATGTGGCTTGATAAACTTTCCTGTAATTGGATGCTATAGATATATAGTTGTGAGATAAATGTAAGTTCAAAACTAGATACCCCAATAGATTAATTATTCCTGGAACGAAAACGGAGCTATAAAGGCGAAGTTGCTATCCTATGTGTGCTCAGATTCCTAACCAAATTAAAGAACTTCCAATGGTGCGCTTCAGAAGGGCATTAACACAGGTGGTTAATTGAGAATACCTTCTATACTATAAAATATTTCCTTCAGTTTAAATTTAATTGATCTTATTGTACCTACCTATACCAAAAATTTGTATGTCATTATATTATGATTGAATATGTTAAGCTATACTACCATTGTAAGAACTTTTGTAACCATATTTATCTGCAAATAAATCTTTGAGTTTGACTTTATTTTTTTTTGTTTTTATAATGTTTTCATATTGAAGACATGTGACATCTACCAACCCGCACTGGGCTGCGTGGTAGATTATAGCCGACTCCCTCTCGAAGAGAGGAGGCCTGTATCCCAGCAGTGGGAACATTATAGGCTGATTATGATGAATCTCCACTGTCCGTCTGTCCGTCTGTTACCAGGCTGTATCTCATGAACCGTGATAGCTAGACAGTTGAAATTTTCACAGATGATGTATTTCTGTCGCCGCTATAACAACAAATACTAAAAACAGAATACAATAAATATTCAAGGGGGCTCCCATACAAAAAACGTGTTTTTTTCGGCGTTTTTGCGTTGTGGTACGGAACCCTTCGTGTGCGAGTCCGACTCCAGTGACTCGTGTGCTAGGCCAGTTTTTAAGTTACTTGTAATACTTACACGCTATGGACCTAGGATGCCTGCTAATATTTTTTTATACTATTCTTTTTAGGACTGATTTTTCAAACGCCAGATAATTTTATCCGAGGAATAAATTTGAATTTTTGACAGTTCTTCAATACAACCACTGTCAGACGTCAATTTTTATCTAAAAATAAAAAAATATCTGTCGATTGAAAAATCAGCCCTTAGGAAATTAAACCTTTAACCACTTTATAATACAGTTCTATAAACTCTCAGCAGAGAAATAATTCCTTTTCATACGTTAATTCTGCAGAAATGCGGCTTTTACATGTAAACTGAAATGATTGGAGTGGCTAGACGCGTTGGCTCCATGCCAGGAGCAAGGAGCAAGATTTTTGATGTTAAATCATGTTGCATTACGAAAGAGGGAACGTCCTGCTTATCATGTTACTTGAGTTTTAAAGAGGACTAGGCTGGACGGAAGATGAGGACGCAATTCGTGTTTTTTGCTTCAGGCGAGTTGTGTTGCAAGCCTCCGTACAAAATTGCAAGGATTTTAGTTATGGAGACTACAGGACCAGGAAAAAAACGCAAGTTTTATAATGCCTAAAAGTATATGATCGACTACAGTAAACAACATCTGAAAAATATATGATATTCTTCAGGATATATGCTAGTTAGATAGTGTGTTGGAAACATAATACAATAAGCCTCCGTACAAAATTGCAAGGATTTTAGTTATGGAGACTACAGGACCAGGAAAAAAACGCAAGTTTTATAATGCCTAAAAGTATATGATCGACTACAGTAAACAACATCTGAAAAATATATGATATTCTTCAGGATATATGCTAGTTAGATAGTGTGTTGGAAACATAATACAATTAATTTGATACGATAGAAAAAAGTCATGAAGATACCTCTAAAAACTTTCCTTTTACAATAAAAACCATACCTACTATTATACATAGGTATCATCATTCTGATTTTTGTCAGATTAATCTACAAGCAACATACTAAAGCACTAATGTTTTAATTTTTTAGTCCAAACAATACATTTTTTGTAAATAGATAATTGCTTCATATTTTGCAATAAATTACCAAAAAATGTAGCGTTAGTAGGCCTCCCACAAGGTGGATCGATGACTTTGTAAAGTCCGCAGGAACCGGTTGGATGCGAGAAGCACAGAACCGAAGTGGAGGTGCTTGGGGGAGGCCTATGTCCGGCAGTGGACGTCTTTCGGATGAAATGATGATGATGATGATACTTAATGAGGAAAAGGCACCACAGAATCCTAGCAGATCTTGAAGCCTTTTCCCAACTATGTTGGGGTTAGCTTGCAGTCTAACTGAATGGCAGCCGGGACCATTTTCCGAGACACGCAGGGATCTCGAAATGTTGTCTACGAATAGTCACCCATCGACAGACCGCCCTCGATAAGCGTAGTTTTAACCTTCAACCGACCCCTACGGCTGTTTTTATTTAGCCACGAGTTCATTAGCCACATCAAATACCTTACATGTCCTAAATACACCAAAAACCTAGACTAAACGCTTACTCTAATCCATTACGTAATCCTCGCCGGAAACCTTACGAGGTAACATAAAAAAATTAGCCGCTTTCGGCTGGATCGATTCAGCTTAATAAAATTGTACAGCGCTGCAGCGCTTACATCCCGCGAGAAATCATGGCGTCTTTTATGTGAAGGATTGGTGTGCTAAGTGAATAAGTTATTAAGGTTTTGCAGATGAATTGGCGTTTTTAAAGGAGAAAATGGCTGTGTTGGTGAAGGAGGTTATTCTGAGGTTTTTATGAAAGTTTATGTGGTTTTGTGTGTAGATTATAAAGGCTCCTACCACAGATATATATATACTTAGATAACGCAAGTATCACGAACTGTATGAAAACCAAGAGTGCCATTTTTTTGACTACCTACTATGACGTCACAAGCTCGCGCTCTCGCTCACACTTACCCAGCCAGCAGTACAAAGGACTGAGCGCGAAAGGGGCGGCTTACGATTTGTAATCATAAGTTGGTGCAATTTTTGGCACGCGAAGTAGTTACTCTTGCGTTATCTAGGTATATCTACATCTGTGGCTCCAACAAACAGGCGCGACACGCGATAGAATCGCGCGCGACACAAAGACGTTTGCGTTGCGCGACTTGCGGTGCCTATGTGTCGCACGTGATTTTATCGCGTGTCGCACCTGTTTGAAGGAGCCTTAATGTTAAGTTTTTTTTTGTTGCTTTTGTGTGGTAATTATTAGTTTAGTTCTTGTACGTACAACAACTCTGCTTTACGGCAGAATTAAGTATGAAAATGTAACAAAAACCTTGTTCAGTGTTTAGGGTAAATTCTTAAGCAATCACTAACTAAAAGGAATTAGTAACACATTCATCTGTAAGTATATAGAAGGTTTCAACTTTATATTTCGCTCCTTTACCAACAATTATTGTTTATAAAATATTATTAAATTGTAATTGAACAATCATCGATAAAAATTGAGGAAAATTAACCTCAAATTGTTAAATGAAAAACATCTAAAAGGTGTTATAAAAGTATTCCAATAAAATCAAATCAAAGGACTCAATTTGTAAGAGGTACTACAAAGAAAAAAGAAAGACATCATGAAAGGTGTCATGTAATAAAGATTAGACACCTCAACTTTATTCTGAACTTTTTGAGCTGAAAGACTTGCTGTTATCATAACTCAGTTCCTTAAAGTCTACCTTACCTTATCGACGGGCATGGAAGGGCACGCTCGGCACAGGTTCCAGAATGAGCCGATCATCTGGGCACGCCACTTGGCCGGTGTCTGCGGGGCACTGGTTCACGCCCTGAGGGAGTCGGGCTGCTGGGGCATTCGCTGCTGGAATAGAAGGGCGAGGGTTAGATTGTGGTGATACTTTGTGGTCGAGGGATAACATTTTATCGCATGGGTTCCATTGGCAAGATGGCCAAGATGGCGTCGTCAAGAATAGGTTCATCCCGTAAAAATAAAGAGTGGGTTTAATCACGTTGGCAGCCGTTACGCAAATTGTTCTAATAAGAAATCACACTAATAAATTATAAAGGCGAAAGTCTGTGAGTGTGTGTGAGTTTATATGTTTGTTACTTCTTCATGCTCAAACGGCTGGACCAATTTCGATAAAATTTTGTGTAGAGGTAGCTGACACCCTGGATTAACATATAGGCTACTTTTTATCCCGGTAATCTCACGGGATCGACACTTATGTGGGTGAAACCATGGGGCGCAGCTAGTGAGTTGTATAAGATGAAGTCTGAAAGTGGCGCTGGTGACTGAAAAGTTGTGTATTGGGCATGTGATGCGGAGAAGACGAGGTAAGAGTGAGAGGGAGAATGAGGATAATGTCGTAAGGGACGTTGTGAGTAGGGTCGCCAACTATACTGTTTTAAACAGTTCACTAAATTATACTTTTTACTGTTGAACAAAAATAAAGTATACAAAATACTGTTTTCAGCATCAAAATGCAAACACATTATTATGTGTTATACTTAGACGCTCACGCAAATTTATCAGAAGACAAAGATTTTCTTGAAATAAGTACTGGCGAAAAGTGGAGCCATTTATTAGTAAACACTTCAGAAGAATTTAAAAACATAACTAAAATTGTCCCAATTGTGTTGTACTTTCTGTTCCCGCCACCTCAGCATTTACTGAAAGAGTTTTTTTCAGTAACGAATGCTAAGTGGCGGGAGGATAGAAATAGAGCATCTATTAATTTAATAAAAAATGAGCATTTAAGTCGACCCCAACATAGTTGGGAAAAGGCTAGGCAGATGATGATGATGAATTGAAGCGTATTGAGGCGTATGAAGTTTTTAAAAAATATTGTAAATTAGTATGTTGTGCGAGAAGCTCTAAAAATATGTATTTAAAACAATAAATTAATAAAATTCTGTTCATTTTTCTAAAATACTGTTTAATATTCTTCATAGACCTGAATATACTTTATTTCTTGTAAAAAAAGTTGGCAACCCTAGTTGTGAGTATGAATGTAGACGTGGAAACTCCTTTCCACCTCTACATTCATGTTTTGATAGAGAGCTGGTTCCAAAGTATGTGCGTCAGGGTGGTCCTTATTTTTCGACATTTGAATTATCGCCGGGGTACTTTCTCATTTGATTATATACCTCTAAATATGAAATAAGATTTTTTTTTTTTTTTGTTAAGATTTAGAGGTCGCAGCCAGCTGTCAAATTTTTTCAAAAAGCGTTGAAGGACAGCTTAATTAATGATGGTTTCATTAATGTTTCCTTTGTGTTTATATCAAATTTTACATGCAAGTCAAACTCGCATAGACAATCGCTTCTTATCCCTTCCTCACCTCGACCTCTCTTCTGTACCGACACACAATCAAAAACATAAGCCGTAAGATGTACAATTTAAGACGGACGCGTGCGCACTAACATCCTTTTTATGTCTAACATCATTTTATGTCCTGGCAATAAAAATAAAAGAATCTAATAAATACAGATTTTGAGTTATTATTTAAAATTCAAACCGTGGTAGCGAGTTAGCGACCTCTAAATGTCCTTTAAAAAAAAAAGTACTGAAAAGTCAGCTGTTCCCTACATTTATGTTCGTATAACTCGTCAAAATGAAGGGAACACCGAACACCTGTTTTTTTTTTTTCGCGATTTCAGGTTTGGTCCCATAGTAAAAGTTGTTCATAATGATGAGTACAATGACCTCTTTAGAGGTTGTTAATGTTTTACCAATAAACCTGTATAAATGATTATTTCATCCTTACAAAATAAAATCAAGAGTCCCCAAGGAAGAAAATGAGCTTCAATATTTTCAAGGTAAGTAAGTCAACATTTTCTATGATTACCATTATGTATTAAGGTATTACGTCACTACCAGCCTGGTCTGTGTGGTGCCGGACTTAAAGAATACCACCACCCCTTACTTCCCGTGGGTGTCGTAAAAGGCGACTAAGGGTCGTACCGGAGAATGGGCAGCAGCGTTCTCTATGTATTCCACCATCATACATACTGCGATCGCCAACCCAAGCCAAGCGCCAAGCGTGCCAAGCGTCGCCAAGCGTGGCGATTATGGCAAACCCTCCCAAATTTGGGGGAGGCCTATGTCCAGCAGTGGACGTCTATCGGCTGAAATGACGACGACGACGACGACCAGCCTGATATTCAGGATAGTAAAAATTGTTCATAATGATGAGTACAATGACCTCTTAAGTTTACCAATAACCCTGTATAATCCAAGTGCCTTCTACATAGCCCTGTACATAGAAATGTATGAGTAAACTGCCTACTCCCACAATAGGGTTAATGTCCCGAGAACAGATATATAAAGCTGTAGTTTGTGCTACATTAGGCAAACCCTAGAAGCTTAATAATGCGTAATGTGATCAACGTCATCCCAGCCCTTTCCAAAGTGTTTTGAGGCTAAAATCTGGGTTGTGGCTTGATGTTAGTTACTAGATTTAGCCCCACGGGTGATGGAGCCTGGCGTAGCCTGAAAATCAGGAACAATGTGTTCCATCAGGATACAAACAAGAGGAAAGATGAAAATACATTAAAAAACAGATTGATGATTTGTGGATCTTTGACAGTCGTTACGGGTCGTCAGGAGCCCGAAAGTCTGGCAACTAGTCTTACCAAGGGGTATCGTATTACCCAGTAACTGGGTTGAGGAGGTCAGATAGGCAGTCGCTCCATGTAAAATACTGGTATTCAGCTACATCCGGTTAGACTAGAAGCCGACCCCAACATAGTTGGGAAAAGGCTAGGCAGATGATGACAGTGGCTGGGTTGTGGAGGTCAGATAGGCAGTCGCTTCATGCAAAATACTGGTATTCAGCTACATCCGGTTAGACTAGAAGCCGACCCCAACATAGTAGTGAAAAGGCTAGTCAGATGATGACAGTGGCCGGGTTGTGGAGGTCAGATAGGCAGTCGCTCCATGTAAAATACTAGTATTCAGCTACATCAAGTTAGACTGAAAGCCGACCCCAACATAGTTGGGAAAAGGCTAGGCAGATGATGACAGTGGCTGGGTTGTGGAGGTCAGATAGGCAGTCGCTCCATGTAAAATACTGGTATTCAGCTACATCCGGTTAGACTGGAAGCCGACCCCAACATAGTTGGGAAAAGGCTAGGCAGATGATGACAGTGGCCGGGTTGTAGAGGTCAGATAGGCAGTCACTCCATGTAAAATACTGGTATTCAGCTACATCTGGTTAGACTGGAAGCCGATCCCAACATAGTTGGGAAAAGGCTAGGCAGATGATGACAGCGGCTGGGTTGTGGAGGTCAGATAGGCAGTCGCTCCATGTAAGATACTGGTATTCAGCTACATCCGGTTAGACTGGAAGCCGACCCCAATATAGTTGGGAAAAGGCTAGGCAGATGATGACAGTGGCTGGGTTGTGGAGGTCAGATAGGCAGTCGCTCCATGTAAAATACTGGTATTCAGCTACATCCGGTTAGACTGGAAGCCGAGTCCAACATAGTTGGGAAAAGGTTAGGCAGATGATGATGATGATTGATGACTTGTGTGATAGAAGATATAGTTAGTTTAACCAGCCTATAATGTTCCCACTGCTGGGACCCAGGCCTCTTCTCTTCACGGGGGAGTGGGCTTTAATCTACCACCACGCGGGCCCAGTGCGGGTTGGTAGATGTCACATGTGATAAAATTTTTGGTTCTAGGACATGCCGGTTTCCTCACGATGTTTTCCTTCACCGTTTTACCGGAGAATGGGTAGCAGCGTTCTCTATGTATTCCACCACCATACCATACTGCGATCGCCAACCCGCCTGCCAAGCGTGGCGATTATGGCAAACCCTCCCAAAATTGGGGGAGGCCTGTGTCCAGCAGTGGACGTCTATCGGCTGAAACGACGGCCAGTGGCGTAACTATACCGTTTGGGGCCCATGGCAAATTCAAGGGATGGGGCCCTCCCTCAATGTGAAGAAGCTCAACCAACGTTATAGTTTTTTTTCATATTAGCATTTCTCCCGCGACTTCTTCCGCGTATATTTCATATTTTCCTCCTTTAACTCCTGACTGCCTCTCTGGCTGGGGGCCCGTGGCATTTTGCCCCAATGCTACCCTATAGTTAAGCCACTGAGTTGTACTAAAAGCACTTTGTTTTTTTCCTGACACTAAATATCTTTTTCAAAACATTTTGTCTAAGGTTTGAGAAAAACACACAATTTGTCGGAAATGATAAACAGGACCTCTCCTTTCCCTATCCTTTCACAGCAATCTAAGATATGATTTAATACCAAAATTCGGTAGCCTCCTTGATAAGTTGGCATCCATCCAAAACGTCTAGTCGTCGCAATCACGTAAGATCTTCCAACTAAAGTAAACTTAAAGCAGCAATGTTGTCTAAACAGATTCGTAGTAAAATTTTGCAGCTGGGAAATTAAAACTAATTTGATGCAATAAACGAACTGATTTGAGGCACTGAAACGTGGTCGCTTACCATGGGCCTTATAAGAAGGCTAAAAGTCACCCAAAGGGCAAAGGTAAGAGTTATGCTTGGAGTTTCCCAGCGTGATCGAATCAGAAATGAAGAGATCTGCAGGAGAACCAAGGTAACCGACATAGCCCGAAGAATAGCCAAACTTAAGTGGCAGTGGGCAGGGCACATTGCTCGCAGAACGGAGGCCGATGGGGCCGAAAGGTTCTGGAGTGGCGACCGCGTACCCGAAGACGTAGCGTTGGAAAGCCTCCCACAAGGTGGACCGACGACCTTGTGAAGGCCGCAGGAACCCGTTGGATGCGATAAGCACAGAACCGGTCGAAGTGGAGGTGCTTGGGGGAGGCCTAACTCCAGCAGTGGACGTCTTTCGGCTGAAATGGTGATAATTTGATTTTATTTTCTGCCATCAAAAATTCGTCATCAAATTATTGAATTCATTGGTGAGATGGATATTGATTTGATTACCATAAAAAAGGTTATAGTGAGTCAACCTTAAAAGATAGACACATGCTGTCGCAGACTGTTTTTTTGAACTTTTAATGGGGAACAATTCAGTCATACATGATTTTTGCATAACTTTAACCGTTTACGCAGCGTACGCAACGGAAGCTCTCAAAAGGAATATTTTTTCCCGTTTTTCCAACATTTTTAATTGATGCTCCGCTCCTATTGGCCGTAGCGTGATGTTATTTAGCCTATAGCCTTCCTCGATAAATAATTTTTCATTTCGAACCAGTAGTTCCTGAGATTAGCGCGTTCTACCAAACAAACAAACCCAGCTTCAGCTTAATATTAGTATCATCGATCACTAATATTAGTATAGATACTCTTGACTGGTAGTTAATGAGGCCCTAGACGAGTGGCAATAGGTTTTGTATTTCTAAATCGACTTTCAACAGGATTGACATAAGCTTTTCGGTAGTATACCTATGTCAATTCAATACAATGTTTGACTTTCCCATCATCGTTATCGCTGATGAAATGATCGAATATAAAAAAGTCCTTAATTTAAAAAAATTAAATCGACTTCAAAAAGAAACTAACTCAAAATTATGATAAAACTTTAATTTCGGAATTCGGTGTCTTGGGATCTGTATTTTAGTTTTAGTTTTTTGCCACAGTCTTCCGAAATTACAGTTATTTCATAATTTTGAGTTAATTACGTTTTGAAGTCGAATTAATTTTTTTTAAATTACTTTTTTTACTTCGTAATTTTTAGTTTAAAGTAAAAACTGGATTCGGTGGTAATTTTTTGGTTTGACCGTTGACCCCGAACTAAGCAGCAAAAATAATCTACACAATACAATTATTATAACCTAAAAAACTGGCCAAGTGCAAGTCGGACTCGCACACGAAGGGTTCCGTACCACAAGGCAAAAACGCCGAAAAAAAACACGTTTGTTGTATGGGAGCCCGCCTTAAATACCTATTTATTTTATTCTGTTTTTAGTATTTGTTGTTATAACAGCAACAGAAATCCATCATTTGTGAAAACTTCAACTGTCTAGCTATCACGGTTCATGAGATACAGCCTGGTGACAGACAGGCAGACGGACAGTGGAATCTTGTAATAGAGTCCCGTTTTTACCCTTTCAGTACGGAACCCTCAAAAACCAACTGCAACAAAAAAAATCAAAACAAGATAACTTTTCTAGCAGTCAGATACAGTTGGTGATAATGTTACAATCCCACAAACATAGATCCATCGATACGCCTAAAATACACAACAGTCTTTGTGGTCCACGCAGTTAAGTAAAAATGGAGCCAATGTTGTACCTATTACTAACGCTACAACTTTGTTATATACGAGAATGCAATTCCTGTATCGAAGCTAACTTCAGTACCTATTTAACCACTCACGGTTTGGAACTAAATTAAAACTTCGCAGACTCAATTTAGTGCTCAACTAGTTAAATTTAAGCTAGTTTAATCAATAATGTATCGGAGAATGACGAGTTTAGTTGAGAGAGACTGAGGAAAATGTCGTGAGGAAAGTTTTGAGTATGAACTCAAATTCAAGGCATTTATTTCAATTAAACCATTAACAGGCACTTTTGAATTGTCAAGAAGTCGGTCAGTCAGAAAATATGAAGCTAGTTGCCCATTCCAAAGCCTATGGAGAAGAACGGACAAGAAACTCCAAGGATACTCTTTTTAGGGTTCCGTAGCCAAATGGCAAAAACGGAACCCTTATAGATTCGTCATGTCTGTCTGTCTGTCTGTCCGTCTGTCTGTCTGTCCGTCCGTATGTCACAGCCACTTTTCTCCGAAACTATAAGAACTATACTGTTGAAACTTGGTAAGTAGATGTATTCTGTGAACCGCATTAAGATTTTCACACAAAAATAGAAAAAAACAATAAATTTTAGGGTTCCCCATACTTAGAACCGAAACTCAAAATTTTTTTTTTCATCAAACCATACGTGTCCTATCTATGGATAGGTCTTCAAAAATGATATTGAGGTTTCTAATATCATTTTTTTCTAAACTGAATAGTTTGCGCGAGAGACACTTCCAAAGTGGTAAAATGTGTGTCCCCCCCCCTGTAACTTCTAAAATAAGAGCATGATAAAACTAAAAAAAATATATGATGTACATTACCATGTAAACTACCACCGAAAATTTGTTTGGACGAGATCTAGTAAGTAGTTTTTTTTAATACGTCATAAATCGTAAACCGCAATTTACCATTCATTCAATCAACTTAAAAAAAAAAAAAACATTTAATTTCATAAACATAACCTTATGCATAAACCCGGATGTTACGGACCCCTCGGTGCGCGTGTCCGACTCGCTCTTGCCCGGTTTTTTAATTATATTTTACACAAATATTAATTATCATCACATCTTTTGAATTTATAATTATTTATTGTGAGAACGTTGTCTGTGTGGTGCCGGACTTAAAGAATAGCACCACCCCATACTTCCCGTGGGTGTCGTAAAAGGCGACTAAGGGTCGTACCGGAGAATGGGCAGCAGCGTTCTCTATGCATTCCACCACCATACTATACTGCGATCGCCAACCCACCTGCCAAGCGTGGCGATTATGGCAACCCCCCCCCCCCTTTGGGAGAGGCCTATGTCCAGCAGTGGACGTTTTTCGGCTGAAGTGATGATGATGATGATGATGATTGCGAGAACGATGTAAATAATAAAAAAGACGTACGCGTTAAAGCGATGAATGTGGATGGCTATAAAAGTAGGGAAGACCAAAGAAACTATGAATGGAATGTGTGAAAGATAATATGGTTAGAAAGGGGTTGACTAACGAGATGACGACTAATAGAGAAGTCTTTATCTGCCTAGCCTTTTCCCAACTATGTTGGAGTCGGCTTCCAGTCTAACCGGATGCAGCTGAATACCAGTACTTTACATAGAACGACTGCCTATCTGACCTCCACAACCCAGTTACTGGGTAATACGATACCCCTTGATAAGACTGGTTGTCAGACTTTCGGGCTTCTGACTACCCGTGACGACTGTCAAAGATCCATGGATGACAGCCGGGATTTCTGAGGCACGGAGGGGTCACGGTGTGTAAAGATGGTCACCCATCCACAGACCAACTGCGGCAAGCGTAGCTTAACCTGATCGATCGACCTGTGCGGCTGTTATTATTTAGCCACGGGCCCCTTTACGACTAATAGAGACCACACAACCCACACCACAAACGACCACAAATGGCGACCACAAATGGCGTCGACCACAAATAATTTTGGATAAGTATGATGATAATGATGTAAGTATTGAACAGTGACTGGTTTATAAAAATTCGTGCTGGCTTTAGTTTAGCTAAATAATTTTAGCCGCCATTTTGATTTTCGATGGTAATGGTATTTTTGGCTGAGATTAAATACTTGATTGTTGTTTCTGTTGAGTGCTCTTACATATAGACACGTAACAATAATAAAACACAACGCTTCCTTGCTGCATTTTGGCGATATCCAATCATTTAGAGCCTAGACAAAGTGACAATCTATCGATCATCATAACGATGATAGCAAAGTCTGTAAGTATGTAATAATACTAGCTGCGCCCCGCGGTTTCACCCGCGTAAATGTCGATCCCGTGAGAAAATCGGATAAAAAGTAACCTGTACGTTAATTCAGGGTGTCAGCTACCTCCATACAAAATTTTATCAAAATTGGTCCAGCCGTTTGAGCGTGAAGAAGTAACAAACATATAAACACACACACTCACAAACTTTCGCCTTTATAATATTAGTGTGATGTGATGGGACTTACTTATGTCAATCCTGAAAGTCGATGTAGAAATACGAAACACTTGGATAACGATTGCCGCTTGTCTAAGCGGTAGATAAGAATCATGTGGAATCCATGGGAATGTCGAGGTATGAAGAACAGGGTGTGGAATTCACTCATCCTCTATAGAAAAGGGAGGATCCTCCGAGCTGACAGGTGTCGTGTCTGGCGGGCAACTGCCCGATGATTGATGTCGGGACGTTGTGCATATGCTAGTTGTGCGGTAAACTCTGCTTGCGCGATGCAGGATTTTGCGTGACGTCAGTTTGATGCGTAGTTCGCCTGTGGCGATGTAGATGCCAGAGAAGAAGAGGTTTTAGTGTCCAAACACACTATGCCGATGTTCCGCTGCTGATTTTATATCAGCGCTATAACAACATAATTTCGGCATAATGTGCCTGTCGTCAGTAATTGAAATAGCGTTGCAGGCGTAATCATGCCGAACTTCGGTCGCGTACCTTCGGCACAGTGTGTTTAGACACTTATCTATCCTCACGAACACTTTTCACAGTCAACGGTTTGAATCAAAGCTCTTGGTAAGTTTCGTGGATAGTAATCAAACTAACCTGCCGCAATTATATTAGTTTTTACATATTTTAGGCGATGATCTACTTGCAATATTTTTTTTTGGCAATATTTGCAGTGTGATATTTGGTTCCACAGTACTTTTATACCCGATAAGCTCTAGACGTAAAGACCTGTAATTGGCTGTCAAATTATCATAATGTTATTTATTACTATTGTATTTAGCTGTAAGTCTTCCAAAGTCCTTAAATAAATAAATAAACTGTACAACTAACTGCATAAAAATAAAAGTAATCGCAGGCAGTTTTTTAACACAAAATAAGTATTCTACTTTTGAAGCTTCTTTTAGCTGAATAGAAATCAGTAGTCAGAGTTGATAACACAGAAGGAACAATATATTCAAGATCAAGGTCAGCTTCTTCCTAAATTGCAAAGAAACAAAATACACAAATTCTACCCTTGGGAGTAATCCTTCCTTTTTCTACCACAATCAGGTACCTACTAAAGATTCCATTTCTATCATACACTCGATTTTGTCTCTCTCATACGTTCCTGTCGTTAAGAAAACTTTATACTTTTTATGGAACGTAGCCAAATAGCCATCGATTGCAATTGCTGACTGTACTTCGACTGGACAAAATTGCGTCATTTTGTCCAGTCGAAGTACAGTCAGATACGGTTTAAAGTAGCGTTGGCAAAAAATTGAGCGATTTTTTATTGTTCAAGTTCATGTCTGAGTTTTTGTGATGTCTACTGTATAGTAAATTTATTTGGTTGGTTGCTCGTTAACCCGGCAGAAGTTAACTTTGTGATTACTTTTTGGATGGGAATCAATCAATCAATGTCTAGCCTTTTTGTAAGTACGAGTATGTTGGGGTCGGCTTTCAGTCTAACCGGGTGCAGCTAAATGTTTTACATGGAGCGACTGCCTATGTGACTACCACAACCCAGTTACTGGGAAACACGATACCTCTTGGTATTCTTGGTAAGATCAGTTGTCAGATTATTTCGGCTTCTGACTACCAGTAACGACTGTCAAAGATCTACGAATGACAGCCGGGACGAACGGCTTAATCTTTGAGACATAGAGGGGTCACGATATGTATTGGAGGGTCACCCCTCAATGGACCTACCGCGGCAATCGTAGCCTAAACCTTCGATCGACCCCTGCGGCTGTTATATAGCCCTCTTTGGGTTGGGAATTATGACAGCAAAACTTGCGTCAGCGTTCGGTGATAATATTTCAGCGAAGCAGTTCCAAGTGCTGAACTCAACAGGCTTCTTCAGGGTACGTTATTTTCATCATAAACCACATCCATCGCCTTCCACCAGGCGAGCACGATGTCAAAAGCGGAAACCTAGGTTTCCCGAAACTGCATTCGTTTTAAACCTGGTACCAAAACCGTTAAAGGAAATTCCGACGGTAAAAGAGCCAACCCTTTTAATCCCTTTTAAAAATACGATTAACATAATTGGACAGAAAAGGTTGGTCGCCAGCGTCACCTAAATTGATCGTAATTTTAAAACGTAGTACGAAAACTTGAAGTACCTATAAAAGAAAAAGACACTGCGTCGACCCCAAGTATATAGGGCTATGGGCAGTTCCCATGATGATCCCCGTCCCGAATGGGAAGAGAACACCAGGGTGGTTTTTAGTCAGTAAGAGTCTTACAGACACCGCCGCTCGAAAAAAAAAACACCGGCCAAGTGAGAGTCGGATTCGCGCACCGAGGGTTCCGTACTTTGTAGGTATGTAAATAGTTTATCAAGGGTTTTTTTATGTAGCTACAAATTTACGGTTTTAGGATTTTTTCCTTTACTTGTGCTACGTGATCTTGCTTCTTGCCAAATTTCATGATTCTAGGTCAACGGGAAGTACCCTATAAATTTTGATTCCCTTGAGAGTGTCGAAATATACGTTTTTTGTGGCATAAACGGGCGTATCTTTTTTTTACTTCAAGATGTGGAGAAATCAAATACCTAAGTATTTGATTTCTCCACATCTTGAAGGGACTGTAGAGCTGAGTCTAAGGTTTTAATTTCAACTCGATACCTCCATGCGTTCCCGAGATAAAGGGTCTTGACAGACAGATGGACAGACGGACGGATGGACAACAAAGTGTTATAAGGGTTCCGTTTTTTCCTTATGAGGTACGGAACTCTAAAAAAAAGAAAGATGATGAGTACGAAAACTTGAAAGTGAAGTCTGTGACAGAAAAATTTAAAGAAAATCGTTTAGCTTGGTGTGGGCTTGTGATGAAGAGGGAGGAAACGCAAATGATGAATATAAATGTTGATGGATGGTGGGAGAGGAAGGCCAAAGAAAAGATGGATGAAAGGTATGAGGGAGAAGAAAGAAAGAGAAGGGAGTGAAAGATAGCGTGACGGACAGGGGAGAATGGAAGGAGAAAACGTGTTGCAACAACCTCAAGTAACATGAGACTAGGATAGGTAGATAATGAATACAAACACTTTGGGAAGGCAGTTCCAATGAATGAACCTAGTCACGTTAGTGAAACTTCTCAAGAGGCCTCACAACATTTAACTTCATGAGGTTTCGTAGAGTTTTTTGCAAAGAGGAGTTTTTGGCTGTTCCCGGCAAACAGGGAAACTCCAGGGTGTCCGATGGAAAGCACAAGTGTTACATCCGTGCTATGTTTTTTCTACGAAGCCAGGGTAAATCAGAATCACTAGTTTAAAATCATTTTTCTATACACAAGTTCTGAGAATGGTTGACTGGCCGTTTCACAGAACTGCACAAGTAGCCTAAAACATTGAAGAGAATATACAGAAGAGCAAACTCACAGGGAGTGTGATGCCATTATTAGCGGCGGATGTGTTGAACTTATCCATTATACCAACCAACTTTGTACCTTTGTGTCTAATGAAAATATACAAGTTTTTCTATAGGACCAACCCCGAAATCGGGAAAGAGTGTACTGTTCTTTGCTTTTTGTGTGTTTATATATGTACAATATTACAATAAAAAACCTAGCTGCTCCATACATTTAGCATCGCATAACTAACAAAATTCTTGTCCTGTATATAACTTTAGAAACATTCTGAGAGGATATAAAACACGGTAAACTACTCTTATTTTTAACGACAGTGAATGAAGTAAGAATGGACATGAAATCATGGGTAAAAGATAGTGTTACCAAATAAGAATTCTCTGTCTACCATCCCAGCAATATAGTCGTGAACCGACTTTCTTTTAAAGATACACAACATGATAGTGTCGTGATATTTAATCATTAACTGCTCTGTTCCGTGTTCTAATTAACAAACTAATTTAAGTTGTCAGCAAATTGTAATTTACACGACTTTATTAATGAGTGAACAACAGAACTTGGTTGAAGACAGGTTTGTTTGGAAATGGGATTTGGTTTGCTGGTAAAGTGTTTCAGCTGCCTGTAACCGTTTCACTCTGAAGATGATGTTACAGAGAAGGAATGAGAATTGAATATCGCGCTGTGCTGAAATGGTAGTGTGCTGGTCATGTTTATCGTAAGAGTGATGGCCAGTGGAGCACACGAGCGTTAGAGTGGAGACCGCGTATTGGCACGCGTAGTGTTGGACGCCCCCCAGCAAGTTCAGCAAGAACAGGCATCTTCTGGGCAGGCTCCTTTCATCATAGACCTCATCGATCGCTTTCTATGAGGCGTGATCACGGTCAAGAGCGGGCCCATTTAGTGAAAAAAAAAAGTGGAGACTTCCTTACGACGACATTTTTTTTACGGAATTCGGTTAAAATCTTAAATAATTTGAAAATAAGCTTTATTTAAGATGTATAAAGGCTATAAAAAAGATCTTAAAAAAGTGGTAGGGACGTACTGGATGCAGAAGGCGAGAAGGCGAGAAGGCGAGAAGGGAGGACAGGGTGTGTTCGCGTGCTCTCTCGCCCTCCCACTCACCGCTCGACGTTTCGCTGTGCAACAGAGAGCGAAGTGATGTTCGCATTGTCGTGACAATGTAGCTGTAGCCTAACAGTTTGGTGACTGTCGACGAAGATGTAAGGGATGATGAATAGTAGTGTCCGTTACCCAGGCCAGATGTTGTCGAAAATGGTCATTTGAATCTTATAGATAATTAGTTTTACGGCTTCTGTAATTGTTGCGCACATTTTTAAATTTGTTGCGCTTATAGTTTTTTAATTATTTCACAAAAACATTTCCTGCTGGGGTAACGTTACCCCAGCCAGACCTTTTTCTTTCTAATGGGAATATTTAAATAATTACTAGCTATAAAATTAGTTGTCTAGATGAAGTAAATGTTGTGCCTTATTTTGTATTTGTTCTTTCATCGGTTGCGAAGTTATTCGAGATTTTGCTGGGGTAACGTTTTTGGTTTTGCTAGATCTTTGAAATGGTTAAGCGGATTCTTATCATATTTTGTACATGACTTCTTGGGAATTAGTTTAAATTTGTTCTGCAATAAAAAAACCAAAATAATACATAGCTTAAAGGTTATTTCATTAAATAGAAAAACACTTCAATTGGTCCCAGCACTCTCAATAAGAGCTCTAAAGACTTACTTTAAACGTTATTTTAAAGCTTGTAACTGCCTTCAAATGTATGTGAAGTTTCATTAGTATCCTGTAAGTATTTAACAAGTTATGATGATATTGAGTTCTTCACGAGCACGGTCTTGATGCGCGCGGAGTTATTTGGCCACTGGATTGGATATATGAACTGAATGTTATGTCAATAATTAGTTTTTTAGTTCAGTTGTATATCAGTAAAATTTCAGCTCAGTACATTGAATAATTACTGAGATAATACGATTAAAGTCATCAGGAAGTGAACGAACGTGGTAACCCGACCAAGTTTAGGTGGTTACGAAAAAGCGAAAACGCAGAACATTACACTATCTTTTGAAATGTTTAGTATAATACACCTTACAATTTCGGTACAGACGCGTACACTGTTAAATACATTAATAATATAATAATATCTGTACTATGAAAACATTATTATTATCTTCCCGTTGCACAAACTTATCAAAAATCACTGATATAAAATGTCGTTCGGTGGGACGCGGAAGGGGTGGGGTGAAGGGGCGCATTGTTTGCATATCGCACTAAACATGCTCCGTAATCACCCAGGGGGAGTTAGCTTTCATCTGTGTATACTGAAATCTATAATGTAATTAAAAAATAATAGAAAATTTCAAAAAAGCAAAATTACTATCTATAATTTTAATCTGTGATTGTTTTTAAGTATAAGTTTAATAATACTTTAAAAGTTCAATTGAAATGATTATATTACCTGTCAATAAAAATTATTTAATAATCACGTAGTTTTTTTTAAACTTGTGTACATGTCTGTACTAAATTTGTAACACTATCCTATATATTTTAGAAGGTACAATAATGTTTTGCGTTTTCGCTTTTTCGTAACCACCTAAACTTGGTCGGGTTACCACGGTCATTCACTTCCTAATGACTTTAATCGTATTATCTCATTAATTATTCAATGTACTGAGCTGAAATTTTACTGATATACAACTGAACTAAAAAACTAATTATTGACATAACATTCAGTTCATATATCCAATCCAGTGGCCAAATAACACCGCGCGCATCAAGACCGTGCTCGTGAAGAACTCAATATCATCATAACTTGTTAAATACTTACAGGATACTAATGAAACTTCACAAACATTTGAAGCCAGTTACAAGCTTTAAAATAACGTTTAAAGTAAGTCTTTAGAGCTCTTATTGAGAGTGCTGGGACCAATTGAAGTGTTTTTCTATTTAATGAAATAACCTTTAAGCTATGTATTATTTTGGTTTTTTTATTGCAGAACAAATTTAAACTAATTCCCAAGAAGCCATGTACAAAATATGATAAGAATCCGCTTAACCATTTCAAAGATCTAGCAAAACCAAAAACGTTACGGCAGCAAAATCTCGAATAACTTCGCAACCGATGAAAGAACAAATACAAAATAAGGCACAACATTTACTTCATCTAGACAACTAATTTTATAGCTAGTAATTATTTAAATATTCCCATTAGAAAGAAAAAGGTCTGGCTGGGGTAACGTTACCCCAGCAGGAAATGTTTTTGTGAAATAATTAAAAAACTATAAGCGCAACAAATTTAAAAATGTGCGCAACAATTACAGAAGCCGCAAAACTAATTATCTATAAGATTCAAATGACCATTTTCGACAACATCTGGCCTGGGTAAAGCACACTGAATAGTAAACTAACGTAAATTAACATCTATATAATTTTTTTTAAAGTTTCTAATGATTTACATGACGTCGACCTTGAAAAGATCACCTTCAACCGAAGAGACCTTATTGAAGGAAATACCTAAGTACTATTTGAAAGGAAATATTTAAAAGAATTATAAAGGGAACAAAAATTAGGAATAAATGAATATTTTTTTATTTATTTAGTCTTCAACAAATTTACATTTGTGTCGAACAGTGGTTTTAACTAACTACATAATATGTAACACAAAATTAAATAATCATCATAAAGTCAGCAAAGAAACAAAAAAATATATATATTATATTCCACATTGGTCACAACAACATTAGTCCTAATATTAATTATAACAATACAACTCAATATTACTTAACGCAAAATTCATATAAATTCAATTAAAAGACATGTAGGTATTTCAATAAGAGTCATGATACAAATTTGAATTATGTCATATAAAGTCATTAAAATATATCAGTACACCCACTAGGTACCTATATTAGTGCCATGTATTAGTTCGAACTACTATTGCAATAATTAATAAAACAATGGTTTCATCCTGCAAAAAGGTATCCTCTGTTCTCTAAAGTTATCCTTTTTCATCAATCAATCAATTAATCAATAAGAGTCATGATACAAATTTGAATATGTCATATAAAGTCATTAAAATATATCAGTACACCCACTAGGTACCTATATTAGTGAGAGTCATGATACAAATTTGAATATGTCATATAAAGTCATTAAAATATATCAGTACACCCACTAGGTACCTATATTAGTGCCATGTATTAGTTCGAACTACTATTGCAATAATTAATAAAACAATGGTTTCATCCTGCAAAAAGGTATCCTCTGTTCTCTAAAGTTATCCTTTTTCATCAATCAATCAATTAATCAATAAGAGTCATGATACAAATTTGAATATGTCATATAAAGTCATTAAAATATATCAGTACACCCACTAGGTACCTATATTAGTGAGAGTCATGATACAAATTTGAATATGTTATATAAAGTCATTAAAATATATCAGTACACCCACTAGGTACCTATATTAGTGAGAGTCATGATACAAATTTGAATATGTCATATAAAGTCATTAAAATATATCAGTACACCCACTAGGTACCTATATTAGTGAGAGTCATGATACAAATTTGAATATGTCATATAAAGTCATTAAAATATATCAGTACATCCACTAGGTACCTACATTAGTGCCATGTATTAGTTCGAACTACTATTGCAATAATTAATAAAACAATGGTTTCATCCTGCAAAAAGGTATCCTCTGTTCTCTAAAGTTATCCTTTTTCATCAATCAATCAATCAATAAGAGTCATGATACAAATTTGAATATGTCATATAAAGTCATTAAAATATATCAGTACACCCACTAGGTACCTATATTAGTGCCATGTATTAGTTCGAACTACTATTGCAATAATTAATAAAACAATGGTTTCATCCTGCAAAAAGGTATCCTCTGTTCTCTAAAGTCATCCTTTTTCATCAATCAATCAATTATCAATTTTGATTTGGCTTCTATCTAGATTATAGGCTACTTCATCATTTATATCAGTAATTGATATAAATGATGAACCATCGATTTATAATTATTTGTTCTTTGACCTGTGTGACCTGTGTGTACGTCACGCTTGCCCAATGTTTGTTGTTTGTTCAATTAGTTGGCCCAATAATGTCGTTTGCTACGGTTCTACGAAATCTTGCCGCATTGGATAAGTGGTTTGTAGGTTTGTATTGCATAAATATTAAATTATGTTAGCATAATGTTGCGCGCCACAATTAATGCCTGGTGCATGGTGACTTTAGTTACCACTAGCGCCATCTATTATCGAGTAGCGGAACTAGTAGTCAAGATCTTTCTAGAAATTTCTCGAACTATCGACATCTTGTCAGTCGGGGCCGTTATTTACACGAACATTCTAGATGTTTCTACAATGGAAGGTTCTAGAACTATCTGTGGCACTATATAGGGCCGACACGACCGAGTCAGATTGGATAAAGCGATACAAGCGAATACGTCGAAAGCTATCTTCAAGTGCGACTTAGAGCGATCAGTAGTGCAATTGTGTTTTATAAGTACCTAGTGAGTTTGAGTTGTTATTAGTGTTGTTGATTAGAGTGTAATTTTTTGGTTATTCAATTGGCAGTTTTTATGGTCACGATCCCGAGGCTCGTAACAATAATCAGCCTATAATGTTCCCACTGCTGGGACACAGGCCCCCTTTTTCGAGAGGGAGTGGGCTGTAATCTACTACACGAGCCCAGTGCGGGTTGGTAGATGGCACATGTCTTCGAATTTTTGATTCTAGGAAATGCCGGTTTCCTCAACGTGTTTTTCTTCACCGTTTTGAGAAACTCAAACTCAAAGCAATTAATTCAATTAAACCATTTACATACACTTTTGAATTGTCAAGGGGTCGGTCAGTCAGAAAATATGAAGCTAGTTGCTCATTCCAAAGCGTAGGTACCTATGGAGAAGAACGGGCAAGAAACTCCATGGACACTCTTTTAAATTATATTCTTACAAAAATAATAGTTACATCATCAATGTTGAATTTATAATTAAATGTGGGAACAATGTAAAAAAGTCCAGAGTACAGCAAATAGTAACGAAACAACAATCCAAAAATATAATAATGAAAAATAAGCCGAGGCAGCTAAGTGATGACCAGCCCCAACTGACGGTGCCCGTTCACGAACAAGACGCATAGATCAGAACATCTTGTGAAACTTATACCTTTTCCTTTGTCTAATTATGATCGACTATTCTCCTGTGGTGCTATCACAACGATTCCAGCCGGGACTGTTTGTTGAGGATAAAGGACAAACGACGCCGACGTCGAGAACAATCTACAACTCGTAAGTAATCACCACAGCTCTCAAATTATGTTAGCATCGGTGAAATACATTAAGAAGACGAAGGTCATGCTCTCAAATTATGTTAGCATCGGTGAAATACATTAAGAAGACGAAGGTCATGATCCGTATGTTTGAGGGGACAGTAATGTTGTAATCCTTCCAATAAAACCCACGGTGTTACTCCTGTCACCATGAGCCGGGAGTGCGGAATATACTCGCTCAAGCTCCACACCCCCCTTCAGGTTTAAAGGGGTTACATGACCTAAAGCGCGGTCACTGTCGGACTGCATAGAAAAGAAAGAGAAGCGCAATGACACAACGCTGCGGTAATTTATTGCAAAATATGAAGCAATTATCTATTTACAAAATTCTATTGTTTGGACTAAAAACACTAGTGCTTTAGTATGTTGCTTGTAGAATAACCTGACAAAAAATCAGAATGACTGTATGTATGGTTTTTATTGTAAAAATAAAGTTTTTAGAGGTATCTTCATGATTTTTTTGTATCGTATCATCACATGAGTTGTATTATGATTTCAACACACTATCTACCTAGCATATATCCTGAAGAATCTATATTATACTAATATTATAAATTCGAAAGTAACTCTGTCTGTTTGTCTGTCTGTGTGTTACCTTTTCACGCCTAAACCACTGGACGGATTTCTTACGTTTTTGCAATTTGCGTCAGGTTGTATCTTGATCAAAATATGATTCGCGACAATAACAGGTACATATTTAGAGAATTATAAATAGTTTTTATTTTAATTGAATTTTTATTTATTTTATACATAATTAGAATCATTAATACATCTTTCTAAGTTAGATTTTTACCCCAGGAACCAATCTCTTATGGAAAAGTGCTTATGGTAGAAATCTAACTTAGAAAGATGTATTAATGATTCTAATGATTATAATTTTCTGCAAAAAACGTAAGAAAATTTGAATTTCGCGGTCTTCCACTACCCATTCACCTTAAGTTCTTAAATCGTGAGTAAGTAGTGAATAGACGTGGTGATCAATGTCCTTTCTTAATCTATTTGAGAAGAAGCCTTTCCTTACAGTAGTACAAAGCAGGCATACTTAATATTCATAATCATGCCTTGAGGAAGTAATTTTATTTAAAGACTAGCTGACCCGCCAAAAGTTGTTTTGCCATATAAATTATTACTAGCTGCCAGGCGCTACTTCGTTCGCGTGGTGTCCTATAAGTAAATAAAAGTATTAAATAAAAATACTATGTCCGTCTAAAACCGGATAAAAAACAAAACCAGATAAAAAGGTATCCTATGTCCGTCTTCTGGTTCTAAGCTACCTCCTCACAAATTTTCAGCCAAATCGGTTTAGCCGTTATTGAGTTATAAATAGTGTAACTAACACGACTGTCTGTGTGGTGTCGGACTTAAAGAATAGCACCACCCCATACTTCCCATGGGTGTCGTAAAAGGCGACTAAGGAAGACCGGAGAATATGCAGCAGCGTTCTCTATGCATTACACCGTCATACCATATTGCGATCGCCAACCCGCCTGCCAAGCGTGGCGATTATGGCAAACCCCCCCCAAAATTGGGGGAGGCCTATGTCCAGCAGTGGACGTCTTTCGGCTTGAACGAACGAACACGACTTTCTTTTATAAATATAGATAAAATCCTTTCACAAGAATTTAATATTTTCGGGCCTTCGTTCATTACGTTAAGAGAGAACGCCGTCAACAAACAGTATTAACAACACAAAGCTTTGCTTTTGTATTTACAGTTAAAACCCGTCCATTTCCTGTAATTTCATGTCCTTGGGACAGGTCAGGGTCGCAGTCTTTCGTTTGAAGCCTCGCTTTGACTTTGAAGTTTGACTTTATTGTGAACTAGCTTCTGCCCGCGACTTCGTCCGCGTGAAATTCGTACTTTCCTCTTATAATTTCGAAAATGTATGTTTATGATGACTTACCAACTGAATTTCGACAAACCGTAGTACGACAAGATTTTATTTCGACAATTTTATTTAGATATAAATAAGTATTCGGGCCAATTTTTTAGTTTATAGCTCAAAGGGATCAAATTTTTCAAATCAACTGTATCCCAGCTTTTACCCCCCCGGAGAGTAATTTTGAAAAATCGTTTGGGATGTGTTCATCGTCGTTTCAGCCGATAGACGTCCACTGCTGGACATAGGCCTCCCCCAATTTTGGGGGGGGTTTGCCAATTTTGGGGGGTTGGGGGGATGTGTTCATAACTTGACTCAAAGACCCATACTCATTTTCGAGTTAATGGAAGCAAGCAGTAGAATTTTCCACCTTCGTAGGAGTCAATTTTTGAAAAAGCCTAAATCACTTTTTTTTTAAGTATTTTTTGTTTTAGTAGTACCGAGTTTCGAGTTAATCCGACAGCGGGTTAAATATTTTTCTAATCCATCAACTTTGTCACCCCCCAAATCCTGTGTGAGGGATTTTTTAAACTAAAAGTGGCAATCTTTATTATTTACTGACCCAAGTATTGCCAAGTTTCTAATTTATTAACCAAATTAATAAGATTTTTGTATAAACTGTATCCCCTCTTTCTATCCCCATAGGGGAGGAATTTCGAAACATAATCTAGATTATTTATACCAATTTTCCAGTTAATCAAGCCTCGTAATAAAATTTTGCCCTGTGAAATTTACTACCCCTCCTCACCCCATTAGCGGTAGATTTTCGAAAAACCCTGAACCACTTTATTATTTACTTATTTTGGTCTTAGATAGGTACTGAGTTTCGAGTTAATTGGACCGCGCATTAAAAATTTTCCATACTAAATTTGACAGCCCCAATCTCCCCTTTGGGTTAGTTTAGAATTCCAAAAAAATTCGAACTTTATAATTATTTGTGTCAAGTTTCAAGTCCAAATTTATTAGTACCATTTCTTTTTAAGTTTATCAAGCCACTCATTAAAATCCCCTTATAAATCGAATTACCACTTTTTGTCTCGTCAGGGGTCAATAATTTTCGAAAACCCCATACACTTACTATTGATTCTACATCTGCCTAGCCTTTTCCCAACTATGTTGGGGTCGGCTTCCAGTCCAACGGGATGCAGCTGAGTACCAGTATTTTACATGGAGCGACTGTCTATCTGACTTCCACAACCCAAATACGATACCCCTTGATAAGACTGGTTGTCAAACTTTCGGGCTTTTGACCACCCCTAGCGACTGTCAAAGATCCACGAATGACAGCCGGGACCAACGGCTTAGCGTGCTTTCCAAGGCACGGAGAGGTCACGGTATGTAAAGATGGACACCTATCCACAGACCAACCGCGGCAAGCGTAGCCTGCGTAACCTGATCGATCGATCTGTGCGGCTGTTATTATTGATTATTTTCTGTCAAAAGTATTAATACTGAGTTTCGAGTAAATCGGACCGCGCGTTAAAATTCTTCCACACAAACTTTAACACCCCAACACAAGGGGTGTTGGGGTGTTTTGATAAACGAATAATGATAAACTTTATTACTTGCTTAGGCAAGTATTCTTGATAAGTTTATTAACCAAATGAATAAGATTTTTCTTATAAACTGTATCCCGTTTTTCACCCCCACAGGGGTGGAATTTCGTAAAATTGTTTGGGATGTGTTCATAACTCGACTCAAAGATTGTAAATTTAGTGATTTTTACGTCGAAAATTAATGACTTTCTATACACAACTTCATCCCCCTTTTTAACCCTTCGGGGGTGGAATTATCAAAAACGCTGAGACACGTATAAATTCATTTTCAATTGTCAGCCTAAATACAAAATTAGAAGATCCTAACTTCAAAACCGTCGGACTTTCATATAAACTTCCATCCCCTATTTCAACCCTTTAGGGGTTGAATTCCCAAAAATACTATCTTAGTGGATACTTACTCTTCACAAAGAACACACCTTCTAAGTTTCAAGTCTCTAGATCTAGCGGTTTGGGCTGTGCGTTGATATATCAGTCAGTCAGTCAATCAGTCAGTCAGGACTTTGAATTTTATATATATAGATGGGTAGTGGTAGACCGCGAAATTAAAATTTTCTTACGTTTTTGTAGTTTGCAGGTCAGTGTCAGGTTAGGTTAGGTACAATAACAGGTAAGTACATATTTAGAGAATTATAATCATTAGAATCATTATTCCGCGGTTTCACCCGCGTAAATGTCGATACCGTGGGAATATCGGGATAAATTGTATCCTATATGTTAATCCAGGGTGTCAGCTACCTCCATACAAAATTTTATCAAAATTGGTCCAGCCGTTTGAGCGTAAAGTAACAAACATATAAACACACACACATACAAACTTTCGCCTTTATGATATTAGTGTCATTAATCAATGTCAATTGATTAATAAATTGATTATCATTATCGTTAATTAATGTCAATGAGGAGCCCGTGGCTAAATAATAACAGCCGCACAGCTCTATCGATCAGGTTAAGCTACGCTTGCTGCGGTTGGTCTGTGGATGAGTGACCATCTTTACATACCGAGACCCCTCCGTGTCTCGGAAAGCACGTTAAACCGTTGGTTCCGGCTGTCATTCGTGGTTCTTTGACAGTCGTTACGGAAGCCCGAAAGTCTGACAACCAGTCTTACTAAAGGGAATCGTATTACCCAGTAACTGGGTTGTGGAGGTCAGATAGGCAGTCGCTCCATGTAACATACTGGTATTCAGCTGCATCCGGTTAGACTAGAAGCCGACCCCAACTTAGTTGGGAAAAGGCTAGGTAGATGATGACTAGTCAATGTCAATGTGTAATAACATTAGCATGGCTCTATTCCCGTTTGAAGGTAAAGTACGGCCACGTTATGAGATATTTTGTCTTTATATTATATATTTTAACTTTGTCTTTATAGATGGGAAAGGATCAACAAACCCACGTCGAGACGTGGCAGATATTTATTATATGTAGAAGGTGGTTGTTTACACACTACTTTTCACCATGACAGCCGACGGTTTGTTTACCTACCTATCATTTTATAAAAGGGTAAAGTGTTAGAAGTGACTCAAGATGAAAACCTTTGCCAGTGATGAATTATTGCACTGAAACGTGGTCGCTCACAATGGGCCTAATTAGAAGGCTGAATGTCACCCAAAGGACGATGGAGAGGGCTATGCTTGGAGTTTCTCTACGTGATCGAATCAAGAGATCCGTAGGAGAAGGTAGCCGACAGCCCAAAGATTTGCCAAACTTAAGTGGCAGTGAGTACTGAGTAGGGTAAATTACTCGCAGGACAGATGGCTGATGGGGCTGAACACTTCTGGAGTAGCGATCGCGTACCGGAAAACGTACTCTGAAAAAAATTTATTCTTACTACAGCACATTAAAGCGATTTCAGTCTTACCAACTTTATGCAGAAAGAAGAAATGTTTGTAAAACAGTAAAAGACAATACAGTATTTTTTAATGATTGAACATACTATTTATTTAAAAAAAAAACTACAAAAAAAGGTAAACCACCATTATTGTAATGTAAGTATATTTCAATGGTTTGAACGATATCACCAAATGAATAAAACAGTTAATTTTGTGGCCTCTTAGCTACTTAAAACGTTAACGTTTACTGTCATGACGGTAACATTCTGCCTGAAGCTTTAAAGAACTGTTTTCGGATCAGTAAAAAATACTGTTTTGAACGTTAGGCTCATATGAAACTGTTTAAAGCAGTTCAGATCAATGTTTTTTCATTTTTATTTACTGCTTATTTCTTTTAGTGTAGTATTGGAATGCCTCCCACAAAATGGACTGATGACCTTATGAAGACGGCAGGAGTCGAACGAAAATCGAATCGAACCGGTCGAAGTGGAAATGCTTGGGGGAGGAACACTTTCATAATTTCTGAAAGTGTTGGAGTGATTGCAATTCTTAAGAATGCTATCATTTATAGGTAGAGAGCTTAGTCAGACGTTAGTCAGAAGCCTGAAAGTCTGACAACCAGTCTTACCAAGGGATATCGTGTTACCCAGTAACTGGGTTGTGGAGGTCAGACAGGCAGCCATTCCAAGTAAAATACCGGTATAAAGCTGGATCCGTTTAGACTAGAAGACGACCTCGGCATTGTTGAGAAAAGGCTAGGCAGATGAAGGAATCTTGGGAAGTCAAAGACCTAGACTGCATATTTTTATATAGATAATAAGACCAAGACTGTAAATTTTCATGACATTAGTACAGATTAACTGGTTTTATGCCGTAATTACAGAAACAATTAAAAAGTCATCGTGTCTCGCGTGGATCCACGTTCCCATTGCAGCATACGAAGGGTTAATAGGTAAAGAAGTATTGTATTGGTGATATTATTGGTCAACAATTCGAAACAATTAGATGGAACAGTAGGTTTCCCAGAAGTAGGTACACGAAATGTTATTCAAATTGAGTATAATTATCATACCTTCGAAACCGTGTTTCTTCGTGAGGAATTGCTAATATTTTAGCTCCTCTAATTAAGGTGGTTTTTGTAAGAATATTTCGGAAAGCTAAATTTTCGATCAACAGTCAGAACACGCACTCGTAATAATTATTGCCGTTTATTTTCCGTTTCTGGGGGTTACTCTCTTAAACCGTCAAAGAAGATACGGGACCGTCCAAACTAGTTCGAAGATTCGAAGTGAACACTACACCCGATAAATTAGTTTTTTCGGACTGGTAAAAACGCATCAGGACTAGTGACAACTGTCAAATCAGAACGGAATAACTCATTAATTCTTAGTTGAGGTTCTAAACTAATAGAGGCACCGGTGGCTAAATAATAACAGCCGCAGAGGTCGATAGATCAGGTTAAGCTACGCTTGCCACGGTTGGTCTGTCGATGGGTGACCATCTTTACATATCGAGACCCCTCCGTGCCTCCGTGCACGTTAAGCCTTTCGTCCCGGCTGTCATTTATGGATCTTTGACAGTCGTTACGGATAGTCAGAAGTCCGAAAGTCTGACAACCAGGCTTACCAAGGGGTATCGTATTACCCAGTAACTGGATTGTGGAAGTCAGATAGGCAGTCGCTCCGTGTTAAATACTGGTATTCAGCTGCATCCGGTTAGACTGGAAGCCGACCCCAACAATGTTGGGAAAAGCCTAGGCAGATGAGGTCCCAAACTAATCGTATGTCAATAGATGATACGGAGTAGGAATCACCCGTACATTCAGCCTCGATACTACGGATTTTGTGCTTCGGGAGTGGACTTCCTGTAATCAATACAAATCCAGTAGCTTGTTTTAGCATTAGATAATTATGAGCTGCTGGGGGGGATACCTAAGGATGGATCATTTTGGAGAGGGAGAGGCGCTTAGGTAGTCCGCGATATTCAGATTTTCTTACTTTTTTTACAATTTGCTGGTTAAAATATGATTCGCGGCCAAAACAAATATGTATTTACAGAATTATAATCATTAGAATCAGTACGTAATATAACTTGTTAAGTTAGCATAATCCCAAAATGCCAAGATTTCATGAAATAGTCATTCAGTGGAATTACTTGGTCTTAGAGAGTTGTGTTGATGACTTTTATGATTATAATTCTGTAAATACATTTTGTTACGGTCGCAAATCATATTTTAATCAACGTACAACTTACTACTGACCAGCAAATTGCAAAAACCGTAAAAAAAAATTGGATTTAGCGGGCTACCTTAGCGCTTTTGCCTTAAGTGGTTTGGTCGTATTGAGAGGATGAACGAAAGGCGACTAACAAAAGTTATTTACAAGGCAGATGTGAGTAGAAACGCTGGGAAGAGATACCATAGGAGAACATCGGCATCATCTGCCTAAAGTTTTCCCAGTTATGTTGGGGTCGGCTTCCAGTTTAACTGGATGCAGCTGAATAAGGTAACTATATGCCTAGGAGCACATATTACCTTATTGGTAAGGTCAGGTGCGTAGTACTTGCAACCGGCGTGCGTGTATGGCCAGATATATTTATTTTATTTTATTTATTTAAGAAAAACAAAATATGAACGTGAACGAGGCAAAAAGATCACGTCGTGGTCACCAGTACAGAGTTGTTGTGCCAAGGTTGCTGATGAGGATGAGGGTGATGACCAGGTATGCGCGGTCGCTGCATGCTGGTGGTCAGGATACCCATTGAAGCCGTGGGTGCTGACTGGCTGGATGACTCGCCGCTCTAAAGCTTGCGGGAGTGATGAATGACGTCACGCTGAAGAAGTTGCACGAAGGCTGCGCTAACAATTACGTCGGGGTCACCAGTATAGAGGTATGAAGAACAGGGTGTATAGTTCACTCATACTCTATAGAAAAGGGAGGATCCTCCGACCAGACGGGTGTTGTGTCTGGCGGGCAACTGCCCAATGATTCAAGTCAGGCCATTGTATCTATGCTAGTTACGCAGTAAACTCTGCTTGCGAGATGCAGGATTTTGCGTGACGGCAGTATGACGCGTTGTTAAGCTTCTTTGAACCAAAAGTATAGGAAACTGGTGTGAACTCAGGGTTATAATGGAACATGGTTTTGGTTTAATTCCTGTGTTCTCCATAGCCTAGTTGGTTAACGATAGAAACATGTAATCTTCCCCATAGACCAATTGGTCAAATTTTAATTGGTCCATGTAGCATCGACGGCATGCGTAGTAGATACCGCTCCATATGTAAGGGTCGCAGCAGGTGGAGTTCTGTAGGTTCTGCCTACCCCCATGGTAAGAAGGCGCGATTTTATGCATGTATGTATAACAAAAATCGTCCAAGACACTGATGTCAGTGTTGTAGATAAAGAATTGATGCTGCATGCTCAGTCAGCGTGCTAGGTGTACAAAGTAATCCATCAACAGTTGAAGGATGATTTCAATGTCCATTAGAAGCTGCTGAAAGATAACCCAAACTAAAACCTCGCAATGCTGGCCTCTCTATCCATCCATCAACATTTATATTCATCACTCGTTTGGCCACATACGTTTCCTCATGTGTCTAAAAGCAAAATAGTGATAAAAATAAATATTTATAGATGGAGACGGAAAGAAAGGCCATAGAAAAGATGGATGGATTGCGTGAGGAATGATATGAAGGAAAAGGGAGTGAATGGCAGCGTGAAAGTTAACCAAGGAGAATGGCAGAAGAAAACGCGTTGCACCGACCCCAAGTAACATGAGACAGGGGCAAGAAGCTGGTGAATGCGTGCATGACCTTTTACGGTAAGTGTAAGATTAACTGCTGTCAATACGGTAAAGGAAGGAAAACATCGTAAGGAAATCGGCATGTCCTAGAACCATAAATTCGAAGACATTTATGACAGTTACCAACGTGCACTGGGCCCGCGTGGGTCATGGCCCATTCCGTCTCACAGAGAGGAGACCTGTGTCTCAGCAGTGGGATCAAATCAGCAGTAATTGTAAGATTTGTTGTGCACAATTTTCAGATTTCAAGCTCTTAGGATATACTCCATTCTGATAAGCAGGTTGTTAAATTCAATATAACTGCTTAGTAATAACCACATCATAAAGAATGGATCCCTCTTTTTCTAAGGCTTCGTCTTATAATTGGTTAGTATATTGGAATTGGAAACCTAATATAATACAGCAAGAGACGTCGTAATGTAAAATTTCTTAGTAAGTTTCTTCAAATTATGCATACTGCAGTATTTTTAAATCATAGTGCCTCAATCGTCATGTTAATAGCAAATGCTTTGAATGCCATTCAAATAATAAACATAATATCCTAATCTAAACTAAACAAATGAGCAACATCACTCAAACACAAATCGTTCAAGGATACCAATACCAATTCATCCGGCTCGAAGGAAAGATACAGTAAGACCAGAAAAAGAAAAAAAAATTAAGGACCACAAAGAAAGATATAATCGACGATCAGGGTTTCATCCGGGCGGGTATTCCGGGTTTCCGGATAACCGCGCATGCCTGTTGCCGGCTCACTGAACAATGGAGATCAAACTCAGTGGTTTAAAAAGGTCCATCACTTATCTATAAACGATAAGATTGGTATGATAATGATAATGATAATAGATTAGCAGGGGTGTATTGGGTTTTGAAGCTTAAATGTGATTTAAGTTTATGTATACGTAATCACCTCGTGATTTTGAAAGCTTGATCAGTAAATCTGGATTGACGCTGAGATCCTATTGTCATTTTGCTAAAAGTTCTTAATCTGCTAAATTCTTGGTTGATCATTGGTCGGTCAGTGGCAGAGAAATTATACGATACTCGTAACGAATTAAAAGCATTGAGTGCACAATGACGTTCTAATGGTAGGTCACTGATCAAAGGAACTGTCAAAATTTTAGCATAAGTCAGTATACCTAATTCATTTTTCATTGTGTACAAGATTACCATTCTATGCCATTTCTTTCAATGGAGTGTCAGTGGTTGACCATTGGAAAGTCATAATGACGCCATTATATTAGTAGATTACCAAACTTGTCAAAATCAACAATTATGAAATCAATGATAGACCATTCTGACACTATTGTAATAGCAGATTTGAGGGCCTGAATAGCCGATTGATACTGATTAGGTTTAAAAAAATTGAGTTTGAAACGAGGTGTATATGAAAATTAACTGTTTTTGATACAGAATAAAATTATTAAAATACGCGAACCAGGCACCCCTGGCACGTCACTAGGGATCTCACGCATTAAGTCCGCCTTTGTGCAGTATTTTTTTACTTGTGCCCAAAGTTCTAATAAATAAATAATATATTTCACGAAAGACAAAAGAATTTGTTAAATAATTGGACTCATGATGATGTGGCGACATGATTTGAACAAACAATCCGATAGAATAGTGCTGCATTGCTGATGTTATTAACTTCTTTTATATTTATAAGCTATTGTAAACCTTGAAGTTTTACTGCAGAGAACGTTGGCCATTTTGTTTTGATTGATTTATTATTACGGCAAACAATTTTAGATCAGCTGTAGTATCTTAGTTCATTTATCATTAAAAGCATGTCGTGTATGTAATGCTGGTCTATTGAAAAGGTGCATCTGGCCTTCCAATCGGAAAAGCTTATAATAAAGATGGTAGAATTACCTTACTTCGATTCAGCTCAAGTCAGGTACAATCAATTCACCTTCCACTGTCTTCAATCACCATTCCGTTTTATTCGAGACGAAAACTGGATTTGTGGAAATCGATGCCGCTTGCCGGTTGCTAAGGCTTATAGATTTATACGATCCTTTAAGCCTAGATGGCTTCAAGACCCCGTCTACCTTCTCTACACTATCAATTGGATCTCCCCTAATCTAATAAAGGATAAGACACCACACTCGTCTAATAATAAATGTAGAGCAGGTCCATTAATATTCCAATAGGGGAATTAATCCGGCCACATTAAAAGTAATGAGGTTTAGACCCGAAGGCATCCCGAGGGACATGAACAAGGACGAATGACGTCACCCATGGTGTCACTAACGATCTGTGACGTCATGGACATCTCCGCCTCACTAAGATCTGTCCTCCTATCCTCACTATACATTACACTATTGATTCGAGGGAGCATATTGAGCTTCGTATACATCCGCCAGTGTATATGCATCATTGAGATTTAATCAGTGGAGGACTGACGTGCGTGTGATTTGAACGTGCCATTAGATTTAAAATAAAATATAAAAAACAAATAAAAAAAAAACAAAATGAACGTGCATCACGCAATGGTTCGGACCAGGCTGCTGAGGCCCAATTTTGGCCTAGACAAATTGGTGAGTCAGATTTTTATTATTTATCTTGCCTAGTGGAAAATTATTGACTGCAATAATCGTAAATATGTTTTACTTTCTGACGTTTAATTAGTTGCACGGCTGCGCCCAACAGCTGATAGCAATTAACATAACACAACAGGCGGTACGTCTAAAATCACAGATGGAATAAAAACACAGAAAAAGACAATAAAAAGCCCCTGACGACACATAGAACGAGATTAAAATGGTGCCTTGGAATAAAATGTGACAATTGAACCTTCAAACACTTACGAAATGAGTTTTCCAGCACAAAAATCTCCACACAAACAACTGATAATTGAACGAATTTAACAGATATCGGAATATTCAACTGTAAAATTGGAATTTAGGATAAATAATTGTGTTTTTTTGTAAAAACGCGAGCGCGATTCGGATGTGTTTTTCGCGCTGGGCACCGGCGTGTTAGGCGACTGCCGCAAACTCCTTGAAAAATCAATAACTACCCCCCGACAGTGGCCGCATGCGGAACTTGCCACAAAACTTAACACTGCTCACCCATTTCCGTATTATGTAACTGAGCGCGACAGAGACGGGCATACGTCCGCCCGTTCGGCGCTGAAACAACCCTACCGAACGCGCCAATAAGCTCGCGCAAGATGGCCGCTTGACGTTTGACGTTTACGCGCCAAATGTGACATTTCTGCGTGTTAATTCGATTCTAAATTGTATTTTCATCGATTCTATTGCTTCATTTTGGTCGTAAAATTGCAAAATAATGATTGTTGATTGAGGGCGGACGTCGGATGTGTATATTTTTTTGTTTGCACGCGTGTAATGGTGTTGTAAAAATTCTAATTTTTTTGTTGGGGAATGTCAAAATCTTGTCGAGATGAAAATGGCGATACTAATTTGACAGATAATAAACGTGTAGGTGAGCTGTGAGGCGTAGAGAATGCAGGGTGAATGACTTTTGTGGTATTTTACCTTGTGGTTCTTGTGCTAGTTTGAATGTTGCGCATTGCAGCTGATTTTGAGCCATAAGCTGCAATGCTGGAAATGTTTTAGGTCATACTAAGGAAAGGAGCGAAGAGAGTCGTTCCTTCGTCATTATGAATTATTCCTTTTTGTACATTCGTGTGTGAGGCCCCTTTTGTGTTTTCAGCGAAGAATTCCTTTGTATTTCTTCGACTTATGAGCTATTTTCAGGACTGTGAGCCTTGGATGGAACAGAATTGTTGGTCCTTCTAATACATTTTCTAGCTACCAGTAAAAACTGATCGAAATATCTAACATAGTAACATCTGCACGCCGTCGTAATAAAGTCCTTTAATACACAAGTAATCCTTTTAGTGGATATCAAAGCTTCCCATAAGCACTTTTGGCATTTAGTAGCCACATATCAGGGAGCAAACTCGATAAAATCACAGTTTATAAGGACAGGTAAGTAGTTTGCCCTGTCTATTTATAGTGCAATAGTAATTCTTGCCTACAGTTGACAATAACGGCTTTAAAAGACGTTATAACTAGTTTTTTCTTTTGTAGATTACTGAAAGAACCGCAGAGGTTACGTCATATTAACATCATAATAAGGTGGTCGTAACAAATATGACTTTACAGGATTATAATCATTAGAATCAGCAATACAAAAAGACAAGAGATAGAACTGGCCTCAAAGGTCATGATTTCATGAAATTAATAGTCATTCAATTGGGTTGAATGAATTTAAAGTGCAACATACAACCCGAAGGTCACTTCCCGTAATTAAAAACGCGGAAGGGAGTGTCAGACTCTTACTGACTAAAACACACCCATGTTCCTTCCTTAGCCCTTTTTGTTCCGGGGTAGCGGTAACCCTTTCGGAAAATCCCGCTGCCCCGCCAGGCTTCGGCCCCGTCCGGCCCCTTCTCTGTTGCTGACATCTCTTTGAGGCGCGCGTGGAACACGTACGCGCCGTCCGGCACGGGCCTGGTCCTGATCGGACGGTGAGCTACCCATTACTCTCCGCCCGCAGGCCCGCGCCTACGGTGGCCGGCCGGGAGTCGTCACGCGGCTCCCGACGCCCGGAGCGTCTACCGCGGCGGCTGGGTCGGGATGCTCTCTCCCTAAGCCGTCCTGCCACCTCCTTCGCTAGCATGACTGCTTAGCAGAAGGTGGTGATTGCCTCCCACTCCCTCTCGCCTCGGACCATGGCTTGCACCAGGGCCGGACGCGACAGGTCGCTGCCGATCGCCTCTACAAGGACACGGCGGTGCTCCACCCAAGCGGGACCGAACTCCACCGTGTGCTCCACCGTGTCCTCTGGGCGATCCTGGCAATGGTGACACCCGGGCGTTTCCTCCCGCCTGATGATGTGCAGGAACCTCCCAAAACTTCCGTGTCCGGTGAGGACCTGCGTCAGGCGGTACGAGATGCCATAGTCAAAAAAAAAAAACGCGCCGCTGCCATAAGGATTCAGTTATGCGTAGCGAACGCACGTATCCTGGAGAGTATAGGCGAATAGTTGCTTTCGATTATTGCGATTCACTTGAATACTGACTGTTTGCATATTTCATTTATTTATATTTTAGGGTTAGGTTCTTTTTCTTAATTTTCTTTAAAATTTTGTAAATATATATTGTAAGTATTTGGTATAGGTTAGGCGGTTCTTTACTTGATTTTTGGGTATTTACTTATCTTAATTTTTATTTAGGGTTTGTAAATAAATATTGTAAGCATTTATTATAGGTTAGGCATTTCTTTCCCTGATTTTCGGTATACTTATCTTAATTTGTATTTAGGGTTTGTATATAAATATTATAAGTATTTGGTATAGGTTAGGCATTTCTTTTCTTGATTTTCTTTATTAAGTATAAGTTCATTAGGTCAGGTTAGTAATTAATTTTTTTAGCATTTCTTTTGTTTTATAAAGTTAGTACGTTTGGTTTACACGTCTTAACACTTATTACTTAAACTGTGATAATTTTAGACGGTATAATAATCTGTAAGTATGTTTACGATAGTACGTGTTTACTAAATAACTGTGTGTTAAGTAGTAAGTAAGTACTATTTTATTGTAAGAATGCCTCGAAGAAGATCCAACCTCTCCCAATGTAGAAGAAATGCTAAAAGAATGAGATTAGTTCGATCACAGGAATCTGAGGAAGATCGTGAGGCAAGGCTCTCTGCAACTCGGGAACATCATGCTAGGTTTCGTGCTGCAGAAACTTCGACTCAGCGAGAATCTCGACTGAGTTCAAATCGTTCTCGAATGATGACAACTCGAAATAGGGAAAACGGGGAACAACGAAAGGCACGTTTATCTGTCGATCGCGAAGCTCACGCGCTATCGCGTGAGTCTAAGACTTTTGCTGACAGGGTAACCCGCCTGAGCTCCCAGAGAGTACAGACAACAAATGCTCGATCCCAGGAGACACAGGAAGAACGAGAAATACGTCTCACTGCCGATCGTGAAGTTCAAGCACTATCGCGTGAGTCTGAGACTTTCACTGATAGGGAAATTCGCCTGAGTTCTCAGAGGGTTCGGTCAGCAAATGCTCGGTCTGTAGACGGTATATGTAATTCAAAATAATTATGCTGCCCGAAAAGTCACTATTCTACGCGGACGAAGTCGCGGCCACAGCTAGTCTTGGATATAATCCTCTAATTGTTTACTACTTCTCCTATAATACTTCCTACTAATCACACTATCACACTAATATTATAAAGGCGAAAGTTTGTGAGTGTGTGTATGTTTATATGTTTGTTACTTTTTCACACTCAAACGGCTGGACCAATTTTGATATAATTTTGTATAGAGGTAGCTGAAACCCTGGGTTAACATATAGGCTACTCTTTATCCCGATATTCCAACGGGATCGAAATTTATGCGGGTGAAACCGCGTGGCGCAGCTAAACGCGAAAGTTTGTGAAGATGGATGGATGTTTATTACTCTTTCACGCAAAAACTTCTAAACGGATTTGGATGAAATTTGGCACAAAGATAGTTTATAACCAGTATTAACACATAGGATACTTTTTATCTCGATACTCTCACGGAATCAAAACTTATGCAGGTGAAACCGCGGGGCGCAGCTAGTCACATCATACGACTCTTATGATTTCAGAGATAAGGTTCTATTTAATTTGATTCTCCCATCATCATCTGCCTAGCCTTTTCCCAACTATGTTGGGGTCGGCTTCCAGTCTAACCGTCGGATGCAGCTGAATACCAGTATATTACATAGAGCGACTGCCTCTCTGACCTCCACAACTCAGTTACAGGGTAATACGATACCCCTTGGTAAGATTGGTTGTCAGACTTTCGGGCTATTGACGACCCGTAACGACTATCAAAGATCCACGAATGACAACCGGGACCAACGGCTTAACGTGCTTTCCGAGGCATGGAGGGGTCACGGTATGTAAAGATGGTCACCCATCCACAGACTAATCGCGGCAAGCGTAGCTCAACCTGATCGATCGACCTGTGCGGCTGTTATTATTTAGCCACGGGCCCCTTGATATATATTTGATTCACCCATCATTATCAAAAACTTAGTCATAACTTTTTTGCCTAACACCTGAATAGATTAGCTAGGTACTAGTAATTTTGTGAAGTAAAGAAGGTGTAAGGAAAAACTTGACATTGAACGAATTCATTATTTCACATGCCATTGACCTGAAACTTTCAGTTAACTGAGCCGCTAATAGAGCATTTTGGTTACGTAAATTTACCTGCTGAAAATAGGTTTTTACGCTTGAAAGGATTTCAGCCTAGCCTGAAGCTTATGTATCAGTGTTATCAGAAAGCAATCAGACTTCCACAACCCCATTGCAAGGGCATATGGACATAGTTACATGGTTTGCCATCTAACCCATCGAATTTATATCATCATCATCATCTGCCTAGCCTTGTCCCAACTATGTTGGGGTCGGCTTCCAGTCTAACCAGATGCAACTGAATACTAGTATTTTACATGGAGCGACTGCCTATCTGACCTCCACAACCCAGTTACTTCACTTCTTGTGTACGTAAGTACCTAAACCTGCCTAGGAGAACTTCTTACGGCAGAGCAATATTCTACAATAAAACAACAATTCTCCAACTTCTTCAAATCTAGCATGTAACGGCGGTGTACGTGGTATCAGATAATATCAATAAACATCTAGTACAGAGGGAGGTAATGCCGTCGCTAAGGTCGTCCTACCCCAATCAATATTGTGGGAACTGTATTGTTGACAATAGTTTACGTAATGTCGGGTAACCACTGAAAATCCTCGCTGTGCTGTGGGTCCTCCTATAGCACAGCATTATGCTGAGTGGAAAGCCTTCTTGTCACAGTTATGACGTGCAGCCGTCGACTATTTCTGCTTTGTGCTCGTGATGGCTCTATAGAGGTATGAGGAACAGGGTGTAAAGAGATGTTGTGTCTGGCGGGCAACTGCCCGATGATTCATGTCGGGTAGTCGCGCGGTAAATTCTGCTTGCGAGATGCAGGACTTTGTGTGACGTCAGTACGACGCGTTGTTCTCATGTGGCGATGTAGATACCGCTACAGCTCTATCAGATATCATTTTCAGTACCTTCTTAGGGCTGACTATGACTCGTGCTGTCGTGGCACCACTGATGTTGCGCGCTTGCATAAAAATGAATCGCGGAACGGAACGCCACGTGCTACGACCCTCGTGGTCTTTTCCACCCTAAAGCCTACTCTATCTATTTCAAACTAAAAGTTACTTTTAGGGATGACTACTTTTAGGGAATCGAGAGCCGATTCCCGGCCACCGCAGGCGCGGGCTTGCGGACGGCGATCAATGGGCAGCGCGCCAGGCCCGGGTCGACGGCGCGTGGTGTTCCACGCGCGCCTCAAAGAGATGTCAGCACCAACTAACGGGGTCCGCTAGGGCCGATGCCTGGCAGGTTCGCGGGTTGTTCGAAAGAGATACCGTGGCCCCTGTCAGAAAGAGTCTGACACTTCCTTCCGCTCCGTCCAGAGCGGAAGCGGTCATTTGATGATTTTCCACCCAAAAAAAAGGCTGTTTTTACAATCGACCGGTAATTTTTATTCGAGGAATAAAATTGACGTCTGACAGTTTTTGTATGGACGAACTGTCAAAAATTCAAAATTATTCCGCCGTTAAAATTATATGGCTTTGAAAAAATCGGCCCTTAGTTAAACATTTTACTAACTGCCTCCACCTAACCGAGTGTGAAGATAACTATAACTAACTAACTTTAGTTAAGAAAAAGAAAAGAACAACTATCTTCCATAAAAGATAAAACTTCGCTATCTCAGTAGAAGAGGCTGCTTTAACGTTTAAAATTTATTATGAAAGCCAACACTCTTGCTCGTACAATGAACCACACATCAGTATTATCACTTGCTCTACGAAAACCGACCCTACTGCTACGACATAAAGCCGCTGTCACTGTCAAATTGTTACCACAGACCGTGCCGTCTACTGTACCTCGTAAATTATTAAAAGGAAATGCTTAGAGAAAAAATTTTTTCTGAAATTATGAAGACAGCGATATTTGTGTCGCGTTTGGAAGTTATGTATGAAGAAAATAAGGTTATTTGACACTGTTTTCTTTTGTTTTAGTTTAGTTCGTAACTACCATAGATAACTACAGTATAGGATACAGGCTTCAGTAGGGCGTCAATGCCTATGGCGATTCTAGTTTTTTTAAAGTGAAAATTTCTTTATATAGGCGCGTAGGACATTTTTTGAGATTGGAAAAAGCCATTGAACTCGCGCGTTTTGTTTATAAGACGATTAAAAAAATACTCACGTTATTGTTCAAGTTTTCACTTCTATCGGCACTCCCGGAGTTCCACTGTTTTTTAGGGTTCCGTACCCAAAGGGTAAAAACGGAATTACTAAGACTTCGCTGTCTGTCCGTCCGTCCGTCTGTCTGTTACCAGGCTGTATCTCAAGAACCGCGATAGCTAGACAGTTGAAATTTTCACAAATTATGTATTTCTGTTGCCGCTATAACAACGAATAGTAAAACAGAATAACATAAATATTTAAGGGGGTCTCCCATACAACAAACGTGTTTTTTTCGGCGTTTTTGCCTTGTGGTACGGAACCCATCGTGTGCGAGTCCAACTCACACTTGGCCAGGTTTTTTAGAGTTCGGCTTTGTTTCTCTGCTGTCAATCATAAATGTGTGACGGGCTCCTTTTAAAACTCGAGGATACACAGCCTGTAGATTTAAGTTTAGGT